>CM053584.1:94929140-94981554 GCA_028627135.1 Pseudochirops cupreus
TTCTTTAAGGTCAGAAAAGGAAAACATGTTGAAGGAGTTGCAAGAAAAACAAGGTCATATTTGTGAATTAGAAGAGGTGACCATAAAGCTAAAATGTTTGGAACCTGAAATTGCTGCTTTAAGGTTAGAAAAAGAAAGCATGTTAAAGGAGTTGCAAGAAAAGCAGGGTCAAATGTCTGAATTAGAAAAGTTGACCAGAAAGCTGAAGTGCTTAGAAACCAAATTGACTTCCTTAACATCAGAAAAAGAAAACATGTTGAAACAATTGTATGAATTAGAAGAGATGAACAAAAACCTAAAATGTTTGGAAACTGAAATTATTTCTTTATCATCAGAAAAAGAAAACATTTTGAAAGAACTACAAGAAAAGCAGGGTCAAGTGGTAGAACTGAAAATGTTAAATGTTTCATTTGAAAGCCTACTAGAAGAAAAAGAAGAGGAAAAGAGAAAATCTAAAGAAGAATCCAACCATACAATAGAGTTGCTTCAAAAACAGTTGAGTGATCTAAATGAGAAAATAGAATCTTTACATAAAGAACACAATATATGTAAAGTTAAAGAAGAGGATCTAAATTGTCAAGTAGATTGTCTAAAAAATGAGAAAATTCATTTGCTGCAGCAGCTTGAAGAGAACAAAAATAGTAATTCTGTGCTGAAATCTTCTGTGAATGACCTTATTCAAGAAACGGAAAGCAACAAACAGAAATTAGAGAAGGCAATGGAAGAAAATGGAATACTTCAAAAACAAGTTGAAGACCTCAAAAAACTCTCCTCTATGTTGACCCAGATGGAGGCAGAGCAGCAAGTCCTGGAGAAAGAAAAATCACAGCTGGAAAATCTTACATTAGAATTACGACAAAAGATCCAAGAACTATCCAAGAATGAAACTTTGTATGACAGTTTAGAAGCTCTGCAAAGTTCTTATGCAAATCTGGAGAATGAACTTGAGTTGACAAAGAGGGAAAACTCATCTCTTCTTGAAAAGGTAAGTTATGAAAAAGTGGATTATGCTATTTGCAGCTTTGTAGATATTTCATAAGATTTTGTTAGAGCAAATATTGTGAAAATCTTTAAATACTATATTGCTGTTATTTCAAATAATAATTAGTAGAAAAAGAGTCCTGGAATTTCCAAGTTGCAAACTAGTATATATATATAGTTTTAAATTTTGTGTAGACCTTGAATTACATTGGTGTAGGAAGTTCCCAATGCAGTTGGTAACCTTTTTTGCAACTTCTAGTCTTAGAGGGTTTGAGGGGACTACTAAAAGGTTAAGCAACTTCCCCAGGTTCATGTAGTGTGTGTGTGTGTGTGTGTGTGTGTGTGTGTGTGTGTGTGTGTGTGTGTGTGTGTGTGTGTGTGTGTGTGTGTGTCTCAGAAGTAAGACTTGAATGTTAGTCATCCTGACTGCCCTGCCATCGATCAACTATTTTGCTATCTCATGTTCATAATATAGATCATCAAGATAATGTGATCTATAGTCATATGTTTTCAGAGTATGAGAGGTTTTGAGGATTATGGGTAGTATTTGCTGTTGATGTCTAGTAATATCTACTATTGACATCTACCATAACTATGGAAAAATTAAATTAACTAAAGCACTTGATGCATTTTGCCTTTTAGAGAGAAATTATAAGACAACTAATATCAGATTTATGTTTTAATATTAGGATGGTTTTTGGCCAGTCTGTTATACCTTCTGCTTTCACGAGATTTTGTCATAGAAATTAATATTCAGAATGAGGACCTTGGGTTCATGATCCTTAATCATCTAAGAAGCATTATGTTACATATATTTTTACTATTAAAGCCAGAAAAGAGGTTGATTATATTTACGTAGATTTATTCCCAGCCTTATTCCACATTATCACTTCATGCTTTTTGTATTTTAGCCAGACTGAACTCTTTCCAGATAAATTCCTTTTTGTTTCTATCTTTGTGTTCATTTAAGGCTGTCTTTTGTCCCTAGAAGAGATTTCCTCTGTATTTTTACCTGTTGAAATCTTACTCCAATGTTCAACTCAGTGTTGCCACTTTCATAATAAAACTTTTGTGACCTTCCCCTCCTAATTAATTCCCTTTTGCCATACACACCCTTTTGCTCGAGGCAACTACTGGTAGAGTACATAGAATCCTGGGCTTAGAATCAGGAAGACCTGAGAGCAAATTTGGCTTCAGATGCTAGGTATGTGACCTTGGGCAAAGTCATTTTTATATCACTAGTAACTAGTTACAGGGCCATGGGTGCACAGTAGACATATAATGGTTCCCCCTTCCCCCCTTAATAGCAAGGGTTAAAACACAGAATAGTAGATCAGAAAAATTACTTATGCAGAAGTCAATTTTCTTAAAGCACTTTGGGGCTTTTTTTATACTGTTAGCCTGAGAGAGCTGTTACTTTAGAGATGATTAAACTCTTTCATCTTAAAACTAAGTATACATAAAAGTAGCACTTTTAACAGGTACTAGTAAGGATGCTTCTTTTAGATCAGCATATAATGGGGATTAGCAGTCAATCTAGAGCTAATCAGATCCAAGATGCTGTTTCATACAGTGTTTTTTCATATCCTTTTCCTGAATGTTACTTAGGTTCTAATTCATAATGGTATACTTATTAAGGATTTGAAGACTTAGTAATGTCCTTTGATATTATCACTCTCAGTTGTTTTCTGTTAAATCTTCACTGCAAGGAAAGAATGCTTTCGTGGGTTTTAAA
Source organism: Pseudochirops cupreus (assembly GCA_028627135.1). Lineage (NCBI taxonomy): Eukaryota > Metazoa > Chordata > Mammalia > Diprotodontia > Pseudocheiridae > Pseudochirops > Pseudochirops cupreus. The sequence continues at coordinate 94,931,857 of CM053584.1, forward strand.
AATTATTAGAATGGTTTAATGAGGTGAGAATTTATCAAGTTACATTGTTTTATGAAGGCTAAAGTAATTATCCAGAATATGTTTTAGAGAAGTAGTTAATTTGGTTAAAAATTCATATGCCATCTACATAATACTTGGGAGATTAATAAAAAATTCTATTTCAGATAAATAAAGTGACAGATAATGAAGCTCTATTAAAGAAGGAAATGAATGAGATGATACAAAAGATGACAGTGTTACAAGAAGAATATACTGGAGAGAAGAACAGACTTACTGATTATGTGAAAATTAGAGAAGCTGAAGCAGAGAAGGGTAAAGTAAGTTGCTCTCTTAAATGCTGACTACATTTAAATAATTTCAGATTAATAAAGCCACCTTTGTTATTTGGGAGACCTTGTATGACATATCTGTCAGATCTGCTTAAAAGAGTTACTTGTGAAGCCCAAATGAGATGCAAAGTGCTTTGTAAAGTGCTTTGTAAACCTTAATGCTGTTGGTAAATATCAGCTACTGAAGAACTGGTTGTTATTTTTATTTCTTATTCAACCCATCCAGAACTCTACAAGAAGTAAGTGAAAAAAGTATGACTTAGGACCAGGCAAATAAGTATTTATAAAATAAAATCCAGTATTTCTTAGGGGCTCTTGGTGCCTTTTGATAGATGAGAAACTTTATTTTTCACACAATTCCAATAGTTGATAGGAAGTTTCTCTACTTAATTCAGGTTAAAATCTGGAGTATTATGAAGACTAGACACAAAGGTCACTGACAGTGAACGAGAAAAAGACAGCTATGAAAGTGCAGCTTTCTAGAATCATTTGGTTTAGGGGCAAGTAGCTATACATACTCCAGCTTCTAAGAGCAATTGTATTTTGATGTTTATAACAATCTTGAGTCAGCAAGAAAAGTTTAAAATTATATTTAGACAAGTACATAAAGCATTTTATGTAGGCTTTCATTTTAAAATGTTTAAGAATTAAAATGTATTAGAGTATTAAGGTTATCTCAGATATTTCCTTATTTGGGCCAATAATTCTCTGATAGTGTCAAGTTAATGAGGTGTTCCTGCAAAGGATAGATGCAGTTATTCAAAGCCACTAAGATGTCAAGTTGGATGATGAACATTAAATTGAAGAGTATTATCCATGACTCATTAATGTAGTCATATTGTTTTCATGTTTATTTAGCTAATAGCTTCCTCTGGTACATATTTAAAATAATGTAAAAATATGGTGTTCTGATAATATTCATTGATATATCATACTAGTTCAGGTTTAATCTTATTTTAAAAAATTGTAACTATAACTGTTTATGTTCCCAGGTAAATTTTTTTCCCCTTCAGAATGTAACATTTCATGGGCATGGTTTTAGGTTTTTTCATTTTTTGAAAAGGAAAATAAAAACTCTTTTATCAAAAATGATAAAATTGTTCAAACACATTTGCATTTAGATACAACTGGATGAGCTAATCCTGGAAAAGTGTGAACTGAGGAAGAGTTTGGATTGTGTACAAAAAGAGCTGAAGGAAAGAGAAGAGAAAGCAAGAAATGAAATATCAGATTATCAACGTAGGCTTCAGGATGCCAATAAAAAATACGAAACTTTACTCAAGGAAGCAAACAAAAAGGTAAAAAGCTCTATTTGGGGGGATATGACACATACACGGAAAACTATGACCTAATTCCTTCTGAGCTGATAGAGTAATACCATTGCTTTCTGATATAGTTATCTGTGGAAGTTATAGGGAGACAGATTTTAGACCTTTATAAGGAAAAACTTCCTTATAATCAAAGCTGTCTAAAAATGAAATGGATTGGTCACTTTATTATAGGTCTCCAGTTTAACTTGGATAGCTACTTGCTTTTGTTTTTTTAATTTAATTTTATCATTTTTCCAGCTAACAATTATATATAGTCAAAAAGTACTGATCTAGCTATTCTGTTTGCCAAGACCAAAAAAATGCATATTTTTACTTTAGTATTTTAACTCTATCCTCTCTGACAAGAGCTGAGCTGTGTGCTTCATCTTTGTTCATATGGGATTGTTGTTTGACTTTACAGTGATCAGAGTTCTAAAGCCCTTTAAAGTTGTTTTTTTTTCTTAAAAATAGTGTAGTTATTATATAAATTATTCTCTTGTTCTCTTATTCTTATTATTCACTTCACTCTCTATTATATTAGTTTATAGGAACCTTCCCAGTTTCCTCTGAAAATATCTTATTTCATCATTCTTATGGCGCAATAATATTTCAGTAGCATGATTTGTTTAGCCTGTCTTCAAAAGGTGAGCACACCTTAGTTTCCTGTTTTTGCTACTGTAAAAAGAGCTGCTGTAAGTATTCATTATTACATATATGGGTCCTTTTGCACTTTCTTTGATCCCTTTGGAGTATGTGCCTGGTCATGGTATGACCGAATCAGAGGGTAGTAGTGACTTTGGGGCACAGTTCTAAATCGCTTTTTGGAGTGGTTTTAACATCTGCTTCATCAGCAGGTCGTTAATGTGCTTGTTTTACCGCAGCTGCACCAACATTTGTCATTTTTCTTTGTTATCGTCTTTGCCAGTCTGATTGGTATAGGGTAATTTCCATTTCTCTAATTATTCATAATTTGTAGCATCTTTAAAAAATGGCTTTAATTTCTTCCCATGAGAACTGCCTGTTCACACTCTTTGACTTTGGTAACTGCCCTTAGTTTGTTAATGTTTCTTGAATATGAAGAGCTTTAGCAGATTAACTTGCTGCAAAGGTGTTTTCCCAGTTATTTCTCTTCTAACTGCTTTTATTTGAGCAAAACCTTTTAAATTTATATGATAAATATTATCTGTTTTCTCTTTTGTGATCCTTTTAATTTCTTCTTTGATTATGATTTCTTTCCCTATCTGTTGATAGAAGGTAATTTCTTTTTCATTCTTCTTATTTACTTATGATGACAGCCTTTCCGTTGAACTCATTCTGGACATTTGGAGCTCAGATTGCTGTGTATGTAGTGAGATACTGATTTATACCAAATTTTTGCAGACCACTTTATAGTTTCCCAAGCAGTTTTTGTGAGATGAGTCTTCAACTCGGTAACAGGAACCTTTGGGTTTACCACACTCTGTGCTACTGTGTTTGCTTGTTATGTTGCATATTTAATTTGTTCCATGGATTGGTTTATTTTTTAACCAGTGTCAAATAGATTTGATGATTTCTCTATTTTTCCAGCACAGTTTAGTAACTGTGAGGCTTCTTCCTCACCACTTCTTTGCATTTCTTCCCTTGAAATTCTTGACCTTTTGTTCCTCTAGATGACTATTGCTGTTATTTTTTTCTAACCCTATTAAAATAGTCCTTTGGTAATTTGACTGGTACATCATTGCAAAAATTAATTTAGGTGGTATTTGTCTTCTTTATTATATTGGCATGAACTACCTAAAAGCATTTAATCTTCAATTATTTAGGTCTGTATTTCTGTAGAGTACTTTATAGTTGGATTCGTATAGTTCCAATATGTCTTGTGGTAGATGTTCCCACATATTTTTTATAAATTCTGTAGATAATATAAAATTTATTTTACAGGAATGCTAATGATTTATGTGTATTTATTTTATACTGATGACTAGTTTTCAGTGACATGAGGTCCCTTTTACTTTTGTGAAAGCTTCCTCTATCCCCAACTCATTCTGTATTACTTATAAAAATACCTTTTGTTGTGCCTTTCAGTTTTAGTATATCTTTACATTATGCTGTTTATTGTGATAGGAAATTTTCGTAGTAGAACATATTTTATGTTTGTGAAGTCTAATATGGATAGTTAATGCTATTTAATTTGTACCTGGTTAGCCAACTTATGTGCAGCTTAAAGTCCTAAGTATAAGTGCTGGTGTCATTTTTAGATTACTCAGTTAATACTAAGACTTCAGTAAAATAATGACTTATCAGTAGAGTACTTTATCTAAATAGTTTGAGTCATAGAAGTTACAAAAGGAGCTAGCTCTGCCATTGGTCTTATTTTTGATCTAGAACACTTAGTAGTGTGTCAGAGCATGCAAGGCTTTAATATATCTGGCATAGTTGGGGTTGAGGTTAAAATTAGGATTGGGGAATACACATACAGAATTTCATTTAAAATATAGAACTTTAATGTACCAATTACAAAAAAAAATTTTGTTCTTTTGATGGTGTCTTCTTTAATTATTGTTGTTTAGTTTCTTTCTCATGGTTTCTAGACTCCATCTCACCCAAATTTGTTAGCCAATGAGATAGAATAGTGTGATTGGAAAGGTACTGATTGTGGAGTCAGGTAACCTAGATTTTAGTGCTAATTCTAGTACCAAGTATTTGTGGACTATGGCCAAGTCACTTGAGTTTTTCTGATCTATAGAAACTTAGAGTTGAGAGAACCTCAAGCAGATGTTGGGTAGTCCAGCCTATACCTGACAGCCTGTAACTCTATAATAACTGACAATAGTCATTAATTGGGTGTCAGTGATAGGAAACTTACTGTCTTTTGAGGTAGTAAGTACAATTTTGGACAACTTTGATACTTATGAAATTTTCCTGACAGATCAGAAATCTTTCTCCAGCTTTTGCCCATTGCTTTTAGGGTCCAAACAGAAAAGTCTAGAATCATAAGATTCAGTGCTAGAAAGAGCCTTATTCATTCGTTCTAATCTTCTCATTTTATAGGTGTTATGAGTAAAATTCCAAGGGATTAAAGTGCTGGTTAATAAAAACCAATTTGTTAAGTAATTAATCAATTAAATTAATCAAAAAATTAATGGTCAATGATTTCTTTCAATAACCAAAGTCCCCTAAAGAGTCTCTGAAACGCCTTGAATCAGGTGTGTACCTTCTGGCAGGGAACTTCCCTGACAGGTGACATTCACCACTGATTGGAGGACATTTAATGAGGAGGTGGACTACAAGCCCTCAGCCTCTCCCAATCATATCATCATGCTGGGGGTTGGGGGGAGAGAGGTCAGCTGAGAATGAGGTATGAGCCTCCTTCATTAATCTGGGCAACCCAATTAGGTTCTTTCTGGTTTGCTTTCTCCTTCATGGGCTGGGCCACTCTAACCAGGTCTGGGGAACCTGTAGCCTCAGACCACATGTAGCCTTCTAGGTCCTTGGGTATGACTTTTTGACTAAGTCCCAGTTTTATAGAACAAATCCTTTTATTAAGGGGATTTGTTCTGTGACCTTTTGATTCAGTCAAAGGGCCACACTTGAGGACATAGAGGGCCACATGTGGCCTCCAGGCAGAAGGTCCCCACCCCTGTGTATAAGCTCTAATAAAGGATGGAGTAAGGATAGGAGCTCTTTCCCCTGGAGAAGGACCTAACCCAAACTGGATCCTGTTTATTCCATAGCCCAGATGCCTTGGAGCTAGAATGCTTATGGTGTTGTTAAGCCAGGAGGGACTTCTCTTTAAGCTACACTTTAGACAGGAAGGAAATGTCACACATTTTTAATAATCAAATGATACAGCCTTAAAATTAATTTCTCTCATAGAGTAGGAAAATTAAGAATATAAATAAGTGACCTATCCAAGGTCTCACAAATAAGAAGCTGGGATTTAAATTCAAGGCCTCTGGCTCTGAATCTAGTGATTATTTTTTTAACCTCTCACTGTATCATACTGCTATCATAATCCTTTTTCAACATGACAGCTCTTTAAATACTTGAAGATAGTCTAATTCTGACCTTCCTCCTCCTTTTATCATATAGCCTTTGGCTCTTGATTTATTGGGGAATGTCTCTTGTTCTATATCAGTTTCTTATAGATTTTGAATATGAGACCTTTATTAGATCAATTTGCTAAAAAAATTTTTTTGCTAGAGGTATTTTTTTTTAAGGAAGGATGATAATTGATTTAAGGCTTTGAACATGTTTGATGAACTTAAACCGTCTCCTTGAAAAGTGTCAGGCTTTATACGAATTGTTCTTGACGTTATTGTGTGAGTGATATACCGCTAACAGGGAACAGTTTTGTCTGTACATGTCAAATGACACATTCTCAATACACTTGAGTAATATATAAGCATATCATTGAATATTCATATACATGAATTTATAAATAAACCATGACTGTAGAATTGTGTTAAATCTTTGTGATAATCAACAAAGGAAGTATATTGTAATTCCTGGCAGTTTATTGAATAACTGTTGAGTTGAGAAATGTATTTTTGTACCCTTGGAGCTTTTGGCAAATCCCTTTTTTACCCTTTAGCTTACTCTTAAATAGCAGAGTCTCTTGCCCTTTCAAAGATACAGGTTGCCCTAGATGATCTCTTAGGTGCCTTTAATATCTAAATCTATGGTTCTATTATTTTGACTTTTTGTTTTTGAATCAGAGCTATGATTTCAGTGGCATAGGTAGTCTTCAGTGTGGGATTTTGTTTAACTGAGGAAGATTGTCTTCTATACAAAGTATAGTCTTAGAGAAATATCTTGAAAGGTTAATTGCTTTGCCCAATGTTACACAGCTATTATGTGTTGGAAGTGGAACTTGCTAAAGTCTTTTTGACTCTGAGTAAAGCTTTCTATCCACTATGCTGTACTGCCTCTCTTAGCATGTACATTTATTGATAAAATTTGAGTCCAGAGGCCTATTACTACTGCTGCTCATCTCCTGACAGAGATGTGATGGGGTTAACATGTAAAATGAAACATACGTTTTTGGGTATGGACAGTATGGGAATTTGTTTAACTATACTATGTATATATGTTAAAGGTGTGTTCTTTTTTCTTTTTTTTTTAGTACAAATCTTATTTTTTTAATGAAATAGATTTGTTTATTTACTTTTAGTTTACAAGATTCAGTTCTACAATCCCTTAAGTTTCAAATTTTCTCCCCGCCCCCCAGCCTCATGGCGGCATGCAATCAAGTATAGGATCTGCAAATACTTTCACATTGGACATTAGTCTGGTTGTATAGAAGGGTTGTAACCAATGGAGTGAAAAATGGGAAAGAAGAAACAAAACCAAACGTGGAAAAGTACGATAGCATGTCGATTGCTTCAGACTCCATTTAAACTCTGTTCTTTCTAGATCTTTCTCTGAATGTAGATATCTCTTTCCATCCTGAGACTTGTAGAGTTGTCTTATGACTGTGTGTTGCTGAGAAGAGTCCAGTTTATCAAAGTTGGTTGTCACACATATGATATGTCCTCCCCCCTCACCCCCCCCCAACTTTCTAGTAGGACAAGATGGGCTTCTATACCCCAGTACCTGTATATCTTATTTCCCAGTTGCATGTGAAAAAACAATTTCTAAACATTTGTTTTTAAAACTTTTGAGTTCCAGATTTTTTTCTCTTCTTTCCTCCTCACCCACCCCCACTGGGAAGATAAGCAATTCAATGTAGATTGTACATGTGTAGTTACCCAAATAATTTCCATAGTAATTATATTGTGGAAGACTAACTATATTTCCCTCCATCCTATCCCGCTCCTCACTTATTCTATTTTCTCCTTTGACCCTATCCCTTTTCAAAAATGTTTGCTTCTAACTACCCTCTCCCCCAATCTGCCTTCCCTTCTATCCTCCCTCCTCTTAATCCCCTACCCCCCTATTTTCCTGTAGAGTAAGACACTCAGTTGAGTGTGTATGCTATTCCCTCCTTAGGCCAAACGCAATGAGAGTCACCTTGTCCCATTCCCTTTCACCTTCCTGCTTTCCCCTCCATTGTAACAGTGTTCTCTTGCCTCTTTTATATGAGATAATTTACCCTAATCTATTGCTCCCTTTCTTCCTCTCCCAATAAATTCCTCTCTCACCTCTTAATTTTATTTTTTAGATATCATCCTTTTATATTCAACTCATCCTGTGCCCTCTATGTATGCATGAACATACAAATGCTCATACTCACATATATATTTATATACACATACATCTTCCTATACATATGAATATGTATATATACATATATATACATATATATATACATATATATTTCCTTCAGCTGTCATCATACTGAGAAAAGTCTTATGAGTTACAATTATCATTTTTCCATGTAGGAATGTAAGTAGTTCAACTTTAATAAGTTCCTTATTGTTTCTTTTTCCTGTTTACCTTCTCATGTTTCTCTTCTTGTATTTGAAAGTCAGATTTTCTGTTCAGCTCAGGTTTTTTCATCAACAATGCTTGAAAGTCCTCTATTTCATTGAATGACCATATTTCCCCCTGTAGCATTATACTCAGTTTTTGCTGGGTAGGTGATTCTTGGTTTTAGTCCTAGCTCCTTTGAACTCTGGAATATCACTTTCCAAGCCCTTCGATCCCTTAATGTAGAAGCTGCTAGATCTTGAGTTATCCTGATTGTGTTTCCACAATACTCAAATTCTTCCTTCCTTATTGCTTGCAGTATTTTCTCCTTGACCTGAGAACTCTGGAATTTGGCTATAATATTCTTAGCAGTTTTCTTTTTGGGATCTTTTTCAAGAGGTGATCAGTGAATTCTTTCAATTTCTATTTTGCCCTCTAGTTCTAGACTATCAGGGCAATTTTGCTTGATAATTTTTTGAAAGATGGTGTCTAGATTCTTTTTTGATCATGGCTTTCAGGAAGACCAATAATTTTAAAATTATCTTTCCTGGATTTATTTTCCAGGTCAGTGGTTTTTCCAATGAGATATTTCACATTGCCTTCTATTTTTTCATTTGTTTGGATCTGTTTTATAGTATCTTGATTTCTCATAAAGTCATTAGCTTCTAATTGCTCCAATCTAATTTTGAAGGAGTTACTCTCTTCCGTGCATTTTTGAAATTCCTTTTCCATCTGACAAATTCAGCTTTTTAAAGCATTCCTCTCCTCATTGGCTTTTTAGGCCTCTTTTGCCGTTTGAGTTAGTCTATTTTTTAAGGTATTATTTTCTTAAGTGTATTTTTGGGTCTCCTTTAGCAGGCTGTTTGACTTGCTTTTCATGATTTTCTTGCATCATTCTCATTTCTCTTCCCAATTTTTCCTCCACTTCTCTTACTTGATTTTCAGAATCATTCTTGAGCACTTCCATGGCCTGTAACCAGTTCATGTTTTTCTTGGAGGCTTTTGATGCAGGAGTTCTGACTTTACTGTCTTCCTCCCACTCCGTGCCTTGATCCTTTTTGTCCCCAAAAAAGGATTCTGTTGTCTGTTTGTGCTTCCATTGCTTGCTCATGTTGGCAGCCATTTAATTGACTTTTGAGCTCTTTGTCACAGTGGAACTCTGCTTCCAAAATGGAGAGAGCTATGTCCCAAATCACTGGGGCTTTTGCAGCTGCCAGAGGTATTAGATGGGCATCCTCTCCACAGCCCCCACATGCTCTGGCTCACTGGTCACACACCCCAGGACCACCACCCAAGACCGCGATCCATATTCAAGCAGGTTAAAGCAAGAGCGATTACCCTCTGAATGGTCACTTGGTCCCTCTACAATCTGCAGGCCAGGAGCTCTGGAAGCAGCCATGCGGCAGCGGCTACAGCCACTGCACCTCCTCAGCTTCTTGCTAGGGGTAGCAGCCGGACTGTACTCCCCCTGTTTGAATAAAGATCCACACTGACCTTTTACTTATCTTGGGCATTTGTGGATTGAGAAGTCTGGAAACCACTACAGCTGCTGGTGATTTACTCTCATGAAGTCTACTTCAGCCATGGCTGGTCGGGGCTGCCCTGGGGCTAAAATTGGGGCTCAGTGAGTACTGAGCATGGCTCCCAGCATTCTGTGATGGAGTCTTCCTGCCAGCCTACTTGGCTTCCTTCAGCAGGAGATTTGTTTCTCTCTGTCATTTTGTGGGTTCTATAGCTTTAAAGTTTGTTTAGTCATTTTTTACATGTATTGGAGGAGGTGGAAATTGGAGCCACCTGTAAGTCCTGTTTCTACTTCACCCTCTTGGCTCTGCCCCTCCCCAATGCATTTATTCTTAAGGGGAAAAAAATCCTGTTTACTGAGAGGACCATGAAATATTTTGTTTTGTTTTGACTATGAGAGGTTATATAAACTTGCTCTGCTAAATTACTTGACCAGCACTATATTTTATCTTTCTTAGCATGAAATGGAAATTGAAGCATATCAAGAGAAACTAATTAGTAAAGAACAGGATCTCAGCTCACAGAAGTCTGAGATGGAGATTTTAAAGTCCAATGAAGAAGAATTAACTAATTCCCTGAAATCTACTAGTAAGATATTAGAAGAATTGAAGAAAACCAAGGTAATTTCCATGGTAATGTTCAGTTCATTTTAAGGCTTATATTAGGGACATTAATGATATAGTGACACTAATACGAATATTTGGTTTACATTGAATTTATAGAGTTGAAGTCTGTTTCCTGCTTTTCACTTAATTTTATAATAATTCATGCTCAGAGATGCTACTGTTGAGATCACAGGCTGTGGTGCTGAAGAGACTATGAGTGATTAGCTATCTTTTCAACCTGTGCACATGTAAACGTGTTTTTGACAGCCTTTTTGTCAGAGTTCTGTTGAAAGGAGATTAAGGAGTTGTGGAGATGAGTGAGAAGGTAATGGACAGAGCTTCCTAGTCAGTTGCTTGTGATCTGCCAGTATATCTCATAACCTGTTGTTAGTCCTATTGCTACCTCAGTTCCTTCAGTTTCGTCTTAGAAGATGAAAGATATGTTGAGATAACCAGGTCAGTACCTTGTGCTTTCAGGTCTTTCATGTATATGGACAATGTATAAGACAGTGGATAAGGTCATGTAGTCTAGAGATTTTTTTATTGTGAAAAATGTATTATAGTAAATGACCCAGTAATTCCTCAACTTTGGAGGGAAGGTTATTGTGAATTAGTTAAGTGGCAGAAATGAATAAAATTATTAATTTTGGTTGTATAAGAACTTAAACCAGAGTGCTTTTGTTTTGTAGGTGGATGATATGAAATATATAACTCAGTTGAAGAAAGAAAATGAAAATGCTAAAGGAAAAATACAGTTGTTGATCAAAACCTGTAAACAGCTGGAGAATGAAAAGGAAACATTACAGAAAGAAATTACTAATCTTGAAGCTCTGCAAGAGAATCAGAAACAAAGTAGGCATTGATTAGAGGAATAATAACCAGAATTCTTCTTCAATAGAAATGCTCCTTTTTTGAAACATGGTAGTATTTGAGACATATGTCCCTTTGTTATTCAATAATACAGTAATTCACATTCTTCTGAATTTGTTTCCAAATTTGCTATCAGTTAAGAGGGAACCACATTTTTCATGTTGCAATAACTATGACCTTCAGATTCAAGAAACATTTACTTACGGCTTCAATTTGTGCAAATATTGTATTAGGAAACAAGGATGAAAAGCTACATCCTGCCCACCTTTTGAAGGGTGTTCAGCTTATTGGGGGGAATATAGTATGTTTTTTATACTTATGTAGTAAAGTGTAATGCACGGTAGAGAGTATGATGGTTGAGGCAAGATAAAGGTCTATACAAAGTGTTATAAGAAAATTTGAGGAGAGAATTCTCTCCTCAAGGGAGACTTCTTAAGGGAAGAGGATTTCAACATGTAAATGTCTAGAAGTAAGAAGTGCTTTCCATGTATGGAAGACCACTTGCCCAAATACACAGGGAACAGACTGAGATATAAATTGGAAGGAGTAACTTAATAGCCCTGTTAGCCTGGAACATAGAGTTCATGAAGGGAAGCACTGTAATTTGATACTGAAAAGTTAAGTTGGTTCCAAATCATTAGGGCCTTAAATACGGAGGCTAAGTTATTTGTTGGTAATTGCAGAAGATTTTTGAGCATGAGAGTGGTCAGACCTATGTCTAGGGAAAATTATTTTTCCAATAATAAGGGTAGATTAAAGCAAGTGAGATTGGAAGCAGAGAGACCATTGAGGAAAGGGGCAGGTGAGACTCATGGCAGGATTTGGCTACTGTGTGGGTGTGGTGGCTGAAATTTAGACACAAGGAGCTGGGAGAGATAAAGGATAGTAGTCTGAAGGAATAACAAAGTCAAGGACATTTTTTTTAAGGTGACCTCTGGAACGGAGCGGGTAGATAAGGCTTACCTTACCCTGAATGACAGAATCTCTGTACTGTGGATAGCTTTGCCTTCTCCTGAAACATTCACATACCTGCCTATACATACATCTTGTGACTCTGTTAAGTAAGATTTTATGTGTGGCCGTGGTCACAAGAGAATGTGTTCCTTTAGCACTACACTGAGCTAATAGGTGACAGGAAGGAGAATGGGTGGGGGTGGGGGAGTCATTTATTTAGTATCGAACCTGTGTCGGGACTGTTTGTCCCATTATCACTGTTAGCAGAAATTGTGGATAGAGAAAGTAGGAAGTGCAATTCAGACTCATTAATTTGACTTTGTAAGTATCCCTGGGAAAAAATATTTGCTAGGAGGGGAGGCTAGTTTGTTTAGCTAAGGTCGTATGGTGAGTTAGCTATGGATCTAACTTAATCAGGCCATTACTTTTACATTTTCAAACATAATCAGGCGTTTGGCTGGTCTGTATTAGAATGTGTTCTAACAGTTTTAATTTTATCTTAAGGTGACCTGTGTGGTCACCTTAAATGTTAGTGATTTATATTAGCAATTAGAACTTCTTCAATTACTTAACTATGATCTGACATTTCTTTTTAAATAGATAATGCCCCGGATGTTAATGTAGAAGAGCTGATAGCTGAGGTGAAAGAACTGAAAGAAGCTATTGAAGAAAAAAATAAAGAGACAGATGAATACTTGGATAAGTATTGCAGCCTTCTTATTAGTTATGAAGAGCTGGAAAAAACTAAAGGTATGTTAGAAGCAGAGGTTACTTTCCTGAATTCTCTTCAAGGGAAACTTACCTCTCAGACTTCTCCTTTGCTAAACTCAGTTGATTCAAAAAATTCTCCAAGTCATCCTGTTACTGAGAAGACATTAGCCAGTCAAAGTAAACTTTCAAGCAAAAGACGAAGGTCTTGTGGTACCAAAGAAAGTGATGGAGAATCAGCGCCTTCTACACCAGAGACTTTTACGAAAAGGATCAAAAAAGGAGTGACACCAAAAGGTGTTGCATCTCTCTCAAGGGGTTTAGAGAACACTGAATATGAGCCAGAAGGACTACCAGAGGTGGTGAAGAAAGGTAACTCTTTTTTTCTGAAATAACCTCTCTTTCCCTAATCCCCCCACCATTTTCCTAATGTGTGGAATGTAATGTGAAATAAAATCCTTTCTCTGACAGAAGTATATAGTCTCTAGAGCAGTAGTTCTCAACCCTTCTAATGCTGCAACCCTTTAATACTCGTATGTAGGTGGACCTGTCTGGAGACAGATAGAGGAGCAGTGTCTCAGTTCCTAAGACCATAGGAAATATGTGTTTTCTGATGGTCTTAGGTGACCCTTGTGAAAGAGTCATTCAATCCCCAAAGGAGTCATGACCCACAGGTTGAAAACCGCTGCTCTAGAGCATTTATGGATATTAGTGTATAATTTGGCCTTTATCACTGGCAAATATGATTATTTAAATTGGCTTAGGGTCTTGGCACCACCCCTCCCCCTTTATGTGATAGATGCAACTTCATGCCAGAATATAAGAAAAGGTGTGTTGATTTGGATAAATAAAAATAGGGTTTTGGATTAAAAAGCCACAGTTTTTGTGATCTCTTCCTGAATTTCACTTCCAGGAACTCTTCCATGAGCCCTGGTAATTCAGTGATATCTTGATCACCTGTCATTTAGAAACATCATGTGCCAGTGTGAGAGTATGGGTGATATCACCACCCATAATCCCTGCTATGCCTTTTGCATTTTCTTTTGTTTACATATAAGTCATAAATAGTTTATCCTGTAAAAGTATCTTATCAAAGAACAGGAAGTACCTTTAAAAAAAAATTAAAAGTACTCTGTCATTGCAGCCAAATGGCCAAGAGAAAACTGATCATTTTGGCTGAAAGCCATAAATATGGCTTTTAGTTAATCAGTAACTATTTAGTACCTCCTATATACCAGGCACATAGGTATTGGGGATACAAAGACAAAAGTGACAGTTGCTATCCTTAAGGAGCATGTGGTCTATATGCAGGAGACCCATGGTTTGGGAGTAGGGGCCTACCAGCAGCTATCTGGGAGCAGGAAGGGGTTCATGGAGAAGGTGGTGCTCAAGATAAGGCTCGAAGGAAAAAGGCCTTCTGAGAGATGGCAGTGAGAGTGCATTTCAGGCATGGGTTACAAGGACTGAAAAAACAAAAAGGCCAGTTTGGCTTTTGTCTATGGTATGCTTAGAGGGCTTAACTTTTTTTTTTTTAGATGCAGCTTAAGTACCATCTTCTAAAACAATGACTATTTAATTTTCCCCAACTTCTAGTGCCCCTCTTCCCACTAACTACCTTGTATTTGATTTTGTATTTACTCTGAATATAGTTATTGTGTGTGTGTGTGTGTGTGTGTGTGTACACACATCCATTTAACATATGTGTATACACACATACAATTAATATGTAATCTCCTTGAAAATAGAGAGTAATTCATCCCTTGTGTTTGTGTTCCTAGTGTATAACACAGGTGCTTGTTAAATGTTTTTTCATTGATTTATTTGTATGTTATTCTGGTTTTGCTTTCTTCACTGTGTGTGTTAGTTCATACAAAGCCTTCTGATATTTCTTTATATTACTACTATTCATTGATCCTTTTAAAAATTATTCATTGATTCCTAATAGCAAGATCATATTTTATTACATTGACATGCCATAATTTGTTTAGCCATACCATGATGGATGGGCACCCACTTTTTTTCCATCTTTTTGGTACCACAAAATGTGCTGCTTTGAATATTTTGTTGTATATAGTATCTTTCTATTATTAACCTCCTCTAGGTTTATGCTCAGTGGTGTGTGTTAGGTCAAAGGTTACCAATTTGTTGTTTAGTTGGAGGTAGTCAATGATACAATTACTGGGGGACCACTTGAGTTTGTGGCTTTAGTTCATCTTCTAACCACAAATAATGGGTTCTACTCCTTCTTTTTCCTCTTTTTTTCCTACTTTCATTTTTTTGCTTCCTTCCTTGACTTTACCTTAACCTAAAATATGGCATTGCCTCTAAGGCTAATAAAAAATACATCATATCATCCACAGAATTATAGTGACTCGGTGATTTTTACATCATTCCTCGTCAGAATCTTCATGTACACATGGATGTGAATGCACACATGTGCACACACACGCATACTTCTCTCTAATCTTTTAAATTCTACATGAAGGAAAATCTTACTTGAGGAATTCTAAGAAAAATTCCTCTATTCGATCGAAATGCCTATGCTGTGTTTTATGGCCGGTGGGAAATGTTCATGAAAATTACCTTTTTCTGAAAACTAAACTGTATTTCTTTTCTGTAGATGAATATTATTTTCAATTCTAGGTTAGAATAAGCCTTACTATGTGTGTCTCATCAAAGCCAGCCATGTTTTAAAAACAAACTTGTGTCACAGGATTTGCTGATATCCCTACTGGAAAAACAAGCCCTTATGTCCTTCGAAGAACAACCCTGGCCACAAGGGCCAGCTCCCGTCTTGCTGCACAGAAATTATCACCACCTCTGAATCTCCTGAAGGAACAGTCAGAAAATCTTGCTGAGACCTCCAAACCAACAGCTGGTGGCAGCAAATCACAGAAGGTAACTAACTACTGTGCACAGTGGTCTCATCTGAAATCATAGGAAATTCATGCATGTTATTTAGGGGAGAATCTGACACTGCTGTCCAACTCCTGTTTTTATTGGCTTTTAATGTCTGACCTTTCCTGTAGTATGGTGTAAATAAATCGATAAAGATAGGTCCAGTGAAAATGCCTAAAGAGAAACATCACATTGTTATTATTGTACAGAAAAATCTTTGACCACATAGGATACTGCATGTTATGTGTAAATAGTTAATAAGAAATAGCATTACGTCAAACTCCCAAAGGAGATGGTGAGAAAAGTAGTTTGGGGCAGCCAGGTAGCACAGTGGATAGAGCACTGGTCCTGGAGACCAGAAGACCTGAGTTCAAATCGAGCTTCAGACACTTAACTAGCTATGTGACACTGAACAAATCAGTTAATTATCCTTCTTTGCCTTGGTTTCCTCATCTGTAAAATGAGTTGGAGAAGGAAATGGCAAAGCTTTCTAATATCTGTGCCAAGAAAACCCCAAATGGGGTCATGAAGAGTTGGACATGACTTAAAACAACTGAACAATAATGAGGGCTTTGTGGTGGTGTCTTTTCCCTTTGCTCTCAGACACTGATAGTTTGCTTATTCAAGGCTATATGTTTTTACTTCAATATTTTTCGGTAGTCTAAACACTTTTAATTGAACCAACAAGTCTCCTAATTAGGAGGAAATAATGATTATTCTCGTTGAGGTACTTGCAGGTACTAGCAGGAAAAAACACATTGTAGGTGCATAGTTCATGTTTTTCATGTTCAGAAATTAGTATATGTATATTTTTTCATGTGGCCTTTGAATTTGTCATGTTGTCATTGCAGAAAGTAAAATCTTCACCATAGTCCAAAAGAAGAAAAGATGATCCTCTTCTACCCAAATTCCACACTGTTCAGCTAGGTTCCCAGTTATGATTTGTTGTTGTTTATTTTGCTCATGTCAATGTACAAGAGTTGACTATGTGAACGTATATGTCTTTTTTATACCCAAGCTGTCATTGCAGTTCTATGTGTAGATAATAATTCGCATAACGCTTTAAGGTTTACAGAGAGAAAATCAAAAGAAGGTAGTAGTAGTTTTGTTATTCCCACTTTGTAGATGAGGAAACTGTGGCTCTTAGAGATTAAGTGATTTGTCCAACAATACAGCTAGTATATATCTGAGATAAAACTTGAATCTAGGTTCCCTCATTCCACTGTCCACATACTTTCCTCAAAGGTACAATGCTGTATACCTATGTAAATGTAACAAAACCTGTGCCTGTTCTTCAGACAAATAATATAACTTATTCTCTTTAAGAAATGTTGGTGGCATTAATAGTTCCTAGTCTTATGTTAATATGGGAAGCTTAGGTGTTTTTTTTAATTAAATAACAAGCATTTTATTTTTTCACCCATCCCATCCTCCAAATTAAGAGGAAAAAAACCCTTGTAATAAATATGTATAGTTAAGCAAAGCCAATTCCCACATTTCCCTTGCCCGTTGGCATCTTTAATTCTCTTTCAGGTGGTGGGTAGCATAGATTATTATTTCTTTGCAGTTATAATTGGCCGTTGCCTTTTTCTTTGTAGTGTTATATACATTATTCTTCTAGTGCAGCTTCACTTGACATCAGTTTCATCTAAGTTCTGGTTTCTCTGGACGCGTCCTTTTCATTGCTTATATTTGTTTATTTAATTCACTTTTCAGTTTTGAGTTCTTTCCCTCCTTCTTCCCACCCTCCCACCAATGAAGAAGACAAGAAAACAAAACGCATTAAAATATGTGTAGTGATGCAAAACAAATTCTAGTATGCTTTATTCTGCACTCTGAGTTCATCAGCTGTCCGTCTGAAGTCGAATGGCATCTTTTATCTTGAGTCCGTAAGAATTGTGACTGTTCCTTGTGTTGATCCAAGTTCTTGGTCTTTCAAAACTAATTATCTTTATAATATTGTTATTGTATAAATTGTTTTATTAGTTCTCCTCATTTGACTTTGCATTAACTCATACAATTCTTCTTTGAGTTTTTGGAAACTATCCCCTTTATTATTTCTAACTGCACAGTAATACTCCGTTACATTCATATTCCAAAGTATATTCTACCATTTCCCAACTAATGGATACCCCTTTTGTTTTCATTTCTTTGCCACTGCAAAAAGAGATGACAGCACCTTATAAACAACAAATCCTCAGGATAGTTACTATGTCCTTACTGCCCTCTCCAGATTTACCAGGTATCTTTAAACTGTCAAATCCAGGGGTCATTTTTCAGTCCCGATTTATTCTTGACCTATCTGCAGCATTTGACATGTTGATTGCCTTCTCTGCCTGGTTAATTTTGCCTCTCTAGGTTTTAGTGACACTGCTCTCTCCTGGTTCCCCCCCTCTATCTGTCTCATCACATCTCAGTTTCCTTTGAGGTTCCTCATTAGTGTCATGACTACTAACCATGATGTTCCTAAGACTGTCATGGGCCTTTTCTCTGCACTGTAATTTTTCGTGTGCTGATCTTTCCAGCTCTCGTGAGTGCAGTTTTATCATGTTCTGCAGATGATTCTCAGGTCTACATATGCAGCTCTTAATCTCTCTAGTGTCACTACTACTGCCTTTTGGAGATCTCAATTTAGATGCCCTTTCACTATCTCAGATTATTTTAATAGGTCCGAAACAGAACTTCCCTGTCTTTTCTCCAAACCTCCCTTTCCCCGCACCAGTTTCCATATTGCTATCAAATGTGCTGCCTTACCCAAGATTCGTAACCTTGGTATTATCCTCGACCTCCTTATTCTTACTCCACATATTCATTCAGTTACCAGATCTTGTCATTTCTGTCTCCACATATATCTCTTTATATTTACAGCCATCATTTTAATTCTCATTTAACCTTCTTCAGTTTTCATCTGGACAATTAGAATTGCCTCCTAATTGTTTTCCCTTATCTCAAATCTCACCCCATCCACTGCTTTCTTCATTCTGCTGCCAAGGTGATTTTTCTAGAGCAATTAGGTAGTGCAGTAGGTAGAGGACTGGACTTGGAAGTAGGAAGACCTGAGTTTGAATCCTGCCTCAGAGATTTAATAGCCACACAACCCTTCTAAGTCACTTAATGTCTATTGGATGATCCTCTGTTTCCTCATTTTGCAAATGAGAATAATTAACAGCACCTACCTCCCAGTGTTGTTGTGAAGATCAAATTAAAACCATTTTGCAGACTTTAAAGTGCTACATAAAGGTTAGCTATTATTATGATAGTGTCCACTCTATGAGCTCCAGTGGTGTTTTACCTCTAGATTCAAATAGCGTCTCCCTGCATTTAAAGCGCTTTATAATGTGGCATTTTCTTACCTTATCAGTTTTCTTACAATTTACTTCCTTCCGTGTCCTCTGATCCGCTGACATTGGCTTAGCCGCACAATCTTCCTATTCACCCAAGCTTGTGACTTAGGGAGTGTCTCTAACTCCTCTTTCTCTCACCTCTTAAATCCAGTCCTTTGCCAAGTTATATTCTATCTTAGTAACATCTCTAGTGTATGGCTCCTCAGACACCGTCCCCACCCTGGTGCTAGCCTCTATCACCTCATCCTTTGATTCTTGTAATAGGCTGCTGGTTGGTCTCCTTACTTTCTATCTGCCCAGTCTGTTCCATCTTCCACGTACTTAGTTGTCAAAGTGATCTCCCTAAAAGTCTGATCATCTCAATAAACTTGAATGCTTCCCTATCACCTCCAAATATAGGAGGAACAAATATAAGATCTTTTGACTTTAGAAGCCCTTTATCACCTAGCCCCTTCCTACCTTTCCAGTCTTCTTACTCTCCTCTTCATGCTGTGTAATGCAGTGACAGTGGTCTCTTTGCTGTTCCTGGCACAAGATACTCCATTTCTTGATTGGTCATTTTCACTGGCTGTCTCTATGCCTTGAATGCTCTCCCTCTTCAGTATAGCTTCCCTGCCTTCTTTCAAGCCTCTGCTCAAATCCTGCCTTCTGAAAGAAGCCTTTCCTGGTGCCCCTTTAAAGCCAATGTCTTCTCTCTTCTCACCCACTTCTCCAGTTTATCCCGTCTGTATCTCCCCCCTTAGAGAGTAAGCTTCTTGAGGACAGGTGATTTCTTTGTATCCTGACACAGTGCAGGGCACATTATAGGCGCTTCATAAAAGCTTCTTCACTCGACTACAATCCCTGATTCCTTCAAGACTAATCTCATATTCCACCTCCTGTAGGGGACCTTTCCCAATTTCTTCCCCACTGATACCTTCCCTTCTCGGGTTCACTGTTTCACTGTATATATATACCTTAAATGTTTTTGGTTATTTTCATGTCTGTCAGCTCATTCCTCACTCCCATGTCTGTGATGTAAAATTCTTGAGGCCATGTACTTACTGTTTTCTGCCCTCTTTTTAACCTTAGTACTTTACACAGTTCCCGGTACACTGTAAACCTTTAATATAAATGTTTGTTGTTGGCTAACTGCTTCAAGCTAATATCAAGTTGTCACTTGAATTTGTTACTGATCTTTCTCATAATATTGTGTGTGCATGTGTACATATGGGTGTATATGTATATATCTGTGTATGAGTGTATATATCAGAAATAGCATAGCCTGTAAAAATGGCCATATGGTATTTTTCTTTTTTCATGTGCGTTATCATAGTCTTGATGGCAAAGTTAATTTGAATGTGACTTCTAGGATTTGCTGTCTAAGAAAAAAAAAGCTTTGCACACTAGGGGGCCTTCAGTCCATATTATTTTCTTTTTCGGCTGTCCAAGAATTAATAACTGGTTACAACAGATTTACTGCCGAGTGAATTAGATAGATAGAGATCATTTGGTTTGTGTTTTTGTATCCCCAGTACTTGGCCTGACTAGGCATTTTATTTTTGTTCATTTATTTTATTTAGTAAATTTTGTTGAGTTGAATTGAATTGAAAATTTGAATGCAAATAAGGCATCCTTTTGAAAGTGGATTTTTAAAAATTACCTTGATTGAACTTAAACTTGCTTTTAGCTCCTACCTAGTGATTCTAAAAGATATTGCTGAATGCTTGCCTCTGACAACGCGATGTACAACAAAGTTTAAAAATACCTCAGTATCTATTCTTTAAATAGCTATCAAAATACAGTGATAGTTTAGAAATTGGCCATGCTTGGCTTTCTGTTTAGTTTTTGTGACTAACTTCATGAATGAGAGAATTGTTCAGTTCAAGTTAATTAAGAAGTGAATACTGAGTTTGTGGTATAAACTAATAAGTCAGTCTAGCAGCTCTTAGATGATCAAGGATGGGCTGTTTTTTCAATTCAAGTTCAGAAATGAGAGATTTTTCTCACTTCCTCTCATGAGTCAATAATATTAAGTGTTTATTCTCAAAACTTTCCCTAGTAATAAATACTCAAGAATCTAATGAATATGTTTCTATAGTTTTTTCTTGCCATGAAATTGGACAGTCCTGATCCACTGTGGGTCGTAAGTTTAGCACATGGTTTAAATTGTTTCTTTCCTTTAACATAGGGAGAATAGGTTTGTGTTATACCATCTACACACTACAGCCTGTTCTCCATTGTGATGAGTAAAGTGTCTTTTATGTTGAATTTGAAAAAAAAAGTCTAGTAAAGCTAATTGACCATTATGGGGAATAAAGCTAAAATGCAAGCTTTAATCAATTACAGACCATAATTTCCTAAATTGGTCAGAGAAGTCAGCGTAAATGTGGCATAGGCTTTGACTCTGCAGCAGACGGAGGTCGGTAACAGTGTTGTCTTGGTAAAGTAAACCCTGAGATTATGTGGCATTTGTTGAGTGATGTTTGGGATCCCTTATTTTATTTTTGTTGCTCCTGTTTTAAATAGTCATTTCTGAATACGATCCATTTCTCCTTTTCCTGCCTATCTCTCCCTTTTTACAGAGCGTAAAACAGAGTTCAGAACAGTCAGCCAACCACATAGATAGCATCTTTTACTTCTTGTCTCCCACATCTAAAATGAAACGAGGGATTTTTCTCCCTTTCTCTCATGGGCTGATAATATTAAGTGTTTATTTTTAAATTTTTCTTTCAGTTAATATTGTCGGAGTCATTTAAGAAGTAATTTAAATTTGTGTCAGTTCACAGAAATTTTACCATACTTGTCTGGATTACTAATATCTGCTGTTTCTTATGATGCACTTGTTTTTTTCACTGAATTCCTGTACTGTTATTTTTTAGCCGTTCTTCAGTTGATGGATGTTCTGGTAGCAAGAAATTGGAAACAGTATTGCTATGAATATTTTGGATTATACAGGATATATCTTTCTTTTCTTTGGGTTATATGCCTTGCCATTGGATCTCTGGTCAAAAATTGTGGCCTTTTTGATCGCTTTTTTCAAAAGCGTGATTCCGTATTGCTTTCTTGAGTGGGTTATAGCCCTTCACATCTTTACTAGCAGCGTATTAGTGTTTACGTCTTCCTTTCAGCATTGAGTATTTCCATCTTTTGTCATCTTTGCCAGTTTTCTAGGTGTGAAACCTTAGAGTTGTTTTTCTTTTTATTATTAGCAATTTTTAGTCGTCTTTCATATAGTTGTTAACAGTTTGCAGTTTGTTTCTGAACTTTTTATTTCCTTTGACCACTGGAGATAGTTTGTGGTTATGTGTCTGTTCAAATTCCCTATATAGCTTAGATATCAATCTCTAATTGGAGATTTTATGCAAAAATATTTTCTCCCTATCACTTCTTTCCTAAACATATGTGCATTGATTTTGTTCCTACAAAAGGTTTTCAGTTTCATGTAACTAAAATTGTCTTTCTTATCTTTTGAGATTACTTCCTGTATCCCATCTCTTGGTTGCCATGTTTGTGAGAGAGAGTAATTGATTTAGAGCTATTTAGGGACCTTAGAGGTCATCTAGTCCAACCCCCTCATTTTACCGTTGGAAAAACTGAGGCCTACAAAAGAGGT
Source organism: Pseudochirops cupreus (assembly GCA_028627135.1). Taxonomy (NCBI): domain Eukaryota; kingdom Metazoa; phylum Chordata; class Mammalia; order Diprotodontia; family Pseudocheiridae; genus Pseudochirops; species Pseudochirops cupreus. The sequence continues at coordinate 94,954,381 of CM053584.1, forward strand.
ATCTTTGACAAGATCACACAGGTTGTGTCAGAGCCAGGAATTTGAACCTAGATCCTCCGATTCCAAATTAAATGCACTTGCCACTGTACTGTACTGCCTCTACCAAGGTGACTTTTAACAAAACTGTCACCACTTAGTTTTTTTTAAAGTATGAATTACTAGAATTCCTTTTACTTTTACTTTACATGAACCATATAGTTTATGCCCTGCCTGTTTTAAAAACTGGTTGCAGTTGTACAGCAGAGGAAGATTTTTAAATCATTTGATCTTTGGCTTGATTTGTCATAAGCTGTGTATAAATTGTATTTCATTAGTACCTCACTATGTTCAAAGTATATAGGCTAGGGAGTAGCCTTTTCCTTTTGCTTTTCTTTGCTTCCTTTTGCTTTGAACTTCAAACATGTATAGCTTTTATTGAAATTATTCCTTCTTCTTTCTCATCATAAGATCCGTAATAGTCCTAATTCTTTCCATCTAATTCCTCTCTCATCTGTTAAACAATTCTTATCAATTTTCAGCTTTATATGAGACTAGAAATTCTGTGAGGACAGAGTAACATGTCTTATCTAAACTCTTACTTGCAAACCTAACAATACAAGCATGTTAAATGTTTGAATTGAATTTTAAGAAGCAAGTTATAATTTAGTACATCAGGGAGAAATTCTGTTCCTGGGAGTTGTCATCAGACAGCTGACTCTGCCAATATTTGCCCAAATATCTTAATAAACAATAAATGAAGAACATTATGCATTTCTTTACCTTTTCTAATACTTTAAAAAAATATATACTTTGACATCAGGTAGCATGTCTTTGTATATTCTTTGTAAATCACTGAAAAGAATTGTTAGAGTTTTGAGTTTAAATATATTCTAATCAGCATTGGATAATGATGGATTATTACACTGGATTGGGAGTCACGCATTCTAAGTGTCATGTACTGACTTGCAGAGAAAGGTAGGATTTAAACTCAGATGAAGTCAGTTGACTCCCAAGTCCTGATCTGTTCCCGTTACTATGCTGCTTCCTCCATTATGCCATAATTTTCTCCTAATTTCTTTTCTGATAAATAAACAACCACACACACAGTTTCTATGTAGAAAGCATCTAACAGTTTAAAGTTGTTTGTGATGTTTTGTTCTTAATTTTGCTCGTTTGTAGTCATTAAAGCCAGCTTATTAAAACAAATATATTTCTGTTGTAGGCAAAAGATGTTCACCAGCACCAGGTGGAATCACTTGTGACAGTCAAGGAACCTACCACAAGTTCTCCTCTTTCTGCAAATAATCTCTCAAAGAAAACTTCTGCTGACATCCCTAAAGAGAGTATGAGAACCAAGCGAGTTAAATTTTCCCCAAGCAAACATACTGTGCCTGAACAGAACAAAGAAGAGAATTGTAGAGTTCAATAGATTTTAAAAGATTTCTACAGTGTATCAGTGCTATACGAGCTAGGAAACATTTTTTAAAAGCGTCCCATAGAGGTTTTTGTTTAGTCGTTCTTGCGGTTGTTGAATCTGTGTGTGTGTGTGTGTGTGTGTGTGTGTGTGTGTGTGTGTGTGTGTGTGTGTGTGTGTGTGTTTAGATGGGAAATATTAGAACAAGAACGATCGTTTTGCCTTTGCATATCATTCTCATTGTTCTGCCATGTACAGTAATGTAAATAGTCCTATATAAAGTTATGTGGGAAAAGTTGTAGAATATTTTAATTAAATAGGGAATGATACACTAAATCTACAAAACACATTGTTTTATTCATTAAAATGACTAGTAGTGCCAAAAATGTATGTTGTAGTTTTCATCTGTATCAGGAGACATATGAAAGATTTTGAGCAAGAAATTGTAAGGAGTCATATGTCCACTTGAATAAATAAAAAGGAAACCATGTATTTTAGGAGTAAGTAAAAGCTGTGTATAGTTTGTTCGTAGTAAAATTATGATTGTAAAGTGTCTAGCTAACATAAATGATTAAAAATAAAATATATTACTTGTGGAAATATGTAATTCATTCTTTCTGTTGACTTGGTGGTGTGGGAAGTGGAGAAATATGACTCTTTGAGAATGCTTAGAGATCCTGTTATTATTCAGATAATTGATAGAATGATTATGTAAAGGTCAGTCCCTAAGAAAAAAAACCCAAATTGTTTTCATTGAGATAAATATTATGATAAGGGTGGTTGACATTGTCAAAGATGAACTGAAAATCAGGAAGGATAAGGATTGAGAGAAGACCATTAGATTTAGTATTTAGTCAGTCCACATGAGTTAGACACTGCCAGGCACTTGGAATATGAAGAGAGGCAAAAAATAAGTCCTTGCCATTAAGGAGCTCACCATCTAATAGGGGAGACAAGCAAACGTACATAACAAGCAAGCTATATACAGAATAAATAAAAAGGCACCAGAATTAAGAAGGATTGAGAAAGGCTTCTTGTAGAAGTTGGAATTTTAGTTGGGACTTGAAGCCCAAGGAAGCTAGGAGGAGGAGATGGGAATGGAGAGCATTTCAGGCACAGCCAGTGAAAATGCCTGGAACTATGAGGTATCTTGTTCATGGAAAAACAGGAAGGCTGGTACTACTGGATTAAAGATGGAAGGGGTGAAGGAATTTTGGAAAGACTTGTTTCAGTTGAATGATGTAGTTGAAAGCCAGACTGCGGAGATTTAAGGGAGTGAGGAAAGGAAGTAAAGGTATCAGTTGTAGATAGCTTTCTTTATTAGCTAGGAAGGGAGAAGAGATAAAGTACAATGATAAGGATGGATGAATGGATCAAGTTAGGGCTTTTGAAGGATGGAGGAAGAGATGGGCACTAGGAAGGAGGGAAGTAACAGTAGATGGAGAAATTGGGGAAAAGAGAGGGCAGCTGATAAGAGGTGAAAATCAGCTAGAGGAGAAAGGATGGAAGGGGCTTGCTGGTTTACCTTGACAGGATATAAGGTTTCTTCGTTATGAGAAACAGATGAAGGAGGTAGTGGGAGAAGTAATCTAGAAAATGCAACATGAAGAGGGGGCTCTTGGCTAATGACCTCTATATTTTTCAGTGAAATATGAAGCAAGGCTCTCAGCTGAGAGGGTAAGGGTCAGGGTAGCCATGGGAAACTTGGGGGAAGAAAAGGTGTGGAAAAGCTACTGGTGAATGATTCAATTGCAGGTTTGTGGAAGGATTGCCTCTCAGTGCCCAGTTGAGACTAGGGGACACATCTGTAGGAGGTCCAGTCAGCACAGTTTCATGATTTTCCCCAGCTTTATTTAGCAGTGTGTATAGGAGCAATGGTGGGAGTAATACAAGATAAGATCTTCAACAGGATAAAGGGGTAAAAGACTCAGGAGAAGACTGTATAGAAATTGAATTGATACTCTAAGAGATGGCAAAGGGAAAATAGTGTAGTTAATATAAGGGTGGTGACCTGGGAAAGAACTGAAAGGTAGAGGGATTGAAAGTCATAGTAAGGACGATATAGGTTTGGGAGTTGCAAGGTAGAAGAGGTGGAATGAATGATAACAGACTATGATCAGATAAATTTCAAAGTTCACAAATGTGGAAATGATCCATCTGTGGGTGATGGAAAGATTATGACCACCTCTGTAACTGAGGTGGGGGTGGAGGTCATGGGAAAAGAAATTGAGGACCTGGGAAGTTCGGATACTTGATGGAATATCAGTGTATATACATATATATATACATATATATATATATATACACACACACACATATATATACATATATATATACATATATATACATATATATATATATATATATGTATATAGAAGTCCCCCAGTATGAGGGCAGGAGTTGGAGAGGACAGAAAGGTTGTGAGCAAGTCCATTGAGGGAGGAAAGGAGCATCTCCTGAAGTTTGATAGACAACAGCCACCAGAATCTTAATTGAGTCATTATATGAATTGATTATATGAATCTCAAAGGAAGTGAAGTTAGTGAGTGTGGTAGAAGGAGAACTTAGAAGTGGCAATAAGGAACAAGTAGTATTCCATTCCTCCCAGCACGATCAGAGATTTGGAGGGTCCGAATCAATATGTAATAACTGCTGGAAAGAGTAGCCAGGAAAACTCATCAAGAGGATCTCTTGTAAGTGTAAGATGAAAGATAAAGTTTTAAGATGAAATTTCATTTGTTACCTATGGAAGAGTTAGGCATTCCTGAGATCACTGCAGAAGAGGCATGTGGCTTTATAGTAAGACCTTAGAAGGTTCAGGTTGGGGGCTAAAGAGTAAATGATCAATCAAATGGGGTGCCGAGAACCAGGGTTTGAACAATGGCAGCTGGAGTTTCAAAATCGCAGACAGATGGAGGGAATGATGAGATGGGAGTATAAGTTCATCATTAAGGAATAAGTCCTATTGGGTTAATGTATATAACATTGTCTATTCAGGTTCAGTCTGGGACTGGAATTGTCCCTGGGTAACTGGCAGCTATGTGTAGCTGGAAATGGGGAGAGGGGGTTGCCTAATCATAGGCAACTTGGCTGCTGTGCAGACTGAGCATCCAAAGAGAGTTCTTGGAGCCTGGAGCATGTTAGGTAAGCTAACTACTGTAGAGCTCAGGCAACCAGAGAGTGTCAATCTCTGCTAGGCAATCTGGAAAAAAAAATGTTATCTATTGATATTGAAATATATATACATATATCCCTATGTAGATAGATGATAGCTAGACAGATGACATGCACATCTATCGATGAAGTGAACCTTAAAGGAGAGAGTCACTAAAAATGAGAAATAACAGTCTTACTCCCCTTTCTGGCTGTGTGTGTGTGTGTGTGTGTGTGTGTGTGTGTGTGTGTGTGTGTGTGTGTGTGTGTCTGTAAGAGGACTGGGGTGTCAAGGTTGAGAGGAGATATATCCAGTACTTGAGAGGGTGGCCAGAGATGCAATGTTTTCTGAAGAGATCTATGCTTTCATGATTGCAAGGAAGAATGAAAAGACATTAAATATAAAGGATAGTTAAATAATATGTGGATAGAGGACTATATAGAGCTCAATGGGAGGGGAGAATAAGGTGGAGTAGGAACCAGGGAGGAATAGGATTGACTTGGATAGGTATGAGAGTCCTTAGTGGTGAACAGAGATAGAAGCTTCAGCATAGCCTTCCCGAGACTTAAGTCTGATTCCAAATGGAGCCATTGGTGGGAGCACTGGATGGGATAAGGCTGAACTGGGGGCTAATTATAGAGGGTTGTAATGTGCTTTGATCTATTTACCCACTGAAAGTGACATACTAGTTTCTCTATTTTTTTTTCTTTCTAATTGTTTAAGGGGTAGAACATCCTATATATATGTGTGTGTATATATATATATATATATATATATATATATATATATATATATATATATATGTATGTATGTATGTATCTCCCTAGGTCAACATCTGATCAAGGGTATGTGGAACAGTAGCGATATGTGGTTCCAGAGACGGAAGGCCATCACTCATTTGACTGGTATAGTGGTATAGTGAATGGAAGAATTCACTATACTTACTAGAAGTTAATTCTTAAGTTCCTAAAATAGTTGGATCTTGTCTTGGGAATGACAGCAAAAGGGAAGTCAGGCAAATCATTTGTTGCCTCTTTGAAAAACAGTGAAGACTCTGAATATGTCTCTCAGTGTCATTCTTTCCAAGAATTGTTCATAATATTACTTAAATATTTAAATATGCTTTGGGCAGCCCCAAAATTTAATCCTTTCTTCTCACTTTTCAAATTGCCAAATCTGGGAAAAGAAAACCAAACTATTGTAAAAGATCACTGAGTATCTACTGTAGGCAGAACATTATATGGTGCTGTGGAATAAAGGATGGCAAAGAAAAAAAACAATTCTGTTTTAAAGGATTTTATAGTCTGATGAAGAAAACAAAAAACTTATTCACAAAATATTTTCAGATTTCAAATATATCGTATTGGCAAAACAAATTGGTTACAAAATATATAGTGCATACTGAGGGAATCATCGGTAAAATTGTTATGTGGGAATTAGTTATGGAATAATAGTAAAAGAAGTTGTTTAGAAGTGCTAATATTTTTTTCTAAAATTTTTCTTCTAATTTTTCTTCATGCTTTTTGATTTTATGTGAATACCTTTCCATAGCTCTTCCAACATTGGCAAAGATGGCAACATATGGAAATAGTCAACTTTCTGGATGTGAGTTGAATAAAACAGAGTTGTTTTATTTTGAAAACAGAATCTTTTTCTGTTGTTTTCATATTGCTATTAAAAAACCAACAACTATATCTCTCCTTTCCCTACCTCCTGAGCTGTCTGTTGTAACAAAGAAGAAAAAATGCAGAGGAAAAAAGCAATTCAGCAAAAAATTAAAAGCCTCATGTAGTGTTCACACTCAGTCCCAGATCGGTCTTTGCAAAGTTGGGGAGAGTTGTGTTTTCTCGTCTTTTCTCCTTGGTCAAGCTAGATCATTAAAATTACTCAGTATTCATCTTGTAAAACAGAGCTTCAAGGAGCATTTCAGAAATCAATTTACACCTCTACCAATAGCATATTAATGTGCCTATCTTCCAATGGTACCCCCAAGTTGACTATTTACATCTTTTGTCTTCTTTGCCAATTTGTTCTGTATGAGGTAAGATCTCAGTTATTTTAATTTGTGTTTCTCTTATCTCTGCTTTAAATATCTCTTATTAAGGTCTTATACATAAGATGTAGAGTTAGTTGATATAAATATATGAAACCAAGAGCCATCCTCAATGGATAAACCATCTAAAGACACGGACAGCAAGTTCTCAAAAGAACTACAAACTATCATAACCATGGGAGAGATTGCTCCAAATCATTAATAAGCATTAGGGACTAGACCTCTGATTTAATTGGTAGAAGGGTTAAGAGAACTCCTGCTACTAATGCAGATCGTTATCTTTTCAGCAATTGGAGAGTAACCTAGAACAGCGATGAGAGGTTAAGTGACTCAGGGCATTTTCATTGACTAACCTGGAATGCTCTCCCTCCTCATCTACATTTCCTCACTTCTAGGCTTCCCATAAATCCCAGCCCAAATCCCACCTTCTACAGGAAGCCTTTCCTGATTACCTCATAATTCTAGTGCTTTTCTTCTATTGATTATTTCTATCCTGTATATATTTTGTTTGTACTTTGCATGTTATCTTCCCCATTAAACCGTGAGTACCTTAAGAACAGGAATTATCTTGCCTTTCCTTGTGTAATGGGCATAGTTCCCCTTACATTATGTAATGGGGTAAGTTCCCTTACATTTGTGTCCCTAGCACTTAGCACAGTCCCTGGTGCATAGTAGGAGCTTAATAAAATGTTTATTGATTGGCATTTGAACTCTCTCTTGAAGAATGAGTAAAATTTCTATAGGGAGATTGGAGGAAGGTTTTCCAGGAGGATTAAAAATGCAAAGGTGGTTATGGGGCAATGAAGAAACAGTAACTTTGATTGAAGTATAGGGTGGGTAGAGGGAAATTAATAAGTTTAGAGAGGGGTAGATTGAAGAAAGATTATGGCAGACTTTGAATGTTAGGTTAAATCTGAATTTTATTCAGGACACAATAAGAAATCAGGAAATCGTTTTGAATAGACAAGTAACATGATCAGAGGTGTGTTTTATGAAGATGAATCTGGTAGTATAAAGTATGGCTTGGATGCAGGAGAGACTGGAAAATTTGGTGTGAGACAAATTACAACAATATAGGTGAGAACCAAGGAGGGTGTGGATTAAAGTAGTGAAAGTGGGAATAGAAAGGGTGGGATGAATGGGAGGAGGTATTGTAGCAGATTTTATCACTGAATGGATTTGGTGGATTGGGGGGAGGAGGAGAAAACAAAGATGCATGAATTTCTAAGATTTTTCCCTATCTAGAAGATCATTTCACTGATTCTCTGCTTTACTAAATTCTGTTATTTCTTAAAGAGGTGGATCAGCTCCTACCTTCACCATGATGCCTTTCCAGCTACCCCAGATTGGTTCTTCAGTCATGTTCAAATGTTTCTGACTCCATTTGATTTTGGTTTTTTTTGGCAAAAATACTGCAATGGTTTGCCATTTCCTTTTCCAGCTCATTTTACAGGTGAAGAAACTGAGGCAAACAGTGTTAAAATGACTTGCCTAAGGTCATATAGCTAGTAACTGTCTGAAGCCTGATTTGAATCAGATCTTCCTGGCTTCAGGTTTGATACCCTATCCATGTGCCATCTAACTGCCCAGACTTCAATGATCACTAAATTTAAAAGTTAGATTACTGTTTGTACCCCTCATTTGACCCTAATGTGTACAGCCACCTGTCTTTTTATGTACATCAATTTTATGCATATTTTATCTTTTAATGTATATTTTCTATCTTTCCAAGTAGATTCTAAGCCCATAAGGACAGGAGTCTTGTGTCATTCATCTTTGTGTGTCCTGTATAAACTGCTCCATTTTAATGGAGATTAAAGTATTGAAAAGATATTTTTTATTGTATCACAATACAGTAGACCAGTGGTTCTCAACCTTTCTAATATTGAGACCTTTTAATAGTCATATGTGGGCGTGTCTGCATGTGGGTGGACCCGCCTGGAGACGGATAGAGGAGGTTCCTAAGACCATCGGAAATATGTGTTTTCCCATGGTCTTAGGCAACCCCTGTGACACCTGTGAAAGGGCCATTCAACCCCCAAAGGGGTAGTGACCTACAGGTTTAGAACCGCTGCAGTAGACAGAAATACGCTCATCTCTCTCTCAAGGGAACTATTTGCCATCTAAGACAGAAAATTGCAAAAAATAAAAAAGTTTGAATTTATTTACTATTTATTTTTCCCCAGTGATGTGTAAAAACAATTTTAACATCCATTTTTAAAATTTTGAATTCCGAATTCTCTCCTTTCCTCCATCCTCCTTCCCCTTATTGAGAAGGCAAGCTTCTTCTAGAAAAGGTCATGGGAGGAAGTACAGGAGAATAGAGAAGGCTTTGAGCTAAATAAGAAGGAGAAGGAAGTTATAAAGATGATTCTGAGAGATCTGTACTTGTACAGAAAGCCAGAGATTGAATCTGGGGAGGAGACATTTGGCAAGATTTGAGGAATACTCTCACTTTTGCAAGGTAAAATTTTCGAAGAAAAGACCTGGAAAACAACCTTGATGGCAGGGTAGGAGGAAGTGGTACAGCCTAGCTCCCTTACCAGTACATGACAGCCCTCAGCACAGTGGTTGTAGCTCTGGAAGGCAGATTTCTCCCATTCCAATTCATTCCTTGGTGAGGGTATCTGGCACTCAGCTCCCAGGAGAATAACGGGGTGGCAGCTTCATTGCTCTGAACTCAATCCCCTGAGAAGGAATCTGAGATGTGGATCTCAGTCCCTTGATTTATCTCTCTAACCTGGGAGAGAAGACCACTGACAGTCCCAGGGCGAAGAATAGGGCCTTCATATAATTACTTTAAGTTTTCATGACATCAATCTCTCTTGGTTCTCCTCCTACCTATCTGACTAGTACTCAGTTTCCTCAGTTGTTCCCTATGCCTACAATGCTCTCCCATCTCCACCTCCTGGCTTCCCTGGCCTTGTTCAAGTCCCACTTAAAACCCCTCCTTCTACAGGAATCTTTTCTTGATTCCTCTTAATTGTAGTGTTTCCCCTTTATTATTTCCAATTTATCCTGTACATGGCCTATTTTTACATAATTGTTTACTTGTTGTGTCCCTGTTTGACTGAATTTCTTGAGAAAGAAAGCACTTAGCACAGTGCTTGGCTCAGAGAAAGCACCTAATAAATGTTTATAATCGGACTGACAGAGAAAAAACCCCAGCCTGAATCTGGCTCTCCCAGTGTGACTGTGATTTTCCCTTATGCTGTGAATTTTGTGTCTTTTGTCAGACAGAGCTCCATAGTATTTCCGTTCCTTCCTATGTTTGCCATTGTGGGATTGACATTGATTAGACAACACTATGTATGAATTCAGTTCAATTCAATTCATCAAATATTTGTTGAACTTCTACTACAGTGAGGTGACTCAGTGCATAGAGTGTGGCCTTGGACTCAGAAAGACTCATCTTTCTGACTTCAAATTCAGCCTCTGACATTCACTATATGTGTGACCATGGGCAAGTAATTTAACCCTGTTTGCCTCAGTTTCCTCATCTGGAAAATGAGTTGGAGAAGGAAGTGGAAAATCACTACCATATATCTGCCAAAAAATACCTCAAATAAACCCAACTGGGGTCATGAAGAGTTGGACATGACAGAAAATGACTAAACAATTCTGGTTCTAGAATATCAGGGCAGTACTCCCTGATAATTTCTTGAAAGATGATGTGTAGGCTCTTTTTTTTTTTTATCATGGCTTTCAGGTAGTTCAATAATTTTAAAATTATCTCTCCTGGATCTATTTCCCAGGTCCGTTGTTTTTCCAATGAGATATTTCATGTTGTCTTCTTTTTTTTTCATTCTTTTGGTTTTCTTTTATTGCTTCTTGGTTTCCCATAAAATCATTAGCTTCTCTTTGCTCTATTCTAATTTTTAAGTAATTATTTTCTTCAGTGAGCTTTTGCACTTTTTTTTCCATTTGATCAATTCTGCTTTTTAAGGCATTCTTCTTCTCATTGACTTTTTGGATCTCTTTTGACATTTGGTCTAGTCTATTTTTCAAGGTGTTGTTTTTTTCAGTATTTTTTTATGTCTCCACCAAACTATTGACTCATTTCTAATGATTTTCTTGCATCACTCTCATTTCTTTTCCCAATTTTTCCTCTATCTCTCTTACTTGATTTTCAAAATCCTTTTTGAGCTATTTCATGGCCTGAGATAAATTCATATTTTTCTTGGAGGCTTTGGATTTTGGACTTTGACTTTGCTATCTTTTTCTGAGTGTGTGTTTTGATCTTCCTTGTCACCACAATAACTTTCCATAGTCAAGAGTTTTTTTTTCCTCTGAGTTTGCTTGCTCATTTTTCCAGCCTACTACTAGACTTTTAACTGGATACTTACCCAAGCTTCAGGGGTTTTATGAAGCTGTTTTCAGAGATACTCCTGGGGACCTGTAAATTTTCAGTTCTTCCAAGGTAGTATGATCTAAGGAAAGGTGTTTTCTACTCTTCTGGATTCTGTTCTGGTCTGTGAGTGACCACAAATACTCTTTTCTGCCCTGGAACTGTGAGGAGGGTCCCTCCTCCACTGTGGCTGCAAGCTCTGGTGGGCTAGTGCTCCTCCTCACCCTGAGACTGCCACCCAGGACTGTGACCCAATCTTAGTATGGGCAAAGCAACAGAGTCCTTTCTCTCTGCTAGTAAAGAGACTCCTGTAATCTCCTTTTGACCAGTTGTTTGACTCCCTTACCATCTATGGGCTGGGAGCCTTGGAAGCAGACACTGCTGCTCCCACTCCTGCACTGGAATGCTCCACTCCCATACTGGAACAACAGACCCTTCCTGCTGACCTTCCAAGTTGTTTCCAGTGCCTGTGGGCTGAGAGGTCAAGAAATCACCACTGCTGTCAGCCATTCAGTCACCCCAAGGCCTGCTCCAGGCTCACTAGGGCTCTGTCTGTGCTGGCTCAGCCTATGCTGGACTATGCTCCTCTCTCACCCTGGTGCAACAGACCTCCTGCCAACTTTTCCAAGTTGTCTTGGGCTAGAAATGTTTCACTCTGTCTATTTTGGGTTCTGCTACTCTAGAATTTATTTAGAATCATTTTTAAAGGTATTTGGAGGGTTTTGGAGGAGAGCTCAGGGGAGTTCCTGTCTTTACTCCGCCATCTTGGTCTATTGTCATTTTTAATGTGTACTGTTGAGACCGGGAAGGACATATGGAAAAAAGAAATAAATCTATATATTGGTTATAGGATATAAATATTAGAACTGAAAGGGACCTTAGAGACCATGGAGTCTAGGGACTCTTAGCATTTTTTTTTGTGTGTGTTATGGAGCCCTTGGAAGACTGGTGAAAGCCTATGGATTTCTTCCAGAATAATGTTCTTAATGCATCAAATAAAATGCATAACATTACTAAGGAAACCAATCATATTGAAATATAAATATAATTTTTCCCCATTCAAACTCAAAGACCCCCTGAAATCTATCCAAAGACGCCTAAGGAGTTTATGGACTTGAGGTTAAGAACCCCTGATTTAGTCCAATCCAATTTTACACATAAGAACATCCAGTACCAGAGAGAGAAGTAATAATCCAGCTACACAGTAGAAGCACCAACACTGGAATCCAGGTTTCCTGACTCCTAGCCCATCAATTTTTAAAATATACTAATACATAAAATGTGGCCTGAGGGATAATTGGAGCAAAAGGAGTGATCAGGTGGGTGGATGAAGAAAAGACTTTATGAAGAGGTGAGTTTTCTTTTCTTTTAATTTTATTTATACCTTTTGTTTTTACATTGCCTGAATTTCCACATATATCCTATCCCCTCCCCTCCCCTTTCCTGTCCTCTCCAGATAGCCATGTTTGGTAATGAATAAAAGAGAGAAACGAGCAGTTCAGCAAAAAGTAACCAACACATCAATAATGTCTGACAACATAGGCAATGTTCCTTTCCCGTAATCTCCCATCTCCGCAAAGAAGGGAGGGAAACACATTTTTTTTCCTCAGAATAAGAGGATCAAGCTTGATAATTTTAACAAACAATATTCAATTTCATTTTATCTCCCATTTCTGTTGTTCTAGGCCTTGCGTATATTATATTCTTGGTTCTGTTTATTTTACTTTGCATCAGTTCATACATCTTATTGTGCTTCTTTGCATTCATTATATTGTTTCCTAACCTGCTGCAATTAATATTCCATTACATTCATGTAGCACAATTTCCCAATTGATGGATAGTTGACTTCATTTTCTGTTCTTTGCTATGTCAAAAAAGTGCTTCTATGTTATTGTGCTATAAGAAATGAAAAGCAGGATGGTTTCAGAAAAACCTGGGGAGAATAATATGAACTGATGCAAAGTGAAGTGAGCAGATCCAGGAGAACATTGTAATAATAAACTGTGAATGACAGCTTTTCTCAGCATTAAAATGATCCAAGACAATTCCAAAGGACTTATGATGAAAAATACTATCCCCTTCCAGAGAAAGAAGTGATGGAGTCAGAATGCAGATCAAAGTATAACTTTTTAAAACTTTCTTTATTTTTCTTGGTTTTGGGGGAGTAAGGAATGGGGTGGAGTTTCTCTGTTTTCTTTCACAAAATGGCTAATACGAAAATGTTTTGCATGACTACATATGTATATTCTATATCAAAATGCTTGCCTTCTCAAGGAAGGGGGGTTGGAATTCAAAAATTAAAAAAAATTAATGTTTGAAATTGTTATTACATATAATTGGAAAAAATAAAAAAAAATTAAGTGCTTCTATAAATGTTTTGGTGTAAATGGGATTTCCCCTAACTCCCATTTTTGACCTCCTTGGGTCATATCTCTTGCAACAAGATCAAGGAAAAGGGTATGGTAATTTTAATCACTTTCTTGCATAATTCTAGAACTATGTGTTCCAGAATGGCTGGATTAATTCACAGCAAGGAAGGTAGCTTTAAAAGGAAGGATGTTTTCATTTGGCAGAAAGCCATGGAACAAAAGCTTTCCTCCTAGTTTTTACCCCTTGGTCGAAATTCACTCTTCTCGTCCCATATTAGGAAAGAAGGTAGTGATGCTCTCAGGGTCTTAACAGGAACCTTGGCAATAGACAATAGTTATCTTGACTTGGTGTCTCAGTCAAGGGACTGAGCACCCTAGTAGGGCACTCTCTTAATTGGCACTAAACAAAGCAAAATGTCAGATAGAAACACATGAAATCCCTAGGATCAGTAAATAGGTGACTGAAGTCTGTTGTCTTTAGCACCTGCCCTCCCCCTACTGCACCCATTTGACCTCCCCCCTCCCCAAAGTGAAGCTCAGTGTTGAGGACTGCAGTACCAAAGAAGATAGTTGATTACACAGCTGTTCTTGGAGACAGACTCATCAAGTGCCCTTCTCAGAGAGTAACTATGAGGCTCCCAGTAGAGATCATCAGCTATTCAATCTCAGCCCAGTTATTGCTGGGCAAAATGTGTGACTGAAGGTGAGATCCAGCTGAGCCCCAGAGAAGAGTGGTGAAGTTCTATACAGCAAAGTATGGGAGAATTGGAGGCATTACCCAGATAATTTCAGGAAAAAACTAGCTATGACTTCAGTTTAAGTGAAAGTAGGTTAGAGTATAGATTATTTGAAATAACCTTTAATTCTCAGTCGTCCTCATTAGTGAAAATATGGTTGGAGTAAGAAAAGTCCTGATTTCTCAAGTTGGTAAACTTCTTACTGCTGAGAAAATCCCATTTCCGCTAGTCCAAAGGACAGGTCAAGTTTTTGGTTGTTTCGGATTTTTGTTGTGGAAATCTTTTTGATACACAAAGAATTTCATGGTTACCATTTTAATAGCATTTAGCCAAACTTTAAAAAATATATCTGAATTTTGCAATGTAGGTTACAGTTTTCAGCTTCTCATTAGTCAGAATATGGTGTTCTTTCTTTTATTTGTACATATAAAATGTTAATCCAGGGATTTCACTAATGAACTTGACAAATTTATGGGGATCAGCGTTGACTATTCAAGATTCTTGAAAGCATCTTTCAAGAGGATATGGACATATACACTTGAACTTTCTTGAGAGGACTAAAGAAATTTAAGTTTCAACGAGTGGTTTTGCCCCAAAGTTGAATTGGTTAGCTTGGAGTTCCACTTGGGTACACCTGGAGAATGGGTTTCACTGATGGGGGCTGTTCCAAGAATAAGGTGAATTAGGTTCAGGAATTGGGAAGGCAGACTCTTATAGGAGGAACCATACCTTTCTACTGGCCTATAACAGGGATTTAGGTAAGAGTTAAGTTTTTCTCTGCTTTTCTTCTGCAGAGATCTTGCAGATATAACCGGTTTTATTAGGGTTTCCCATATTGAATCTCACTCACAGGAATTGTCAATGACAACTTTCAAGACGCAGGTGGCAGAGGCAGACGCGTAGTCGACCACGTGTCTGGACAATGAATTCTTGAACCTCAGATTTCTGAGGGAGTTCCTGAGGCATAGCTCTCTGGGTCTCAAGTATGAGAGTCCTGGAATCTGACCTTCTAGCTAGAGAAGGAGGAGGGAACCAGATTTCCTGGGTACTGTCGGGGTCGGGGCATGCCTTCTGAGTAACACTGATTTTGAGAGTTTGGGCATCTGTCTCTTGAGAGAAGAGGAATTTCCTGGGTAATATACCTCTTGGAGAGAAAGGAATACCGTTCATGTTGGCTGTTAGTGTTAGTAGGAGAACCCTCTGAGGGACTATGGCTGAAATATTCAGGCAAAGGACTTGGACTTTGTGCTCCACTACTATGGTGAGTTATTTGGATAAGGTGGGTCTAATGGGAAGGGGATTGCCTTTATAGCAACCCTAAGTACATTGGTTCCATGCTCTCAGAAGGTGGTGGTCGTGATGCTTGTGGGGTGAGAAAAATTATTCATTAGAATATCATTAGGACCTGACCTGCATCCCCAGATATATTTTTTCTAGCGAGTCTAATTCTTCGTGGAATATTACACAATGCCCTTCCAAGTGAGGGGTTCAAACCATAGTGTGGTGATGAACCTGGAGTTTCTGTTATTGTTGGGTCCTTTCAGTTGTGTCCCACTCTTCATGAACCCATCTGGGGTTTTCTTGGCAAAGAAACTGGAGTGGTTCTCCATTTCCTTCTCCAGCTCATTTTACAAATGAGGAAACTGAGGCAAACAGGGTTAAGTGACTTGCCCAAGGTCACAGCTGCTAAGTGTCTGAGGCCACATTTGAACTCAAAGTTTCCTTTCTCTAGGCCTGGCACTCTATCCACTGCACCACCTACCTTCTGAGGACTCTATAAAAAGTAGGATCCACTGCAAAGACAGGAGCATAGTACTGATTACAGACTATTGTGATTACTCTATGTGTTTTGCATATTATTTATTTTTTCCAAAGAATTCTTTCCTTCTGCATTTTCTATGGATTGAAATAATGGCTGTCCTGTTTCCAGTATTGTTTGTTACCTTTAATCTGTGTAAAGGGTCATTCACATTTGGGATACCTAGATGTGAGATATTCTGAGAATTCCCAGAGTAAACTCTAGGTGAGAGCATAATGAGCCCAAAAGAGAGTGACTTTTTGAGTTGCCTTTCAAGATATGACTTGGTTTAGATAAGCTCATACCTATGGGATCCTAGGTTGTAGGTTACATATACTTTTTCTTTCAGTGAAAAACTATAATTTTCTTAATTTTCCTAGGATCCTCTCTGCCATTGTCTTAATTCTTAATTTAGCCTCATTAAGGATATAAATGAATTCCAATAAGAAAGAAAATCACTGGATCTTTCTGTTCTTCTGTTCTTTTATTATTCGTGAAATTATTAGCAAGAATGATTCACTAAACATAAATTCAGAGTTCTGTGCCTCCATAAAACATATTCCTCCAAGAAATACAAATTATTTGAGAATATATGCCGAGAAAGTAAGCATCAAAACAGAATGAGTACCTACAGCAGGCAAAGAGTATCCTAAAAGCCGCCTCCCTTCAGGTGCCACATTCCGTGTGATTTGCCTTGGTTATAGTAGAATAGGCACAACCAGCAGATGTGGTCTTTGGCTTTAGACCTCAGTTTCCTGCCTTGAACATAGGTATTATAGGAACTCTTGAAGATGCAGAGGAAGCCTCTGTGTTGGGAAATCATAGAATATTAAATTGAATAAGATTTGTCACTGAAGTCAAGTTCCCTCATTTTGTAGCTGAAGTAACAGAATAAATAGTTTGCTCAAAGTCACACAGCTATGTATCAACAATACAGTATTCACAATGCCTACAGTAACTATAAATATGCTGATATGGGTATTAATCACAAAATGTAATAGGCTCTCTACATGGGAAATATAGCTAGAATATTTATTCAAATACCAGGAAAATGAGACCCCCCCCAAACCAGAAAGTCAAAGCCATCACAGTAATTATGAAGTTGGCATATATAGTTAATGTAGTAAACACACACATTTTTGGAAAACATCACATTTTTAAGCTTTCAAAACAGGACAGGCTACCTCAGGCAAAGATCCTCCTCTCTTCACTCACGGCAACTGCTCAGCATCCATGCAGCTTGCTCCCAGCAGCTCTGGCCATCCCCCCCAGCAGTTCCCATCCCTGGAAGTCCTCAGCAGGAGTCCTTAGCAGAAGTTCTGGCTGGCTCAAAAAAAGGAGCTTGTGCCACAGCCGCAGCTGCTGCTTCCAGTCACCACCGCATGGACTGTAGCTTGGCTCTGGCTTTCTCTTGCTCCACCCCTTCCTGCTATGTCAGCAAGGTCAAGGGGCATCTTCAAATCCCATAACCATTACATTTGGCCCCAGGATCTTTCATGTCCCTTACTTGGCAAAAATGCATTAACAATATGTTTCATCACATAGGTTGACAAGGATAGCACACAATCAATACAGAAAGTAATATTTTAGGGTGGGGCTTAAGCACAAGCTCACCATCATTTCCCCCCCCCAAACAAATGGGGTCCCAAAATCTTGGGGTAAGGGGTGAAGTTTTCTTCTTCCATGACTACTTACTACTGAAATTGGACATAGAGCTGTCCCTGTCCCAAGGGGTCCCATTTGAGAGGTCAGTTCTTTAGCCAGAATTTGCAATGTGCTTGATGCCAGGTCCAGGGGTGACATGGCACAGTTGTGGATAGGAGGTGACATCCAGCTTGAGCTATCAGGCATGTACAGGTGGAGGGTACCAAACCTGCAGAAACAAATCTAGCAAACAAGGTGAACAGACAAAAAGCCAAAAAGAAGCAAGGAGACTATAACCAGAAACAAGGTATATAGAGGATTAGCCACGCTACTGGAGTCCATGAGCCCACTATTGTAGCCTCACTCACGGTAGAAGATATGAGTTAAGGGTATAATTTTGTAATCATCTTCTTCAGAATAAACAATAGTTACAGTGTTATCCCTCCCATGTGCTATCATCTCTGCAGCCTTTGGAACATCATCTGGCTTCTGTTTTACCCATACTTTAGCTCTCAATTTTATTCTATCAGTAGAACCAAATCCCTCAATTTCTCTGATAGTTATTTTGGAAGGAGGGTTGGTTTTTATAACTGGTATTGTTTTACAAGGAATGATAATCACTTGAACTATCCTATCATTTTTACGAATCTGTATGGGCCCTTCACCTAAATTATGGAATGTCACAACAATTTTTTCTTGATAATTAGAATCTATTACTCCAGCCAATACATGTATTCCTTGAGCTGCTAATCCCGATTTGGATAAAATCTGTCCAAAGTGATTTTTAGGGATTCTTATGCATATTCCAATGGAGATTTTTCTTATTTCTTTTCTGTCCAACCAAAATCCTCTAAACAATGTAAATCATACCCTGCTGAACCAGGCATTCCTGGGAACGGTGCTGGGACATCTGGCCTCAAAGTCCAATACTCAATATTTGGGATCTTATGTGTTTGATGTTTTCTAGTTTGCAGATTTGGGGTCATCATTCTAGCTAGAGGTGTACTTCCCCCCAATGGTCTATTGTTCAAACTATGTAAAGCCATGAACAAATTATCCTTCCAATGTTGATATGAATTATTATAACTTAACTTCCTTAACTGTTCTTTTAATAATCCATTCATTCTTTCAATTAACCCAGATGTTTGTGGATAATATGGAATATGATGTATCCATTCTATATTGTTTAGTATACAATACCTCTTCATTTCATTCCCTTTAAAATGTGACCCATTGTCACTTTGAATCTGCATTGGGGTTCCATAATATAGACTTATGAAATCTAGAGTTTTACAGGTGTTTTCCTGGGTTGCATTCTAATAAGGACAAACCACCAGTACACCTGAATAGGTGTCAACACAAGTACATATAAATCTGCATCCTTTATCTTGTGGTAGTGGACCAACATAATTTATTTGCCAGATTTGGGCTGGGACGTTTCCTCTTGCTGTTTCTCCAGTTACTACCCGAGAAACAGTTTGCTCCTTTTCCAATTGACATATATGACATTCCTCTGCTATCTGTTTTAACACTGAATGAGAGATACTAATACCTCTATCTTGTGCCCACTGGTGGCCTGGACTCCCAAATGACTGGCTGTTTGGTGGACACATTTTGCTAATACCAGATCATCGGTTGTTATCAAAGTAGGGACGATATGTTCAGTAGCAATCTTTGCCAGTCGATCAGCATGAGCACTGTACTCATGTTTTGGCGTGTTGAGGGCCACTTGAGCATCTACATGAAAAACTGTCAAGTCAGTGACCAAAGACATGTTCTAGATATCTTCCCATAATTCTTTGCCCCAGGCTTGTTTGCCATGAATTTCCCAATTTTATTTTTCCACGTAGGCATCCATGTAGCTACCCCATTAGCTATTGCCCATGAATCAGTGAATATATGACACTGTCCTCCTTGTTCTATTTTGATGGCTTGATGTACTGCCATAAGTCCAGCATATTGACTACTTCCACCTATCCTAGTACTTTCCAAAGTCCTTCTAGTACATGGGTTATAGGCTACTGCTTTCCAATGTCTTTTTTGGCCCATCAGTAAACCATGCATGTCTCTTTTGTTCTTCAGTTAATCCATCATATTCCTCATTCCATTTAACAGAGGACTGTACCAGTAGTTGCTTTGGCTCAAGGGGTGTGTCATTCCCCTCAGTTTCTATGTGTGCCACAGATTCATGTAGAGCAGAGACTCCGCTTTTGCCTGTTTTCACTCTATTTTGAATATACCACTTCCATTTGATTATACTAGTCTCTTGGGCATGTCCAGTTCTGTGAGAAGATGGGGTACTCATTACCCAGGTCATAACTGGGATTCCAGGTCTTACTATCACTTCATGGCCCAGAGTCAGTTGTTTGGTCTACACCAAAGCCCAATATGCAGCTAACAACTGCTTTTCAAAAGGTGTATACTGGGTTCCAGATGAAGGGAGTTTCCTACACCAAAATCCCCAGGGTACATTTTGGCTCTGTTGTTTTTGCTATAAACTCCAGTTTGCATAATCATCCTGTACAATCACTTGTAATTCCACCAGACCATTTTGCATTGGCCGTAAATCTAGGGCCAATTGTATGGCAGCCTTGGTTTCTTCAAAAGCTTTACTCTGCTCAAGTCTCCAATAGAATTCATATTTCTTCCGAGTGACTTTATATAAAGGTTTCAAAATCTGTCCCAAATGTGGAATGTAGTGCCCCCAGTATCCAAACAATTTTATGAATTTTGGGGCCTCCTTCTTATTAGTAGGGGTGGGAAAATCCTAAATCTTTTGTCGGGCTTGTGGAAGAATCTCTCGTAGTCCCTTGTTCCATTGCATACCCAAAAGTTTTACATTTTGAGCTGGTCCTTGAACTTTTGCAGGGTTAATTTCCTACCCTTTACTTTTCATATGCTCAGTCAGAAGGATCAAACTCCTCTCCATTTCTTTTGCATCTCTTCCCTGTATCATGATATCATCAATATAGTGGGTAAGTTGTACACCAAGTATGATACAAGGTCTATACAAAAACACCTGGTTACTTGCTGGTCATATACCTTTGTGGCCTGGTGGATAGAGTACTAGGCTTAAATTTTAAAAGTCTGGATTCAATTCTTGCCTTAGACACTTACTGTCCATGTGATCCTAAGTAAGGTACTTGGTCTCTCTCAGCTTATTTCTCATCTGCAAAAGGGGGATAATAAGAGCACCTACCTCAAAGAGGTATTGTGAGGATCCAATGAAACACTTTGCAAAACTTAAAGCCCTCTATAATTGTTATTATTACTATTATCATCATCATTATTATTATATACCTTTCATAGCTAAGAGTATGAGATATATTCTTAACCAAAGGATAGAAGAAATCACAAAAGATAAAATATATAATTTTAATGATAACAAACTCAAGACTTCTGCACAAAATAAAATCAATGCATCAAATATAAGAAAGGAAGAAGTCTAGTGGGAAAAAGAAATCTTTGTATCATCTCCCTCAGATAAGGATTTGGTATCCAAGCTGTATAGACAACTAATATCTGAAACCAAAAGCCATTCCCCCAATAGATGAGAGGTCAAAGAATATAAACAAATAATTCTCAAAAGAATTACAAATTATTAATAATCATATGAAATAATGTTCCAACTTACTAATAACAAGAGAAATGCAAATTGAAATGACCCCTGAGATTTTACCTCACACCTAATAAATTGTCAAAGATGACAAAAAATAACAACAATAAATATTGAAACAACTCTGAAGAGATAGGTACACTAATACATTGTTAGTGGAGCTGTGATTTTGGTACAACTATTTTAGAATAAAGTGAATAAAATGTCCATACCCTTTAGCCCAGAAATTCTACTGCTAGGCATATAACTTAATAAGGTAATTGAATTTGAAAAGAAGAAAGATCTCATATATGTGAAAATAGTTATAGTAGCACTTTTTATGGTAGCAAAGAAGTAGAAACAAAGCATGCTCATTAATTGGAAAACTGATAAAGAAATTGTAGTACATGAAAGTAATGGAATACTACTATGCTGTGAGAAATGACAAATATAATGAATACTGAGAATCATGAAAAGACTTACATGAACTGATACAAAGTGAAGCAAGCAGAGCCAGAAAAACAACTTACACAATGACTATAACAATGAAAATTGAAAGAACGATTACAAAGCAATAAAAAATGAAGGCTGAAAAATTACAAAGAGTAAACTTGGTCCTAAGGAAGAGATTAAAGGAGAAATGTCTGTCAGCTCCTTTTCAGAGCTGTCAAGTCCATGGTTATAGAATATTACATATATTGCCATGGTTTTTTTTTTTGATGTATTGATCAGTTTGGTTAATTTTTTTTCCCTCTTCTTCCTCTTTTTTCTACTTGCCTTTTTAAAAATCTTTGTTATAAGATACAACCCTCTGAGAGGAGTTTTGGGAAGAGATACAAGGGAAATTTTGACTATAAAAACCAAAAGATATCAATATTTCATATTCAAAAATTAATTTAAAAAAATGTTTTACTATTAAGTAAATTTGATTTTGGTAAATCATTAGTAAATTTCAGCTTATTGATGGGGTCAGAAACCAGATTCCAAAGTATTGAGGAGTAAAAGAAAGTAGAAGCAGAAAACATAAACAGCTCTTTCAAAGAGGCTGGCTAAGAAATAGAGGAGAGATATATAACACTAGCATCAGGAAATAGGAGGGCACAGTGAGGTCTGTTTGTTTTTGTTAAGGATTGGGGTGATGTATAGCAAGTAGGGAAGGAAACGAGATAGTAAAAGTTTGAAAATTGTATTGGAAGATGGAAATGATTGTTGTTGCAACCTGCCAGGGAAAATGGGAAGGGATCAGACCACGAATACATGTAGAAGGGGCTGGCCTTTGCAAGAAGAGCCACCTGGTCAGTCAGATACTGCAGTAAAAGAGGAAAGATTGGATTTGATGTTAGAAATTTATGAGATGGAAAGACAGGCAAGGTAAAGGTATCTATTTTCTCAATAAAACACACGGAGGTGGAGTTATAGGTCATGTGGAAGACTTTAGGAAAGAAGAGAAGGGGTACAAGGAAACAGGTATCTACAGGGGATTATAACACAACTCTAAACACAAATTACACAAATCCTGGACAACAGACAAACCAAATAGCAACAATAGAAGCAACCCATCAAGAAACTGAACAAGTAAAATCCCAAGACATGAGTAAAATCACCATGCATACAAATAATAATCTTGTTACAGAAGTTATAAATGATTGGAAATTGGAAGGAAAATAGATGGAAACAAGAAGAAATAACAATGTGGTCCACAGCAGGTTCTTCAAAACGATGACTGAACCCAAAATAGGCAAATTCTTGTTCGTTCGTTCTTACTCATTATTGACAACAATGAAGAAGCTTATAAAGGAACCAGAATGAGAGTTTAAAAATGAGGCAATTCAAAATGTTTGCAGTGAACTTTAATACTATAGACATTATTCTGCCTAGGCTTGCTTGACAATCTCTATACCGTCTTGTTACTCTTTTCTCCTTGAGTTGCAACTACATTCCTTGGCTGTGTTTAGTCATTTTCTTCCTCCCTCTCCTTTCCTCTCCACGAATGTAAACTCCTTGAGGACTATTTTTCACTGTCTTTACATTCAAGACACCTAGCATAGTGCCTTGTTCATTGTAGATGCCTAATTATTGTATGTTGGATAGGGCTGGATTAGAATAGAATGAATTTTAGAGATCATCTGGTCCAATCCTTGCATCTTCTAGAGAAGAAGACTTGGGTCTAAGAAGCTGAAATAAATTGGAAATGAGATATTTATTATTTTATTCATCCTTTCTCTCAACAAGCCTCTCAGCAGTTATATGCCTATTATGTAACAATCATGTTCTAGGTGATGAGGATACAAAGAATAAAAAGCAAGGTTCAGTCTCCTCTATCGAGGTCTTGACATTCTTCTATTAATATAAGTAGATACAAGATAATTTAGGGAGGACAAGAATACTAACA
The DNA here is from genome assembly GCA_028627135.1 of Pseudochirops cupreus. Classification (NCBI taxonomy): domain Eukaryota; kingdom Metazoa; phylum Chordata; class Mammalia; order Diprotodontia; family Pseudocheiridae; genus Pseudochirops; species Pseudochirops cupreus. The sequence goes on from CM053584.1 coordinate 94,977,864, forward strand.
GCTAAAAAAGAAATATGAAACAGTGGTCCCGATGACTGTATGCAGAAGCCTCGGCCAGGATCCAGGAAAATTTGCATCCTAGGGCCATTTTAGAGAAAGTTTGACTTGTTTGGCAGTTACTTTTGGCAACAAGTAAGTCTAATAGAATTAGTGCTAGGGGTTCCCTGTAACCTCCCTCACTGGTCCAAAAGAATATATTTGACCCTCTGTTCCATAAGACACCAAGGACTTGGTCAAGGAGTTCTGTGTGGACGAATGGATGTCTCTTGGGCCACAACAGGAATGATTAGGGAACAGTTAGGGTACTGTCTTTTCTCTCTATGGGGATTCTCCATATGTTTACTATCAGGATGAATTAGTTCTTTGTGGATTTTAAGTTTACTACCCTGTGTTTATTTGGAAAATTCACATACTTAGAAGGAGGACAAGAACTCCTGCAGAAGTGGGGAAAATGAGGTGACAGAGGACAGCCTATTTTCCATGAAAGGCCCTCAGGGAGAGAGGGGAGGAAGGGCATTGTATGACCAAGGCCAGTTGTGTCTGCCCATTTTATTTGAAAGCACACACTGTTCTGTGCCCCTAAGCTCTTTTGTTCAAGCTAGTAGGGCCTATGAGATTAGAACACGTTCATCCAAAAGGGCTTTTCTTTTCTTCTCTTCTTTTGTCCCCTGATCATCATTATTGGAGTTTTTCCTTGTCAGAGTGAATAGGAGAAAATGGAGAGGGATTATTAGTAGGAAACTTGTCTGAGCTCATCTCTAGGGGAGGAGAGATATTCTTTAAGAGAAACCAATTAGGGAAGAAACAATTAACTGGGGGAAAATCTTTGCAGCAATTTTCTCTGATAATGGTCTAATATCTATGAAATATAAAAACAAGATATTAAATAAACATTCAAAGGATCCTAGCAAACAGTTCTCAAAAGAAGAAATTATGTTATTAACAACCATACAAAAATGTCCCAAATCACTAATAATAAGTGAGATGAAATTTAAAACAACTCTGAAGTTTCATTTCATACCTATAAGACTGCCAAAAATGCAAAGCAGTAATTATTAGAAGGGCTTTGGGAGACTATACTAATGCACTTTTTGTGGAGCTGTGTGTTGGATCCAGGCATTCTGGAAAGCAGTGTACACTAAACTGTGCATACCTTTTGATCCATCTAAATAATATTACTACTAAAGATGTATCTCCAAAGTGATTAGAGAAATAAGAAAGTATCTAAATGTACAAAAATATTTATAGCAGCACTTTTTGTTGTAGCAAAGAACTGGAAACTAAAAGGATGTCCATCAATTGGGGAATGTCTGAACAAATTATAATATATGAATGTAATGATATTATCATACAATAACAATTACAAAAGGGACGGATTCAAAGAAACCTAGGAAGATATGTATTATTTGGCACGGTAAAGTGAGGATAACCAGAAGAACAATTTATATAATAATTAGATATTATAATGGAAAACAACTTTGAAAGATAAAAGAAATCTATCAAGGTAGTAACCACTGAGACTTCAGAAGACTAATGGTGAAATGTGTTTCAGAGCTCTTGGAAAAGAAATGGTAGACTGTAGGTGCAAAACGAATATTTGTTTATCACAAGGGAGAGAGCTTTAATGTGGTGCAGGAAGAGTTGGCGGGGAGAGATAGTGATAATGAAGCAAAAAGAAAAAGTATATTAATAAAATGTTCTTTTAAAAAATACACAGAAGAGAGCAAAAGGAAGTTCAGAAGGAGCCATAGACAAAGTAGGCTGTGTTAGTACTACTGTGTTAAATTTAACATCTGTTTTTTTTAGTCAAGCTGTTAAATTATTAGTTAATAAGCATTTATTAAGCACCTAGAATGTGCTGGGCACTGTCCTAAGCACTGGAAATACAAAAAAGAGGACCAAAAAAAGACAGAGAGAGACAGTGAGAGTGAGACAATGAGTGAGAGAGAGAGAGACAGAGAGAGACAGAGAGACAGAGAGAGAGAGAGAGAGAGAGCACGACGGGGGAGAGGGTGGAGAGCAAGACGGGGGGAGGGAGAGAGAGAGAGACAAAGGAGGGAAAGAGGGGGCAGGAGGGGGGGAGAGAGGAGGAAAAAAGGGGGGAGAGAGGGAGACACAGAGACAGAGAGGAAACTAGCTCAAAGAGTTCAATGGGGGAGACAAGTGAACAAATAAGTATAAACAAGCTATATACAGGATAAATAGGAAATAAATAAAAGAAGGAAGGGACTAAAATTAAGGAAAGTTGAGAAGGGCTTCCCAAAGAAGGTGGCATTTTGAGTTAGTACTTGAAGGAAGCCAGAGAAGTCAGTAGACAGATAGATGTTGGGGGGAAAGCATTCTTGGAACGGGGGACAGCCAGAGAAAATGCCCAGAGCTAAGAGATGGAGTGTCTAGTTGGAACAGCCTGGAGATCAGCATCACTGGATTGAATAATGCACGGCTGTGAAGTGTAAGAAGACAGAGGGCTGGGTATGTGAATACCAAATGAAAGCTTGCTAGAGATTTAAGAGTTCACCTACAAGTCTCTTTTTCTATTCTTTGCAAACTGAAATGTTCTCTTTTACTGATGACCATTAAGTTCACCCATCCAGCCTCAAATCTCAGTCCAGTCTCTTCTGCATCTCTTCTTCCTGTTCCAAGTTCCAGCATGGCAGGTCTCCTGGTGTGCTCTCCATAGCATTCCAGGAGGAATCTCGATACCTTGCTTCAGGAGCAAGGCAGCAGTTTAATGTTCCTTTCCCCATTCTAGGTACTCAGAAAGAAATCCCAAAATGGATCTGGGGCAGGCATTTCTTTTTCCAAACCCCAAACCTGCGATACTTACGGTTGAAATTCTCTTCCAGGGCAAAAGGGAAACCGAAGCTCTCTGGGCATTATATGGCCACACACGTTTCCTACCTCATTTATTGATGCTCTGTTGATATTTTCGTCACTTCCTAAGGATCTCAACTACATCAGTATTAATGTTCCCATTTTATAGATGGGAATAATGTGGATGAGATTTCAAGAGGACAAATGTCTTGTCTACCATCGATCATTCAGATTACTAAGTGCTGGAGTTAGAATTCAGTGAGGGATGAGTAATTAGGGATACTCAGGGCATGTCCCTAACCTGTGAAAACGTCACAAAAAACACCTGCTCTGCTTAGGTAAGTGTTCTCCCACTCCCTCTCCCAGTATTTACTCCTCCCCCCCCCCCCCCCCGCCAGTAACATCTAAAAAGGGTTTGGGGAGCACAGCTGACTTTTCCTTCCCAGTCCAGCAACTTCACCTTTTAAATCATGGCTGATATGATACTGGTGATTTAATTCCTGCTAAATAAGTAGATATGGCAGGTAGGCTGCACAGTGGATAGAGAGTGCTGGGCCTGGAGTCAGAAGACCAGAGTCCAAATCACATTTCAGGAGTACTTTAATTTCGGATTGATCTTTTTTTTTTCTTTTTCTTTTTTAAATTTTATTATAGTTTGCATCATTCATTTCCACAAGATTTTGAGTTACATATTTTCTCCCCGTCTTTCCCCCGCCCACCACCCCAAAACAGCCATCCCAGTGTTTCCCCCCTCCCCCAGTCTATTCTCTCCTATGTCACTTTTTGGTAGGGCAGAATGGATCTCCCAACTGCAGTGCCTGTGTATCTCAAGTTCCAGTTGGATGTAGTCAATAATAATAATAATAATTGCATATCT
>CM053584.1:94982054-95013245 GCA_028627135.1 Pseudochirops cupreus
TCACTCTAATTCTGAAGGAATTATTCTCCTCAGTGAGCTTTTGAGATTCTTTTTCCATCTGGCAAATTTGACTTTTTAAGGCATTCTTCTCCTCATTGGTTTTTTGGGCCTCTTTTGCCATTTGAGTTAATCCATTTTTAAGGTGTTATTTTCTTCAGTCAGGTTGTTGACTCTCTTTTCATGATTTTTTGCATCATTCTCATTTCTCTTCCCAATTTTTCCTCCACTTCTCTTATTTGGTTTTCAAAATCCTTCTTAAGCTGATCTATGGATTGTACGAAGTCTTCATGTTTCTTGGAAGCTTTTGGTGTGGGAGTTCTGACTGTGTTGTCTTCCTCCCATTCCATGCTTTGATCCTTTTTGTCCCCCAAGAAGGAATCTAGAGTTTAATTGCTGTTCTTACTTTGTTTCCTTTGCCTGCTCACGTTGTTGCCAGTCAGTCAATTACTTGACTTTTTAGCTCTGTGGAACTCTGCTTCCAGAGGCGAAAGCTCTGTCCCAAATTGCTGCTGTTTTCACAGCTGCCGGAACTAATAGGAGGCTGCCATTTTTTTTGCAGCCCCCACCAGCTTTGGCTCACTGAAAATGCACCCTAGTACCACCACCTAAGACCACAATCTGGATCCAGGCCACTCAATGCAAGAGCACTTAGCCTCTAAATGATTGCTTAGCCCTCCTGCAGTCTGCAGGCTGGGAGCTCTGAAGCAGCCTTGTGGAGGTGGCTGTAGGGCCACTTTTGCTGCTTCCTCGCCCTGGAGGCAGTTCAGCTAGACTGCTTTTCTCCCCCAAATTTAGCTGAGTTCCACTGACCTTTCACTTTGTCCTTGTTTCTTATGGCTTGATAATTCTGGAAACTGCCACAGCTGCCCCTGATCCACTCTCCTGAAGGCTCCAGCTGCAGCTTGTCCTGGCTGCCCTGGGGCCAACCCGCAGTTTCAGGCTGAGTTGGTTTCAGCTCCCAGCACTCTGTGATGAGCCCTTCCTGTCAAGCTGCCTTCTGTGGGAGGTGTAATTTTTGTGAGTTTTGGAGCCCTAAAATTTGTTTAGAGTCATATTTTATGGGTATTTGAGGTGGCTATGTGCTAGCTGTGGAACCTTGTTGCTTCTACATCGCCATCTTGGCTCCGCCCCCCTGTGTAGTCTTGATTATAGCCCCATGATATTTGAATTGGTTTGGGGTTTGTGTTTGTTTTTGGGTGGTTTTTTTTGGCTGCTTGCAGTATTTTTTCCTTGATCTGTAAGCTCTGGAATTTGGCTATGATGTTCCTTGGAGTTTTTGTTTTGGGATCTCTTTTGGGCACTGATAGGTGAATTCTTTTGATCTCTATTTTGCCCTGTGATTCTAACATATCAGGGCAGTTTGCTTTGATAATTTCTTGAAAGATGTCGTACAGGCTTTTTTTATCATAGTCTAGTAATTCTTATGTTATCTCTCCTGGATCTATTTTCTAGGACAATTGTTTTTCCAATGAGAAATAACACATTTTCTTCTTCTATTTTGTTTTATCATATCTTAATGTCTCAGAGTCACTAGCTTCCACTTGCTCAACTCTAATTTTTAAGGAATTATTTTCTTCAGCGAGCTTTTGTACCTCCTTTTCCATTTGGTTAATTTTATTTTTTAGGCAGTTATTTTCCATGGTAAATTTTTTTATATCTTTTCCCATGCTATTGACTCTTTTTTCTGCATTCTCTTGCACTATGCTCATTTCTTTTCTCAATTTTTCTTCTACTTTTCTAATTTGCTTTTTTAAATCCTTTTTAAGTTCTTCCAGGAATACTTTTTGATCCTGAAACCAAATACATTATTCTTCGAGGCTTCATGTGTATACTATTATCACTATTGTCCTCTAAGTTTATGCCTTAATCCTTCCTGGCACCATAGTAATTTTCTATGGTCCAATCCTATTTTTTGGCTTTGTTCTTTTTTTTTTTTTTGCCTTTTTTGTAACTTGGTGTTTTTATATGAGAGTTGTACTCTGGTCCTGCACTGTCCCAAACTTTTTATGCTGGGGTTCAGGGTCTTACTGTTGACTTTCACTGGACTTCAGAGCTTCACTGCTTGTTTTCACTGAAGGCTAGGCTTCCCTTATGGCTTATACTGGAGTGTGGTGCCTCCTTGTTGGCCTTCCTGGGTCTGGGGGTTAAGCTACTGGCCTACCCCAGGGGCCTTGCTTCTGGGTTGCTATGGTAACAGAGCTTTTCTGGTGACTGGCCCTTGAGGAGGATCTTGGTATTGGTCTACCTCAGGTGTAGGGCCATGATGCTAGGTTGCTAGCCCTACTATGGAAACAGGGTTTCTCTGCTAGAAGACTCCAGGGATGGGTATCACTGTTGGCCAGCCCTGGGGTGAGGCTTCACTATTGTCCAGCAATGAGGTCAAGACCATACTGGTGGCTTGTGGTGGGGTGGGGTTGCTGGAGTGGGTTCTTGCTGTACTGCACAGACTGCTTACTTGCCTAGGCATCTGCTGGTTTGCGGGAGGGCAGGGCCTCACTGGTGGATTGCCCCAGGCTAGGAGCCTTACTCCAGGCCCCCTGCTGTGAGACTGCATGGCTGGCTGCTTCTGCTCTTGAACCTTTCTCCCCAGTGAGACAGACCTCTCCTGCCAGACTGGTAAACTGCTTACCTGATCCTAAAATTTTCTAGTTATTTGGAGGAGAATTTGTGAGGGCTTCAGAGGGGTCCATTCCTCACTCTGCACTGGAAATGACCTAAAATAATCTTAAGAGAGTTGCCTGGGCACACAGGGGGTGAAACACCCATGGTCACAGGCAGTTTGTTTCTAGAGCAGGGCTTGAGCTCAAACCTTCCTGAGTTCAAGACTGGCCTACTACGTACTATATGCCACACTGCCTCTCAAAATAACAAGAAAAAGAATTCATATCTGTATAGTGCTTTAAGGTTTAGAACACACCTTATATACATTATCTCATTTAATCCTCAAATCAACCCAGTGATGTAGGTGCTGTTATCTTTGTTTTTTAGATAAGAAAACTGAGGAACACCAGGCCTGGAATCAGGAGGACCTGAGTACAAATTCATCCTCAGACACTTATTAGCTGTGTGACCTTGGGCAAGTCACTTAACACTGTTTGTCTCCGTTTCTTCATCTGGAAAATGAGCTGGAGAAGGAAATGGCAAACCACCCCAGTATCTTTGCCAAGAAGACTCCAAATGGGGCCACGATCAGTCAGATATGACTGAATGACTGAACAACAACAAACTAAGGCCTAAAGGGCTAAACTGCCTTGTGGAGGGACACACAACTAAGAGCATCAGATATAGGACAGGTGTATGTCAGGTCTTCCTGTCTCTAGCTCTAGTCGTCACACCCTCCTGACTCTCCAAACTTTTTTCATAAGAAAAGGTTTGGCTGCATATATTCACCCACACTACCAGTGTATGTGTATGTCTATACATACTCATACACATACAAAATAATGTTACAAAGTTTATGAGCATCCCAAGGTTATAGAATAAGGAGTGGTCATAGAACAAGGAGGGTTCAAGGAACACCTAATCCATTAAGATTTATTCTGTTCCTCTACTTTCCTCTATAAAAATTATATTTCTTCAATTTGGTCATTAACATCATGCCCAGAAGTTGTAGCTAGAAGAGGGGTATGGATGTAAAGGGAGCGGGGGGAAGAGGAGAATTTAATTCTAAATTTCTGGGTAATAATTATCTCTCTTTCTTGTGTTTCTCTACTAATTAGCCCTATATCTGGACAGTGCCTGAAACGAAAAGGATAAATGAAGTGGTTCAGATGACTTGTCTGCCATTTAAATTATACAAAGAAGGAAGAAATAACCTCAAATCCTAAAAAAAGTTGAGTTAAATTATGTAAATACATGGAGACTTATGATTTTTTTTCAGTGCGGGAACTGTTGGTGTGATCTGTACTAGACCCCAGGATCACTGCTGGCTCTACACGGGTCAGCAACCAAATGTTCTCTTCCATGCTTCTCCACTAAGATTCCTAACTTTCTTCACAAATCTTCTTAATAAGTCATGCTTCTTCACCCACACTCTCACCTTTTATCTTGTTTCTTCTTTATTCGTTTATCCAATCTATTTCTTTTGAATAACATATAGACTTCTAGAGCCATACCACAGTCATCATGAGTTTTATCCCACCATGTTTCAGTGAAACCTATCAGACCAATTTTGCCTTCTTGTATAAGAATCTTGCTTGTTTTCCTTACTTCATGCATTTGTGTACTGCTCTCTGAAGCCCCACTGGTTTTATTACTAGTTCCTTTCTTGGAATTTTTGTCTCCTATGAATTTTTGGATGTCTCAGCTCTTATACACCCTACATTGTTGCTATTTCTGCACCATTGAATTTAGTGAAGGTATATAAACCCCTTGTCTTTCCATTTAAAACCTTACTGATTAATTTTGCAAGAGTTCAGATAAAGATATGTTTCTCCTGTTCTTCTTAGGTATGTCCCATTTGTGGCCAGGACTTTGTTGTTCCTTTAAGCTATCATCCCAAATCCAAATCCTATTCTCAGACATCATCTTTCTAAACTGTTCACTTCCCAAATATGCCCCTGAATCTGAAACCCTTGGCTTTGGCAGACAGTAGTGCTGAGAAAATATCACCTATATTTCAAAGTTCTTTAATTTCTTGCCTAAGATTTCCTAAATATCCATCCCCCAAACTCATTTTCAGCCCTTCTTTATAAATCCAGAATCCTCCAAATGACCTTCCCAATTCCTTCTTCTTCAGCTCAATTTCTCCCACTCCTTCTCCCCATTACTTTCTCCCAAACTGCCTTGGAATCTGAACTGGGAAGAAGAGTTTTTAAATGTAATATTTTTCACCTAAATAGATGACAATATTCAATCAGACCATATGATTATTAGTTAAGTTCTTTTTCATCCTTTGCTTAAGTCAGGGAGGCATCATACGAGTATTATATGTTGGACATCATTGGAAGGAATAACTGGTGCTGCTATTTTCATTCCAAGCATGCAGTAAAGGAGGAAAACATGAGCTGAACTGAAAGCTTTTTGGTGCTTAGTTTTCCCTAAGAAAGAGGAGATGAAGAACCTTCAGTTTCTTCAGAATGTTACAAATGACATTTTGATTAGAGGTTGCTCCCACAAAAAGGTTCATGAAATTTCTCCCAATTTAAATTCAGACAAAGATGAGAATTATGTCACAAGATTTAATCAAGAGGAATTATTCTGGAAGCTGTGAACACGAATAGCAAATGTCCGTTCTTTCATTTTTAATTGTACCTAGCTACTGTTGTACCCAGTATATCCAGCATTCTTGATCTAGATGATGAGGCAAAGAAGTGTCTTAAATTCATATAAAGGTAGGCATTGCAAAGCATTTTATATGATGCTCAAAACAACCCTGTAAGACAAAGTGTGCAAACGAATGAATGAGTCATTTATTAAGCACTTACTTTTTCCAAATGATAGCAATAACAGTTCATATTTACATGTAATGTTAAGGTTTACCTTGAGGCAACATTGCGTAGTGGAAAAAGGTGCTAGGCTTAGAGTCAGGAAGACCAGGTTCAAATCCCTCCTCTGACATTTTTTAGCTATATGACCCCTGGGGAAGTTATTTAACTTCTTTGAAACTCAGGCAACTCTCCCCCTAGGACTTACTTTCTAAGCTAGCCATTCTCAACTTTTTGATCTCAGGACCTTTTGGCACTCTCAAAAATTATTGTGGACCACTAAAGAGGTTTTGTTTGTATGGGTTATAGCTATTGATACTTATAAGAATTAGAAATTAAAATTTCTTAAAATATTATGGAAATTTCTATGTCAAGGACTCCCTGAAAGGGTCTCAGGGACTCCTAGAAATATGCAGACAATACTTTGAGAACCACTATTCTAAGTCATAGATAGTTGTGACCTATATTGGTCAAGGAATTGCCATGCCAAGAGTTCTCCATGTTGACCCAACAATATCACATATTTTTAGCATATTTGGAACACTTGAATCAAAGAGCTTTACATACATATTTTGTTTGACCATCACAACAACCCTGTGAAGTTGGTAGTGGAGGTGTCATAAATCCCATTTTACAGATTTTTAAAAACCTGAGACATACAGACAGTAACTTGCCCAAGGTCATAAAGCAAAGCCAGAAGAAAAATCCATCCATGTCCTTTAAAGCCTCAGTCTCACACTTCTTTTCATTACATCATGCTATCTCTGACAAGAGGAAAAACCTATCATCACCTCTGTTTCTCAATTTTAGAAGACAGCTCTAAACCTGCATTCCACCTAATGTGAGTGTCCTTTGGAAGTTAAAACTCTTCAGGATAAGCTCACTCTCCAGTTTCAGTTTTCTTATTTGAAATCAAAATGAAAATTTCTGAAGACTCCTGAAAACTTTCCTGAAGTGCAGATCTGATCAAGTCACTTCTACTCAATAAACTTGAATGGCTCCCTATCACCCCCAGAGAACCAATATATGATCCTGTTTGGCATTCAAAGTTTTTCATAATCTGTCCCTTCTTTTACACACACACACACACACACACACACACACACACACACACACACACGCCATGTACTATTTTAATTCAGTGACCCTGTCCCTTTTGCTATTCCTCAAAGATGTTTCATCTCCTGATTTGGGGCATTTTCACTGGCTCTAATCTATATGTGAAATGCTATGTCTCCTCATCTCTGCTTCTTGGCTTCCATGGATTCCTTCAAGTCCTAACATTCACCTTCTACAGGAAGTCTGTCTCAATCCCTCTTAATTCTAATGCCTTCCCTCAATTGGTTATCTCCTATTTATCCTGAATATGGGGGAGGGGGTTGTATGTAGTTACTTGTATGTTGTCTCTGCCCACTAAATTGTGAGCTTCTTGAGGGTATGGTCTGTCTTTTGCTTTTCTTCGTATCCTCAGAGCTTAGAATGGTGTCTGGCATGTGGTAGATGATTAATAAATGTTTTATTGATTGACAGCTGAAAGTTCCCTCCCTTTTCTTTATACAAAAATTAAAACATTCTAGTATATTTTCAACCCTTAAAAATTGAAAAGTAGCCTGCCATTAGTTGAAAAATAGAGAAATAGATAAATTAATTGGCATCAAAAATGGGCAAATTATATGTTTGGTTTTCACTTAAATGTCCAAATAAAGCACAAATTCAAAATATGGAGCACAAAGAAGACTTTTACACCAAAAAGGCCATAGCAAGAAGAGAGTTAACAAGGACAAAAGAGAAAATAACAGGCAAGGGAAGAATGTCAGTGATATCTAGTTAATAGCTCATACTAGAAAACAAAAATCCTAGCTCCTAATCTCAGGTCTCTGACTTAAGTAATATACATTCCACTCTACATATCACAATATGGGAAATTCTAATTCAATTCATTAAATACTTATTAAGCACCTACTTATTAGGCATCTGCTCCTTTTTTCTCTTTCAGGATGTCATTTAAAAGGGTCTCAAATCTCTTCCAAAGTTCTTAATACTTGGAATTCATAAAATAGATTTAGAGTAGAAAGGGACCATATCCCCCTCACCACCATCCAATGGGACTTAATCCTCTCAGCTTTGGGATTCTGCCCTGGGGCTGAACTGGTAGAACATAAATGAAAACTCACTTCAAGATACTGTGTCTACCCTGACCCAGACCATGCTTCATAATCCAGCCACCCCCCAAAGTATCAGGACCTATGCAACCAATGACCACCTGCCCCTCAAGGCCATGGGTACAACTGCCCTGCACCTCACCTTCCACTTCCTACCTTTCCATCTTGTTCCAGGAAGAGTAGTCAAAGCAATACTTTCATCACTTAGTGGAGAGAATGTCTCTAACCTGTGGATACATTTATAGTCCCTATGACTATCAAAACTAAAACTCCTTTTCCTGCCTACCACTACCACTACCAGTACATGTATTGTGTCCCCTTTTCTTCTAAGGGTTCTTAACCTGAGGCCCACAGATGTATTTCAGAGAATCCTTGAACTTCTATGGGGAAAAAAATAATACTTATTTCAATATAATTGGTTTCTTTTGGAAACCTTTATATTTTATTCTATTTTTCTGAGGAGTACATAGGCTTTACTAGACTGAAATAAAGAGTCTATTACACACAAATCATAGAACTTGAGAGCTTTAAAGAACTTCAGAAGCCATGGAGTCCAGATGATACTAGAAAAGGATCTCCACTTGACAACTGGTTGTCTAATCCCTGTTTGAAGACCTCCACAGAAAAGGGAATCAACTGCCTCTCAAGACAGCTCTGTTAGGGAGGCGGGGTACGTGAGTGTGTGTGAATCAAGCTTAAATTTGCCACTGTACAACTATTATCCATCCACCATCACCCCCACCAAAAAAAAAAAAGAGAGAGAGAGAGAGAGAGAGAGCTGAGATCCAATGAGACCAAAGAATTTACCCTTTATGACAATAATAACAGATTTATATAGTGCTTTCAAGTTGGCAAAATGCTTCACCCACATCTCATTTGAAACAGTATCTCTTTGTGTAAGGGAGACATATGATTCTAAAAAGAGGGGTGGGGAAGAACGATAGTTGCCAAGAGTGAAGATGGAGACTTGGCTGAAACCCAGCAGTCATCCTTAAAGACCAGTGGTATTGGACAGACATTCCAAATAGCCTTTTCCCCTCCCAACATGTTGCTTCCCTTCAGGGTCATCAAAGCATCACCAGCTCAAAACCACCCAAAGTCACAGAGGCAAAAAGGAAACAGCTCTTCGAGGCAAGTCTCTGTTCAGCCTCAGCTCCTGATTCGCATCCTAAAAAGAAGGGGGACTTTTTCTAAGGAAAATGATGAGCTCAGACCATTTTGGCTATAGATGTGCTCTGACTTTTCCTAAAAGGAGTTGGGGGATAGGCTTTGCCATAGCTATAGATCAATATTTATCCTTCAGACTTCATTTGACTCACCCTAAACATTGACATTAAGATAAACAGATAGAAAGATTAGATAGATCGATAGATAGATAGATAGATAGATAGATAGATAGATAGATGAATAGAAGGTAGAGGGAGGGTGAAAAAGAAAAAAGGAAGGGAGGTAAAGAAATGAGGGAGAAGGGAGGGATCAAGGGAGGAAAGAAGACCAGGCTGTATGATGTGTCCCAGTTAGGACCGGGATTTTTGTTGGGTTTTTCCTTGCTGTTAGCAAGGGATATAAAGTTCACAATTTGCTTTCTGCCTTTCTAAGGATAATGATTAATTTGGGGCATATTTACATATTTGAGCTTCCTAATCAGATGAAAATGTCACCTAACTCTGGCGTTTCAGCACTTAATTTCTTTTGGTGACAATGGAGGTGGAGAGAAGCAGAATCATAGGATCATAGATTCAGAGCACAGCTTCATCCAGGTAAGTAGATCATTTCTGCTGTGAAAACTCCCTCCACTTATGTGTATAGGCAGCTCTTCTGACTCCTCTCATCCTCAGTATCTTTCCTCTGAGATCACCTTCCATTTACACTATATATATCTTGTACATATAATTTTTTGTTTGTGACTTCATTTGTGTTTCTCTTGGTAGTGATACTGGAATAGTTTTCCATTTCCTTCTCCAGCTCATTTTATAGTTGAGGAACTGAAGCAAACAGGATTAAGTGACTTGCCCAGGGTCACACAGCAAGGCTGGATTTCAACTGAGGTCTTCCTGACTACAGGCTCAGCACTCTATCAGCTGCACCACCTAGCTGCCCTAGATCTCTAGAGTGACCTAAAATGACTTCGAAAAGGCTTCCAAAGCTGAATCGATATATCAATTAAATTCAGTTTGGCTCAACTCAATTCAGTGCAGTGCTGCTAGCCTAAACCAGGAAGAATAGAAACAGAAAAAGAAATCTATAGCTCAATTTCCCTAATGAATATTGATATAAAATTTTTAATTAAAATGCTAGCAAGGAGATTGCAGCAATATATCACAAGGATAATACACTATGACCAAGTGGGATTTATATATTTATATGCAGAGCTGATTCTATTTTAGGAAAACTAGAAGTATACTTGACAATGTCAGTAACAAAAGTAATAAAAATCAAGTGATTATATCAATAGATGCAGAAGAGGCTTTTTGACAAAATATGATACTCATTCCTATTAAAAAAAAAAAACACTAGAGGCAGCTAGGTGGCACAATGAATAGAGCACCAGCCCTGGAGTCAGGAGAACCTGAGTTCAAATCTGGCCTCTGACACTTAACACTTACTAGTTGTTTGACCTTGGGTAAGTCACTTAATCACAATTACCCTGCTTTCCCACCTACAAAAAGGCCCAAAAAAAAAACCACTGGAAAGCATAATAAAAGAATAATAGATGAAGCTTTTCTTAAAATGATAAGTAGTATTTATCTAAAATTATCACCAAAAATTATCTGTAATGGAGATAAACTAGAAGTAAGATCACAGGTGAAGCAAGGATGGCCATTATCAATGCTAGTCTTCAATATTGTACTAGAAATGCTAGGAATAGCAATGACAAGAAAAATAATTGAAGAAATTAGAATAGGCAATCAGAAAACAAAACTATCACTCTTTGCAGATGATATGATAGCATACTTAGAGAATCCTAGAGAATCAACTAAAAAACTAGGTGAAACAATTAACTTTAGCAAAGTTGTATATAAAATAAACCCACATGAAGCATCAGTATTTCTTTTTCTTACCAATAAAAATTTTATTACCAAAAAGAAGAAATACAAAGAGAAATTATGTTAAAAATAACTGCAGACAAAACAAAATACTTGGTAATCTACCTGCCAAGACATATGCAGGAACTATGTGAACACAATTACAAAACACTTTTCACAAAAAAAAAAAAAAAGACAAATCTAAAGAACCAGAAAATATTAGTTGTTCATGGATAGGCTGAGCCTATAAAATAAAAATGACAGCTTTACCTAAATCAATTTACTTATTTGGTGCCACACCAAACAAAAACTTATTTTATAGAGCTTGAAAAATTAATGACAAAATTCATCTGAAGGAACAATATGAAGGGAATCAATGAGAAAATATATAGAAAGGTGCTCTAGCCATACCAGATCTCAAACTATATTACAAAGTGATAATCATCAAAACAGTCTAGTACTAGATGAGAATAGAGTGGTGTATCTGTGAAACATATTAGGTATATAATACACAGAAGTAAATGACCATATTAAGCTAGTTTGATAGATCCAAGTTTTGGGGACAAGCACTCACTATTTGACTAAAATTGCTGGGAAAACTGGAAAGCAGTTTGACAGAAACTAAGTATAGACCAACATCTCATACCATACACCAAAATAAGGTCAAAATGGGTACATGATTTACACATAAAGGGTAATACCTCAAGCAAGTAATGGGAGCTTAGAAAATTTTACCTGTCAGATCTATGGATAATGGAAGAATTTATGACCAAATAACAGATAGAGACAATCGTAGGGTATAAAATGGATAATTTGGCTTTAAAGTTTCAGCACAAACAAAACCAATGCAGCCAAGATTTGAAAGAAAACAGGATACTTTGGGAAGGATTTTATAGCAAATTTCTCAAATAAAGGCCTCATCTCTCAAATATGTAGATAACTGAGTCAAATTTATAAGAATAGAAGTTACTCCCCAATTTGTAAATGGTAAAAAGATATGAACAGGCAGTTTTTAGAAGAAATCAAAGGTATCGATAGTGATATGAAAAAAAATGTTCTAAATCACTATTAATTAGAGAAATGCAAATTAAAACAACTCTGAGATACTACCTCACACCTAGCAGATTGGCTAATGTGACAGGAAAGGGAAATGATACATGTTGTAGAAGATGTGGGAAAATTGGGACCCTGAAGTACTGTAGGTGGAGCTGTGGATTTGGAATTATGTCCAAAGGGCTATAAAACCATGAATATCCTTTGACCCAGAAAAACTACTATTAGGTCTATATCCCAAAGAGAGTAAACAAAAAGGAAAAGGACCTATATGTACAAAAATATTTATAATAGCTCTTCTTGTGGTGGCAAAGAATTAGAAATGGCAAATATGCTCATCATTTTCACTTAATGATCTCTAAAGTCCTTTCCAACTCTAAATCTCTAAATCCTATGATCCTATGAATTTCTACCTATATAGAGGAAGAGACAAACAACAGATGAACAATTGTCCCTCCTGAATGTGACTGCCTGAGAAAGCTAAAGAAATTCAAGGCTGGTTTCATCTGTAAAATGGGAATAATAATAATACCCAGTTCTCAGGGTTATTATAACATAAATAAGGTACTTTGCAAATTTTAAAGTGCTATATAATTGCTAGCTTTTATTTTTTTATTTTCTTAATTGTTCTTATGAATGAGTGTGTGTGTTTTGAGAACAAACATTTTCTTTTACTCTTGTACGAGGCTAAGTAGATACAAGGAAATTGGTTAAAGTATAAAAGCACATTGAGAACCAAAAGCATGGGGAAGGGGAGAGGATATCAAAATTTCCTTACAAGGTAAATGGAATGCATAAATTGGATAATATCACAGAGCCCATGGCTGCCTCTACCTTTACTTAGTGGGTTGTTTCAGGGTTTGGGGTTTGTTTGAGTTTTTGCACCCAACAGACCCCATCTTATGTTCCTAATGCAGCCCCAAATTCAGGCTGCAAATCAGAATTAAGTTAGAATGAAACCCTGGAAGGGGCATGGAGTTATTAAACACGGTAAGTTAAAAGTCTCATAGATTAATGTGTATCCTTGGAATCAAGGGCACTGGAGAGCTTTAAAGAAACAAAATGGCTATAACTTTGATCTGAGGACTCAACAACCCACAGTAGAGATGAGAACTGGGCTCATAGCAATATCACCAGACTCAATGAGCCAATCACTAATTTCCCGTTTTAAGTTTGTTACCCTCTTAATAAGGCAATAGATGTTGGGTGTGTTTCCCTCTCATGCTCTTTTCTATTGCTTCATGCTGTTTCTACTCATTCCACTTTGTGTTTCTAACATCTACTCTGGACAAAGACAGCATGAGGGGAAAAAAAAAAGAATCCATGAATGGAGTCATTGCATGCACATAGCTCCATTCTGTCTTTCAGAGCACACTTGCAAACCAGACAGTTTCTTGTATCCTCCATTCTGTTTTCATCTACCAAAGGGAGCTCTCCCACTATGCTCTCCTCTATTTGCATGTACACACCTGCTACTGCTTCCCCACACTAGTGGCAAACCATTTACTGAGCTTGTTGGCTTAAATTCAATTAGGTCTCAGGACAGGGAATGTTTTTTGTTACAAATTTCTTTTCTCTGTCATTTACTGAAGCAGGCCAGGCTGAACAAGGCACAAAATCCTCTTGTTAAAAAAAAAAGGGGGGGTCGATAAACAGATGAACTTCAAAGCTCAGCAACCAACTTTGAAGTTCCCTCAACTTCAAAAGCTCTGCCTTGAAGTATGTTATGGAGAGAAAAGCATAGGGAGCTGGCCTTTATTTTAAGGTTTGCTGAGAATCGCTTCCTGTGGTGAGAAATAAAAATAAAATAATAAATTGGAGGAAGTTGGTGGTGGAAGAAAACTTGGAAAGAGAAAGAGAATTTTTTTCCTCTTGAAGTAAAAGAAAAAATAGTTATTTCACAGGAATTCCATATAACCTATCTTGGTTCTGCATTTCCCCTACAGAAACAAAGAAGCTCCTCCCCCATACATAGAGCCCTTCAACAAAACTCCTGAAAAGAACAGCAATTCTATTAATGATATGCTTAAAATACTTTCTATTTACAATGTCTACCTGGTTCACACTAATAAAATTTCATAAATCTGAAAAGAGTTTACATATTTGGAAAAGATTAATAATTAATTGAGGTAATGCCAGGAATTAAAAATAAACAACCACATTGATTTATCTTTTTTTTAATCTAAAAAGTTATAAAATGTTATTTCAAGACAATATGGGACAGAGGGGAAAAGAGGGCAAGGCAAAACAGCTGTATATTTCAATTTTGTTTGGTAATAATTGTTGACTTATATTTTATCACTTTACATAAACTATTTCATTTGATCCTCACAAGGCTCCTGTGAGGATCCTATTACCCCCATTTTAGAGATTAGGAAACTAAGGCATGGAAGAGTGTAATGGCTTGGCACATATCTTGCTTAAGTGTCCTCTGGGACACTTACCACAGATGCAACCTGTCTCAGACCACGCCAAGCCAGAATGAGCCCCAGCCATCTGCCCTAAAGGGCCTCATTACCACTACCACTCCCTTCTACTTCCTGTTTTTATTCTAAGAATAATAATAATAATAAATAATAATAATAAAATTTAACACCCTCACTGCTACTGGAAAGCATGCAGAAAGTTTGCCTTTATACACAATCTCTGTGATTGAACCAAAACTCTCTTCCCTAGTCAACCACTGCTCAGAATGCCCTGTGACCTTTTATTAGAGGGAGTGCTGCATAATTTTTGTATTTCTATCTCTAGAGCCTTGCACAGTGCCTGGCAAAGAGTAAGTTCTTAATAAATGTTTTTTGACTGTTTGATTGAGGCCAGCCTAAGAGGAAATGAGCGTCTCCATCCTTAGCTAGACTGACCAGACAGTAGATACGGTCTGTTGTCAGAATCCTACTCAGACACTTGACATCAGCAAAACTTGCCAAATATTCACTCAGCTGGGATAGCTTCTTATAACCCAACATCACTTCCTTACCAGCATCTGACTAGGACTTCTACAGAGATGTGTCTACAGATCACACACACACACACACACACACACACACACACACACACAAACACACACCCTTGCTACCCAAAGATTCTAATGACTTCTAGTTCAGATTTCCACAGGCTATCTTGAAATTAGCGTTTGAAGATCCCCAGAAAAGAAAGCAAAAAATGAATAGTAAATTCACATTGATTGCCCTGCTGTGTGTCACTGATGTGGGTTGGGGGAATAACTTCTAGGAAATTTGAGTATTATGTACATTGTTTAAAAAAGACTTTATACTCTATTATATTTGGCTCATTTGAAGTGATGTTATCTTTGGGTAAAATGTAGAGTGGCAGGTAAAATAGGAAAAGGCAGTGGAGGGTTAAAATTTCTCTAAGAATCAGTGAAATTCTATACGTGATTACTATGTTATAATTGAGGAAACTGCCAGCATTCTTTACACACTTGGTATGTCTAATCCCCCACAGTAACATTCTATGCCAGGCCAGTGGAGAATGCTGATTTATTTTATGATTTCTACATTTCTTGGGGAAAGAGAGATCAGTGATAACATTTTTTGAGCTGACTAAATTCTTCACTCTTGCTGGCCACAAAAACATTGAAATTCATTACATTTTAACATCCATTGGTGATTTGAAATTCATTCCTAAATTTCTCCCTAAATTTAAACCTTTTCTTATACGCTAACTCCTTTCCTTCTCTGTATCTCCCCCTCCCTCCTTAGGAAGAAAATCACTTGATCCTAAAACTCCTCAAGTGGATTATCAGAATGATAATCCAGTATCTCTTCTTCCGTTTTCACAACCAGTGTCCCACAAATAGCTGTCTACATTGGTGGGCGCCCCTTTCCTCCCTTCCCACTCACTTCTTAGCAATATGAAAACTTGGAAAAGAATGCAATATAGTTTCCACCTCCACCACTTTAATGAAACTACTCTCTCCAAAATTACTAATGTTCTCTTTATTGATAAATCCAATGACCCTTCCTTGGTCCTCATCCTTCTTGTCCTCTCTGCAGTATTTGACACTATTGATCACTCCCTCTCCATTGGTACTATCTCCCCCTATGTGTTGTTGAAATTTTTCTCTAGTGATTCTACTAGTCCAAACAATTATTCATTTCCTTTGAAGATTCATGAATGAATGAATGAGTGAAAAAAATAAGTAATTACTATGTACATAGCACTGTGCTATGAATACAAATAGACAAGTGAGATAGTCCCCATTCTGAAAGAGCTCACTTTCTAATGAGGAGACAATAACATAGGAGGTTTCAGCTATGTCAGATAGTCCTTACAATGCAGTGGTGAAGTAGACGTAAATCCATTTCTGTTGATACCATCATATTCCTCTCTGATGTTGAACTATTTTGTGGTTGTTGTTCAGTTATTTCAGTTTTGTCTGATTCTTCACCACCCCATTTGGGGTTTTCTTGGCAAAGATACTGGAATGGCTTGCCATTTCCTTCTCTTAAGTGAGTTGGTCAGGATCACACAGCTGGGAAGTATCTGATGCCAGGTCTGAACTAAGAGGATGAGTCTTCCTGACTCCAGGCACAGTGCTCTAACTACCCTGCCACCTGGTTGCCTAATAGTCAAACTATTGGACAGAGCCAAAGACTTTGGTGGAAAGAACTTTATTTTCTCTATTTTCAGCCTCTGTGCCTCATCTTTTCTGCGCTGGGGCATTCCAAGGTTCTCTCCTAGGAACTCTTCTCTATTTTAGTGACCTCATAGGCGCCTGTGGATTCAACTCTTACCTCTAGGCTGATACCTCCCAAATATAGGTATCCAGGCTTCATCTCTCTGCTGAATTTCACTCCAGAATCTTCAACAACCTGATATCTCCACCTTGATACTCGATAGGCATCTCAGTCTCAACATACCAAAATTTTATTGCTTCACTCTATCTTTCATCCTAAGGCCAGAGGAGCCACCATATTTGTTCTCTAACAGTCCAAATACACTGGTCTCAAACATGACACTCTATCTCCCATCTCTGTGCCCTTGCAGTGGTGCTCTCTCATTTCTAGAATGTTCTCCTTCCTTACCTCTACCTCTAAGTTTCCCTAGCTTCCTTCCAGATGGCTTAAATCTCATCTTTTTCAGGAGGGCTTTGCCAGCTGCTAGTATCTTCCCCTCTGATATTACTGTGCGTACATTCTGTCTTTATCTGGTATGTACCTAGTCATTTACACATTATTGCCACCACAACATCATGAGCCCCTTGAAGACAGGGACCATTTTTGCTTTCTTTATATCCCCAGAATTTAGCACAGAGTCTAGAACATACTAAGCATTTAATAAATGCTTCTTGACTGGCTGACATTTCCAGAGGTGCCACATGAAGAATTGAAAATGGTACTGAATTTTTTAAAAAATGAACTGGAATAGATGAAGTATACACAGAGAGGTTTAAGCAGAGAGAAGCACAATTTTAAGAACAATAAAGAATTGATTCTCAAAGTATTTGAAAAACAGGAAAATATAGACCTGTGGAAAAAAATCTCAGACCTTATTACCCCAAAAGTGTATGAGAGAATAGCAGTAATTACCAACCCGTATTCCTAATTTGCCATCTCTATAAATTTGTATGTTGTTTTGATTCTCTCTAATCTACACATGCAATCTACATATGACTTGACAAAGGTATTTATTTTTTTATTTTTTTCTCTCTTCTTTTTTCCCCAATTTATTAAATTATTTATTTTTAGTTTTCAACAGTCACTTCCGTAAGTCTTAAATTTCCCCCCCCTTTCCTTCCCCTCTCCCTGCCCAAGACAACTTGCAATCTAATATGGACTCTACACATATATTCCTATTAAACACATTTTCACATCAGTCATGTTGCACAGAAGAATTAAAACAAATTGGAAAAAACATGAGAAAGAAAAAAAATAAAACAAAACAAAAAAGAAAATAGTCTGCTTCACTCTGCATTCTTAACTCCATAGCTCTTGCTCTGGATGCGGCTAGCATTTTCCATCATGTGTCCTTTGGAATTGTTTTAGGTCCTTGCAATGCTGAAAAGGGCTAAGTCTATCACAATCAGTCCTTGAACACTGTGGTTGTTACTGTGTAGAGTGTTCTCCTGGTTCTGCTCCCCTCACTCAGCATCAGTTCATATAAGTCTTTCCAGATTTCTCTGAAGTCTACCTGTTCATCATTTCTTATTGATGGATAGCCCCTCAATTTCCAGTTCTTGGCCACCACAAAAAGGGCTACTATAAATATTTTTGTACCTGTAGATTATCTCTTTGGGATACAGCCCTAGAAGTGGAATTGCTGGGTCAAAGGGTATGCACATTTTTATAGCCCTTTGGGCATAGTTTCAAATTGCTCTTCAGAATGGTTGGATCAGCTCACAGTTCCACTAACAATGAATTCATGTTCCAACATTTGTACATCCTCTCCAACATTTATCATTTTCCTGTTTTGCCATGCTTGTCCATCTGATAGGTGTGATGTAGTACCTCAGAGTTGTGTTGATTCTCTCTAATCAATAGTGATTTAGAGCATTTTTTCATGGCTATAGATAGCTTTAATTTCTTCCTCTGAAAACTTCCTGTTCATATTCTTTGACCATTTATAGATTGGGTAATGACTTGTATTCTTGTAAATTTGTGGACAAAGGTATTTAAGGAAACGGATACACTTTCACAAATGATACCCTATAGCAAACCACATCCTTATAATCAAATAATTGATGTAAAGTATAGAGAGCAGGACTGTGCTTGCTGTTTGTTGAATGAAAAAGATAAGGAACAGAAAAGAGAGATGGTACTGCCAGTCATGGAGGAAACCCAGCACAGATCAAAGATTTTCCTACTGATGGTGAGCTCTTGTTTGTGGGGACCATGTTTTTTATTATATCAACTGCCATATCATTACTTCTAAGTAGGAAGAGTGTTGTCCAGACTATGCTGTGCAGTTCAATTGTAAACCCATAAAGTCTATTCTTTAGTACATATATCTTGGACCAGCATTGAAAATGGATGATGAGTTAAGTCCAGAATAAAGCAAAAGAGGGTAATAGTCTAGATTACCTTGAGAAATTAGGCTGTGCTTTTCATTCATTCATTTATTAAGTACCTATTTTGTGCCAGGCTCAATATTGAAAAAATTAAATAGATTCTGTATCATTTTTTAATTGATCCTATTTATAATTAATTGATTCTTTCTTGTAACTACTTAAGTTATAGTTCTCCATCCCTGAACTTAGGGCAGCATTCAGCTGGCCTTTAATAGGTTACTTTTAGAAATTCATTTCTCTTGCTAATCTCTATCCTTGCCTCAAGGAATTCTGCTGTGGGGATGTGGATGAACCTAAGAGCATCAGGTCTTGTATCTTTACACCACCAAGCTATCCTTCATGGATTTCTGGTTTGCTATCCAAAGGAGTCTGGCCTTGCAGGTGGATTCAAAAATGAATACTTCTTAGTCAAAATGGGTTGTTTGCTAGCTCCTCATTTCCTGCTCCCAGTCAATCATATTGTTCCCCATGCCTCCAGCTATGTAACGAATCATGTTCCATCAACACATGATGTCACCTATCCTGTTCTGTTCTTTGTTCTGTGTTCTCCAAAACCTATAAAAGAGGAGCTGTCCTTTGGCTTGAGGTCGTCAGCTAGAAATCGAGGCAACCGTTGACCCCTTTACTAACAGGTCTGGTACCCTATTAATAAATTATTATCTTGCTCAGAGAAATGTGCCTCAGATTACTTTTTTTGTTAAATTTCACTCATGACAATATTAAGTGTTGAGGATATAAAAACATAAACATAAACAGTCTCTGCCCTAGAGGAACTAGTATTCTACCAAAGGAAACAAAATGCACATTAAAAATTAAATTCAAAAATATATACAAAGTAATTCGGTGACGGGCAGTTCACAGAGTAATGATGGAACCCAAGCTCCCTGACTCCAAACACAAATCTCTTTCCATTGCTCTAGTCTTCTTCTTAACAGCATAGGATAAAGTTCCCAAAATCATTTTTTAAATTATCCTTATGTGATCTGACACAGTAAGAGCAATTGATCAGTAAGTGTTCATTGACTAATTGATTGATCTCAATATGTTGTGGGTTTGGGTTTATGGTAGCTTATGTCTGATATTACTGTCACAGGGATGAGTTTGGCTGATGCAATTCTACTTGTGGAAGAAAGTGAGAAATCTGCTTCCAAAAAGTCATAAAGACACATAATTCAAAGTTTTAGCTCACCAATTAGGAGCTTGAACAGACATTCTGTAACTGGTTCTCTTTGTTTAACCATTTGATGAAGAAATGAACTCTTGGCTATATAGCCAGAAATATGGTGAATTCAAAAGGCACTAACCAGTCAAAGCAAGGCTTGTCCTCATTTCTGATTGGGTATGTTCTAGTGAAGAGGCGAGAATGGCTATATATATGTATAAATATATCCATGTCTAATTGTAGCCTTTGGGGGTGTGGGGAGGAAGGAGGAAAAGGAACAAAGTAAAAAGTGCACAGCAGAGAACTAAAGAAAACTTACAAGGAAGAAAACATGACAGCTCTTAACACAATGCAAAGTATTATATAGATTTTCTTGAAATGGAAATTTACATTGCTATATATTTTGAATCCTCTCGTGCTGCTGTGTACTTGACATGCTTTTTTTTCTTATGTTGGTTTATGTTTCTATTACAGCTTTTTGTTCCTATTTTTTTACTCATGGATCTGAATTTTGGGCAGCTAGGTGGCACAGTGGAGAGAACGGGAATCAGAAAGAACTGAGTTTAAATCCAGCCCCAGACACTTACTAGCTATGTGACCTTAGTAACTTCACTGTTTGCCTCAGTTTCCTGTAAAAAGAGCTGGGGAAGGAAATGGCAAATGACTTCTGTATCTTTGCCAAGAATACCCCAAGGGGTCATGGAGAATCAGGTATTACTAAAAAAAATAACTAAACTAGAACACTATGCTAGGTGTAGAATCAATAGGACTCATTTTTGTGAAATCAGATTTACTTTTTTCCCCAGTTTAACAAATATTTATAAGACACCTATTATATAGAAGAGAGTTAACATGGCACAGTGGCTACAGGGCTAGCTTTTCAATCAGGAAAACTTGGCTTCAAGTCCTAACTCTGACACATACTAGTTGTGTGACAACAGGCCTTTCACTTAAACCCTCAGTGGCCCAAGCAGAACTCTTAAGACTATAAATTACAAGCCAGTTTCTATCTGCTTCTGTAAAGGGAATTTCCAAATTGGAAGCTCCCTTCACTCTCATGGTATCACAGTCCATTCCCAAATACAACAACCAGGCACCAAGGATATAACACTCCCCTCTAAAGAAGTCTACAATCTAATAGAAAGGAAAACGTAGACAAAAAAATTATGATACAGAGAAGAATGCGAGAGTCTAAGCTGAAGTGCTATGAGAAATTTTGGAAAGGAATGGGCATTCAATTTAATTCAATTAATATTTCTTAAACACTATGTACAAAGTACTGTGTTAGATAATGAAGATACTTAATGGAATATAAAAATGCAAATAGAACAGTCTCTGTCCTCAAGAGGTTTATATAATGTTAATGGAATCTGAAGATCTTCCATGCCCCTTTGTATGGCAAGTAAGCAGGTACTTAGCACCTTGTTTCAAGTTAACACCTTGTTTAAGCTATTTAATTAACACAGAAGTAGTTAACACCTCGGGAGCAGTTAACACCTTAACAGGAAGGGGCAGAACAGGGAAGTATATAAGGAAGAGAACCAGCAGGACACTCAGATTTTCTCTCCGTGAGCACTTGGAGGCTGCAACTTTTGCCAAGACCCTCCTTCTGGAAACTTTTTGCTGAGACCCTCCTTCTGCAACTTTTGTGAGAACTTCCAAGAACCAGGCTGAGGAGCTACCATGAGTGAGAGAAGGATCCCTACTTGAAGGAGCCTGTTCTATTGTGAAGGCTTGGGAATGTGGGTGTTCACTGCATTAACCATGTGTATCAACTTCCTGACTACTGTAATAACTTTGGCTTTCTGGTTCTGGGACTTGGTTTTCTGGTATTTGAATAAAAGCTTTGGTTCTACCCTCTATGTTTAGAGTTTGCTACATTTTGTGATTCACAACTATACCAACATATTCATAACCACCATCAATGTTGTGAATATTGCGTTATTGTTACAGCTTACAACCCAATAGAAGGGATGATAACTGTTCATAAGCAATTTAGTACATCATCAAATGATATAAGGGCTTAGGAGAAGGTTGCATGAAGTGCTAAAATAAACTTGAGGAGGAAAAGATAACAGAGCTGAAGAAACCAAGGAAGACTATAGGAAGGTTTGAGCTAAATTCTGAAAGCAGAGAAATTAATGGGAACTTGTAACAGTATCCAACTTCTCTCCACAAGCAGAGAGAAGAGCAAGATTCCTGGTATTTGGTTTTGTATACTTTCCTTAAGATAAAAATGTGAGTGTGAAATTTGCAAGGCATAGGGAAATTAAATCACACTTTTTACACACTTTTTAAAGTGCTCTGAAGGCAGAAAGTAATCTTGGGTTCTTAAAGGGAAATCAATTAGTAGAGAATCAGTGTTTGCAGAGATTGTTCAGACATTCATCTGAGTGACACAAAGTAGGCAGGGAATCGTTTCTTAAAGAACAATCAACTGAAATCTTTTTAATTCAGCCTTAATTTTACAGACAAAATGAACATGGTGGGAAGACAAATTGAATGCCTGCAATGATTTGCACTTTGCTCTTTCCCAGACTCCTATCAGAATGGTTTAGTTCCTTTAAAAATCTCTCCTACATCCACCTCCAAATGTTGGGCTGTTTTTCAGATGATTTTCCGTGAGTTGGCATTCTTTAAAAAATCCCATACAGGTATTCATCTAACAATCATTTAGTCTTGGCCCACTGTATAAACTCAACCCCTTCCCACAGTCTGTTTTTATAAGTTTCTTCTGGATTTAACACTAAGCTGGTTAACAAACATACATTGATACCTACTCTTTGCAAAGTACTAAATTAGTTACTTTGTGAAGATACAAATGAAATTTATCATAAGCACAGTCCCTTCCCCTGGGAGTTTCTATTCTAGTTGAGGGACCAAATATTTATAAATGAAAGAACTAGAGAAAGATAATAAAATGATCACGTGGAAAAGCCAAGAAATTCTCAGAGAAGCTAGGGTTACCAAAACTCCTGTATTTGTGAGACCAGTAGAAAAATACTTTCACGAAGAAGTGGACTCTTGAACAATTTGTTGGGATGGTGCAATCCCTCAAGAAATTTTACATAAATTAAAGAAGCTAGAACTCTTTGGCACCAAGATTCCAAAAGAATATGATGGCCTTGGTTTTTTTAATACAATGTGTGCACATTTAGGGAAAATCTGTTCTCAGGATGGTGTGATTGCCATTACTTTGGCTGTATATTAAGGAATCTGGCTAAAGGGCATCCTTTTGACAGAGAGCACAGAGCAGAAGCCAAAATATTTGCCCAACTTGGCCACTAGGGAATATATTGCAGCTTTTTGTCTTACAATTAACAAGCGCATGTGACACTGCATCCCTTGAAACCAGAGCAACTTTGAGTAAAGATCAAAATTCTACATCTTAAACAGCTCCCAATATATTTGTAGTGTTTGCCAAGACTAAGACCCTTGATTCAGATGGCTTTAAGAAAGACAAAATAATGTCATTCATCATTGAAAGAGGATTTGGTAGCCTTACTAATGAAAAACCTGAAAATAAATTAGATATTTGACACTCATGAAGCTGATTTCAAAAATACAAAAGAGCTCCTTGAAAATGTAATTGGAAAAGTAGGAAACCAATTTAAGATAGTAAAGAATAAACTAGTATTGGGAGTTTAGTTGATCAAGGGACCAATAAATTGATTGGAATGACAACAGAAAATGCATATACAAGATCCATGATTAATTGAAGATTTGGATTAATTGAAGAAAAGTTTGCTCTGATGATAAAGAAAGCATATGTGGAGACTGTGTATGCCGTGCTTTACTACAGGGTTACTGGACAGATCAGGTTTGTCTGATTGCTCTGGGAGGCAGCCATGGCGAATATATTCAGCTCAGAAGCAGCCTGAATTTGTGTGAATAAAGCCCTGCAATTGTTGTAGGCATGAAATATTGCCTATATGAGTGGTACCTCCAGGACTCTGCTGATTTTGAAGGAAACAGACTAGATCCTCTACAAACATATTGCCCAACAAGACTTCAATATCCAGGCAGTCTTAATGAGAAAAATCAAAGAGATAAAGTCAGAGAATTGAGGTGTTCAGTGCAACAGATATTGAAGAAATTTGGAGATAGGTTGGGCAGGATAATCCATCTCGGCCTAATGGGAAGAGATAGACTGGCATGTGCCATCGTGGGGAACAGTACAAAAAACTGGAAGAAAATGTATATAATTTGGGTAGAATAGCTAAAGTACTACTGAGACGATTGGGCAAGACTTACTGTGGAGGGCAGAAGGCCATGAAATGAGTGACAGATACTCTTATTAACCTATATGCCATAACAGTCATCCTCTCCAGAGCCAGTAATTCCATCTGCATCAGGCTATACAACCATGGTCATGAAATTATGAATATTCTCTGCACATAGGTGTACTTCCAGAACTTTTATAACACGTCTCAGTTAGAAAAATATTCTTCTGAAAATCTAGATGAATATGCTTTAAAAACTGCATAGCAGATACTTAATAAGTAGGCTTTCATTTGTGTTCATCCTTCGGAAAGAACATACCATGGAGTAGGGGAAAGTGTTTATGGAATCAAATATATGATGATTAATGTGTCATTTAACTATGCTAGCACATAACTTTACATATGTCTGACTTAGAATGACATTTGCAATTTCTTCACAGAATAAAGAAATGAATAATTTAAAAAAGAACAAAATAGATTCTATTTTAGCCGCCAGGAAAAGACTTATTGGTGTAGAATTATGCTTCAGTCAGCCATCTGGGTACATTAAGACCATCAGCGTGTCAGAGCTAATAGAGGAATAGAAAAAAAAACCCTAAAAGTATAACAATGAGAAAAAAGACAAGGCATGCAAGTGAAACAACTTAACCCTGAACAATTAAATTAAGCAATTAAAAATCAAAAATGAAAACAGACAATAGAAATGATATTAACAACAACTCTAATAATTTTATTCAGAAGTTTGACCAATATAAGTTATTTGCCAAAAAAAAAAAAATCCCAGAGGATAGTTCAGTCAGCAGATATCTGACATTTGCCAAACGGAGAGAGATGATTGCCAAAGGCAACACTAGGTTAGAATATGAACTCATTTGTAAAGTCTTACAAAGAAGAATTATGGACAGTTATAAGAAGTGTAATCTCACAAAACAGGAGAGAAGCAGTGCAGGGTAAAACCAGTTGAAAGATAAGAAATTTAATATCAAGGATATTTGAAGATGAAAACAGAAAGACTCCATATAGAATAAAAATGGAAATGATTTGCAAAAATCATCATAACAAGAAGACAATAGAACCCTAATACCCGGGCCCTATCATCATAATATCAGATGCACTTATAGGAAAAGTAGAAAAGGAACTAAAAAGAAAAACAAACAAGAAAAGCAACTGGATTGGATTGAGAATATATATAAGATTTCATTGTTGAAGGTAGCATAACTGTGAGGAGACTGCTGAATTTACATAAAAAATTATCTAAAAGATATGAAAATACCATAGATGTGGAAAAAATCTTGAACCTTATTAACACAAAAAAAATGCAACATGAATTACTATTGACCTATATGCCTACTTTTCCAAATATTCAAAAATCTGTACAAGGGTTATCTATCCAACATTTTTTTTTACTGGTGTCATTATCTGAGAGTGATACATGGGATACAACTACCTCAGAAAAATGAAAAACAAGTTTCACAAAGAGGGCGATGAAGTTTCAGCATAGGATTATTCTCTCCAAGTTTGTGTCCAGAGGCAGCATGACTTTTGATCAAATCCTCATCTTGGCTTCCACTGGACTGGATCCAAAAGATCGCTCTTTGCTCCTTGGGACATCAGTGGTAGGTTAGCTATAACACTTTGCCTGAAATGCTGGCTCTGGAATTCTGGGATACCAGGACATCCTCACGATAATCTTTCAAATCCACTAGGTTATAAGATTCTACTTCCTTCACCTAAAATGGAAAAAAAAAAAACAAATCACAAAGGCCCAAGGCCTTCATCTCAGGGCTACATGGTTTCAGAGGGAAGAAGGGCCTTTTCCCTGGAAAATGGCCCTTCGCTGGACATTGTGAGTAAAGAAGTCATTGAGATCTCTCAGGAGTGACTAAGACAAAAGAGGTAGTAGGAGAGGTTGACTGGCTTTCGAGACATTCAAAAAGGCCCATCAGTCTTCTCCTCACCACTTAGCAACAGAACTAGTTACAGAATGTCCACACATGGTCAACAGTCTCTCCAAGGCAGTTCCTTCCTGGAAGTGAGTTCCCTAGCATCCTCCACACAGAGAAGTAGCATCAGCAGAGCAAGTTTATGGAGTCTGTGAGTACACCAGACTCAAACTTCAAGATCGCATCAGCCTGGGTGCTCAACCCTTATCAATACCCTCAGTACCCTCTTCCCTATGATTGGAAGACTGGAGAATAGATCACAGAACTCTTACAATGACCACCATTTTAAAAGGGCTCCTATACCAGTTATCTCTTCATTTTCCACCAGCTTACACTTCTAGGACTGGACTCCACAATGTCCCCACACCACATACTTTCTCCTCAGTCCCTGCCTTTTCAGCTTTCTTTTGTATGGTGCCTTCCTCCATTAGATTATAAGCTCCTTGAGGAAATGGACTGACTTTTTTTTCTCATTTGTAACCCCAGAGTTTAACACAGTGTCTGGTATATAGGAGATGCTTCAATGTTTATGGACTGACTGATAGGTACAGAACTATTTATAATAACACTGTTGAATCAAAGAACTAAAAGCTAAGAGAGTCTGCCCACTGGGAGCAGCTACACTAATTATGGTGTGGGTGAGTGGGTGGGTGTGATAGAATATCATCGTAGCATCAGAAATAGCAAAAGGGATCCTTTCAAAGAAGCTTTGGAAGACCTATATGAAATGATACAAAGTGAAGTAAGTTGAACCTGGAGAACTATTTGCATAATGAAGACAATATAAAAACAAAACACTTTTGAAAGATTTAAGAACTCTGATCAATGCAATGACTAACCACAATTCCAGAGGACTTGAAGGCTTGATGGAGCATGCCCTCCTCCCCTTCTGACAGAGAGAAGTAATGGACTCAAGAAGTAGAAAAAGACATACATTTTTGGATATGTAGATTTGGATATATATAGCCAATGTAGAGATTTGTCTTGCTGGACCTTAAATATTTGCTATAAAAGTTTTGTTCCTTTTTTTTTCCTAAAGGAGAAAGGGGATGGGGGAGAGAGACAAAATAAATGCTTGTTAATTGAATGAAATATTTTATAAATAAATACATGTTAAATTCATCAAGGTAATAAGAGCTAGCATGTATGTAACTTGAAGATTTGCAAAATACTTTACCTGTTATCTCATTTGATCTTTGTTATCTCATTGATACTTTCAGTATGAGTATCTCAAAATTTGGCAGGTACCAAAAATAAGATATTTTTTCTTATAAGACAAGAAATAAGGGGACTAACTTTCCTAACTAAAGCTCATAGCATTGACTTTCTGATACCCATCTCATCCATGTATCACTGGTTCTGCCTTCCATGTGCCCATCCAGTATTTCACTACCAAAGACTGTTTCTAAGTCAGGCTATAAAAGAATGAAACTGGGTAAGAAGAGACCAAAATGGGATAGTTGGATGCAAGAGCTCTTGGCCATAAAGAAGACATTCAAAGAAGACATGGAAGCCATGTATAAGTCCTAATTAAGTTTCCTTCCTTCTTTCTGACCTAGAATTTTGCTTCATTGAGGGGGCTGAGGAATGTGAAAACCTTCATCTTCTTCCATAGATCCATAGCGAACTGTGGGAATTCTGCCAATAAGCTGTTTAGAATTACATGCTGGTGAGATCAAAGATATCTAAGTCCCAATGTTCCACCCTCCAGGTAGAACTCTGTGGCCTCCAAAGACAAATTTGTTGTCTCCATATTTATAAGCTTTCTACTTAATTTTCACCATCACTGATTTTACAATATAATCTCAACCTCACTTAGCTGGTTTTAAAAATGAGAAAATGGCATCTGATGAAACACACATACACAGCAGGAACAACCAAAAAGACAAATGGATCCCTTCAAAACCCCTGAAAGCTCTAGTTCATAAGGCCTCATTACTGTAGGAGCAGTTAAGTGCTGCATCCAGGACATGGTGTTCAGAGCCTATCCTGAATAAAGACATGATTTCATAGGTACAGAATAAGTTGTTCATCAATTTCACTTCAATTGTCAGTCACCATCACTACGGATACATTTAAATAGAGCGATCAATGTAACAAGTGTAAAAGCAAGTCCATCTTTCCTATTCCTGTCCAAGGTCATCATGAAAGCATGATGTAATCTGCAAATATACAACTGTCCAAACATAGGCCCTGATACGTTTGGAGACCTCAGAGAACATCTCATCCCTATTTTACAGATGAATTAAGTGAGGCCCAAAGAAATGAAGTGATTTTACCAAGATCACAAAGTTGCTTAGGGAGGTAAAGGCCAACCTGGAAGTCGGGCTGTGCTAGACTCTGCTTCTACTGCTTCATGAGAGCTGATTGTTAAATTTCCAGTGTATTTACCCCTCAAAAATCAGGCTTAATTTATTATTGTGTTGAGTGTGTAGAATTAAATGACAGAGAAAGAGTTAATAATGCAAATTACATTTTAAATTATGTCCTGGTTTTCAGAGAGCCATTTGTTAAACATTTACCAGTACAGCCTTGACTGATTTGCTTGACTTCCAACTCAATATTCTTTCCATTACACATATTACTACTCACTTCGCTGAGGAAACCAAACATGGTGGCAGAGAAATGATTCTCTTCCTGAAGGCTTAGAGTTTGTTTTTAATTTTTTGTAGTACTCAGGTGTCTGTGTTTAGCTAAAATTCAATTTAATCCAATTCAAAAAGCATTTATTAAACAAGTTAAGGCAATATGTGCTAGGTGGGGAATAGTGGGAAACAAATGGAAAGTGAAACAATACCTGCTCTCCCAAAATTTGTGCAATATCAGAGAAAACACTGTGCACACTTCCAGACATATTGCAATGGCAAGCAAAGAAGTACTTAGCACCTTGTTTCAGTTTGAATTCAGTTTGAATGAAACTGTAAAGGACTTGAGGTGGACTAGATACTGTGGGCTTCAATATGGAACTGGATGGGGAGCTGAGAGCTGCCTACCTGTGAATCCAGGTGATGATTGCATAGATTCAGGCAGGAGCTGGACTCATGGAAGAGGAACCATGGAATTTGGGAGCCAGCCTTGAGCCAAGATGAAAAGACCTCTCCTTGGGTACTTAATACTGACTGAGAAGATCATGATTTACTGTGGCCTAGGGGTGAGAGAACTTTGTACTCTGGACCTTGTACCTCTTAAGGATGATTGAGTTAAGGATGATTGGAAACTGATCTCTAATCAAGAAGAAAGAAGACTTTGTTACTGTCTCTTAAGGAGGCTTGCTCCTTGAGAATGATTGAGTTAAGGACTTACTGAATGATATCTTTTGCCTAAAACTATGTGGCCACTTTAGTGACAAGCTGTTATGTTATAACATTGTGAATGTTGTACTTTGGTTTCTGTGAATGTTTTGCTTTAATTTACTGCTGAACAAATAGAGAATTCTCTACACTATGTGATCAAAACCTTAGAGCTATCCACAGCAGCAGTCCTCTGGAAAGCTGCTCCTTCTTGGTTTTACACATATACAGGAGAGAAGGTGATTGGAGAAGGCAGGGGGAGGGATGCAAAGAAAAAAAAGCTTCTTGTAGGAAGAGATGCAAGAACTGAATTGAAAAGGGAAATACAAATCCTAAGACACAGAAGCAAGGAAAGAGTGTGTTCCAAGCATGGGAAACAATCAGTACAGTCACAAAAATGGAGAAAAGAGGGCCACGTATGAGGAATAGCAAGAAGGCAAGATTGACTAGACCATAGAGTATGGAAAGGTGAGCAATGGATAATAAAGCTAGAAAGGCAAGTTAAGGTAAGGTTGTGAAGGACTTTAAATGCCAAACTGAGTTTATATTTGATCTTAGAAATAAAGAGGAGACATTGGAATTTCTCGAGAAGAAGAGTGACATGGTCAGACCTGTACTTTAGAAAAAAATCACTTTGGCAGCAATGAAGAAGATGGATTACAATAGGAAGAGGCTTTAGGTAGGAGGACCAATTATAATGGTAGTTTATTACAATAGACCAGGTGAGAATTGATGAGGGCCTGAGCTGGGGTGGTAGTTATTGAATAGAGAAGATTGAGGTGAGAAATGTTGGGGAAAAGGAATCACAAGATTTGTCAAGTGATTGGATAAATGAGGTAAGGGAAATTGGAGGTAATGAGAAATTGGAGGTGACACTAAGGCTGTGAAATGGGGAAAGTGAGAGAATTGTGGTGATCCAACAGTAATAGGAAAGTTCATAAGATGTTTGGGAAGAAAAAGAATGAATTTTGTTTTGGCTGTGATGAGTCTGAGATGTCTAAGGGACATTCAGTTCAGAATGTCCACTAGGCAACTGGTGATACAAAATTGGAGCTGAGAAGAGAAAGTAAAGCTAAATATATATAGATCTGGATGTCATCTACATAGAGATAATTATTCAACCCAAGGATGGCAATTAGATCACTAAGTGATAGTGCATGGAGAAAAGGAGGACCAGGATAGATCCCTGGGGTACACCCATAATTAAAGGGAATGGGTTATGATTCAGCAAAGGAAATTTAAAAAGAAAGACAAGTCAGGTAGAAGATGAGTCAATAGAGATCAGTGTCCCAAAAACCCAGTAAGGAGAGAGTATCCAGAAAAAGTGGATGGTCAACAACATCAAATACTGAGCAGAGGTCAAGAAGATTATTAAAGTCTGTTATGAGAATCTGAAGATCTTCCCTGCCCCTAAGCCATTTGATAGGCTTAAGTAACTCTGAGAACCTTCCCTGATTTGAAAGTAGACTCTGCCCCCTAATAGGCTGAATGTGGTCACGTGGAGCCTGTGGCAGGAGGCTTGTTTTTCAGGAATGCCCGCACCATATTACTTTGTAATTGGGCAGTTAGTCAAGAGGGCTGTGACATTCTCTGATGCAGGAGAAGGCTATATATACCCTCATGTGAGTTTTTCCTTTGGGGATCACTTTGGAAAGAGTTGTATGATTTGGCCAGATGAGACTCTGGGAAGCCGTTGAGCCCTCGGTTTTTTTTTGTTTTTTTTTTTTAATTTATTGTATTAAACTTTTTTTGAGTTACATATTTTCTCCCCGTCTTTCCCCCGCCCACCACCCCAAAACAGCCATCCCAGTGTTTCCCCCCTCCCCCAGTCTATTCTCTCCTATGTCACTTTTTGGTAGGGCAGGATGGATCTCCC
>CM053584.1:95013745-95055451 GCA_028627135.1 Pseudochirops cupreus
CTCAAGGGGCGTGGAAGATCTTCAAATCCCAGTATCGTTACAGTCAGTCTGAGCATTAGGTATTGGTGCTATTCTTCTTTATTTTTTTTTTATCAAGTGCCCCTTCCTCTGTCTTTTGTATGTGCCTTTTTAAAACCTGAGCTCATCAGAGAATTTCTTTTGTAGTCTCATTACTTTCTTTAGAGTCTGCTCTCTGTAATAATTTACCAGAATAGTATCAAAATTACATTTTTAAAGCAATTCTATCCTAAATGTCTTTTCTGAGAAGTTTTTGAAATCTGCTTTTCTGAAACCCATGATACATGTCTGATTCTCCCCAGCATACACTTTCTTGGCTATACATATATAATACAGGGTAGTCCTTTAAGGAACTTTAATACGATGTCTCTTTCTCACAAGGTTCTTATTATTTCCATTTCATGATCTGGTTCTTTCTTGTTGGTTATATTAATTCCAGAGTCCCCTCCTTTCTTTCTCAACAGTTTGAGAAATTAAATTTCCAGTAAGGCTAGTCAATGATTTATTTTAGTCTCATATTTTATTAGAATAAGACTTTTGGCAGATTAATAGTTGGGAGTTCCTCATTACTACTACATCTTGCTTCTCTTCCAGTTTTCTAATATATATTAAGGAATCTGTTGAACCGTCTAGTGAAGGGAATGGAGTGAATGATCAGCAGCTATGGCTGAAGTTTATATTTTTTTGGGTGTCCCTTTGAGAATATAAAATGGGCTAGAAATGTCAGTCAGAAAGGGCAAGTGCAGAACTGGAGAGGAAGCCAGAAATACCAAAACCAAGGGAACAGGAAGAAACAGAAATGAAATAGTAGCCAAATAGATCAGAGTTACATCCTAGAGCAGGTCTTCTTAACCTTTTTCCACTCAAGACCCCATTCAGTCCCCCCCATGTGGGGTTTGAGAAGCACTGACTGTGGAAAAGAGAAACTGAGAAGTCAGGGAACAAAATCATGGAGAATTCAGATGAAAGAATATGAATCTAAGTAATTGAAGTATTTTTGTATATGTTGAGAGTTGAGGAGTGCTGATAATGAGCTTCTTTTGATGAATTTTTAGGGCTTGGTTTTCACATTTAGTCCAGCAACTTAAAGGGATGATGAAAATATAGGGAGTATCATCTATACTCTTCCTCTGGTTGGAAAGTTATTTGTATATTTTCATTGCAATATGATTTCCATTTTTAATCCTTTTAAAATTCTTCCTTAAATAGCCATCATGGTTTTACCCTCTAGTTCAGTGGTTCTCAACCTGTGGGTTGGGACCCCTTTGGGGGTCGAATGGGGTCACCTAAGACCATTGGAAAACACACATTTCTGATGGTCTTGGGAATCGAGACACTGCTCCTCTATCCATCTCCAGGTGGGTCCACCCATGTGCAGATACACCCACATGAGTATTAAAGGGTTGCGGCATTAGGAAGGTTGAGAACCACTGCTCTAGTTCATGAATTTCCATAAATGTAGATAACTTCTTGGCCTCCAGCACAACTTTATAACCTTCTATTAGATCAATTCCTTTTCAACAAAGTATGCCAGAACCATAGACTCATAGAATTTGGGAGTGAAAAAAGATCATAGAGCTAACTAGCACAATCCATAAAAGGAATCCCCACTATAACATACCAGACAAGTGCTCATCCAGTTTCTGTTTGAAGACCTCCAAGGAGAGGGAATCCACCAGCTCTAGTGACAACCCATTATTATACTTTGGGACAATTTTAATTGTTAGAACATTTCTCTTGACCTCAAACCTAAGTTGTTTCTTTTGCTACTTCCACCAATCATTCCTGGTTTTACCCTTCCAGGTCTAAAAAGAACACATGTAACCTTTCCCCAACATGGTGACCCTTCACATACTTGAACTATCATGTTACCCCTGATTCTTCTTTTCTCCAGTCAAAACAAGTCCAATTCCTTGAACTGGTGCTCATGGCATGGAGTCAAGATCCTTTACCATCCTATTGTTCTCCCAAGGACAGTTTCCAGCTTATATTTTAAACCATGGTTCCCTATAACTCCAGATGAGATCTGATGATGGCAAAGACATTAAAGAGGATAGAAGACTACCACCTCCCCAGTCTTGGAAGATTTTCCTCTGTTGATTTAGATCAAGAGCACACTGACTTTTGAGTGCTACACTACATTGCTGATGTACATTGAGTTTGCAGTTTGGTAAAACTCCAAGCTCAAAAAAAGAGCTTTTTAGAACTACTGCCTAGTCATGTCTCCTCCATATTATATTTATAAAGTTGATTTTTTATATCTAAGTTCAAGACTTTGTATTTACCTCTACTGAATTTTATCTTATTAGACTCAGTCAAATGCTTCATTTTCTCAAGATCATTTTGGATCTTGACTCTTTGATCCCTTGAGTTAGCTTTCCCTCCCAGAAGGGTGTCATTTGAACATTTGATGGGCACACCATCTTAGCACAGTCCTGAAAACAGATTTCTAGACCACTCAGTGAAAGACCTCTGGCCATGTTGACATGGGACCATTAATAACTACTCTTCCAGTCCATCCATCCAGCCATTTCTGAATCCATTTGACTGTATTGTTTTCTAATCCATATCTCTCCATTTTCTCCTTAAGAATGCTATGAGATCCTTTATCACAAAGCTTTCCTAAAATTTTAGTAACATATATGCACAGTGTTCCCTTCATCTACTAGTTTAGTTACCCTGTATAAAAAGGAAATGAGGCTAGTCTGGAAGGGCATGTTCTTACTCTTCCATTGTTATATTCTAGTAGTATCCCACCAGGTCTTTCTGACTACCATGGCACCACATTTACCTCTTTGTGTTAAAATTCCAAGTTCACTTTGTTAATTACCCATATTCTGTGCATTAGTATAGAGTTATCTAAAGTCATAGGTATTCTTAATTACCAATATTTACATAGCTCCTTATGGTTTATAAAGGAATTTTCTCACAATAATCCTGTGACATAGGCAGCATAAACATTATTCCTATTTTACAGATGAAGAAACTGAGATTCCAGGGGTTGAAAATGATGTGGTATGATTGAAACCCAGATTTTCTGATTACAAGTTCAGTGTTAACATTCATGATCATCTCTGCTCTTATTTTTCTCATGATAAATACCAGGTACTGCTATTTATTACCACCATTTTTCCTGTCTTTATGTCTGTTTATATGTTTTTATAAGGCATTTCCCCGTCCTTTCCCTTAAAATTTTAAGGCAAAACCCTCTTTACCAGGTCACTAAACTTCTTGCCAAATGTGTTCTTGTTGGTCTTCTCAAGAGGTGGCAAGGTCCAGTGGAAAGAGCAACTGGTTTGGAATTCAAGAATTTGAACTCAAATCCCACCTCTGACATTTACTAGTTATGTAACCACTGGTAAATAATTTTATTTTTCTCAGTCCCATTTTCCTCATCTGTGAAACCAGGAGGTTGGACAGCCTTTAATGTTCCTTTTTGATTTAATATATGTGATTTTCCCCAGAAGCCTGCTTTCCTTTTACAATAAGTTCAGAAAAAGCACATTTTGTTCTTTGACAACCTCTGCATTGCCAGGTCTTCACATTCCCTGCCATCCTTCTTTCAGTGCCATGACCCTCAACTAGAATAACAATTGTAGCTCATGGTATAGCACTTTACAATTATAAGGCACTTTCACAAACACTAACAGCAATATCCTACTTATAGCTATTAAGGTTTGTGAAGCACTGCTTATACTTTCTCTCACTGATGTTCACAAGAACCTTTTAGGCAAGTAGTACAGGAAATATTATCCTCATTTTCAGATGAGGAAATTAAATCTAAGTGAGATTAAATTATTTTCCCCTGGTTACAGAACTAGTAATAACAATAACGATAATGATGAGAGTAAACAATGCCTACCTTTTACATAGCACTTTACATGTTTAATTGGACTTATCTTTACAACAACTCTGAAAGGCAGGTATCTCCATTTTACAGATGGGGAAACTGAGGCATACAGAAGTTAAGTGAATTGCCTGGCATCAGATGATAACTGCTGGATGCTGGTTTCAAACTCAGGTCTCTCTCAACTCCAGTTTCAGTACTCTTTCCAATACAAGGCCTTCCAAATCAAATATGATTCTATAATGAAGATCTGATAACAGATAATAATTTTGTGAACAATTAGGGGTGTGGAACTTGCGTCCTTGAGGCCACATGTACCCCTCTAAGTCCTCAAGTGCAACCCTTTGACTGAATCCAAACTTCACAGAACAAATCCCCTTAATACAAGGATTTGTTCTGTTAAAACTTGGACTCAGTCAAAAGACCACATCCAAGGACCTGGAGGGCCAGATGTGGCTTTGTGACTGCAGGTTCCCCACCCCTGGAATGTGAATGAATTTTCTTCCCACAGATAAGGAAACTGAGACTAAGTGAGGGTAAATTAATAAGAGATAGAAATACCACATTGGCATCTAAATCCTCCACTTTTCTTCGTAGGACTTCGAAGTTGTTAGAGATACAGGGATCAAAAGAGTCTATTTGCCATCTTTAAATTCCACGGATAACATAACAGAGTATTTTGTGACCACTGATATAAATACGAGTTTCCCCCTAATTTTCCTTTGATTATACAACTAAGAAAGATATATAAAAAAGAGAAGAACAATAGCACTTTGAGGACAAAATCTAAATTGCTTTCCTTATTTCTTTGTTCTTTTGGCATCAAGTATTTTGTACTTATTTGCTGTAAGGAAACAAAGTCAGAATCTGGGAATACAGGGTAGTCCTTTAAGACCAGCAACATCAAGAAATGAATATTGTGACTGTTCTTCCTTAATAATGATGTGCATGAGAACCAGGAGAACATTGTACATAGTAACAGCGATACTGTATGATAATCAACTGTGAACGACTTAGCTATTTTCAGCAATATAATGATCTAAGACAATTCCGAAGGACTCATGATGAAAAATGCTATCTACCTCCAGAGAAAGAACTGATGGAGTCTGAATGCAGATTGAAGTACACTTAAAAAAACCCTTTCTCCTTCTCTTTTTTTGTCTTTGTTTTCTTTTACAATATGATTAATAGGGGAATATGTTTTGCATAACTGCACATGTGCAAATTGCTTGCCTTCTCAATGAGGGAAGAGGGGAAGGAGGAAGGGAGAGAGTTTGGAACTCAAAATAAAAAATATGAATGTTAAATTGTTCTTACATGTATTTGGAAAAATATTAAAAAAGAAAAAATGAAATGAAATGAAAAAGATAAAATGAGAAAACCAATTATGTGCATGTTTGTTTAGTTTATAACTTTCATTACTATCAATAAAAAATCCCTATATGATATGTAGTAATTAAAAAACCCATAGAATCATTGATTTAGAACTGAAAAGGCCATCTAGTTGCAACCTCTCATTTTACGGATGAGGAAAGTAAGACCTAGAGAGGCTAAGTCCTTAACTTAGGAATCAAACAGTTAGATGTCTATAAAAGTCACTATTTTAATGGTAACATTTTTAATTCTCTTAATTTGAGATTTGAATTACTTGAATTTTAATTTTGAATTTTACTTATTTGAATTCTTAATTTGAATTTTACTTATGATTTAAGAGCTACCTCCCCTCTGCAAATAAAGCATCTTTAAATGGAAGGACCATTGGCTTTGGAGTCACAACACCTGGGCCTCCTTTGATTCTCTGTGTGGCTTTGGGCAAGATATTTCACTCCTGGGGCCCTAGTTTCTGCATCTTCAAAATGAGGAAGTTACACTAGATGACCTCTGACATCCATTTCTGCTCTTTGTCTATGATTATATGAAACTACCATTACTGATACCATAGATTTCTAGATTCTACAGTATTTGTTGTTGTTGCCCTGGACCTCTTGGGCAGCCTCGTAAAACCCCTAAGTCTCTTCTCAGAATAATGTTTTTAAAAGAATAAAATATAATACACATATTACAAAGGAAACCAATGACATTAAAACATATTTATCAAAATATTTAAAAACCCCAAACCACAAGTCCACAGTCTTGTTAAGGACCTCTCTCTAGGGAAAAAGATCTGCTTTCTAGATATTGCAGTTACGGTCATTGGCGAGATTTGATCATTTGATCATTTCAGAGGAACGGAAAAGGTCCCCTGAAACACACAACGGCTGGAGGTAAACTCCCTTTGTTTTTAGACTCTAAGATTGTATCTATGGTTGGCCAATTCTTCGGGGGTGAAGGATAACTGGTTTGTAGAGGTATTCATGGGTTGACCAATAGATGGCAGTAGGTGCCAGTGCAAAGCTGTTCTTAAAGATAGTGGGTTCACAGCAGGCAGCTGGTCTCACTTATCCCCAAACTTGTTCTGGTCAACTGGAGTATGAAGGTTAAATTAACCCAACCAACTCTGCTCCTTCTGGGCATGCTCAATCTCTTTTTGCTCTTGTATTTTAGGTTGATCAGCAAGGACTTATAAAACAATAAACTTCTCTCTTTGTGTTCCCAAAGAGGCACACATGAAAATAACCACTTTAAGTGAAAGTAATTATCCAACAAGTAAGTCCTATGCCCTGTCATCTGGCAGGATGTTACCATGCATTCCATCCTATTCTTGCAGCTTGCACATACAACAGATAATTCCTTTGTCAGCTGTGGATGAGTTTCTTTGGAATTATTATGTGGACTGAAGGACATTTCAGT
This sequence comes from Pseudochirops cupreus, assembly GCA_028627135.1. Classification (NCBI taxonomy): domain Eukaryota; kingdom Metazoa; phylum Chordata; class Mammalia; order Diprotodontia; family Pseudocheiridae; genus Pseudochirops; species Pseudochirops cupreus. The sequence continues at coordinate 95,020,401 of CM053584.1, forward strand.
TGTCAGTCAGTCAATAAGAATTTATTGTGTCTACTACATATGCCAGGTATTGTACTAAAGGCTAGAGATACAAAGAAAGGCAAGGCACTTCCCTTTAAAAAATCCAGTCCCTGATTTTAAGGAGCTCATAGCCTAGGGGAGAGACCAACATGCAAAGAACTATGTGCAAATATGATATTGACAGCCCAAGTTGGAGTGGGAGGGCAATGACATAAAGTGGGGAGCTGGAAGGTCTTCTTATTGAAGATGGGATTTTAGCTGGGGATTGAAGGGAGCTAGGGGGTCAAGTTGAAGAAAGAGAGCATACCATGCATCATGGACAAACTGAAGTCAGGGGATGGAATGTTATGTTTGAGGAAGTAGCAAAGAGATCAGTGTCACTGGATCCCAAAGTGCAAGTAAAGTATTAGATGGTTGGGAAAGTAGGAGAGGGCCAGGTTATGAATGGCTGTGAATGTCAAACAGAGGATTTTATAGTTGATTCTGGAGGGGATAAGGATCCATTGGAATTTATCGAATAGGAGTATGGTGAAACATATTCAGACCTGCTGAGTGGAGAATGCATTGGAGTAGGGAGAGATTTGAGGTATGGGGAACAACCAGATTTTTATTGCAATAGTCGAAGCATGAGGTAACAGGCACCTAAGATATGAAGACATGTTAATGACAATAATAATGGGTTAAACTTGCAAACACCATTTACGTACATTATTACCCTGTCTAAGCAAATCCTCCTTCTTTTGAGGGACATCGTGCAATTATGATTACTCTCATTTTATAGATAGCCCAAGGCTCAGAAAGGTTAATAAATGAATTGCTCAAAGTCATACAAGTTTGTAAGAGTAGGATCCAGGATTCTAACCCATGGCCTTTGGTCCCAGATAGGAGGCTCTTTCTGCTGTGCGATGTCTTCCATTACACAGTGAGAAAGAAGATAATGTTTGTTGAACTGAATTGAATTGAGTAGGTGAGAGGCTGTAAACAATTATCTCAGAACACCTGTTTGCCTAAAGATCAAAGTGTAGTATAGGAATCAATCAGTTACTGACCTCTGTTATGTAATCAATGTCGGACAAGAATTTTGTCCTCAAGAAGTTAAGAATTTAGATGGAGAGACATAAGAAGACATAAGGTGGTGTAGAGGACTGAGCACCGTACTTAAGAAGACCTGAGTTCAAGCTGGCTATGAGATCCTGGGCAGTTTACTTAAACCCTGTCTGCCTCAGTTTCCTTATTTGTAAAATGATAAAAATAATAGAACCTACCTCTAATGGTTGTTGAGAGGATCAAATGAAATAGTATAGTGTGTGGCAAACCTTAAAGTGGTATATACATGTCAGCTATTATTATTAATAGTTTGATTTTTCTTATGGTCATTGTTATTGTTTTGTCATTTCAATCATGTCTGACTCATGTCTGTGAGCCTATTTGGTGTTTTCTTGGCAAAGATACTAGAGTGTTTTGCCATTTCCTTCTCCAGTTCATTTTATAGATGAGGAAACTGAGGCAAACAGGTTTAAGTGACTTGGCCAGGGTCACACAGCTAGTAGGTGTCTGAAGGCCAGATTTGAGTTTAGGAAGATAAGTCTTTCTGACTCCATGGCCAGGCAGTCTTTCAGTTGTGTCCTATAGTCTATGTATGGATAATTTCTATTATCTCTATTTCCTAAGGAAATAATGCATTTGTTTTCTGGGGTTCTGTGTCCAATGTCTAGGAGATCCTAAGAGCACTGGCCCCAGCAGATTTTGGGTGTAAAACTAATGGTGGGTAGGATGGTGGAGGGTACAAGTAGTATGTTCCTCAAGTCTTGTCATCTTTTAAATGGACTAGTAAAATGGCCTATGAAGCTCCTTTCACCTCTGAAATTCTAATTCAGTTCATTCATTCATAACAGGTGAGATTTTAAATGAGCAGAGTCCAACAAACTTGTAGAGCTTCTGCATTAAAAAAATTAATCAGAATCAGAGATCATATTTTAGAGTCCATTGAGGCTCAGAAATCACGAGTTCCAAAGATTATAAATTCCTTGACAGTAGGAATTGTTTCACCTTATATTTCTATTTCCCAGCACCTAGGACAGTGCCTGGTTCATAGTAGGGGCTTAATTCATGTTTGTTGATTGATTGATTTTATACATAACATCCCTGCATTCTTCAATATTTTTTTCCTTCTTGAGGAGGTAGCCTGGCGTAATGGTTGGACCTGAAGGTAGGAAACTCTGGGCTCAAAACCGACTTGTGACACTTAAAAGCTTTGTAACCATGTTTGGGTCATTTGATCTCTCTAAGGCTCAGTTATCTCCCTCTACAGCATGCAGAAAATGATAGCTATTGTGTCTGCCTTACAGGATTGTTGTAGAGTTTTCCCTTCCATACCATAACTTCCCATATCACTGTTTTGATATATTGTGGGTCAGCATAAGAAATTACTGTAACTTGGAAGTAGATATCATGCAAAGGCCAGCAGACATCACAGCTTTGACCTACATTCAGCCCATGACCAAATGCTTAACCCCAAATTTACAACAAGGTACTGTAAACATCTCCTAAAAGAAAAAGAAAAAATCAGACTTCTTCTCAGGTATTAAGAGAGGGCCAAAAAATTTTACATGGATTTTCCAGATTGTGGGGGTGTTGGTCTCCTAGCCCCATGCTATGGAAGGGAAAACTGTATTTCAGAAGAGAAAGAAGTCTATATATGTGAGCTATTATTTACCAAGTTTTCCTCAACTCTTCCATCATATACTGACCTTTGTTCCTATTGACTTCCTACAACATTTATCGATGCATTTTGGCATGATCATATACTAGCTTTCATTATTCTCTAATTGCAGTATGCACATATATCTTTCTTTACTGGCAAGGCCATCTTCATACTTCATTATCCCTAGCATAGGGCAAGGCTCAAAGATGGTGCTTAATGCAGAGTTTCTTTTTAAAAAAAAATTAATAATTTTTCATTTTCAATATTCACTTCCATAAAGTTTAAATTTTCTCCCCTTCCCTCCTTTCCCCCTCCCCAAAATGACATGCAATCTGATATAAGCTCTACATAGCCATTCCTATTTAACACATTTTCACATTAGTCATGTTGTATAGAAGAATTAGAATTAATGGGAGGAACCATGAGAAAGAAAAAACAAAAAAAGAGAGCAAATAGTATCCTTCAATCTTCATTCAAACTCCATAGTTCTTTCTCTGAATGTGGATGGTGTTTTCTGTCACGAGTCTTTTGGAATCATTTTAGGATATTGCATTGTTGAGAAGAGCTAAGTCTATCAAAGTCAGTCACTGCACACTGTGGCTGTTATAATGTACAACGTTCTCCTTGTTCTGCTCACTTCACTCCAGCATAAGTTCATATAAATCTTTCCAGGTTTTTCTGAAGTCCACCTGCTCAGCATTTCTAATAGCACAATAGTATTCCATTACATTAATACACCACAAGTTATTTAGCCATTCCTTAATTGATGGACATCCCCTCAATTTCCAGTTCTTGGCCACCACAAAAAGAGTTGCTAAGAATATTTTTGTGCATGTGGGTCCTTTTCCCATTTGGATTATCTCTTTGGGATATAGCCCTAGAAGTGGTATTGTTAGATTAAAGGGTATGCATATTTTTATAGCCCTTTGGGCATAGTTCCAAATTGCCCTCCAGAATGGTTGGATCAGTCCATAACTCCACCAACAATGAATTAGAGTTCCAATTTTCCCACATCTTCTCCAACATTTATAATTTTCCTGTTTCATCATGTTAGCCAATCTGATAGGTAAGATGTGGTACCTCAGAGCTGTTTTGATTTGCATTTCTCTTATCAATAGTAATTTAGAGTATTTTTTCACATGAATATAAATAGCTTTAATTTCTTCCTGTGAAAACTGCCTGTTCATATCCTTTGCCCATTTATCAGTTGGGGAATGACTTGTCAGTACAAAGTTTCTAGTTGAATTGAATGAATTATCATAAACCCTTCGTATATACTTTTCCTATGTGGTGAGGCAGAGAGAAGGGGGAGAAGTAGCTTAATCTCAAGCAGAGTTGCAGGTCTGAGCCAAGGCAGAATCATATTGATCAATCAGTCAACAAGCATTTTTTAAGCTGCTGCTCTCTTCCAGGCACTGTGTTGGATACCCGGGATACCATGCCTGATTCTCTCTATATCTACATGTCTATATAGAAACATATACAAAATAAATACAAGGTAATTGTTACAAGGAGAGCACTAGCATATTTGTCGTATTCTGTATGACATGATCTTCCATTATACATACATATGACATATATACACCAACATATATAGTTCCATTATATATATGCATATGTGATGAGGAATCAGCACTGTGCTTGAAGAGAGGAAGACCTGAGTTCAAGTTGGACTGATATTTCATAGCTATGTGACCCTAGCAATTCATTTAAACCCTGTTTCCCTCCTCTCAATTGTAAAATGAGAATAATAATAGAATAGATCAAATGAAATAATAATAATAAAATGAAATAACACATGTTAATTTTCATATAGGTTATTCCCAAAATCTTAATGTAGTTTTATTTATATACACATATATACATATATTCATGTACACATATGATATTGGGGGAGAGAGGTAATACCTGGAGTAGGTTCCTGCCTCGAGTCAGGATGAAAAGACCTCTCTGTGGATACTGAGTAGTGACTGATGAAATTGTCTGAGTAGTGACTAATGAAATAGGGTACTGAGTAGTGACTGATAATATTGTAATGTACTTGTGACCTAGGGGTGGATGGCCCTTGTACTTTCCACAACCCCTTAAGAGGGTACTGAGTAGTGACTGATTGAAATTGTAACTTAATTGCATCCCATGGGTGGAGGACTTTGACTTTTGTACCTTATGATTGAATTAAGGACTTTGTATCCCAAGCCTCCTTAAGAATGATTGAATGATTGAGTTACTAGATGAGTTACTTTGTTGAAACCTATGTGACCACTTTAGTGATAAGTTGTTGAGTTGTGACATGGTGAATACTGTATTTTGATTTTTTGTGATAAGTTGTAACATTATGAATGCTGTACCTTGATTTTCTGTGAAGGTTTTGCTCTGATTTGTTATTGAATAAATAGAGAGTTTGCTATACTATGTAATCAGAATCTTGAAAGCTGTTCACAGAAGCAATCCTCTGGAAAGTTGCTCATGCTTGGATTTACAGAAGGTGATCCAGAGAATGAGAGGCCTTGAAAATATACCCTATGAGGATTAAATGAAGGAACTAGGGTTGAGAAGTCTTAGCAGGGCCTTTAAGAATGTGAAGGCCTGCCATGTGGAAAGACTTGTTCCACTCAGTCCCAGAAGGAAAAATTAAGAGTAGTGGGTTAAAGTTTCAGAGAAATAGATCGTGCTTTGATGTAAGGGAAATCTTACTAGCTTGTTGTTGTTCAATTATGTCTTATTGTTTGTGACCTCATTTGGGATTTTCTTGGCAAAGATACTGGAATGGTTTGTCATTTTCTTCTGCAGTTCATTTTACAGATGAGGTAACTGAGGCAAACAGGATTAAATGACTTGTCCAGGGTTACACTGCTGGTAAGTGTCTGAGGAGAGATTTGAACTCATGAAGATGAGTCTTCCTGATTCTAAGCCCCTTGCTCTATCTGCTTTGCTACCTAGCTGCCCATCTAAAACAAGAACAAGAAGAACAAGAAGGAGAACCAGAATGAGAGTGAGAACAAGAACAGGAACTAGCATTTCTAAAGCACCTGCTATCACTGCTTACAGTGCTGCAGTGCTAAGTGCTTTACAAATATCTCATTTTGTCCTCATAACAATCCTGAGGGGCAAGTGCTATTATAATCCACATTTTACAGGTAAAGAAACTGAGTCAAGTCAAACAGAGGTTTAGTGACTTGCTAAGAGTCACATAGCTAGTGCATGTCTGAGGCTGGATTTGAACTCAGGTCTTTCTGACTCCACGCCCAGAACTCTAACCACTGTGTCACCTAGTTGACTTGAAAGTGGAATGGGTTGCCTTGGAGGTGGTGTGCTCTTTTCCACCAGAAGTCTTAAAGTAAAAACTGAACGATCACTTATCAGTAACATTGTAGAGGAAGGAGACTCCTGTTCAAGTATAGATTGGGTCAGATAGACTTTGAGGTCCTTCTACCTCTGAGATTCTATGATATTATGACACTATTATCCAACCTTAATCCATCTCATTTAAAATTAATCAGTAAGCATTTATTAAGCTCTTACTATGTGCCAGGTACCATACTAAACACTGGGGATACAATGGAAGGTAAAAGCAATTCCTATCATCTTCAAGGATTTCACATTGTACTGAGGAGACAACATATCAAAAAACACATACATATAGTCAGTTCTGCTATAACATTTGTTTTGAAAATGCCAATTTGTTCCAATGAAATTATTATATTTTAACCATAATGTGAATTTTGCATTTGCTTATGTAGGATTACATCATGGAGAAAAATTGGACCATGGTGGCAGGACACATATGGGGAAGCAGCTACTGCAGCCCTGCTAAGCCTTCCCAACCCTAGTTCTTTCATTAATTCTCATAGAGCATATTTTCAAGGCTATCTACACTACAGATAGATTGGAAGGCCACTTCCAGAATGTTGTGGGATTGGGAAGAGAAGATGTCTGGTTCCAACTAGGGGCAATCTCTGTCATCTTCTTCCACTCAGGGGGAGGATAGTGAGGTAAGAGCTACTGGGAACAGAGGAAAACATGGAATAATGTTTGGGGGTTTGAAGGGAAGGGAAGATAAGGAGACCCTGATGCATCCTCACCTACCATAAAGCAGACCACTTTTACTCCTGCTACCAACCAAGCTGAATGTAAAGAAGTCCCCTTGGGCCACCTCATAGAAGAGGACCCATCAGAAGTCTCCCATTCTTGGTCATAGGGTGATCTCCCCTCTGCTCTTCATGGGGTGGTAGCTGGCATTATCAGTGAACTGAATCCCACTTTGGAGCTTCTGTAGAGGTTGCAGGATTTATTCAGGGATGCCTGAAATTTTTTTTACTAGATCTGGAGCCCATATTTCCTTCTACTGTTAATGATTTCCTTGTTGATTTATCTGCTTATAATCAAGTTCTTTGGGTTTTCTTCTTCCTGACAACTGTGGTAATTTCAGACCCTCCTCTTCTATTGTTCATTTTCTGATTCCCTCCCCTCTGATGGTAGTTTCCCTGGGCAGTGTGTGTGTGTGTGTGTGTGTGTGTGTGTGTGTGTGTGTGTGTGTGTGGTGTGTAAAGAGCAAATCTCAAAGTATTTCAGTCTCTTCCTATGCTGGACAATTCATGTTAGCCAACTTAGGCCTTTGCCCCAAGTGGCTTTTTGAGGGACATAACTGGCCCCAGATGAAACCTGGACTCTTTCCCTCAGGCTTAACAGAGTGCAGTAAATAATTTCCATTCCCCATGGTGCCATCTCCCAGTGTCCTCAGTGTCCCTCCCTGCTCCCTCTATTCCTCAGTTCTTTGACCCAATTGTCTTCCAGCACTGGAAATTCAGAGTTCAGAGAACTACTCTAGTGCTACAAGTTGAACCCCATTTCAAGCCCATGCACTGGTATTTCTATTTTTTTATTCCTTTGCTCTTCTGTGGAGTTTTTTTTTTTTTGTACCATAGAATGTTATCGAGGTGCTGGCTCTCTGTAGTGGCCCCAACAAACTTCCACATCCTGAAGTCCATATCTGTACAGCACTGGAAAAAGGGTGGGGCAACCAGGCTGTGGGATTGGATTTTGTTGTAAGTCCATGGGGTGGGTTCTTGGGTTTTCTAGACTCTAGTGAAACATTGTTGCTTGTAGTGTGGTGGACAATGGGAGAGGAAATGCTGAGTGAGCCCAAAGTAGGGATCAGTTAATTTTTTTAAACTTTTTTTTTTGCGGGGGGGGGTGGTTCTGAGTGGCCCAGAATATGGATGACAACTGAAGTTGCTTAATCTTTGGTATATAATTTTTGTTTCATAGAGGTCTGAGTGGTTGAACAGCTCAGGAAAAATGTCTATTCCTTCATCTTTTGATCATGTGACATAAAAGCCTTCAAAGGCATTTTAATGGGCCTCTCCATCTTAACTCTCTCCTTAGTGCATCCTTTATTCGGATTCCGAAGGGAAATTTCACTTTAAACATGTCACCGCACTACTCAGTAAATTATAGGGACTAGCTATTATCTTCATGTATGAAGTTCTCTTTTTGGCGTTTAAAGCTCTTTATCACTTGTCCCCTTCCTATCTTTCTGTTCTTCTTACACATTACTATCCTATATGATATGCTATATGCTATATGATCCAACTACATTAGATTGCTTACTATTTCTCACACATAATGTTTCATCTTTTATTTCTGTGCTTTTGCAATGGCATTCCTCCATGCCCTGAATTCTCTGCTCTCTCACTTCTGTCTCTTAAGTTTCTCTGGCTTCCTTCAAGAAGGAAATATATTTATATAAATATATTTGTATATTTTTCTTTGAATACTTTGGGGGTACACACCTAGTAGTTGTATTGCTGGATCAAAGGTTATGCATAGTTTGGTTGCCCTTCGGGCATAGTTCCAAATTACTCTTCAGAATGGTTACATCAGTTCACAACTCCACCAACAGTGTGTTAACGTTCCATTTTTTTCCATATCACCTCCAAAATTTTTAATTTCCTTTTTTTCATCATATTAGCCAATCAGTTAGGTATGAGTTGCTTACATATTTAATATTGATATTACTTCATTGTCTATGGTGCCTTTTAGCAAAATTTAAGTTTTCCAGTTTTTTTTAGTTATATGCCCAATTCACTGATTTGCTCTTTTTCTCTTTTAATGGTGTATGCATTTAGATATTTAAAATTTCCCATAAGTACTACTTTGACTGCATTGTGCAGACTTTGGTATTTTGTCTCATTATTTTCATTATCTTTAAGGAAATTATTGATTGTTTCCATGATTTATTCTTTGACCCATTCATTCTTTAATTTCCAATTAATTTTTAATCTATGCTTCCATAGTCCTTTATTGAATGAGATTTTTATTGCATTGTGGCCTGAAAAAGATGCATTTAATATTTCTGTTTTCTTCATTTTGTCATGAAATTTTTGATTTTTTGAAAGTGCCATAAACAACTGAGAAAAAAGTATACTCCTTTCTATTCCCATTAATTTTTCTCAAGAGGTCTATAATACCTAACTTTTCTAAGTTTCTAGTCATCTCTTTACATCTTTCTTATTTATTTTTTGGTTAGATATATCTAACTCTGATAGGGGAAGGTTGAGGTCCCACACTAATATAGTTTTACTGGTTATTTCTTCCTGTAAGTAATTTAACTTTTCAGTTAAGAATTTGATTCTATGTCATTTGGTGCATATATATTTAGTATTGATATTACTTCATTATCTATGATGCCTTTTAGCAAAATGTAGTTTTCCCACTTATCTCTTTTAATTAGCTCTATTTTTGCTTTTGTTGTGACTGAGATGATGATTGCTACCCTATTCTTTTTTTTTTTTTACTTCAACGGAAATATAATAGATTTTGCTCAAGCCCACAATTTTAGCTCTATGTATGTCTTTCTGTTTCAAGTGTGTTTCTTGTAAACAACATATTGTTGGATTCTCTTTTCTAATGTAATACATTTTGTTATCTGCTTCAGTTTTATGGGTGAGTTCATCCCATTCACATTCACAGTCATGATCACTAACTGTGCATTTCCCTCCATCTTATTTTCTTCTCTTTATCCTCCTCTTTCCCTTTTTATCCAGCCCTTCCTCTAAAGTCTGTTTTGCTTCTTACCCCTGTCTTCCTTTATCTGCTCTTCCTTTTGTCACCGTCCTTTTCTCTTAATCCCCATTCCTTCCTGTTTTTCAGTTGGGTAAGATAGATTTTTATACCCAATTGATTTTGTGTGTATTTTTTCTTTCTCCTTTGAACTGCTTTAAATAAAAATGATGTTCAAGCATTGCCCCCCTCCTAACTTTCCCCTTCCATGTAAAAGCTCTTCCTTGTTTGCTTCTTTTATGTGAGATAATTTCCCCCTTTTCCTTTCTCCTTCCCCCAATCCCAAAGCATCCATTTTTCTCACCCATTCTTTTTTTACATCATCCCAGCATAATTGACTCATTCTTGTGCCTTCTATGTAGAGTCCTTCTAACTGTTCTAATAATAATACAATTCTCAGATGTTATATGTATCATCTTCCCACATAGAAATGTAAACAGTTTAACGGTATTGAGTTCCTTATGATTTTTCTTTCATGTTTGCTTTTCTATGCTTCTATTGAATCATGTATTTGATAGTCAAATTTTCTATTCAGTTCCAGTCTTTTCACCAGAAATGTTTGCAAGTTCTCTATTTCATTAAATTTTCATTTTCTCCCTTGAAGGATTATACTTAGTTTTGCTGGGTAGCTTATTCTTTGTTGCAATTCCAGCTATGTTGCCTTCCAAAATATCATATTTTAAGTCCTCTGCTCCTTCAGTATGGTCGCTGCTAAATCTTGTATGATCTTTCCTGTGTTTCACTGGTATTTGAGTAGTTTCTTTATGGCTGCTTGAAGTATTATCTCTTTGACATGGTAGCTCTGAAATTTAACTATAATATTCTTAGAAGTTTTCATTTTGGGATCTCCTTCAGATATTGATCAATGTATTCTTTCAATTTCTATTTTATCTTATGGTTCTAAGATATTGGGGCAGTTTTCCTTGATAATTTCTGGAAATTCAATAGGTTCTTTATTTGACTATGGCATTTAGGTAGTCCAATGATTATTAAATTATCTCTCCTTGATAGGATCTCTCCTTCTAGGTAAATTGTTTTCCAATGAGACATTTTATATTTTCTTCTAATTTTTTTTCATTCTTTGGACTTTGTTTTATTATGTTTGGTTATCTCATGGAGTCATTAACTTCCACTTGACCAATTCTAATTTTTAAGAAAAAATTTTCAGTGAGTTTTTGTACCTTTTATTCTACTTCACCAATTCTGCTTTTTAAGGAGTTATTTTCTTCAGTATTTTTGGTGCCTCATTTACCAAGCTGTTAACTGTCTTCTCATAATTTTCTTTGCTTTTATATTTTTACTTGATTTTTTGTCTATTACTCTTATTTGCATTTGAAAATAATTTTTAGTTCTTCCAGGAATTCTTGTTGGTTGTGTGCTCACATTATATGTTTATTTCCTTGAGGTTTTGCTTGTGGCTGTTTTGGTCTCATTGTTTTCTGAGCATGTTTTGGTCTTCTCTGTCACCATAGCAGCTTTTTATGATCAAGTTAACCTTTTTATACTCATTTTCCACCCTATTTCTTGATTTTGAACTGTGTGACAAAATTGGGCTGTGTGTGTGTGTGTGTGTGTGTGTGTGTGTGTGTGTGTGTGTGCATGTGCTGTGAGGGGCACTATATTAAGCTTCAGGTTCTTTCACACTGTTCTTTTCTGAGCTAGTTCTGGGGATTTGGAAGTTTTTGGTGTTTCCAAGGTGGTCTGATCTGGGGAGACGTGTGGCCACTACTATCTTGGTCTGTACTCTGGTTCTTACCCAGAAAGGGCTCCTGATCCCTTGGGATTGAAATTAATGCTGTTCCTCAAGATCCCTGATCTTTTGCGACCTGAAGTAAAACTGTTTCTCGGGGTCTCTGATTTCTTTGGACCAGAAGCAATACTGCTCCTTACTACCCCTGCTCCCTCTTGATGGAAAATCCTCCTTTCTGCCCTTGAACTGTGACCCAGAAGTGCATATAGGCAATGGAGTTGGCAAACAGCTTCTAGTCTGGTATCTAGTGCTAGAAAGTGATCCTCTGAAATCTCTTTCTGACTAGTTGCCAGATTTCAAGCCATCTCTGACTTGAGAGCTTATGAGACTGCTTCTGCTTCTGCTACTGCTTCTGCAGCACCACCTAGTCCCACCACTGGTGTTTCACCCTCCTGGGTTCTGGGACAACCTTCACCCTCATGTCACAAATTTTTCCTACTGACCTAAATTTTCTTGGGTTAGCTCTGTCATCCCACAATTTGACTTGAGGCATTATTTTAAAGTTTTTTGGAGGGGAATATTGGAAGAGCTCTGCTGAGTGCTGTCTCTACTCAGCCATTTTGGCTCCATCCCTATAAGAGTTCATTTTAAATTCTCACAAATCATCCTTTTATTAATGTGTTTTAGAAATTTGCCATGAATTGAGATCAAGCTCAATGGCCTATAGTTTGAAGAATGCCCCATCCACCTTCTTTCTCTTCTTAAAAACTTGCAACACACTTGTTCATTTGTAGTTCCAAGGCACTTCTCTAATACTCCAAAATTTTTCAAACATCATTGACAGCAGCTCAATAAAATCTGCAAGTTCTACCAGCACCTAGTAATGAAGTTTGTCCTTGCTTTGTGACTCAAACTTATTAATCTCATTATCTCCATATTTAGCTGGTTTTCAGTTCATTCTTGGCTCACCATTTTAAAAGCAGTGTCCTATAGCGGATAAAGAACTGGTCTTAGATCCAGAAAACCTGAGTTTCCATCCTGCCTCTGACACATAGCAGCTGTTTCCTCCCTAAGTAAGTCACTTTATCTGTCAGTGTCCCAGACAACATTCTACAACTATAAGCTGCAGAGAAGGTGAAATTTTGATTTAATAGGGGAAGTTCCTTCCAGGAGGTCCATGTGTAGCCACATCAGCCTCTTTTGACTGTTTCCTCCAACCTATTTTTTCCTTCTAGTAATCTAGAATATTTAATTTTTATAAGAATATGATTTTACTTCAGTTGACTTCTATAGAACTTTAGACCATGGGGTCCTGCTTATCCTTTCTCTGAACTCTTGGAAAATACACTTTCCCAAAATCTAGGGTACACATCAGCCTACCACATAGTTGGCAGTTAAATGGGTGTTGATTGAATGATTGATTTGGCAAATAGTTTCTTCTCTTTCATCAGAGTCTGATCCAGAATGGTATTTCTTCTTATTGCTTTTTGAAGAATGAAATTAACATCAAGGCAAGTTATGTGCCTGGTGTAACTTGGACCAGTCTGCTAGTTCAAAATCAGGACAGGAATGAAATGACACACTTGGAGAACATCTGACAGTCAAAAGAAGGTTTATCTAGTCAGAGAATGGATACTCAACAAGGAAATAGCAATGGATTGGTATGATGTGACTGCTTCTTTTCTATGTAGATATACAGCTGGTCGGCAGAGTGTGTTGGGTCTGATGGGTGTGATAACTCACATGGTGGGGGGGGGGGACATCAGCTAAGTCTGAGTGGCACCGACTCCTGATGGGCTGTCCTTTTAATGCTCCAGGCAACCAGGAAATCATGTCAATGACTTGAGTCTTACCCCACTGCACCAATCAAATCTTGAAGATATCTTTCTTGCCCTTAATGGACAAACTAGCCTAGTCTACATGATAGGACCTTAAGAGAAACTAAACTAGCCTGTGTGTTCAGGTCCTTAGTAAATATGGCTTCTATCATACAAGCAAAGGATTTATTAGTGTGTTTTTTTAAAGCATAAGGAGACCCTTAGCAGATATCTGTCTGGATAAATGAAATCACCCATGACTACACTACTATGCCAAGTTTGTGATATATTTCTAGGATTCACTATCCATTTCCTTCTTCTGGCAGATTGGCTTTTATGCTCCCATCACAAGTTTTTTCCTCCACTAATCTTCAAACAAATTCTCTTTAATGTTTCTGCTTTCCATAGTTTATTACTGTTTAGAGAAGCAGGTCATCTTAATATACATTGCTACCCCTCTTCTGCTTCCTCTAATTTGTTTCTTTTGTATCACTTAAAGGAAGCTATTTGCTTGGAAGAGACTTTGAGGGCCAATGAACCTGACAATTTGAACTGAGATGTCTATGATTAAAAACTCTTGAAGAGGGCTAGAATTGTCAATGACATATGAAAAAGAACCATTTCTTTCAGATGTGTAAATGTTAATTCACCAAATGACATGCAATGAGTATAATAAATTGTAAGAAGGAATGATTCTTTTCTAGGAATATTCTATCTATCTATCTATCTATCTATCTATCTATCTATCTATCATCACTTGTCCATCCATCTCTATTGTGTATTTCTTTTGATCTGTCTATAATTATTTTATCTATCAATCTATATCTATTATGTATATAGTTCAATTTATCATCTATTACCTGTCCTCTATTATCTTTCTATCTCTCATTTATCATGTATCTATTGTTACTTATCATCAGTCATATGACATCTATTATCTATCTATTTCAATCTGTCCGTGTCTATCTTCTGTCATCTATTGCATATTTCTATTTATCATCTCTTTATATCTGTTTATCTATCACACATCTATTTCAATTTATCATCTGTCATCTCTCTGCCTGTTTCTACCACCAGTCATTTATCATCTATTTCTATCTCTCTGTGTCTATCATCTATTGTGGATTTCTATTTATCTATATACATCTATAATCTGTCATTGATCTATCAATATCATCTATCTATCATCTATTATCTGTCTGTATCTATCATCTGTCATCTATTATGTATGTATTTCTATCCATCTATCATCTATTTTACCTATTAGTCACGGCCATCTATCATCCATCTATCCAACTATTTGTTTATCTTTTAATTTACTTATTTATAGAAATTCTTTTCTGTCTGGAGGCATAATAAAAAAAGGGTTTTATATTAAAACAGACTAGAAATTCTCAGAAGTTTTCTTAATAGACATAAGCATTTTAAAAGAATTAATTTGGGCATAGGAACAACATGACAGCTGAAATTTTAGAAAGGATGAACAGCAGCAGCATTTGAACTCAATAAAACTGCAATCTGCTTGGATTCCCAGATGGAGAAATCTACAGACTCCTTCTCTATCTGCAACTTTCTGTGCCTGCAATTACTCCTAACAAAGTTGCTGGGGATATACTAAGAAAGTGCCACCTTGGAGAGAAAATTCTTAAACAATTTTTTCACTGTGCTCTTCATGTCCCCCTCACCTCAAAGCCTGATAAAGTTTAATTTAACATTCAGGGAATATCCCAAGTGCAAACCAGGCTGAATAGTCTTGTTTTATCTCCATGTGGTGAAAGAGTTTATGCATATGATTTACTGAGAAAAAAGAGTATGGTGACTTTTATCACCTTGGTGGAACTTAAAAAAAAATAAACATTGAGATGAGCTACTATTTCATTTTAAAGGGGCATCATCATTACTGCATTGCTTTTCAAGTTTAGTTAAAAGGGAAGTCTTACGGTATTGGGTCAAAAGGGTATACATAATACTAATCATTTTCAAAAAATTCTCTACATCTGGCTGCCCCCCATGCCTGGATTCTAATTCCAGCTCTGACACATATTGACTGTGTGACCCTGAGCAAGTCACTCTCTTGAGATTATAGGCAATTATCTCAAACTACAAATTGCAGAGAAGGTGCTTACCTGCATTGGCAGAGGGAATTTCCTTCTCTGAGAGTTCCTCATAACAATGAAATTATAGGTTTGGTTCCTATCCTTAGTTGTTTTTTAAACTATTAAATTGATGCTTAGTGAGGGTCAGTTAATCCAATAATCAACATTTATTAAGCACCTACCAAATTCTGGGCACTGGACTAGTACCAGGGATACAAAGAGAGATTGCCTTTCTTCACAATTTAATGGGGAAGACAACATGAAAAAAAGCTATATGACAAATAGGAAATAATTGCCAGAGGGAAGGCACTAGATTGAAGAGGTAGGGAGGAAAGCGGAATCCTAAATTTCTTTTTGGCATAGTGGCAATGGAAAGTTTATGCACCTATGGAAAGTGCAATGCTTCTGGTACATAGAATAAGGAATCTAGAGAGAGAAGAAGACTCACATTTGACAGTCACATGATCATAAATTTAAGCTGGAAGGAATCTTAGAGATCATTGGGTTCAACCCTTCCATTTTACAGAGAAAATGAGCGCCCAAACAAGTTAGTGACTTGCTCAGTAGTAGAGTTGGGATCAGAGTTTAGTACCCAAGACTGTTTTTAGTGCTTCCCCCTGTTCCACATTGCCTCCCTCAAGAAAACAATGCTGTAAAATGGAACTAAAGGTGTTTGTTAAACTGTGATTTGACCTATATCTAGAGGTTCCAGGTGCTGTCAGGTGAGGATGAGAAATAGAAAGGAAACACAAGTGCTAAGTATCAGTTACCCCTTTTCCAACCATTTCATTCTCACTCCAAAAAAGTCACTGGTGATGGTTTTGGGGGTAGTTAACTTTTATTGTAAAAGTCAGCATTGAATGGATGGAGATTGACTCTCTTGGACACACTTAGGCTTGTCCAGCTTCATTTGCCATTTAGTCTTTTTCAGCGTAAGTTGAGAACATGAATTCCCTTGATGATGTAGCTGACAAGTGTCCAAACTGAGCCTCAGTTCCCTCCTTTGTAAAATGGAGGTGATAAACCTCATAGGGTCATGTGAGGATAAGTTACATCTTTATATGTGAAGTGTTTTATAAACCTTAGAACTTTACATACCTGTCATTTACTAAGCCAAGCTTTCATATCTTCCTCCAATCTGTAGATTCCATAATTCACCATAATAGAGGAGAGCCTCAAATGACTAACTACCTTAAAAAAACAAACAAGTCCTCCCTCAGACAAGCAAACTGAACTTCTGATTTCATTTACATGGAGCAGAGGTGTCAAACACTTGACCCGTTAACTCTTAGTGGGGACTGAACCAGATAAAAATGTAATTATGAAATATTTAACAAATTAAATAAAATAGAACATAGATAATGTTAATATGTGATATGTGGCCTGTTAGGATTGTTTCATTTCTACTTGAATTTGAAATAACCGAAATAGAGAATTCCTAGGAGGGGGAACTACCTCTACTAATACAGATTTGAAGTGCTCTGCAACTTATGTTCTAAGCTGCCTCAGAGATTAGTTAAGGGACTTGCCTAGAGCCACACAGCATTCACTACACTGTACTGCCTTTTAACTAATCTAAAAATATTAAGCCTCTTGGCAGATTGCCAACACATCATAGTTTATAATGGCAAAAACTGAAGGCTTTGAGTAATAATTAGGGACAATTCTCATTCAGCATGGCTCAAGGGAAAAATGATGAACTTGGAGTCAGTCACATGGTCTGAATTCAAATCCCAGCTCCCCAGTTTATGGTTACTAGCATATCTTTGGGCAAGTCACTTAACCTTTTGAATCACCATTTTCTCATTTGTAAAATGAGAGGGTTGGGTTTTATGATCACTAATGCCCCTTCCAATTCTAAAGACAGAATCCTATGATTCCTAAACCCAGTTCATAGGATTTAAGAGCAGAAAGGGATGATACATAATTAAGTCCAACTCCTTTATTTTATGGATATAGAAATTAATTCTCAGAGAGGTCACTGAGGCAAAAGGTCACAAAGGTCATTAAACAGAAGAACCAGGATTTGAGGTTAGGGCCAATGACTCCCAATCCAGTGATTTTTGGACTGCAAAATCCTGGGGTGCCTTATTTTCAATAATTAGATTTGCCTTATGCTGAGACATCAGTGAAACCCATGGAAGGTCACTATCAGTTTTGATTCTTAGGATGTAATAGAAGGAATTCCTGTTTAGGAAGGGCTTGACTAGATGACTTCGAAGGGCCTTTCCAATTTAGAGATTTTGTGAGTCTAGGGTTTTCCAGGGTGGTTTGAGTCCATTGTCATAATTCCCTCCCTATCTTCCTCATCTCCTAGGTATTCACTACAAGAATCTGAAGTTTTGATAGCTCACCATGCTGCAGCATTTCAGAGTCACTGAATTTCACTTGTCAAGGGAATGCCAAAATTAGAATCAGTTCTGAGAGAAAGAAAAATATAGCTGCAACCTTGACCTCTGTTCCTCCTCCAGATTTTTCCTTGGCGTTCTCAGTTTGACTAACTTTGCCACAGAAACTAGTAACATCCTGCCTTGCCAAGATGTTATACCTGTTTAGATTTCTACAGCTGGAAGCTACAAATGCAAACAAAACCCCGACAAACCAACCTCTTCTCTTTCATCTTCCACTTTCCCATACTTGGTATTGCTCATGCAAATAGGGGAGAAAAAGCCTCATTTGGTCTGATTTGGAATTCTAGCAAATACAGTACATCTGTTAAGTGCATGTGAGGAAGGAAAAAAATCCCAGTCAACTAAGCATATGGGTAAGCAGCAGACTTTTAACTTTATGGCATTGCTTTAACTATCTGCTTGACAGATATAGTAATCATTACAGATTGGAAATACCTTTGGCAGACAGCAATTTCCTGTGATGGGTAGCCATGTGATCCTGAATGATATATTGGGTTGACAGCTTGCAGGAAGGTCCAGGAAAAAAAGCTGTGAGAGGGGAAAAGCTTATTTTAGCCAACAGGCTTGGAAATTTCACAGACGTTATAGGATTCTTTTAGCGCTACGCATGATTTTTCCTCATCAGCTGCTAATTAAGGGTATTTATTTATTTATCTACTTATTTGATACTGGAAATATGAGGCTCAGTTCAGTGTGAATTATAATTTATCACAGTTTAAAAATCTTTTGAGTACTTCAAAATTATAGTTTGCAATAAATGATTTATGAGGAGTTTATAAGTATTCTTATTAAATCAGCATTTTTTTAATGTATTATTCTTTGGCATTACATACCTCTGGAGACTATTAAAGTTTATTACTGAGTGTTCATTTTAATAAGAACCTTCTGACATTCCCTAGGGTCTGGGATGAACTGTCCATGTGTTTCTGTCCAATACTGAACGGAGCTCTAGCTTGTGAGGGAAGACTCTTTATCAATACTTTAAAAGAAAAAGCTGGGGGATTGTTCACTTGTCTGTCTTTTATGTAGCGCCTGATGCCAGGACTTCCCAATCATTTTTCATACTGTAGTTCATTTCTATACTTCTAAGCAGGTTCCAGTATAGCTGGCATGAAGTAAATGGTATACACACATGGAAAACAGCAGCCATGGTAGTGGCCAAGGGAATTTTCCCATTAGATGCCATATCTCACCTACACCTGAAGCAAGGCCTGTGTTCAGTTCCATTTATGATAATTTGGAAGAGGGACTCTCCCCCCACCCTGCAAAAAAAGAACCTGTTAGATTTTGAAACCAGTTCTAATTACACATTCATTTCTACATTAACCTAGAGGCTTCTCACTCAATACATTACAGGATACATGTGGAAACCTGATCAACAGTGTTTTTAACCACTGAATTTGGAGTCAGAAAACCTAGGGTCAAGTTTGGCTCTGCTACTTTTGGGTAAATCACATTACATTTCTTGACTAGAGTTTTTCTTTCTATAAAATGAGAAGCCTAGAATAGGTGATTTCTAAGCTTCCTTCTAGCTCTAGCATTCTCTGAAATAGTTGGGTGGGTCCTACCCACTGAAGAGAACACCTTGATTCTGGGAAAATTGCATTTCAGTAATAATGTAGTAGTATTAGTACAACAGTCATGACAAAACCCTATTAGAATCCTTTACTGACATATATGGATATGTGCATGTGTGTATGTGTGTAAATAATATACACACACACACACATATGTATACAACCATTCACATACACACATATATGTTTTAAGAATTTAGCTTTGATGACTTTGGAAGCCTGAGCCCAAAATTCTCAGCTAGTTGGATTGGGCATTTAAAAAAATATTCTATCGAAGTCAATATTAACAGAAATTTATTAAGTGCCTAGAAATGTGTGGAATTAAGTGTGAAGAACTCTGTGCCAAGAGCTCGTAGAGATACGAAGTTTCAGTAAGCCAGGGGCCCAGCCCTCATGGAGCTTGTAGTCCACTGGTTCCAGGTAAGCTGACGCATTCCTTTCCATCTTCTTTGAAAGGAACAGTAGAATATATGCATGACTAAGGGTCAGGTAGTTTGGTTTAGACTTGGGTTTGGATTGCAACTTGTGGAGCTGGCCTCTCCATTCAAAGTTAACCCCCATCCTTCAATGAATACTGACTTTTAAAATAAGGAAATAGCAGCTCTCCCTTTTTCCTCCTCTCCTTTCAGGCATTCTGTCGCTATCTATTCCTTGCATCATTACTGGCTGTCACATTTCTATTAGAGTCACTCTCCTCTCAGAATTCACTCTAATTTAAACAATTACCCATGATGCCCATCTCTTCCTATTATGCAGGGTCACAAAATAGTGCCAGATTGCAAATGGTAATGTTGAGACACAGGGCTGTGTTTGAAGCCCGGGAATTAGTTTGGTCACGTGGAGGTCAGAGCATATTGCCCCGTCCCTGGCCAGGGGATGTTGCGTTGCTCAGAACTTTCTTGCGTGAGATGCCTGAGGTTCCCGATTGATGTCTCCACACCTTGGAGTCTTCATGCCATTGTAATTACAATTTACCGCCCCTCTCTTAATCCCGCTCAGCTGGGCTGTGTCATGTGTGGGGGTGTGGATTTGGGGTAGATAAAAGGATCCAAGCCTTGGAGGGGCAGTTGGCCTTAGAATCCTGCGGTAAGGCTTCCCTGGTGTAACTTTAATAAACCCTCCTAAAAACATCCATCCTTCCGCATTACTTTCATTAAGGAGAAAGCACCAACGTCGTCTCCATTGAAAAGGCAAGTACCTTCTGCCCCTTAGGGCAGGGCTGCCAAACCCTGACACTTTATGAAATGTTTTCACATACCTGCTCTCAGTTAATCCACAAAACAACCCTGTGTTTCAGGTAAAGTTACAAAGAAGTTAAATGAGAGAGGTAAAATGACTTGCCTGACAGTCATCTAGCTGAAAAGTGGCAGAGCCAAGACAGTCTTTTGCCTATAGGCTCAGGGCCCTTTTCACTCCAACCTCTCAGATAGCCCTAAGCAAATCTATATGTCCTTAGTATTTCAGAGAGAGAGAGAGAGAGAGAGAGAGAGAGAATTTTCTAATCTGACTTCCATAAATACATAAAGACACCAACAAAACTATACTAAAAGGAAGTATTTTTAAAGCTTAAAGACGATTGACAATGGTGGTGAGCCCTATGAGGATGAGACTATGAAACCTTTGAGGATAAGAGGCCCAGAAACTGTGGTCTGAAAAATTGACCAGAAATGCAATTAATGACACCTTGAGGTGAAGAGGAATATCACATTTTTCCGTCACTGGGAATCATAAATGTAGCACTCCTTTCCATACGCATAATTACACTTTTCAGAAAGGACTTTGCAGTTCACTAGATCATGGACTCAGAATGTTGGCAAAAAAAATGCTTGCAAATGAGAGTCTAAATGCTGCCTTACTGGCATTCTTATTCCCCATCCTCCTTTTCAGTTTCCTTATAATAGGGCTGGGGATGGCTGCCAAGTAATCTATCTTAGTTTAATTTTGCAAAAATGTTACTGTTTTTGTTACCCTTTTTGACAGTAGGAAGAATGCCATTATGATGAATGTTATTAGGACTAAAAATTCACTTTGTTGAAATCTTATGGTGTAGTGGCAAGGTCACTGGACTTAGATTCAGAAGACCTGGATTGAAATCCTAGTTTTCTTTTGTTCTACCTGTGTGACTTAAAAAAGAGTTATGTTGGATGCTAAAATTCAGAATGAGTTTATACTCATAATAAATATTAAGGAAAAGAAAGAGGGGGCTATTTTTGGCTATGCTGGAGTCAAAAGGAAGATCAAAGAATGGATAGAACTACTTCTCAGAGCAGATGAGATAATGGGAGTTGATGAAGGTGAGAAAACAGAACAACTCAACTTATTTTCTCTTTTCTATATTGAGGAGAATGATATTTATCCTGGGAAAAAGAGTCTAAAAATGGCTAAGAAGAAGTTAGTCATTAATCCAAGATAAATGA
This sequence comes from Pseudochirops cupreus, assembly GCA_028627135.1. Taxonomy (NCBI): domain Eukaryota; kingdom Metazoa; phylum Chordata; class Mammalia; order Diprotodontia; family Pseudocheiridae; genus Pseudochirops; species Pseudochirops cupreus. Next base: position 95,042,175 of record CM053584.1, read on the forward strand.
GGATCATAGATTATGTGGTCGTTGACTTAGAGGTAGAAGAGATGTTAGAAGCCATCCAGTCTAAATACTTCACTTTACAGATGAAGGAAGTAAAGCATAGGGACTTTACAGGACTTTTCCAGGGTCACACAGCTATTGAGTATCTGAGATAGGATGTGAGCCCCATTCTTCCTGACTGCAAGTCCAGCTCTATCCACCTAGGTGCCAAAAAATTACAACTAATTGATATTTAGAGGCAGCTAGGTGATGCAGTGGATAGAGCCTGGGGCTTGTGGAGTCAGGAAGACCTGAGTTCAAACCCAACCTCAGACACTTACTAGTTGTGCAACCTTGGGTAAGTGACTTGCTTTATGCCTCAGTTTCCACAACTGTAAAATAGCACCTACCTTCCAGGGTTGTTGTGAAGATCAAATGAGATAATATTTGTAAAGCACTTAGCACAGCACCTGGTCCATAGTAGGTGCTTAATAGAGGCTTGTTTTCCCCTGTACTCCCCTCACTCCTCACCCCTTTCTTTCATCCCTAATTTGGGGATAACAATTGCACCTACCTCCCAGGATTATTGAGAAAACAAAATGAGAATATTTGCAAATATTGGGGCAGCTAGGTGGCACAGTGAATAAAGCACCGGCCCTAGAGTCAGGAGGACCTGAGTTCAAATCCAGTCTCAGACACTTAACACAAAAACTAGCCATGTGATCTTGGGCAAGTCACCTAACCCCAATTGCCCTCCAAAAAAAAAGGCAAAAAAAAATAATATTGCAAACATTAAAACACTATAGAAATGATGGCTATTATTATTATTATATTTCTGATTTTTCATACAAGTTTTTTTGTTCATTCTTGTTTCATAGAATCATAGGTTCATAGATTTAGATCTAGAAGAGACCTCACACTGTATCTAGTTTAGCCCTCTAATTTTATAGATAAGGAAACTGAGGTCTACCAAGATTAAATGACTTGCCCAAGGTCACACATGTAGTAAACTCCAGAGATGGGATTTGAAACTGGGTCTTCTGACTTCAGAATCACCATGTTCCCCACTATACCTCATTCCTGAATATGAGATCGTAACAAAACACCTATTATCTTGATCAAGGCTCCTGCCCCAAATGAACTAAATCCCTGGGATCTGGAGAGAATTAGTGTGAATTGTAGCTGTGAAAGTTATTAGCTGTTTGACAACAGATAAGTCACTTTATTTCTTTGTCTATGAAATAGGGCTAAGACTCCCTGAACTCTCCACCACACAGGTTCCTTTGAGGAAAGCACTTCATAAACCTAAAAAATACTGTATTACTGTGAACAGTTACTATTATTACTACTTATAAATATGGCTATGATTGTGCTGAATGCAACAAGGACAATGTCAACACAATGATGATGATGATAATGATGACTACTACCATCACTGTGGCTACTACTACCAGCAGATATTATTACTCAATCATGAGCCATGAGCCATGTTAGAAAAATTGTGGAGAATGAGTGAGTTGCCATAGGACTAGAAGTGTTAAATACTCTGATTTCTAAAAATGGGGAGAGGATAAAATTGTTAAACTATAGCTTAGGAGCTTGACTTTGATTCCTAGTCAAATTATATTGTTGCTGTTTGTCCTTCATTTTCAAAGAGGAACAATGGCATCACGAGGGATGTTTTGAATATAATATGATTTGGATTGTTTATGAGTGGATTTAAGTTAGATAGAGTTGTGCAGACGTCAGCTTTACTTTATCTTCCAGAGTCATCTATCAAATTATATAATGCATTATTGAACTCATGATGTGTGAGCATTTAGAGTATGATAGGGTTAGGGAACAGTGATTACTAGGAGCTAGTATGGCTTTATCAAGAGCAAGTGTTGTATAGTAAGAATGCAATATTCACAGCACTGAGGGTGACTGTTAATATGCAAGCATAGATCTCAATCACAAAATATAACAGACTTTCCATTTAGGAGACAGAAGCAAAACATTTATTCAAACACCAGGAAACCAAATCCATCATAGCAATAAAGAAGTTGATAAACCGTAACACAACAGAGAGCCACACCATCCTTTAATCTTCCCACAAACAAATACTCACAAGCCTAGCTCTCTCCTTGGCTGCAGCCTCTCCTCCCTCTGAATCTAACTACTCTGACTCCCAGATTCTTGTGGGCTCTGTTCCACCCTTAAGCAAACTCCTCCCACGATAGGCTCCATGTAATTACATTTGGCCTATTAGGGGGCAGGGAAGATCTTCAAATTCCCTTAGGCTTATTAAGGGGCAGGGAAGATCTTCAATTCCCATTGGCATTACATCTTGCCAAACTGCATTTATTTATTTATTTTAAACAAGGTTACTGTAATGGATAGATTGGATCACACACACACACACACACACACACACACACACACTCACACTCACTCTCTCTCTCTCTCTCTCTCTCTCTCTCTCTCACACACACACACACACTCACACTCATGCATGTGTGTGTGAGTGTGGGAATACACACAATACCCAAGTTACAACAAAGTATCTGACAAAATTTCTTCAGTAATTATTGTGGATAAAATGGAAAGATGTTAGCTAGGTGATAATCTAATTAAGTGGATTCAAAACTGGTTGAATGATTGGTTTCAAAGAATCATCAGTGATAAGTTAATCTTAGTTTGGAAGGGGAGCTCTAATGAAGTACTCCCAAGGGTCTCTGGTTTTGTCCCTGGGTTTTTTCAACATTTTATTCATGACTTGGGTGGAACAATGGATAACATGCTTAGCAAATTTGAAGTTGACACAAAGTTGGAAAACTCACTGCAGCAAGTATCCAGAATGATCTGTTCAGGTTAGAATGATGAACTGAATCCAAAAAGAAGAAACTGAATTAACTCAGTGCTTAAATTTGTGTTCGATCCCTCTATTGAGGTAGACAAAAACCTTCTTGATTTGGTAGATTGTCTTTAAGAATTGCTGTGACCTAAAAATTAAGCATCCTGTGGTCAGTCTGGCAACTATTCTCTCTAAGCTTGTTTCTTAGACAACAAATATTCAGTTTATTGTCAAGTTTATCAATAATGGCTTAAACTATACCAGTTTGGTAGGACTAAACAGCTATTGCTGTTTAGAATCCAGTATGACCTCCATGCAATGATAAGGTATTGGAGCAGGAAATTAGAATAAGCAGATTCAGCTAGGTAGAAATAAATGTAAAGTTGCACGTAGGTTAAATAAATACCAACTGCATAAATACAGGATTGGGAAAATTTAGCTAGACCATAGCTTCAATGAACAAACTGTGTGTTAATACCAAGCAAGCTCAATATGAGGGCAGCTAGGTGGTGCAGTGGATAGAGTACTGGGCTTAAAATCAAGAAGACTCATTTTCCCGAGTTCAAATCTGGTCTCAGACACTAGCTGTGTGACCCTGGGCAAATCATTTAACTCCATTTGCCTCAGTTTCCTCATCTGTAAAATTAGCTGAAGAAGCAAATGACAAGCCACTCCAGTATCTTTGCCAAGAAAACCCAAATGGGACCATGAAAAGTCCGATGTGACTGGAATGACTCAACAACAACAAGAAGCTCAATGTCAGAAAACAGTATGACATTCTTGGCAGCTAAGTATCCTCAGTGACGGAGATTATAATTTTACTGGTTTCTGCTTTGTTGAGACTACAGTTGGATATATATTCAGTTCTGAGTGCCATATTTCAGGAAGGACATTGATAAATTGTAGAGAGTCCGAAGGAAGACAGTCAGAATTACCAAAGCAGAGTCGTGTGAATCAAGACTCATGCTAATGAAGGACCTAGAATTCATGCCATACGATTATTTGATGCTGTTTAGCCTGGAAAAGAGAAGATTGGTAGTAGTGGTGGTGGGGATGATGGAGCTGAGGTGGAGAGGTATATCAGTCTTCAAGTCTTTGAAGGCCTGTCATGTAGCAAAGGAATTAGATTTATTCCTCCTGGACCAAGAGGGCAGAACAAGGAGCAATGGGTAAAAGTTACAGAGGGGCAGATTTTTGCTTGTTGAAAGAAATAATCTTTTAATCAAATAAAGTTGCTCCAAAGTGGAATGAAGGGGTTGTCTGGAGTTAGTAAGTTCTTTATCACTCCAGGTCTTAAAATGGTGGCTGGATGAGTATTTGACAGGACAGTTTAGATATGTTAGGTTAAATAGTCTCCGAGGTCCCTTCCAATGTAATATTCTATGATGATATTTTTGCTCTCTGTTTCTCAGTTTCCTTATCTCTAAAATGGAAGCAAAGATATTTATTAACCCATTAACTTAACCCACAAGGTTGTGAGAAAAGCATTTTTTATACTTGAAAGTGCTGTACAAATACAAATGATTATAATTACTTATAGATTGAATGAGTAGCAATTCCACAACACAGAATCTGGTATAAGAAGGCTTATTAAGGATCCTATTAAAGGGAATTGATCGCTACAAACACTAGAAGGGAAAAAAGGAAAATGAAATGTTTTAGGAGTTGCCGGAAAAAAGGAACATTTATTCACTGTTGGTGGAACTATAAATTGGTACAGCCATTCTGGAAAGCAGTTTGGAACTATGAACAAAAGGTTACTAAATTGTTCATTCCCTTTGATCTAACAATAGGCCTGTACTTCAAAGAGATCAAAGAAAGAGGAAAAGGACCCCTGTGTAAAAAAAATACTTATAGTAACTCTTTCTGTAGTAGCAAAGAAATGAAAACTCAGGGGATGCCTGTCAATTGGAGAATGGCTGAACAAATTATGGTGTATAAATGAAATGGAAGACTATTTGACTATTTGAAATAATGAAGATTTATATGAACTGATGCATAGTGAAGAGAGCAGAACCAGGAGAATAATTTATATGATAACAACACTGTAAAAACCAACAAATTTGAACTCTGATCAATTGAATGACCAACCATAATTCCAGAAGAACACTGAAGAAGAATGCTACACACCTTCTGACAGATGGACTCAGTATGAAGAAAGAGATGTATTTTTTGGACATGGCCAGTGGGGGAAATATGTTTTTCTTGATATGCATATTTGTTATAAGGATTTTCTTTTTCTTTCTTTTTTCCCAGTGGTGGTGGGGAAGTAAGGAAAGAAAATAGATTTTCATTAATTAAAAAGAATCGCCAAAATTTAATTGAACAAATGCCTAGATGCAAGAAGGACCTTACTGAAATTCTTTCACCATGGCAATACCTTATCGATTCTGCTTACAAATATGTATTTGTACATATAATATGTATATATGCATATATATTATATATAATATATGTATAGAGATTTTTTAGCAGAATATGTGTGTGTGTGTGTGTGTGTGTGTATATATATGCATGTACATATATAGTGGAAAAACAGAATTTATCAGCTGCCTTCAGGTATCTATCAATGTTAATTAGAGCTATAATTAGCATATGGTGATTGCGATTTCACCCCAGGATGATGACATAAGTGTATAATTTACTTTTTCTTCTCAGCATCTATAACCCTGCCCTTTATCTTGTTGTCCTCTGTGGCTCATACCGACATATAATGTATGGTCCCTTTGCCATCACTTTCACAATCATTCACCCTGATTCCACTGTCTTTCTGGCTGTCCTTATCCCCATACCTTGTAAAGTGAAGGTTAGGCTCTTTTGGGAATAGTCTGCTCCCTCTGCTGGTGAGACTATTCCCATTATTGTAACATCCTCTGTTGGTACTGAGGGCTTGCCCATTCCAAGTTAATTTGACCCTGGTTCTGGGATTATTGCTGAAGGCTCTGATTTTGAGAGCATCCTTTTACATTTCAATTAAATGGATTATAGTTGGATATCTTCTTATCTAGCACAGCTAAGGTCACAGGTCAACATTTTTTATGCTTATAGGATCAAAGATTTAGAGCTAAAAAGGGTGTTAGATATCACTGAATCCCAGTCCTTCATTTTAGAAATATGAAAACATCCGGTTGAGTTACTTTTTCTGGGTTACACAACTATTAAATATTGGACTAGAAAACATTTTGGAAATTGTGAATGCTTTCAGTCACTGCTTATTATTCACTGTCACAGAAATCCACCCCTTTACTACCAATTACACCATTATTTTCCTTATATTAAAAAATGATTAACAGCCTTGTAACTTTTAGTGTTAATGATATTATTGAGGGATAGTTTTAAAATGGAATAATGTCTTTTAGGATAAAATTCTAATCAAACAAAATTATTTTGGTCACCCCCTAGAAAGTCCCTGCAATTATTTTATACAAAGTTCATTGACTCACACAGACTTGGTAGTAAATAGATTCATAACTTAATTTAAATGTAGATAAGCTTTTGGGCACCAAGTATTTCATTCTTAACTTAGAAGAGGCTATAAACTTAATTGGGAGAGACCCTCCCCCATCTCTGTCCCCTTCCCCTCTGTAAGTGGAAAAGGAAAATACACACAAAGGAAAACATATTGTACTACATGGGAAACATGGTTGCTCACTTTTTTTCTCTGAGTTTTTGTTTTTTTGCATAATTGTGGTGAGAGGTTTAGGTTCACCATTAAGTATAAGAAAGAGGATTTAAAAAGTGTGTCAAATCTGATGTTTTTTTTCCCTTAGTTCTAATCCTTTTCAACCCACGTGCCGCATTTGACCCTGTTGACTCACTCTGTCCTTGAATACTTACCCTCTTCTCTCTAGGTTTTCATTTCAACTCTTCTCTCCTGGTTCACTATAACCTGTTTGATCCCTCCTCCTCAGTCTTTTTTCCTCACTCATCATCCATATCATGCCCTCTATCTGTGGGTTTTCCCTAAGGTTCTATCCTCATTCCTCTTCTCTTTCTTGTCTTTGTTGCATCTCAACAACCTCACCAGCTTCTGTGAGTCTAACTATCATCTCTTTGCAGATATGGCTCCCACATTTCAATATCCAGTCTGATTTTCTATCCTGAGCTTCTGCCTTTTTGTATCTCTAATTGCCTGTAGGATATTCCAAGCTGGATGTTTCTGAGACATCTTAAACTCAACATATCGAAAACTGAACTCATCATCTTTCCCCCAAATCCTCTCCTTTCTCAAACTTCCCTATTTCTTTTGAAGCCACCCTTGTTGCAGGTTTATAATCTCAGCATTCTTCCTGACTCCTCTTTCTCCCCAACCCAACATCTAATTAGTTGCCAAGTCTTAATGTTTCTACTTTCACAAGATGGCTCCTGATCCCTTCTTCCCACTCACTGAGATTCTAGTTCAGTTCAGGCCTTATCATCTCTCACCTAGATTATTGCAACAATATCATGTTTGTTCTCCATGACTCAAATCTCTCACTGCTCCAGTCCATTCTATATACCACTGCCTTGAGCTCAAATTAAATGATGGTCCTACTTGACCAACTCCCATGGTTTCCTATCACCTTTACAACAAAATAGAAACTCTCCCGTTTAGCTTTTAAAGCTCTATACAACCTGGCCCTAACCTACTTTTCTATCTACCTTGTTAGTGCCCTTCCCAAATATTGGTAAAGCACTTAGTTAAGTGTCTGGCGTGTAGTGGGTACTATGTAAATGCTCATTCCCCTTTCACACCTTGTGATACAGCCAAGCTGTCCTTTCTCTTCCTTACTCTTAACACTTTGTCTCCTGTATTCTTTCCTTTGCACTGGCTGTCCCACGTGCCTGAAATATACTCCCTCCTTAAATTTGTCTCACAGACTCATTCTCTTCTTTTGAAGATACAGTTTAGATACCACCTTCTGCACGAAGCTTTTCCTGAAACTCCCAATGCTAGTAATCTCCCTTGTATTTAACAACCTTCAGTAGGTATATCTACTTGTATGTATGCATTTACACACATATACACACATGTACATACAATAGGTATACGTATGTATATGTATACATATGCCCACACATTTGTGGACACACACATGTGTATACATATAGGCATTAATCTTATCTTTATTTGGTATATATTTTTACATGTTCTTTGTTGTCTTTCCTTACTAGAATGGGAAAACTTATATGTTGTCTTTCCAATTAGAATGAAAACTCACTGAGGGAGAGGTCCTTTCATTTTTGGTACTTATAGTTGCAGTGCTTGGCATGATGACTGGCACATGAGAGAAACTTAATAAATACTTGTTGATTGGTATAATCTTCTGTCACTTTTTTCATCCTCCATCACTTCTTCGTGGTTAGCAACAATGGCATTAGGAATACAACTTCAAGGTTTTTCAGAGATGTAATTGGTCTAGACCGGGAGATAACTCACTTAATAAAATTAGATGCTATCTTAGCTAGCAATTAAATAGTGATTTAAAGTTTGCAAAGTGCTTTACAAGTGTTATCTCATTTTATCCTCACAACAACCCTGGGAAGCAGGTACATTATTACCTCAATTTTAGATAAGGAAACTGAGGCAGGTTGAGACTAAGTGACTTGCCCAGAGTCACACAGCTAGTATCAGAGGCTGGATTTGAACTCAGGCCTTCCTGTCTCTGTTGACTGCTAACATTGCATTGTCTGCCCCTTACAATCAGCCCAGTGCAGGTGTTCTTAACCTTTTTTGCATCATGGACTCTTTGGTAGTCTGGTAAAGTCCATGGATTCCCTGCAATGAAAAAAGGAAATGCCAAATTTAAATAAGAAGTTAGTGAAAATTAGGATTTTTTTTCCTGTCCAAATTCTCAAAGCCCCTAAAATCTAGCTTAAAACCTAGACTTACTGGTTATTTTTCTTGCATCAAACATAGTTTTTAAAAATGCCCTATAGCATTCTTCACCCTTGAATTGCTGAATATCAAGTTTCAGAATGGATGTTAACAGGCTACCTAATCTCCCTTACCTCTACTTTCTGGCTTTTTAAAAATCCCAGCTTAAAATATCAGGTTTCATGGGAAGCCTTTCCCATTCCCTCTTGACTCTAGTGCCTTCTTTCTATTGATTATTTCCTGTTTATCCTGTATATAACTTGTTTGTACATTGTTGTTTATATGTTATCTCTCCCACTAACCTGCAAAGCTCACAGCAATAGAGACCGTCTTTTACCTTCTTTGCATTTTTCCCCTCTCTGTACCTGTTCATGCCTGGCACATACTTTATTATAAGTACATATGTGTTTAATAAATCTTTGTTGACTAGCCCAACTCTCTCATTTAAAGATTAGAGCATCAAAACCCAGTAAGTGACTTGACTAAGGTCTTAAACATAAGAAGTAGGATTTGAACCTAGGTAGGTATTCTGAATCTCAAGCCAATAATCTTTCCATTATGCCATGCTACCCTACTTAAATTCAGCTCATCAATAATTTATTAAGTACCTATTGTGTTCCCAGCATTGCATTAGACACTGAAGATATGGATATAAAAGCAAAACATCCCCTGACCCAAGGAGCTTCTACTACATTCTACTGATAGTGAGGTGGGGCAGAAACTTAGAAACATGAAGAAACTCTGGGTCAGGATGATCTTTACAATCTCCATCTACTATATAAAGGGATCAAAATATAGGATTTAATTTCCTTCCTTGAGAGAAAAAGAGACTATAAAAAGTTAAAAAGCTGCTCAGCCTAGATCACCAACCTCTTTGACAGGAAGAGATACTTTTAACTTCTCCAAAGTTCAGGAAAGTGCTGAGAGTTAAATCTTTAATTTGGAAATGGAATGGGGGCTAGATACTTATTGCTTGCAGAAAAAACTACAATCATCTATATGTAACTATGGACCTACAAAGATTCTTGACTCATACAATCCAGGTCAGACTCTGGGAGCTGTACCCAAGAAGGTCAATTTCACTCTTTGGTTTGTTATCCCTACTTGGGAATTCTTCCAGGAAAATCTAGAATGCTCATAGTATGGTATTTCCCATGTCTAAATAACACCAGATGTAGCTACTAGCTACCATGAAAGCATTCAAGGTAGAAACTGCATATCATGTATAGGACATCCTTTATTTCACCTCACAAAAAATTTACAGGATGAAAAGGATACATATAAACCCATAAAGTAATACAAAATCATATAAAGCATCCAAAGAGTTGATAGGTTGCTGCTAAGGAAACTGAACTGGGGGATGATGTTAGGTTAACTCTTTGATATTCTGGTTTTGGTCTTCTTCATACTTCCCTTCCAGGTCATGATAATCTTTTGTTCTTGCCTGGGACCCTGTAAATGGTGGGTGTGGATGTGGCTGATGAACCCAGTCCTCATTTGAAGGTTTAGCCTGTTTTGCTGATGTAATCCCAAGTGGACCTTGAAACATTCTTAGACATTTTATAACTGGTCCTCTTCTGTTAACTATGTGGTAAAGACAAACCTTTTTGATTAGCTGTGGAACATAAATTGGGATTATTCAAAGGCACTAATCAGCCAAAGTAAGGGTCTTGTTTGGCAGTGGGTAACCTGTGGCCTGGAGGCCACATGAGGCCCCCTAGGTCCTCAAGTGCAGCCCTTTGACTGAATCCAAACTTCACAGAACAAATTCCCTTAATAAAAGGATTTGTTTTGTAAAACTTGTTCTCAGTCAAAAGGCTGCACCCAAGGGCCTAGAAGGCCACATGTGGCTTCAAGGCCATGGGTTCCCCACCTTTTGCTCTTTTTTTTCCACCTGGAGGGAGACACTTTCTATAAGACTCTGGATGGGTAAAGGCCTTGAATGCTTCTTATTGGAACTTGACACAGCCTGTGAATTTTATTACTTTGTGTTTATTCTTTCTTGTTTGAAGAGGGAGAGAGGCACAACCTTGTAAATATAGAAAAGGTCAGAATGGTAAGCCATAGAGAGGTCAAGAAGGTAGAGTTTTTGCTGAGTTTTAGCCAGCCAGTTCAGCAGTTAAGGCCTCAGGGGACAACCTGAGGGACCCAGACCAGCTGTGACTGAGTTGAGGATTTCTCTATCAGCTATCCTGCATTTGTGATTGAGTTGGTTGTAGAAAATACTCTATAGACACTGAATTAAGTTTGAACCTACTATCACCAGAGCTGAAGGGGTGTAGAGGAGAGTGTACTCATCTCAAGGTATTCAGGAGAATTATTGCACATTTGTTCTTGCTGAATCTTCAAATTAAATGCCCCTTCACAAAAGATAATTGATGTTAGTTGGTTAAATAGGATTGGGGTAACTAGTGGTTAGTAGTGGGGGGAAATGAGAATGGGGGCTTTAATGGGTAACAGAGAAAGACTCCTACAACTTTTAAGGGGAGATGCAGCTAATGTTCTTCTGGGATAATAATTGATCCCTTCAGATTCCACATCTTTATCATTCTAATAGCGATCATGTTGTCAAAACTTCATGTAGTAGGTGTGTCCTGGTCTGACAGTGTCCAGTCCACCTCAAGTTCTTCACAGTTCCTGTTTCTGGGAAGACAAAGCTTGACAGAGCAACAATAATATTCACGCGTGTTACCAGTACCATCATCAATTCACTATCTGCTGTGAAATCAACTCAGACCCACCAACTATGCCTGAGAACTCAACATGAATCATCAATATAGAAATCAACACAGACACACAAACAAGGTCCAAGAGGTCAGCACAAATCATCAGTAAAGTCCCAGGACCTCCAAAACTCTCCTCCAGGACTTCTGTAAACATACAACCAGAAAAATCCTCTTTCAGGGCTTCCAGTTAGGTACCAGGGCTTCTGTAGAAAGTATCGCAAAACATCAACACAGACAGAGCAGACAAACAGAGTGCCAGGATACCACAAGTTTTCTCCTTCTTGACTCTGCCACCACAAGAGTACTCTTCTCAGTTCTTCTCAATTCTCAGTTCAGTCTTCAGTGCAGTGGTAGCTGTCCTGCCTCCATGATACTTATCCCAAGAAGTTCTGACTTTCCCAGCTGGGGTTTTTCCTTATATACAGTATTGCTCCTCCCTGTTCAGTCCCTTTCTGTTATATCAGCAACAGGGCTTCAGACCTTCTGTTTCTTTAACAGAGGCTTAATTTGAAACTAGGTGCTAAGTACCTGTCATGTTAGCAATACAAAGGGATCTTCAAATTTCATTACTATTAAAGTTCTTCATCTAGTCTGGTTATAGAGTCAGATTCTTGCAGAAGGAGGATTTGAACCCAGGTTCTCTGACTCCAAATCAGTGCTCTTTCAATTACATTAGACTGTCTTTTCTTGGACTAGGAAAGACAAATTAAAAAAAATTGGTTAATAAGGAAAATATAGGTAGGGAGATGAGATTGTATGACAGGAAACAGATGCCCTTGATAAGTTCAAGTCACCAGGCTCAGACAAATTACATCCTACGGTACTGAAAGAATTGGCAGGAGTGATTACCAATTTACTATATGTGATCTTTCAAATATTGTGGAGAACACGAAAAGAATTGCTTTGGAGAATGGTAAATGTCCCAATTTTCAAGAAGGGAAAGAGAACGGAGGCCATATAAGCCACTAAGCTTCACTCATGTAAAAATTCTTGCACATAATTATTATTGAGGAGATAGTTAAGATCACAACATTCCAGGAGAGCTTCATTAAGAATACATTTCACCAGACCTTATCATCATTTCCTTTCCTAACAAAGTTACTTGACTTTCAGAGTGGGAAAATGCTGTAGGTATAGTTCATCATAGATATCAGCAAAGCATTTGTCAATTTCCTTTATCCAGTTTGATGTTAACTTAGAAAGAGTTCACTAGGAATCTATGTCCTGTGTAGTTTATACTCCCTCCTTTTCTCTAGTGATTCAGATAAAGGTATAAATGACATACTTATAAAATTTATAGATGGTGCAAAATGTGGAGACAAAGTTAATGTGTTAAATGATAAAATAAGGGACTCAAAATATCTTGACAGGTTATTTCAAAATGTAGAATTTACAACCATGAAATCTAATAGGAAGAAATGTAACGTCTTATTACGCTTGTACACAGCCAATTCTTTCCTCTTTTAATAGTTTGTCAATAAACATTTATTAATTTACTACATGCTAGGTATCAGGGACACAAAGAAAGGCAACCAATAGTCTTTGCATTCAAGGATCTCACAATCAAATGAGGGAAACAACATACAAACAACTCTGTACAAGTTATATACAGGATAAAATGGAAATGAACAACAGATTGAAGACACTAGAATTAAGAGGGATTGGGAAAGTCTTTCCTTTTTGCCAAAACCACCTTCTTCACTTGTGCTCCTGATTCCAATCTCTTCTTTCTTTCATGGACTTTATTCCCCTACTGTCCTCTTCTCTCTCTCTCTCCCTCTCTCTCTCTCTCTCTCCCCCCCCCTCTCTCCCTCCCTCTCTCTTTCTCTCTCTCCCTCCCTCTCTCCCTTTCTCTCTCCCTCTCTCTCTCCCTCTCTCTCCC
>CM053584.1:95055951-95102969 GCA_028627135.1 Pseudochirops cupreus
ACTTTAGTGGGTAGTATCTTTGTGTGTGTTTTGGAGTTCCAGGATTGGTTTAGAGTCCTATTTTATGGGTATTTTGGGGTGGCTATGTGAGAGCTGCGATATGTTGCTGCTGCTACGCCGCCATCTTGGCTCCGCCCCCTATTTGTAATTTCTTGCTATCATTGGTATTGACTTTTTCAGTCATGACTCTCCTATACCCACAAGCAAACCCTGGAGTGCCCTATGCCTAAAAAAAAGCCCCTTCACTTGCCCATGTTCCCCTTCGCACTATTATTCTATCCCTCCTTTCCCCATTCACAACTTAACTCCAAGAAAAGATCATTATACACTTTTTCCCCCATTTTCTTATTCCTCACATATTTTTCCAGTTGTTATAATCTGTCTCCTTCCCTACCACTGACTGGACCAAAATAGTTTTCTGCAAGTTTGCAAGTGATCTTCAACTGCTAAGCCCAATGGCTTTTTCTCAGGACTCATTCTACTTGACTTCTTCCCTACTTTTGGTACTACTGATCACCTCCTGCTCCTGGATATTACCTCTTCTCTTGGCTTTTACAGAACTTTTCTCTTTTGGTTCTCCTTTCACCTGTATGACTGTTCTTTTTCAGTCTCTTTCACTGGATCCTCCTCTTCCATAAGCCCACTAAGTGTGGAAATCCTGAAGGTTCTATTGTGGGCCAGCTTGTCTTCTTCCTTACCAGTCATTGGCCCTTTTTCTATCTTGAAATTACCTTGCCTTATGTTGTATTTCCTTATATGTGCACATATCATATCTCTCTGTCCCAGTAGAAAGTGAACTTCTTGAGGGCAGAAGCCACTTCATTTTTATCTTTGTATCTGTATTACTTAGTATTGTTCCTTTCATATAGTAGGCACTTTATAAATGTTTGTGGAATTGAACCTCTTGAAAATATTGTCTTGTATTTTAATTATAATTAAAGAGATGGGCTTTTGTGACAGTGAACAAGCAGTTTGTATCATGGTAAGCACTGCCCAATTTCCAAAATGTTTTCTGGCTCCATCTTTCCTACTACTCCCTTATGGAGTCATTGTGGTGTTCATCTGTGGCATTGTCTAATATATTTGTATTGGTAGACTCATTTTATGGTTTGTCCCTGTCCAGTTCCATGTATCAGTCTGGAAAATCTGAATTTTTCTTCTACTTTGCTTTTTCAGCACAGACAGTTAGACTGATAATTTTTGTAATTTTGTGGATTCCACTGAAGAAGCCTTGTAATATTTTAGAGATAACTGTAATTAGCACTATGTTAAAGTCTTATTCTATTTTCTCCAACAAACTGTTAAGTAATATTTCATCATGGCGTGGAGGCAAACTGGGGTTCTTGAAGGCTACACCAGTGAAATTCAAGCTCTAGTGATTTATTTTTTAAATTTTTAAAAAATGTTTTTATTTATTTACTTTCAGTTTACAACATTCAGTTCCACAAGCTTTTGAGTTCCAAATTTTCTCCCCTTCCCTCCCCTCTGTTCTCCCCTGCATGGCAGCATGCAATTTGATATAGATTCTATCAATGCCTTCACATTAAACATTAGTCAAGTTGTAAAGAAGGATTATAACCAATGGAGCAAACAATGAGGAAGAGCTCTGGTGATTTCTACCAAGTTGGAAAGGGTTCAAGTTCAGAGCCATCAATAGACTGTTATCTGAGGAAGCACTAAGTAAGGAGAGGATCTTTGCCAGAATATTGGCCACCAAAAGTAACTTCTTCTTTTGGCTATGTCTATCAATGAGGTCACACATTGACCTCATTGTGTTAAAAATTTGTGTTAATTTTAATTATTCATATTTTGTACAAATTCATATAGACATTTAAATCTATAAATTTTGTTCCTGACATTCTTCGCATTTGGCATCTGTTTAAATAATACATTTAATAAATACAAAACCTCTATAAACTTCTATATTTTATCTCATTACTGCATGAAGGTGATTCTGAGTTTTTGAAGGCTATTCTAGTGGAATGAAAATTCTAGTAAGTTGAATCATGTTAAAGTTTTGAGAATTATCCAGTGACAATCTGTGTCTCCTTTCTGAAGACCATCAACAAACTGGCTACCTGGTGATGAATTCTTTGCCTGTGTTAATTATTAAGGGAAGTAAAGTAAAAATGGCCTTCAGTCCTGTGTTGCCTCTTTCCATTTCTTCAGAAGAGAGGACAAAGGATGCCCACAGTCGCACAGGTTTTAGGCCATTCATAAGCATTGACTTAGCTGTTGGTACTCTAACTGTGAGATCCTTGTCCAGAGACTGATGAGTACAGGAAGTGAATCATATCAGTCTTAACATTCTTGTTATAAATGATACCAGAAGACAAAAGGAAGTTGCAACAGATTAGAAGAATGACTCATGGGTTCTCCGTGGAGAGACAAAGAAAGGATTTGGTGGAATGGTTTTATCATGAATTCAAAGGCAATAAGAACATCATTTCAAAAGAACATTTGAGCAATTTATATTTCCATGCTCACGACTAGGGTTTGTGAAAAGACCACCATAAAAATAATTATAGGTTCTGTGCCAACCTTTGTTGTAGAGAATGAGGAAGTAGGGAAATTCTACAAAGAAACAGAAAAGACCCTTCAAACTAATCCAATATATACTTTAATTCCCAAAGATTTCAGGGCAAAGGTAGATTTAAGGATTATGGAGAAAAATATGTTGGAAAACATAGTTCAGGAGCAAAAAATGAGGGAATGAAGGAACAAGCATAGATGGCTGTCATTCCCTAAGGGAACCTAACCAATATAAATCAGTTTTTATAGTTTCAAAAACTGCCTCAGCAAGACAACATTGACCTCCTTGACAAAGAAGCAAGGAAGACAAAGGAAACACTGGTTTAGAATATAAACTCATTTATAAAATCTCTTAGAGGGATATAAAGAAAGATTATGAAGATTATCACCTCATAGAGCAATGAAGGTGGGAGGGGAACCAGAGAAAGCCTGGCAAGATACCCAACTAAACTGGATCATCTTGAGAGCATTTAAATATGAAACTTGGAAGAAGGACATGAAACAAATGATAAATGTCTGTTATGATATCTATAACCCTGTTCTCTGTTGATGACAGTGGAGTTGCTAATTTGGACTCAATACCACTGTTCCACATGTGCCACATGAAGAATTAAAAATGTCACTGAAAAAAAAACAAAGAAGTCAAAAAATAGCTAGACTTAATGGAATCTTCATTAAGGCTGAATGTGCTGGTGGTAACACAATTTTGAGTGTGTTAAGGGATTGCTATTCAGGATATCTGATAGTGGAAAGGATACTAAATGCTTTGAAAAAATCTTTGACCTTATTATTACCAAAAAAGTTAGCTTAGAAAATTACAAAAACTAATGACCCATATGTATACTTTCACATATCTATGATACTTTTTTATGAGATGACCTGTGCACTTATGCAGTATATTCTCTTTTTTTTGGAGGGGTGAAGGTACAGCAATTGGGGTTAAGTGACTTGCCCAAGGTCACACAGTTACTAAGTGTTAAGTGTCTGAGGCCACATTTGAACTCAGGTCCTCCTGACTCCAGGGCCAGTGCTCTATTCACTGTACCACCTAGCCACCTGTTTCTAGTATATTCTTGATGAAGAGTTGAGAAGGACACAAGCAATCACAAATAATATTTTTCTATGCCTTCAGTCACACAATTGACCAAAAAGTGTAAAGAATATGAAATTGCCCTGTGTTTATTGTCTGGGTAACCCTCTGAAGTCCATGCATATATCACATGTGAGAACTTTTGGTATCAGTATAGCCATACACTTGCTGCTACTCCTTCATATGCCAATTATAGTCCAGGCATTAGGATAGATAGCAAAAGAGTATCTCTTAGCACATAATGGTGGAATAGACAACACTATTCACGTTGATTATGCCAGTGTAGCTATTTTCCTACCTGAGAGTTATGTTTTTGGCAGACCTGGGTACTACTATTCAGAACCACAGCCTTATGGGATTTCTTTTGTAATAGCTTTGAGGTATGTCTTCCCATGCTGATTCTGTTGTGTGAATTGCATGTGTCTTCCTAGGACTCACAGTACTGGGGCAATTGTTTCTGAGGAGACTGAAGTTTCTCTGAGTATTCATTCATATGTGTTCTACTGTGGGTAAAGGAAGAATCTGGGAACTTGTCAGAGATTTGGCCAAATTTCTTCAAGTTGAAGCAATGCTGAAATGGGACAACGGTTCTGCTCAGAAGCTGATGATGTACTTTTGAACCTCTCCCTGCTTCAACTTTTGAAATTCAGACTAGGGAAAAGAAAATTATTTCATGTATTCACTTAACATTCGACATAAATTTATTAATTGGCAGCTGCCTAGAATGCAAGGTACAGTTCTAGGTGCTGTGGGAGCTATAAAGATGAATAATTTCTAGCATATCTTCCTCAAGGAGCTTAGAATCTGGTGAGATGACACATATATAAGATATGACTTAACTTGAAGGAGTGTGAACAAAATTCTGTATAAATCTAATGTTCTATATATGATCGTGGGCTTTTAGTTATCATCACTACTGCTAAAATATACTAGTATGAGGGGTATGAATAAAGTTTTATGGCACACCTGAGGTGAGAGATTTTACTTCTGGTTAGAAGCATTAGGGAAGAGACCATGGAGACAACATGAATTGGGCCTTCTTAGCAAGGGTTACAGTAGTTGAAGAGAGGGCAAAGCATAGGCCAGTAAGAAGGCCCAGGTTTGAGCAAAGTGTCAGAGGGAGGAAAAATGGGGCATGTTTGGGGACTGCTTAATAGTATTATTTGACTAATACATGAAAGATAGTACAACTATCCCTTCCATATTGTGGAAGTTTGGTGTGTAAACCTCTGCTATTTGGAAAATCTGGGTAAAAGTTTTTGGCCCTTCCTTTGTGCCAGAGAAGTTTGAATTATTATGATGTTAAAAGATAAATTATGTTGATATTATACAAAACTACACATACATTTTATGCATTTCTGAGTTTCTAAACTTTTTCTGTGTTGTCTGCTGGCCTGTGCGTGTTGTCTGTGGCTTCCACGAAACTCCCCCCAAATTCCCATTTAATGTCTTATGCTGACCAACCATCAAAACCATGATGGGGAAAGTTTCAATGCGGAAGGGATAACTGTAGCATGAAACAAAGCTGGAAAGGTAAATTGAGATCAGAGTATGAAAAAACTTTAAATGTTAGACTAAGGGGGATGGATTTTATCATGGACAACAAAGCCAATGAAAAAAACTGTAATGATGCCTAAGTCCCAAGGTGTGTGAAACTTCTCTTCATATTTTAACTGGATTATCAGTAATTCTGAGCAGAAATTAATGAGTTTTTGAAGCTAAGTTTAGGTGGTTGGATCTGGTGACTTATTTCTCTGGGGAAGACCTATGTGTATTTCTATGGTTGTAGATTACTTTGAGGTTTTTATCAAATAAATAAACAGTAAGCAATAATAATAATACTATTTGTTTACTTTTTCAAGTCACTTCTATTTCTAACCCCTCCCTCAACTCCCTTCTTTTGGCTGAAGCTTTGATTGTTTCTCCTCTCACATCCTTTTCCTTTGTATATTTTCCTTGTTCTGGCTTTTTTTTTTTTTTGGCACCATTACCTCTTCCATTTTTGCACCATTAGAAAAAAAAAAAGATTCTTCTCTATCTATTCTATGTCCTGGTTTATCTCTTCTGGGGAATAGGATGGAAAAATCCACAGAATTTGACATTCAGTTCATATCAATTGCATAATAATGAAGGCAGTTTCTCCAAACAACCCAAACTTCCAACTCCCTTTGGAAATTTTGTAAATGGGAGAAGTACTAAAGGTGACCACCCTTGAAATATTCCTATTGTCACTTTTTTATGTCTTCCTTCCTCCCCATCCCCAAATAAATAATAATTTTTCAGCAAAGTACCTAAGCAGTGAAGTAAATTCAATCACTAACATTCAACAGCATTTATCAAATATCTATTATGTGCAAGGCAGTATGGCTTCATAGAAAGAAGTTTCAACTTTGAGCCAAGAAGACTAGAATTCAGATCTTGCCACTAACATAATAGCAGTGTAGAAATAATAATTCATATATCTATCTATAGCTTTAAAGTTTACTTAGCATTTCAAATGTGTCATCTTATTTGATTCTCACAATTACTCTGTGAGATAGACTCTATTATAATCCCTCTTTTAGTGACAGTGAAACTAAAGCTAAGAGAAATTGATTGATTCATCCATGATCACACAGGTAGTAAAAGTCTCAGGAAGGATTTGAACTCAGCCCTCAGTCTAGCACTCTATCCATTACACTACCTGGTTCTGAGGCTTTTAACTTTTGAGCGCTCCAGGTGATTAACTTAAGACAATAAGTAACAGATACAGTACATTTCTGTTTCAAGAGAACTTTCTTACCCTAATGAAATTAGACATCCAACTTATCCCCTACTCCCTTGCAAACTAGGTTTGAAGGTGATAAAGATAATTAAGATAATTAAGACATTGTGTCTGCCACCATAGAGCTTACTGGTTTCTTTTTCTTTCTCTTCACTTCACTTCACTTCACTTCACTTCACTTCACTTCACTTCACTTCGCTTTGCTTTGCTTCGCTTTGCTTCTCTTCTCTTTTTTTTTTTTTGAGAGGGGAGAGGAAAGGGAGAGATGAGATGGATTGGTTCCAACTCCCTTTGGAAATTTTATGAATGGGAGAACTACTAAAGGTGATCACTCTTGAGATATTCCCATTGTCACTTTATCATGACTTCCTTCCTTCCCCATCCCCAAATAAATAGTATACTTTTTTCAGTAAAACAGCTAAATAGTGAAGCAAATTCAATCATTAACATTCAACAGCCATTTATCAAATACCTATTATGTACAAGGCATATATAACTTAGTAGACAGAAAACACAACTTGGAGTCAAGAAGACTAGAACAATAGAATAGTTTTAAAGAATGAGGTTTAAAAGTTAAGGGATGATTTAATACCTTATTTGATCATGCATATCTGTTATAAATTTTTTCTAATCACTAAATCTTAGCCCGTGTCCCACCTTCTACATGAAACCTTTCTACCCTTAAATTATCTTGTATATATTTGATCATTTACATATTGGATCTACTCCTCCCAGGCAGAAAATAAACTTCTTGAGACAGAGACATATTTTTTGTCTTTCTGTTTCCAGTGCCTTGCATGTGGCTTACATATAGTAAATGCTTAATAAGTGCTTGTTGGACTGGATTGAATGAACTTTATTGACCTCCTTTGGCACATTTATAGATGTGGATTAAAATCACATAGCATAAGAGATGGGAGGAACTTCAGTGATCATCCAGTTCAATCTGCACCAAGCAGAAATCTCCATCCCACTTCTCTTAGCATTCCCAACAAGTGGTCCAGAAAACACAATTTTTTAACCACCACATAAGCAGAGAATTTAAGATTAAAAGACGGAATCACTCAGTTTAATCAAAATCTTATGACTCCTAAATAAAGTAGAGCTTACCTAGAACCTACTATGTAAGGAAGGGAATGACCATTGGACTTGTAGTTAGGAGGAATCTGGGTTTGAGTCGTCTAAAACTTATTTGTGTGTCTATGTTCAAGTTGTTCAACCTTCCCAAATTAAATTTCACCATCTATTAGACAGGACACACCACACTGAGGATCCCGTGAAATAATTTGCCATTGCATTTTGCAATTCTTAATTACAGAACATCGGCTAATATTTTTGCCATTGCTTCAATCCTTTCATTGATAGGTCCTGCAACAAGACAATTTGATGGTGCCCAAAAATCCTTGCAGGAGATTTTTCTCATTTGCTTTTCCTCTTGTTAGGGTACCCTTCTCTGACTATCTTCTAACAGCTCGGCATTGCTTTGAGGTTTGTAAAGTGCTTTACAGGTACTATCTAATTTCATCCTTACAAAAATCCTGGGAAAGAGATGCTATTGTTATCTCTGTTTTACAGATCAGGGAACTGAGGCAGACAGAAAGTAAGTGATTTTCCCAGGAGTCACACAGCTAGTAAATACCTGAGGTGGGTTTTGAACTCAGGTCTTTCTTACTCTAGACCAGTGGTTCTCAACCTGTGGGTTATGTTCAATTTGTAACACTGAAAATACATCCTGCATATCAGATATTTACATCACGATTCATAACAGTAGCAAAATTACAGTTATGAAGGAGCAACAAAAATAATTTTATGGTTGGGGGTCACCACAACATAAGGAACTGTATTAAACGGTCACAGCATTAGGAAGGTTGAGAACCACTGGTCTAGACCTAGTAGCCTGTTTGCTGGGTCACTTAACTGACTTTTCTCTTCCCTGATCTTTTCCCTACAGACTTCAGAAATGGAGAGAGATGACATATCTCATTTCTATTTGGTTTCCTGCATTTACATTTTTGATTGCCTTAGTTGAATCTATTGTGAAGTAAAATTTGAATACTATTATTCTCTTATAAACAACTAATTTTATGACTAGAGATGTAGAGTTAAAACTTAGTTCATTTCCATAAACAATTTATTAAAAGATCCAGAACAAATAGTTTGTGATCATTGTTTAAATAGAGAACTTAACCAAGAGTTAAAAACAGATATAAAACAGCTTAACCACAGGTTATGAGTTAAAAAAAATCGAAAAGCAACAAAATAATTTCATCCTAATTTTCATTTTAAATCCTAGCTCCTTATGACTAGTGGAAACACTTTATCACAGGAATCAGCATCTTCTTCAGCCATGACTATTATGAAGACAGTTATGAAAAAGTAGAGTACCTCCAGGGCTGTGCTGGAGCTAGCTCAAACTGTTCAGTGCAAGCATTCATACTTTAGGAAATAAGCAAAAAATACAAATCAGGGCTTGATTTATTGTTTTGTTAATTGTCTAGACTCAAGAAGTGATGAGAAATATCAATAATGCAGATTAAACTTCAAAGTATGTTGTGTGTACATTTCCCTCCCCCCATAGAGAGTTGAGTGTTAAACATTTGCCAACATACCCCTCAGCACTGCCCCCTCCCATACTTGCCATGGGTGCCCCTCAGTGGTTTTCCTTCCTATGCCCATCTAGTCCAAATTTTAAGTCTTGCATGGTGTGGCAAGACCATATATAAAGAAAACAATGCATAAGAAGGGTAGGAAAATCAGTTTTGGGAAGTTTTCTGGCTAGGATCCTAAAACAAATATTTGGTTTCTACGAGGAACTGCTCGTCTAATCTATAGGATAAAAGGTAACTCTAACTCAAAGAGTTTATTCTTGTTAAACTTTAAAAAGGGAAAAGAGGATTTTTCCTTTTAAATATTTATAAAACCTGATTATATCAAACGAAGATGCTGACACTTAGTCTGTCCATTTTACATGCAAACTGGTGACTAAAGAGATTCTCTCCAAATGGTGACTGGAGTTTTTCTCCCTAGATTCAACAGGCCTGCAGGAAAGTTGATCATATTCACTGTTGCAAAGTCCATCGTATGATTCATTTTGATTTTATTTGCAAAGTACTTTTCCATTAAGGTACTGCTCCCATCTTTGATTGTTTTTCTCTTGATTCAACAACAAGAGTAGAATGTGAAATACTTGTGGAAGATTCAGAAGAGAAGTACAAAGTTAATTTTATAATGCTCTGGAGGGATGAAGTAGGGGTGATTTCCACTGATTACACAACAAGAGGAAACTGTCACACTCTCTGGTCATAGGGGACCATAAAATTCTCTCGACAGTTTTCCTAAATACAAGGATTTGGGAGGCCTAGGAGGAAATAGTAATCCCTTGCGAGTTGGAGTCAAGGGTCAATTGCAGGGTTCACTGCATATTGTTTCAATGCCTCATGGGTTTTGAGTTTACTGGTTTGGGTACACTCTCTATCAGTGTGCCTCTCCATGCTTTAATAGATGAATTTCTTCAGTTATTGTGACCAAAAAAACCCACCCCCAACTCTAAAAAACAAAAACTTAACCCCAAACAAAACATCATTTGGTGACCAACTGTCTGGTGATGAGAGCCTCTCTGAAAAGTAGCTAGCTTGGTAGTCAGATGGTAGATGAATAATCGACCATGGAGCCAATTCTCTTAGTCTTTCCTAGCTTGGTATAACCAGGAGTTTGTGTTTTCCTGACATTGCTTTTGAGAATTCAGGGTCATTACTAGGCAGTGATGAAGCATCATGGCAACATTTTAATATTGTTTTCATATATGTATGTATATTACATAGATATAGATGTATATACATATGTGTATGAACATACCCACAAGAAGCTAACCTTGTTAGGGTGATGGTAGGGGTGATAAGACGTATATAGAGGTATGTATAATATACATGAGAATGTGATACATGCATAAAGAGGAGTAGAAACAACTATGAGATCAAAGGAGAGAGAGAGATTACTTCCAGGTGTGTCTGAGAACACTCAGAGAAATTGTGTGAGGCATCCCTTCTAGCCTTGTGTAATGGGAAAGTGTGAGAAGCATATCTTTTCTGTCTTCAATCAGATCACTGATAAAAATACAGACTAGGGCCCACCTTTGGAGTGACATAGACTCATTAATCAACACTTTTAATAGTATTGCTTAACCAGTTAGGAATCTGCCTAAGCATTCTACAATCTAGCCCACCTTTTTTTCATTTTGTACAAAAGGAGCTTATGAAAGACTTGCCATATGTTTTGATGGAATCCATTGTGTTTCTCTGGTTTAGGTCTAGTTACCTTGTTGAAAAAAGAAATGAAACTAGCTTGGCATGACTTATTATTCGGTTCAGTTCTATTGATCAAAATTTATGAAATTTTTAGATGGCTTTAATTAAGGTTTTTCCTCACATCAAAAAGGATGTACCTTCTTACACTGGTGTAATTTCCACCCATTCCACCCTTCAAACTAGTTCTTCTTCCTGGGTTCAAGCAGATTAAATCTAGTCCCTCTTTTATGGGACAGCCTTTCAAGTCCTTGAAGAAAACTATCACGTCGTTTTGTGTTCTGCTTCCTGTCTCCAAAGTCTTTTCTTCATCATACTGAGTCTTCCAACATATTCTCACATGGCATTTTTTTCACTATCTGCTCTGTTCCTATAAGATAAGATCATAGAAAGAGCTTGAAGGGACCTGAGAGGTCATTCAACTCCCTTATTTTCTAGATAAAGCAATTCAGGCCTTGAAAATGGAAATCACTAGCCCAAGGTCATAAAGAAGTAAGAGGCAGAGTATGGATTCAAATCTAGCTCCTCTGATTTGAAATTCTGAGTACTCCTAATTATTAATGCATTTTTCTAATTGAGATATTGAGAACTCACGGAAATATTTCAAATATAGTCTGAGCATGTCAGAGTATAACAAAACTATTATCTCTTTCATTCAACTATTATCTCATTATTCTTTCTGGATGTAGCCCAAAGTTGAATGAACTTTTATGACTGCCATACCATATGTTTACAACCACCCTTCCCCCTCAGGTCTTTTCTGATAAGCTACTATCTAGACAACCTCCAGTTTCATACATCTGAAGTTGATTTTTTGATCCCAAATATAATGCTTAAAATGTATTGCTATTAAAATTCGTTGGATTAAATCTGCCCCAATATTTAACCTGTCAAGACATTTTTTGCTTTTGGCACGTTAGCTGTTTTCCCTAGCTTTGCATCATATACAAATTTCATAAGCCCCTTATTTAAATTATTAATAAAAATTTAAATAGTAGAGGTCTAGCAATCTGAAGAAAATCATTGCATTCACTCTGACCAAAAATATTGCAGAGTTTCACCCTTTCATTATTGCTGAAGTCCCCCTGGGTCCCATTGCTACTACTGCCAACTTGTTCATCAACTTGGGCACTGGTATTGTTCCTCCCATTGCCTTAGCCTATGAGAAAGCTGAGAGTGGCATCATGAACCTGAAGCAGTGCCACAAGAAGGACAGGTTGGTGAATGATCACATAGCTTTGCATTCCTACTTCTAATTTGAAATCTTAAAACCTGTGGGAGGCATCTTTACTTACATTGTCTATGTGGACCAAGAATTCAATCCTAACCTACTCATTTACTTGTAGCCATTATGGAAAAATTATAATATGAATGATAAGAATGGACAAAATATCTGTAGAAGTACTTGTACTGGACTGGATATGCTGTTTACTTTATTGCAGTCTTGGTTCAGCAAACAGCAGATGTAATCATCAAAAAACATGGATAAATTCAATTTTCTAGCAAAGTCTCTGTCTCTTCAGAAATAAATTCATTTGGCTTGGGATTGCTTCTCAAGTCATCATAGCACTAATCCTCTCCTATGGATTTGGAATTGTTACAGTCCTAAATTTCACCATGTTTCAGGTTCAGTATTAGTTTGTGGTGGTACCATATGTCATTGTCATCTGGCTATATGTTGAGTTCTGAAAACTCCTAATCGGGCACTATCCAGGAAGCTGGTGGGATAAGAACATGTAGTAAGTACTAAAATTGCTATTAGTTCCCAAGATTCTTTTTGAATTTCTTACTGGTGATGTTCAGTGTTCTCCAGTCATCTCTGCTGAGAAATCTCTTCTGCAATATGGGCATCATCAAAATCCATACACTAAAAGAAATTTGTATTTAGGATTCTCAGTTAACACATTGGAAAAATGAGATTTGGCTTTTTATACAAGCTATTTTTCTTTTGCATTTTGTCCTCTGTCCCTTTTTTTTTGTTTAAAATGTATAAATTTTAAAAGAGGTGGAGAAGAAAAAGAATTTTCATTTGTATATAAGTTTCCCTGATGTTTAATATTATTGTAAAGCATGCACTAGGCAGGTAGATGGCACAATGGATAGAGTGCTGGACCTGGAGTTAGGAAGACTCATCTTCCTGAGTTCAAATCAGACCTCAGACACTTAATAGCTGTGTAACCGTCTTTACCTCAGTTTTCTCATCTGTAAAATGAGCTGGAGAAGGAAAAGACAAACCACTCCAGTGTCTCTGCCAAAAAAACCCCCAAATGGGGTCATGAAGCATCGGACACAACTGAAGCAACTGCAACAACAAAGCATGCACTTGTACTGGGTTTGAAATTCTTGAGTTTTGTAAACTCAATCTGGGCGTGGTTATGTGTAGCATTAGCCCTAGTAGACTGGTTTAGAGAGACCACATTTTAAAGAGTGTTTTAAAAAATAAAGTTATGATTGTCTTGTTTTTAAATAATACCAAACCAAACCAAAACAGTACAAGTCTAGGGCCAGGATAGTCCACTAGAGGCCTCCTTTTGAGATGACACTGAGTTATTAATTATTCATCAATTTTAAATCGACCTCACTTTACTATTGTCTAGCTTGTATTGCATCTTATCCTTGAGGACAGCACTAGAGACTGTGTTAAGTGCTTTGCTAAAGTCTAGGAAAAGTACATCTATAACATTCCTCTGATCTAACCCTGTGAAAAAAGTAAATATCAGTAAGATCATTGGTAAGGAAACGGAGTTCATCTGGACCGACTTGTTCTTGATGGAATCATTTTAGCTTCTAGTGATTCAGTCTAATATGTGTTAGGCACTGTGCTAGGTGTGTTGGGGATATGAATATAAAGGCAAAACAGGTGCTACCCTCAAGGAGCTTACATTCTCTTTGGGTGTACAACATGTAAACATCAGTAAACAGGATATATAAAAATGCAAAGTGATTTTGGCCAGGAGAAAAGCCACTGGAAGAATCAGAAAAGGCAAGGTAACACATCAACTGAGCCTTGGAGATGATGTAAGTTCAACTAGTAAGTTGAACTAGAAACAAACAGAAGTAAGTTTGACCCCAAAGTTTTCAATTAGTCAAGGAGCATTTATTAAACAAACTATGTGCAAAGTACTGTGCTAAGCACTGGAGTATTACTGAGATTGGTGATATAGTTGAAGATATACTTGGTTCAACAGAATCAGGATTGGTAAATGAGTGTCGTGGAGTAGCATTGTATATTCAAAAAACACCTAACGTTGAAGAAATCTAGGAATGAGAGAGAAGAAAGAAGATAGCAACTGAGAATGGGATCTGTAGGAATGATTTGTTCCTGGTCAGAGATAGAATGCACCTAACAACAGTTGGTGAGATTTTTTTGCCTTGAGTTTTGCAAAAAAGAAGTGAGTAAGAAAGGCTAAGTAACCTAAGGTAAGGAGGTAAATTTGACTAAATAGATGTCATTGAGCTTGGTAACTGAAATATATAGTCCTGGAAGAGAAGACCTCATTAAAAAGAAACAGGATAGGTAAAATAAAGGTGGTGGAACAGTATCATATATTAAGAAGATAAACAGGTGGGAAAAGAAAATGATAGTGGGAAAAATGTGAGGGTGAATGTTTGAGCAAAGATCAAAGGCTCTTGTCATTAAAATATACTTATAAGGCACCTAGAAAGGAAGAGTAAAAGATAGAGAATCTGGAAAACAGATCAGAAGCCTGGCCCACAGGTATAACATAGTCATAATGTGTGACTTCAATTATCTAGACATCTTCTGGAACTCTTTCCTTGCCCAAAGCACATCAACTAATTCATTTTCCTTCTTTTTTTTTTCCTTAAGCAAATACATTTTCAACTAACTGATAATTTCCTCCCTCTAAAGGTAGAGGAAACCAAAAGTAGAAATTCTATTAAGAATATTCTATTTTATTGATGCTTACCAATAATGAAGAACTAATTGGTTGATTTAGAAATAATATTATAATGGAAACGTTGGGGAGAACTGAAACATTCCATTGTAAGATCTGTGATTGCAGAGAAGAAAGTCAACCTTGGTCTGACATGCATTCTAAATTTTGAGAAAGCCAATTTAAAGTTGTGTATAGATAGGATGGGTAACATTTCATGGCCAAAAATTCTATAAGAATGTCATTCCAGTAGGGATGGATAATTCTCAAGAATGGAATTCTGAAGATGCTGAAAGGAACAATTCTGATGAGTTGGGAAAGAGTATGTGGTTGAGCAGTACCAGTGTGGATGCATGAGAAACTCATTGGCCCAAGTTAGATGTTAGTGAATTAGGGATTGTGTGTATGCACCCACCTGAGCAGCTGTGAGCCCTGTATTTTGAGTCATTTCTTCCCATAAAGTTTTGGCCGATACAAAGAGAGCTGAAAGCCTGAGTAGGAAATAGCACAAGAACACTAAATCATCCAACTTTGGGGAAGGAAGGGGCAAAAGGAAAGACAAAATGGCATTGGCACAGTGTGGAGTGATCTGGCATCTGGCTCTAGAGTCATTTTCATCATGAGACTAGGATAGTGACTCATTGCAGGCTTATATGCCAAGTGGAAAGCAGGAGAGGCTGTAGGTCTGGATAATGTCAAAAGCTGAGTCCCCAGTAATGAAGAAAAGTGACCAGAGGAGGAATTAACAGCCATAGTAGTGTCTTTAAATAATTCTCCCTTTTCTTCCTGTAAATGGTCATTATCAGGAAGCTAGCTGATGCAGTTGATAGAGTACTGAACCTAGAGCAAAAAAAGGATCTGTTAGCTTTGTGATTCTGGGAAAATTTCTTAACCTCAGACTCCATTTCCTCAACTGTAAAATGGGGATAATAAAAGCATCTATCTCCCAGAGCATTTGTGAATATAAGATGCAATAATATGTGTGAAGTGTCTAGTTCATAGTAGATGCTTAATAAATGCTTTCAACTGAATCTTGTAAACTAAAAGTAAATAAACAAATCAATTTAAAAAGAAAAAAATCAATGCTTTTTTCCTTCTTTTAAAATTCTAGAGTAAACAATGATGTCATTAAAAAAATAACTGAAAAATAGGTTACCAATTGCTAGAGATGACAGCTCTTTTACTAAAGCTAAGATTCTAAGCAAATCCGTTAACTTCTTTTAGCCTCATTGAGTTGTTGTGAGGAACTCACTTTGTAAGTCTTAGAGCCCTATATAGATCTGATCTATTAAGATTATTATGCAGTAGAAATCATGGGAATTCATGATTCTATATAAAAATTGCATGAAAATGTAAATTGCTTTAATACAAATAAGAAAATTCACCATAGTAAATCAAAACTTAATATTTCATTTAATTCACAACAGTGAGAAACAGTTCACTTAAGTTCATAGAAGCACAAGATACTCATGCCAACATAAATAGGTGACAAATATATGTGGCAAATGCAGAAAAAATGGCTTAATAGCACTAAGAAATTTTCATAATATTTTTTAACCCACAAAATTGTGCTGTTTATTTTTCATGCTTTAATGCCTTTTGAAAAATACATTATTAAGAGGATAGTAAAAACTTCTCTGACTGTTTACTAGGCAAAAGGCTGGCATAATCATTTGAATGTGTCATAACTCAAGATTTATTTTTAGCATTCTTTGTTTTATTTATTAATTCAAAACATAAATACTGTCAGACTTAAGCAAAATCAGCAAGCTACTGGTAACTTATGAGTGACTTAGTTCACAATCTCTTGTTCTGTCTTATCTGATTTTGTGAAATTACCAATTTTCACATCTCCAAAGTTCATGAACAGAAGTTAAGTACTTTTACAATTTTTTTTGACATCCACATTTTAAATGACCAGAAAGTTTGGTCACAAGAGGGGAAGCAATGGGAAGACTGATGGTTTTGTTACTGAGGGCCTGGGTTAAAATCCTGAATCTACCATTGACTACTTGTATAACATTAAGCCAATCACTTAACTTCTGTGGGTCTCAGTTTCCTCAACTGCAAAAAAAAGGCATTAGACTGGATGATTTCAAAGGTATTTTCCAGCTTTAAATCTACAAATCTAGGAGAAAATTCACATAGGTTTTGCTACTTACTATGAGACATGACTGTGCTAAGCACTTTATGAATATTTCCTCACTTAATCCAATTTAAAAGAGGAAATAACATTAAAATATATTAGTCGCTGATGTATGTGGATGGCATCAAGCTATACGACTCCATTGAAAAACACATTAAACAACTCTTTCAGTTGTGGAATCTTTCTCCAAAGAAATCAAAATATCATTTGATTTTGATAAGTAAAATTCTTAACACACACTAAAGAAAGATGAAGACTGAAGGATTTGAATTATGAAAACTTCCATTCTAGGCAAGACACATCAAGCATAGTATCACCAAGGTGATAACTAAATACATTTAAAAATCTCCCAGAATCCTAAAAGCAAAGTCAAATGGTAAGAGCACATTTTAAAAAAATAACACCTGTGTAATACCAGTCTTAGTGTACACTTTCAGGAGAGTAAAACATACCAGAAGAGATTTGGAAAGTATCCTAAAACTCCCCCACCTAAGAAAACCTTGTATACAATATTACCAGAACACAGGCCCATCAACCTAAGGCAGCTATAGAAAGATTGACATTTTTTACTAAAAAAGAGAAAGGGGATTGTAGGTATTCTTAGAGCACATAATAAACAGACCTACAGAGATATTTTTTGGAACAAACTGACATCACTGTTGGGCTTTCAGATTTGTTGAATATTACATAAAGTGTTTTATCTCTGGATGGAGCTTATAAAATATATAATATCTAAAAATGGAACCCAAAGTTCCTCCATGTGTAACATCCACATGAACTCAGCCAGTTGATAATGAAGCATTGAACAAATGACTTAGTCAAGTGGATATGTTTGTAGAAACAGAGGGGTTTATGATGACAATTTATGATGAAGTCATTGCCACTAGCAATTACAGAAGCAACCTATACTTGGCAATCAAAGCAGATCACATAAGCAGACAGAAGAAAGAGCAACACATCACTGCATACTACAGAAGTTTGCACTTTAGGAATACTTACGAAGACTTAACTTGTTGTCTACATCTAACTGAAATTTGCTATCTTTCATAGATTGGTGAATAACAAATTCTCATACTACAAACACAGACCGCCTCAGAATATCCTGAAGAATGCAGCCAAAAAATTGGAATACACTTGGATTCTTGTCACAGACCAAACTGTTACAATTGCCCAGATATAATATTGATCTAAAAAGACCAAAGAATGATGTTTTTTTTTTAAACATACAATGCCATAGTAAATACTCAGAAACTCCAGGCTATATATGGAATGAAAAGCTCAAAATACAGCAACCTAGCAGAAGAAATCAAAATCACGTGAGAGTAGGATGAGGTGCATATCATCTGTGTTGCCTTGTCCGATGTTGGAATTGTATCAAAGATACTTTCAGTGAACCTATACAGATGAGCTTTTTCCAATGATAGAAACATTTATCCAACTGCATAGTAGTCTAATAAATGTTAAATAGAAAAAAATAACAGGAATGCAATAACTTGTTTCGGAATGGTTTCTGAATCGAATTGAAAAAGATGAGGACAATACAATAACAATAACTTTTAGTTATATTTTTAGTACAAATTTTAGTTGTAGGCTGCAAAAATTTAGTACCTACTGAATAACCAGCAAGATACCACCCTGATGGCTAGAATTGTGTATCAGAAGCTTGTTCTTTTCCATAAATGGACAACAAATCTCTGTACTACAAATAGTCCTCAAAATAGCCCAGGGAACTTAACAGATAAACTGTCCTGCAACTAGACAATCATCACAGACCAAAACTGTTGCCCACAATCGACTGAATGTGATATTGATCCTAAAAAACTTAAAGTGAATGTTTTATTTTATTTTATTTATGTTCCAAAAGCATTTTTATTTTTTTAAGTTGATTGATTTATTTACTTTTAGTCTACAAGATTCAGTTCCACAATCCCTTGAGTTTCAAATTTTCTACTCTCCCTCTTCCCCCCCCCCCCCCCCATGGTGGCATGCAATCAAGTACAGGATCTGCAAATACTTTCACATTGGACATTAGTCTGGTTGTATAGAAGGGTTGTAACCAATGGAGTGAACAGTGGGAAAAAGGAAAGAAAACCAAACATGGAAAAGAATGATAGCATGTAGATTGCTTCAGTCTCCATTTAAACTCTGTTCTTTCTAGATCTTTCAAAGAGAATGTTTTAAATAGATGTTGCCATAGCAAATACTCATACTCTCAAGGTTATATGGGATGAAAAGCTTTCAAAATATACAGTTCTAGCACCAGAAATAAAAAATAGTTATTGATGGTTGAAATCAAATTAATGGGGAAACAGGGTGAAGTTCTGTTATTGGAGTTATCTTGAAGATGACAGTGAACCTACAAGTGAGCTAACCTTTATTCAATTACAAATAGCAGCTATTTTTTATCTACCTTGCTAGAGCCCATAGAACATTACATATGATAAAATAATAGTCCTATGGCCCATTTCTATTTGAACTTGATTGGAAAAAGATGAGAAAAATTAAATGAATAATGATACCTTTTACTTTTTGAGACTTTTCAGTTCACAAAGCCCTTTCAAATCCATATTCTTGCTTGACCCAACAAACCTATCAGTTTCAGGACTGACATAAGGAACCCTATTTTACACATGAAAAAATGATGACTTGAAGAGTATGGGTGACTTTTTCAAAGTCATACCTGACAGAGAGGGGTGTGTTGCAGAGTTTCTTTTTTTTTCTTGAATGACTTGTTTCTTTACTTTTAGTTTACAAGATTCAGTTCCACAATCACTTGAGTTTCAGATTTTCTCCCTTCCCTCCCCCTCCCCCCCCGTGGTGGCGTGCAATCATGTATAGGATCTGCAAATACTTTCACATTGTACAATAGTTTGGTTATATAGAAGGGTTGTAACCAATGAGTGATCACTGGGAAAAAAAATGTTGCAGAATTTCAACTCAGTTTTTATGGCTCCATGTCAGTTTTAACAAGGATACACACACACAGACAGACATACATGAGCATTATATAGTTCCTTACACTTAAAATTCTTTTAGGAATGTTTACTGTGTATAATCAACAAAGAATTTTCTGTCATCCCTATCATTATTCATCCAGATTAAGGAATTTTCCAAAATGGGGAAAAGCTGATCTTTATATATTGAAGTCTCTATATTTACTATAAAAAAGAAACACTCATTGGACAGTAGTTGCTTATTCAATCTTGTGTAGTTATCAGTTGATTTTGTTTCATTAAATAATAGGAAGAGTGCATTTTTCCACTTTTATAACTTATAAATCATCACAGGCCTTTCCCTCAAATTTTCCAAGAGGGAAAAAATAACTTTACTTGGGTGGAGATTAAACAGAGAATGGAAAGCTTCAACTCAAAAGGCAAATTTTTCACAAAGTTATGAACATTTAACCAGGAGATAATAATTGAAACCATTTTGCATCCTTATCCACCAAATTAATCAATGGAAGAAAATTTTTTAGACAATAGATATGGGAAACTCAAAATATTCCATGAGCATGTATTCCTCCAACGTTGTATGCATAACACCTCTGTTACTAGTCCCTGAAGGCCATACAAAGAAGCAAATAATGGTGGTTTTGGACTTCCAAAGCAAAGGGGGGTAGCATAGATAAATAAATAATAATGGAAGTTTAGCCAGTAGTTTCAAATGCTTTTCCCTAGAGCTTCTGATAAAAACAAAGAGATTTGAATTTTACTCCCAATCTCTCTCACTGTCCTCGATAATGGAAGAACTATAAACAGAGAAAAACAGAAAACTGGGCTTTGAAATGACAAAAGATGAGTGAGATGAATCAGAAAATTTAATTAATGTTAGAATGTAAAGGTACTTTGAGGTCAACTAGTCCCAACTCGTTTTAGAAAAGAGGAAGCTGAGGATCAGTTTAAAGATTCAAGGTCACATAGCTTTTTATGGGCAAAGTGGAAAGAAGAACTAGGTTCTCCTGACTTCCAGTTCTATAGTCTTTCCATGACACCATTTGCTTCTTTGATCAAAGTGATAGGGAGGAATTGCACTGCAGTGAAAAAGAGTACTAGATTTAAGTCAGCTGGGGTTGAAGACCTGTCACTTATCTGTGTGGCCCTTGGACAATTCCGTATCATTTGTAAAATAAAGGGGTTGGCTTAGATGGCTTCTAAAGTCCTTTGTAGATCTTAATTTATGATGCTATGAGGGTTGATTTTATAGCCATACAAACAGTATGTTGAGGGATTTAACTTCTATTTTCTGAAAGGATTAGTAAAAAAAGAATCTTTGTAACTTGAAAGTTTAGAATCTTAACTTCCTTTCCCCACTATATTTTATTATACAGTGTGTGGGTTGATTTAAACAATAAACAAGCAAAAGAATTAAAATAATCTATCTCACTTCAATTAGAATGAGACAGGCCATTCCCAGAAAGCTGTTTTCATTTACAAAGATCAGAACGTTATTTTCTTTGCCTAATTCCAAAGCTTGAGATTTGTGGAGAAATGAGGCTACATTATCTTGAGCTATACACAGAAAGAGGCCATAGCAGGGGCATTAAGTTAGGGGGGGGGTAAAAAAGGGTGGCAATTGAAATGAAGGTGATGACAGTGAAAGCCGCATTACTCAGCTTTCGGTCAGCCTAGGAGCTACCCGTGCTGATCTGGCTTAGTCCATGGGCCCTAGTCAGTTGCCAGAGGCACATAGAGGATCAGTGACTTGTCCAGGGTCACAAAATTAGCATTAGAGATGGAATTGAATGAAGACTTTTCTGATTCAAAGTCTAGTGATCTATCTGATACTCCAAAAATGAATCCTGAAAGCCCCCAGAAGTTAAGTGACTTTTTCAAGGTCCTATAGTTTCAAGGTCCCTAGTTCAAGTAACTATCAAAGAAGGATTTGAAACTGGATCCTTTGAAGTGTAGTATAAGGTAGAGGGTACAGGTGCAGGGCTGGAGGGTGGGGCAAGTATGGAGGAGTACATGGGGGTGATGACTGGAGTGTAGGTGACAATGTGTGGAGATGGATGGGAAGTGCCATGGAGGCCTAACTCCTGGCAAGAAGCTGAAAACTCACCTATGAGAGTCTGGTATCCCAGGGGCAGAGTTCAAATTTCAAACTGAGGGAGACTGGGATAATGGCCAGAGGGCAAAGAACTTGATGTGAAGGTTGGTATGTGCTGTTATCTGCTCACAAAAAGAAGTCTACTTAAAACTAGAGCATAAGGGAGCCAGTCCCTCTCTGGCATTTAATTGTCCTGCCTAAGTTGTACTGCTATGTGGACACATATGCCTGTTCATGATGGTGACGTATTGTTTTTCATTTCCTGGTTGGAATTTCATTATCCACTTAATTCCTGGTGTCTGGCTTGAATCCCGAGTCTCTACCTGTGCCTGTAGTTCCTTGAGACTCTCTTTTCTAAGTGCATTTATGGCCACCAAACAATTCAAGGCCAATAAATCCTTGAATTAGGTTAGGAATTCTAGTTGTAAATTCTGATCACTATATCACACAGGCCTCTCCAAAGTAGAGAGGAGGTAACAGAGTAATGTAGTTGTCACTTAACATAGATAGGAAAAGTTTCTTGCTTGGTCTTCTATCATTATTAATCACTTTAAAGAAAAGGAAAATTAGATATTAAATCTGTTAGAATGCTATTCTTAAGGAAAAGGATTTATCTTGCTTTCCATATTATAGCCACAGAGAGATGTCCCATGAATTAATAGGTTCATCTGACCCTCACCAAACTGAATCCATGGCATTTTTTGGGTCATTTATTTTACTATAATAGAATTTCTAACTCACTAAGTTAAATTCATATTGAGTTTTAATGTCTTATAAAATTCACTGTGGTTATTATTACTTAGAACTACTTTTGATGCTCATATGCCTTCTGAATGGTCTTAGCAACAAATATTTAGAAATAACTAAAGTCTTGGACTCTGAAAAATAGGAAAAAAATCAATTTAAATGAAAACATTCCTTAGTCTATTCCTACTGGGAAAATGTTTAAAATTTAAGTATAGAAAAGTGCTAAGACAGGCTTACTTGGAAACAAGAAGAAAAACTTTGGATTTATACATATTATAACACATGTTATCAATCAATCAATATTTATTAAGTACCTACTTTGTTTCAGGCACTGTGCTAAAGACTGGGGATTCAAAAAGAGGCAAAAGACAGTCCCTGTCCTCTAGAAGCTTACAATCTAATGGGGTGAGACAACATGCAAAAAACATACTAAGCGACTTATATACAAGATAAATAGGAAATAATGGAGAGAGAGAAGGCCCTGGAATTAAGAGGGTTTGGAGAGTACTTCCTGTAGAAAGTGGGATTTTATTTGGGACTTTAAGGAAACCAGGGAAGTCACTAGTTGGAGTGGAGGAGAGAGAGCATTCCAGGCATCAGGGACAACACACCTGGAGTCAAGAGGTGGTATCTTGTTCATTGTACAGCCTGCAGGCCAGTGTCACTGGATTGAAGAGTACATGTTGGGCAGGAAGGTATAAGAAGATTGGAAAGGTAGGAGGGGCTAGGTGGCAAATGTCATATAACCTATATTTGAATGCCAAAAGAGCATTTTGCATTTGCTGCTAGAGGCGATTGGAAGCTACTGAAGTTTATTGAGCAGGGGGCTTACGTGATCAGACCTGAATTTTAGGAAAGCCACTTTAGCAGCTAAATGAAGGATGGATTAGAGTGTGGAGAGACTTGAGGCAGGCACATCCACCAGTAGGCTATTGCAATAGTCCAGGTATGAGATGATGAGGGCCAGTAGAAGAGGAGAAAAGGGGATGTATTGGAGAGATGTTGCCAAGGTGATATCAACAGACCTTGGCAACAGTTTGGATGTAGGAAGTGAGAAATAGTAAGGAATCCAGAATGGCTCCTAGGTTGTGAGCCTGAGGGAGTAGGAGGATGTTTCTTTTTCCTTTATAGTATTAGGGAAAGTGGAAGTGGGGGGGAGGGGATTTAAGGGGACAGATAATGAGTTTTGCTTTGGACGTATTGAGTTTAAGATGTCTCCTGGACATCCAATTTGAGATTTCTGAAAGGCAGTTGAAGACGTGAGACTAGAGATCCACAGAGAGATTGGGGTAGGAAAGTTAGATTTGAGAATCATCAGCATAGAAATGGTTATTAAATCTATGAGAACTGATGAGATTACTAAGTGAAGTAATATAGAAGGGGAAAAGAAGAGGGCCAGGACAGAACCTTGAGGGATTCCAATGGTTAGAAGGAGTGATCTACAGGAGGATCCAGCAAAGGAGACAGAGGAAGAGAGGTCAGATAGGTATGAGGAAAACCAGGAGTGAATGCTCTCCCGAAAACCTAGAGAGAAGAAAGTATCAAGGAGGACAGGCCATTAAGTTTGGCAACTAAGAGATCATTAGTAACTTAGAAAGATAAGGTTGGAAGCTAGATTTTTGGGAGTTAAGAAAAGTGTGAGGAGAGGAATTGGAGACACCTATTGTGTACAGCCTTTTTGAGGAGTTTAGCTACAAAGAACAGAAGAGATATAGGACAATAGTTAGTGGGGATGAAAGGATCAAGTGAGAGGTTTGTGGGTTTTTTTTTTCAGAAGATACAGATATGTTTGTAGACATTAGGAAATGATCCACCAGAGTGAGAGAGATTGAAAATAAGTGAAGGAATGATGATGACAGAGGTGGAGGAGAGTGATAAAATGGAATGGCTTGGTAAGGTGTAAGGATACTACATAATGTGCAGCAGCAGTGAAGGAAGAGAAAGTAGCAGAAGGGAACTGAGTGATAAGAGGAAGAGGTGAGAAGAGGGAGCTCACCGTGAATGACCTCAACTTTTCTGGTAAAACATGAAGCAAGGTTCTCAGCTGAGTGGGTGAAAGAGTGAGATAAAGGAGGTTTGAGGAGGAAAGGAAAGGTTTGGAAGAGTCACTATGGAGAGTGGAGTAGTCAGTTGATAAAGGAAGTATAGTAGGATTTCCTAGCAGCAGTGAATGCCCAGTTGAGGTTATATAACATAAATTTTTAGTGGATTTAGGACACTTGCTTGATTCTTTCCCCTTCATTCATCAGCACACATAAAGAAATGAAAGTGATGAATGGTGAGGGTGACTAATGCCATAGTTTGTGACTTGGTCTGAAGTCTTTCTCCATTGTAATCCATCCATCAATCATCTGTCAAAGTGATTTTCCTAAAGCACAGGTCTGACTATATCACCCTCCTACTTGATAAACTCCCATGGTTCTCTGTCACCTTGAATCAAATATAAAAATCCTGTATGGCATTAAAAAATTTTCATCATTGTCTCTTATCCTACCTTTATGCTTATACGCTACTCCTCCACCCCACCATGTACTGTGATCCAGTGACATCTGCTTCCTTGCTGTTCCTCAAACAAAATATTCCATCTCTCTGCTTCAGGCATTTTCACTGGCTGTACCCCATGCCTGGAATTCTCTCCCTCCTCATCTCCCCCTCCTTTATTCTCTGGCTTCCCTCAAGTCCCAGCCAAAAACTTTACTTTCTACAGAAGCCTTTCCTGACCTCCCTTAATTCTAGTGCTTTCCCTCTGCTGATAATCTCCAATTGATCCGTATGACTTTTGTACATAGTTGTTTGCATGTTATCTCCCTTCCATTAGACTGTAAGCTCCTTGAGGGCAGGATTGTCTTTTGCCTCTTTTTGTATCCCCAGTGATTTAGCATAATATGTGGCACATGAAAGAAACTTAATAAGTACTTATCGACTGACTGACAAAGTGGTTCAATAGTCACATTCACTATGTGACTATCAGATTTGCATATGGAGGGAATGACACAAAGATATTATAGTAGAGTTTTTTGATATGATGGAATTTAGTTTTAATAACAATTATTGATATTATTAAAAATGATGTTATTCTGAGACAGTGTTTTGTTGGATTTACCAGTAATTAATTTTATATGCTCACTTTGAGGCTTAACTTAGTATTAAAATAGGGTTTGTAAAATTTCTTAATGATCAAGAAAGCATGTACTTTAAAATAGTGCTTTGTTGACATTTTCATTATTTGACGTGAAATATAAGCATTCTGTGAGTACATTAATTGTAGGCGAACTTTTGACAGAAGGAGACAAAGCAGCAAGGTGGTGAGAAACATGA
This sequence comes from Pseudochirops cupreus, assembly GCA_028627135.1. NCBI lineage: Eukaryota > Metazoa > Chordata > Mammalia > Diprotodontia > Pseudocheiridae > Pseudochirops > Pseudochirops cupreus. The sequence goes on from CM053584.1 coordinate 95,081,792, forward strand.
ATCATGCTGAGGTAGTAAAAATAGTATTTAATATTGCTTTCATCCCAATGGATTTCTAAAGACACTTTTAAAAAATATGCACCAACAGCAGGGCAGCCTGGTACAATATTTTGAATTATTTTGAGTCTGTAGTAATAGCGTTGGTATGACTGAATTCCTTCTTCATCTAAAAGGCTTATAACACAAACCTCTCTGGTTTGTGTTAAGATTAACTTGATAATATTGAAATGACCCAGTCTGGACTTTTGTTGTAATATATACTTCATGGCTGGTGCTCAAATGCCAGCTAATAATGACATCCTCATGTTTCACGTGTCAGAACTCTGGATTTCCTTGTGGTAGTTAATTTAAGATGCTACATCCCATGTATGATTACAAAAGGCAGGTGAACCAACATTTTTTCTCATCCAACAATTTGTTTCCATAGTGACCTCATTTTTTTGGTCCTGCTTCTCAAAGCTTTTGAGCCCTGGTTTCTTCCAGTTTTCTTGATCCCTCTTTTCTGTTTGATGGTGTCCTTTCCTTTTTCAATTCCATTCCAGTTGATTTAGTTTATTCTTACTTTTTGCTTAATTTGCTCCCTTCAGATCTGATTTTTCTTATCAGCTTTGCCCTAATTTCTGCCAGTGACATCTTTATTCTTTGAATTTTCATAGTGTGGGGAAGGGTCATTCAATAAATTCTCCCACACCACTGAAAGTAAGCAATAATATGCCAGGTGCTGATAGATTTATCACGTGAGATCACATGTCAACCACCTAGACCTGATGCACTTGTCAAGCAACACCAGATCTCAAATGTCCACTAGCTGTGAATAGACATCTCCTACTTGTTACAGGAGGTCTATTCAGATTGGCTGTCCCCTGGGACCTGTACAGCACCATTGAATTACTGGAAATGGAGATAGAAGGAATGATATAGGGGAGAACCTTCCAAACAAACCCCTGGGAAAGAATCAGCTTAAAGGTGACGAAAACAACTTGACCCTCATCAAGTCCCTATTTGCCCCTTTTCTCTCTTGGCTAGAGGAGGACCTTGTGAACTTTGGAAAATTGGAGGATTTTCCCCTCAATATCCTTATAGTATTCCCAAAACAACTTATGAAAGTGTCTCCTTCAGGAACCAAGGACAGACTAGATATATATCTAAGGCTCTACAAAGAACCCAGCAGAAAACTACATCATACCTAAAAGGAACCTCTTGTGTACTCCAGCAAAAGGACCTCCAGGAAGTGTGTAATCCCTTTGCTACATATACTTATCATCCCACTTTCCCCTGTACTACATATGAATTTATAGGAGAGTTTATCATAGACTGTCAGAGGGATGCTTTGTACCAACCATACTACCATATTAAGGATCCTTTTCTAACTGATAAATCATAGAGAGAAGCATAGTTGCGGGGGATCATGAACAATAGTACTAGAAAAGCAACATTTAACTCTTCAGTGTTAGACTCTATAACCCTAAGGGGAGACATAGCAATCTTGCTCTGCGAACCTGACTTGCCAGTGCGTGTGGGAGTTTGTGAGTTGCAATAAAGATGCTCAGATACAATAGAAAAATGCAATCACAGGAGAATAAAATGGGAAGTTTCTCCTCTTTCCAAGAACTTAGTGATTGCATCTTGAGAAGATCAGAATCTATCCAACATTTCAAAGGTTCCTCAACTTTTAATGTTCAATCTTTGACATTAGAAAATTATTCACAAAAGTACATATGTGAAACCTTTTCTCCTAAATCCTTCTATTCTGTTTCTTACCACTTTCTCTCATCAGAGGACCTTATCTTTTACTAAAAAAAGAGACCATGGTTTGGGAACTGCCTCTTCTCCCTCCTTCTACATCCCCAAATCTCTCAATATTATTCCCCATTCTATCATCCTGGGGTACAGGCTCAGAGGAGAGAGACTTTCTTAGCAAGATGAAATTTTCTGCTTGCTTCCTTGATTGCATCCTCTCCTATTGTCTCCTATTGCCTCTGCTCTTTTGATCATCCCCTTTTTCTTATCTTCAGTTGCACTTTACCTACTGGCTCCTTCCATGTCTTGGCCTTCCCTTTCTTTAAAGAGTTACTCAAACTTGACACTGATACTCAAACTGTCATCCTTGCTTTATTCCCCTTTCACAAACTAGAAAAAGCTATCCTCTCCCTTTATCAGTCAATCAATATGTCAGTCTATGTGTCTGTCTATGTATCTATCTATGTATCTATATCCTATGTATCTATTTATCTATCTATCCATCCATCCATCCATCCATCCATCCATCAATTTATCCTCCATTTTTTTACTTCCTACTCACTAATCCCTTGTAAACTGAATTACGATTCTATGAGTCAGCTGAAACATTTCTCTGAGGCTGCTTATCACATATTGGCTAAAGTTGATGATCTTTTTTTATATTCCCCATACTCCTTGACCTCTTTGCAGTTTTTGATGCTGATAATAACTGCCCCTCACTCAAATTTTCTTACATCATAGACATCTGTGACAGCATTTTCCTGTGGTTTTCCTTTTATCAGCTTATTCAAAAAACATTGTGTTTATTTCATGCCAGGCACTGTGCCAAGTGCTATGGCTACAATAATAAAAAAAGAAACAAAGAGTCCCTGCTGTCAAGGAGCTTAATTCTCTCAGGGGAGACTATATACATATTATATACACATATGCTTATATATGTATATATATATATATATATATATACACACACACATACACACATACATATATATGTGTGTATATTCCTCTAGGGCAGCAGTTCTCAACTGTGGGTCACGACCCCTTTGGGGGTCGAATGACCCTTTCACAGGGGTCACAGGGGTCACCTAAGACCATCAGAAAACACGTATTTCTGATGGTCTTAGGAACTGAGACACTGCTCCTCTATCTTTTTCCAGGTGGGTCCGCCCACATGCAGATATGCCCACATACAAGTATTAAAGGGTCACGGCATTAGGAAGGTTGAGAACCACTGCTCTAGGGATACTGTATAGACATATATATGTATGTGTGTGTATGCATATATATATATATATATATGTATATATATATATATATATATATATACATATACATATAAACTTGACTAAAAGGTTCAACAGTCACATTTGTTGTCATTATTGTTTCTGTATTGTTGTCCTAATATATATTATTCTCCTGTTTCACTTTACTTTGCAACTTCCTCCTTTCTACAACATTAGGGTACTAGACTTACACTTCTCTTTCCTCTCTTCAAACCCTCAGGGCAGAAGTAATGCATCTCATAGGACCTTTCACAAATGATCTTTTGTTTATTTATATGTTTTGTATCTCACTAACAATGTAGATTAGAACCCATTCTTGTCCCTCCATCCATGTCTGTAATTCTTTTCCATGTTCTTCAAAAAGTTTGTCATAAAGGGTCCCCTAACATGCTGAAGGCCCTTCTCACCTTATCCCCACATTGCCAGGGTACCAAGACAGCACTCTAGCCATCTAATTGTCAGTCCCTCACTCTTGTCAAATGACCTTCCCATTCTCTCTTTCTGCCCTACCATTCTTTGATGACATTCTTTACTCTTGTTTTTCTTGCAAGTTCTTCATTGCTTACATGTCGCAACCTATTCACACATATCATGAGCCTTTCCATTGCTTTCTGTGTAATGCTCAATTTTAATTCTTCAGAGTTAGTGGTATTCCAGATCTTGCTGCCATATAGCAATGTTGTAGACATGTTTGTATTGAAAAGTTTGCAGTTGTGGGAAGCCTGAGGTCAGTAAATGTGCTTTGCAATCCAGCCCACTCTCCTTTTCAACTCTGGATAAAGCTCATAGTTTATCTATACTGTCTGGTGCAATACACAACTCTCCTGGGTGTCTATTCAGAAGCATGGAGAAATTTGAGCAATAGACCATCTTCATCCATTTGATCTTTTCTATGTGGATGGACAGGTCAAAATCCTTTTAGTAATTACAGATCTTTTCCAGGAGATTCTTCAGTGTCCTGGATCTTGATTTAATCAATGAAATGCATCTACAAAAAGGAGAATCAATTCTACTTCTCTAATGAAATTGGAAGCTTCTTCAGTGCCAGAATTAATTTTTTTGTTTTTGTCTTTATATTCCCCAGCTCCTAGCATAATGCTTTGCACATAATATGTGCTTGTTGAACTGGACTACTGAATTAATATAACCTTCTTGTTTCAGTTTAATCAATCAGTGAGCATTTATTAAATATTCCAAGTGCCACATTAAGTTCTAGGAATACAAAGCCAAAAAAAAAAAAAAACCAGTTCCACCCCTCAAGGAACTTACACTTTATTGAAGGAGACAACATATACATCAGTAAGTGTATACACACACACACACATATGTATGTATACACTATGCAAAGCTTTGTTTTTTCTCATGGAGGCACTAGCAATTGTTGAGGACAAGGAAAAGTTTCATTTAGAAGGTGGTGCCTGAGTTGAATTTTTAAGGAAATTAGGGATTTCAGTCCCTGGAAATCTATTTGTGAAGGTAAGTTGGGTCAGGTTATGGATGGTTTTTACATGTCAGAAAGGTTTATATTTGGCCTTATAGGTAAAAGAGAGTTACAGAAGCTTATTGAATAGGGGAGTGGACTGATCTGACCTATGTTTGGGGAAGATTATTTTGGCAGCTATATAAAGGAAGAATGGGAGAAAAGAGACAGTGGCTATTGGACTAGTCTAGGTAAGAGGTGATTATGAGTTGAACTGGGGTGGTACTTACATTGATTGGGAGAAGAAGACTTTTAAAAGATGTTGTAGAGGTAGAATTGATAAGGATTGGCAGCCAAGTGGATATTGGAGGTAGGAAGAATGAAGACTTGATATGCTCTATGCTTTATGGATATAATTTTGATAGCTGTGTTTAAGATGAGGAGATAGTGGATACTTGAGGCAAAGAGACAACTTAGAAGGTTATTGTGATAATCCAGGGGAGAGAAGGTGAGAGCCTGTACTAGGATGGTAACTATATGAATGGAGAGAAAGGGGCAGGTAGATAAGAATGATATCATGTCATTGAAAATCAGAGCTAGAAGTGACCTCAGAGGTCTTCTAGCCCAGTCTATATTTTATCAGTGATACTTTCTATAACATCTCTAACATGTGGTTATCAAGTCTCTGAAGACCACCAGTGACAGGAAACTCCATACAACCTAAGGCAACCTATTTAAAATTAGCTCTAATTTACTATTCTGTTTTCAGTGGAGATTAAGGATTCTGGGTTACATGACACTCATATCTGAAACATCTTGGTATGCCAACTATCAGTGCTACACAAGTTGAAAGATGCTTCTATTCTTAAATGTCTAAATTCTCATATTCAGTTAGGTAATGTCATACAAGCAATCACTCTTGAAGCATGTACAGTGGGACAAAAAGTCAATGTCTTTACTATTCAAGATCCATAGCTGTGAACTATCCGTTATAGCCAAAGTCTAGACCATAGGTCAATATAATTCAACTAATTTTAATAAAAATCGATGAAATCTAGGTACTTCTAAATCTTAGGAGTTTTAACTTCTTGGGAGGGATACTATTTTCAAAATGACTCCTTGTAGATCTTTAGTGATTTAGGTATGAACTATGATTTTATTCCCTTTCTCCCTTGCGCTGCCAACTCCAGAGAAATATTACCTCACCAGCTGCATCTCTCTCTTTCTTTCATGGCTTCCCTTTCCTTCCTCTTCTCCATCCGCTTCTCTGGCCCCCTCTACCTTAGGGATACCAAGTTTCACCAGAAGTATCATTGCTGATTCCAGAGATATGAAAAATACTTCATAAAATATATTCCCTTGCATAGGGTTGAGGACAATGGCTAAGTGATGTGCTCTTCTCTTTCTCCCATGTGATTTTGTGGTTCATTATTCAAACATCAACATTCTTGCTTTGTGGAGCCATACTGCAAATTGTTGTGGATACAGTACTGGTCTTAGAGCCAGTGTGAGGTAGACTTGAATCCTATTTTACTCACTTACTGGTTGTATGACCTTGGGCAAGTCACTTGAACTCTCTGAGACTCAGTTTCTTCATATGTAAAAATTAGGAATTGAATTTTGTGACCTTTAAAGTCTCTTTTAGTTATAAATCTCTGGTCCTTTGATCCTCTGATTCTCTGTTGTGCCCAACACTCTTTGGGGAGAGTTTTCTCCAAATATAAATTGGTATAAATTCAGGGTGTACAAGCTAATTTTAATAGACTACAAAAGATATAATTAGGAGCCAGCCTGAGGTTAAAAATTGTTTGTGGATAAGTCATACTGTGAACAAAATGTTTGTTAGGTCTTATGCAAAAGAGCATCAGTTTGAGCATGAAGGCTTCCTTTCCCTCCCCTCCCCTTTTGCTCTCTTCCAGTCAAGAGTCAATCTGTTTGAAGACATGCTGTGTAATGACCACTAAGTAGGTGGGTTTAAGGGAAAAGACAAACCTAAAAATATCTGTTTGCTTTTTAGACTATAGTGGAGAACAAGAATGAAAGAGTATGCTTTGTTCATTTAAACATTCTAATCACAATATAAAAAACACTGTGAAGCTAGTAAATTTAAAACTTGAAAATTGGTTTGAAAGGCATTAATAGTTAGGAGAATTTTTTTTTAAAAAAAATTCTTAATTTAAATTAAGCCTTGAATGAAAGAGGAGATTCTAAGATAAAATCTTTGCAAGGATTCAAATCTAGTGAATTATCGTTATTGAATATGGGTACTTTAAGAAATAGGACTGATATAAACTAATTTAGTTAAAAACCTCAAGACATTTTAAAATGGGAAAACTATATTTTAATTTAATTTTATTTTAAAGGGGAAAGATACATTTCATAATGGGAAAAATATTTTAGGAGTAAAAGGACCATTCTACAATTGATAAATGGTGAAAGAATACGAATAGATAGTTTTCAGAGAAAGAATTCTAAGTTTCAATAGCCATATGAGAAATACTCTAATTTATTAATAATTAGGAAATACAGCCTAAAACAGCTCTAAGGTTCTACCTCATGCCCATCAGAAGGGAAAAGTTGACAAACATGGAAAGTGACAAATGCTTGGAGAGCTGAGATACATTCACTGTTGATCAAACTGTGAACTTATCCACTTATTCTGGAAAGCAATTTGGAACGATGTCCCCAAAGCTATTAAAATGTGCACGTGTTTTGACTCAGCAATATGACTTCTAAGTATATACCATCAAAGAAATCAAAGATAGATGAAAGTGACCCATACGAACAAAAATATTTACAGCAGTTCTTTTTGTGGTGGCAAAGAATTGGAAACAGAGGGGGTACTCGTCAAATTGAGAATGGCTGAATAAGTTGTGGCATATGAATGGGATTGAAGACTACTGTACTGTAAGAAATGATAAGGGAAGATTTCAGAAAAACCTGGGAAGACTTGCCTGAAATGATGTAGAGTGAAGTGAGAACAACCTAGAGAACAACTTATACAGTAATAACAATATTGTAAAGATAGATAACCTTGAAAGACTTGGGAACTCTGGTCAATATAATGACCAACCATAAATTTAGATGAATGATGATAAAGCATACTCACACCTCTAGATAGAGAAATAATATACTCAGAATGCAGATTGAGACATGTATTTTTTGACATAGCTAATAAGGCTATTATTATTTGCTTGGCTATACATATTTGTCACAGGAGTTTCATATTGATTGGCCTCACAATGGAAGGAGCAGTAATTGGAGGTGGGAGAGGGAGGGGATCTTTGTGAATGTAAATTAAAACTTAATTTTAAAAAAGAGTAAAATTAAAACTACCTATAGTCATATAAAAAAGACTCTAAATCACTATATATAAAAGAAGTACAAATTAAAACAGTTCTGAGCTACCACCTCATACCTATCAGATTGGCTAATATGACAAAACAGGAAAATAATGAATATTGGAGAAGATGTGGGAAAATTGGAACACCAATGTTTTATTGGTGGAGTTGTGAACTGATCCAACTGTTCTGGAGAGCAGTTTGGAACCAGCAATGCCACAACTAGGTCTGTATCCCAAAGAGATCATAAAAAAAATGGAAAAGGATCCATGTTTACAAAAATAGTTATAATAGATATTTTTGTGATAGCAAAGAATTGGAAATTGAGAGGATGCCTATCAATTGGGGAATGGCTGAACAAGTTGTGGTATATGAATATAATGGAATGCTATTGTGCTCTAAGAAATGATGAGCAGGTGGATTTCAAAAAAACTTGGAAATTGTGAATTGATTCTAAGTGAAGTGAGCAGAACCAGAAGAACATTGTACACAGTAATGGCAAAATTGTGTGATAATCAACTTTGAAAGACTCAACTCTTCTCAGTAATATAATGATTTAAGACAATTCCAAAAGACCCATAACAGGAAATGCTATCCTCATCCAGAGAAAAAATTATGGAAAATGAATGCATATGGGAGCATTCAATTTTCTCTTTTTCCCTTTCTTGCGGGTTTTTCCTTGTGTTCTTATTTTTCTTTCACCACATGACTAATATGGAAATATGTTTAATGTGATTGTATATGTATAGCTTATATCAGATTGCTTGCCATCTTGGGGAGGGAGGAGGAGAGAAGAGGGAGAGAGAAAAAACTGGAACTCCAAATTTTATAAAAGCGAATGTTGAAAACTATCTTTACATGTAATTGGCAAAAATAAAATACTACTACGTAAAAAAAGAGAACTCTGAGTCAGACCTGTGCCCCCAGATAAATGAACTTTCAAGGGTGATTGGTTTATACTAAAAACTCCAAGTTGGAGACTTCTGTAACTTAGTCTTCATGAGAGAGAAGAAAGTAGTTGGACAGAACCAGACTCTTAGAGAAATGATTATGTGTGTGGCTCAAGTTAGAATTAAAATGGGAGAATGGAAGTAATGTTATAGAAGAGCAAAAGACCTGGTCTTTGTCTACTCCAATTACTAATAATTATTCAGACAATATAGGTCTGGTGGGAAGGGAGTAACCTTTCTAGTAGCCCTAAGGATATATTTTTCTTCCTAGCAAGCTGTTCAATAGTACCATATAGCTAGATACCTATATAGCTAGATATATAATAGGACTCACCATTAGATTAGAAGGTGCTGGTATAGCCATGCCACATACATTTCCTCTCATGGAAGTGGAGGATTCTAAACCTTCAAGGTGGTGTCATATGGCTAAATATATAGGTCTCTGAAGTGGGACTCACTGGAGAGAAGAATATTGTGAATCCTTTATGTTGCTTTTATGTTACATCTGGAGTATAATAAAGGGTATTCTGTACCAGTCCCCCCAAAAAAAGAAAATGGAAAAATAAGAGGATATGATATGGTCTATAAACCTAAAAAATATCATATGAAAAACTTAATAAATGGGAAGGTAGAGAATTAACAATGCTAAATTCAGTTTCTTACTTTCGTCTCATTTTATATATATACCCCCCCTTTTAAAAAGTACAGTATCTTCCTGTATGTAGAAGTGGCAGATCCTAACTCAGACACTTAATTGAAGATGAATGTTAGTTGGGATACCACGGCAACTGTCTCTAATATTTTTATGGCTTCAATATTATCAGTTATTATTCAGGAAAAACTCCAACCAAGTCCCACAAATTGAGACATTTCTACATGAAGACTGCAAATCTATGTCTGTGAGAGTTCAGTGATAGGAACTGTTTTTCCTAAGTAGGGTTTTATTTTCTATTGTTTTCTTTTTCATTCTCCTAAATCCCTAAATTCCTCTGCTACAGACCCCTTGTAGCCTCTAATTCACAAATTTTAAATAGATGGGGGGACACATGCCAGAAGTAAAGTAATTCTCTAATAAGTAGCAAGTATTGGATTCCTGCTGTCCTGGGAATGAAGAGACCTAGAAGAATAGAAGGGAGAGGTTTTGTCCTGTTCTGCCATTAACTAGCTATATGACCTTGGGCAAGATATTATGTCTCAGTGTTTTTTTTTTTTAATCTGTAATATGAGTTCAAGGTCTTTCCAAGCTCTAATATTCCATGATGCTGTGAGGTACGATGATAGGATGGAAATCCTACCTCTGACAAATGGAAGCATCTTGTGTTCTGTGGCTGTAGCAAAGTGGCTATGGGTAAAGAACTTGTCTTTTCTATATGCTTTACATTTTCATAAAATGAAGATAATCATACTTGTATTACTTTCCTCATAGGGTTGCAGTGAGGCTCAAATGAGATAATGTCTAACAAATACTTTGAAAACTTTAAAGTGTTATTTGAATGTTGTTTCTTTGATCTGGACCTGTGATTTTATCTGTAGAAAACGCCCAGTGAGGAAACTCCCATTGCCACTGCAAATAAGCAACTGCTTGGTAGGTTAGAGTCTCAGAGAGTGGTCAGTGTAAGAGGGGTCAAGTGATTTACCCAGGGCCACTGAACTAATAACAATCCTGATTTTATACCATATCCATGGCATATGGCATAAATAGCATAATATATATTGTGCCTTCTTTCTAAGAGAAATTAAAAGGAGGAAGAAAAGAAGGAAGAAGTAAAGAAGGAAAGGAAATAAAGAAAAAAAGGAGGAAACCTACATTTGCTTTAAATTTTAAACCTTATTAATGCCCCTAATGCCGCGACCCTTTAATACTTGTATGTGGGTGTATCTGCATGTGGGAGGACCCACCTGGAGACAGATAGAGGAGCGGTGTCTCAGTTCCTAAGACCATCGGAAATATGTGTTTTCCGATGGTCTTAGGCAACCCCTGTGAAAGGGTCATTTGACCCCCAAAGGGGTCGCGACCCACAGGTTGAGAACCACTGCAAAACATCGTTCCTCTCCATCAAGAAGCTATACATGTCCTACTCCATGCACACAATAGACAACTGGTCAGTAAATTACATATTAATCTGCTATTTCTTTTTAAAAAGACTCCTTTCTTTGAGCCCTAGAAAGTTTCCTGTGTTGTTTTTAGTGGTTCACAGCTCCAGTGCTTGGTGTTGTGAAGAGATGGGGCATAGGGGTGAGTGAGATTGCTCATACTGAACAAGACACATGGAATTCCACTTGCCTTTAGTAAACCTTTGAAGAAACTCTGTAAAGGGTTGTACCACAGTCTGAGAATCACTTATCAGGTTAATGTCCAGAGGGCAATTTATAGGACAACGCATAAATAATTTTTTGAGTTAAGCACCAATTGGCAATATGTTCTCTATAGTTATATGACCACTTAAATCTTAAATAAGAGCTTCATATCAATTTCTTAGCAAACAAGACATTGGCTGGAATCAATATGGAGACAGATGGTGGTGTTCACACCTGGTATTTTTTTTTTAAGTCCAAATATTAGCTTCAGAAGTACAGGGCTAAAAATCACATAAGAATGGTGTTAAGAAAGTTGGAATCCAGAGGAGATTGTTTTAATGCTTTTCAGGTTTAAAAAAAAAAATCAAATCCAATGTTCAAAATGAGCTTGCCAATCATCTTCAGCAATGCATTGGTAAATTCTGTGATGGGAGAATCAGATATTTTCTAAGTGAGTTAAGAAGACAAAGCTCTTTGCAGAGAGTCCTATGTAAGTTTTCAAAAAGACAGCACAGATGGGAAGCTGTGATAATCCTGTGCCATGTTAAATGGAAGTTGTGGGATACAGGATGAACTTAGTGCTATTACACACAGGAATGGTGCAAAGGTGTCATAGGATTTTGGTAATAATCCTAGAGTAAACATTTTATAACAAAACGAAGTGATAAAAAGATAAAATGAGGAATAAAGAACCTCAAGCGACAATTGAAAATCTTTTTTTTTGTCCCTTCTTTCTTCAATGTCTTCAAACAGTGCTATTATTGCCACAATTTACATCACCTTTGTATTAAAAAAATACAAATACATAAAGATTCCCGTTCCTTTGAAATAACAAGAGGGACAGTAATGACTCTCCTTCATCTCACTTTTTGAAAGGAAAAGCTAACGATTTGGAGGAAAGGGAAGGAAGAGAAATGGGGGTGAATACGGAATGGGCAAGGTACTAAAATGGTAATGAAAAAGAGAGTGCCCTGGTGGCAGGTGGGAAGATACTAGTCAGACCTTTCCCAGTCCTTCCCCCCTCCTCCTACCCTAGGAACTTCTATACAAGGTCCCTTGTGGTCATAATTATATTTCCTCCCTACCAACACATTCCCCCTCCCTGTTTGAGAAACACTGGCATAAAAACCTTCACCGAAGGCCATACAAGGACAAGGGCAAATTCCAGAGGAACATTCTTTTACCAGCTGTCATTTCTTTTATGCCAGTAAATGAAGTTTCCTTGTATAAGATCAATATATACTTAAAAAAACAGGTTTAGTAAGCTATACAGTGGCTTCATATGGAGATTTCTAGAGTTGAGTTAATGGAAAAGCTAGATAGGAAAGTGAACAGACCTGTGCTTGATCAGAAATGAAAAGAGAATCATGGCTTTTTGAAAGATTTCCTAGTCCATTTTAGACAAAGTACTGTAATGGAGAGAGATCTTTGTTGCTCTAGAATATTTGTAGTAGGAAGAATTGACATGTCGGCTTGGGAGAATGGTTTTCAATTTGAAAATTTAAAAACTGAGGTTGTAGGAAGGAGAGGGCAGGATTAGTATTTTACTGATACATACTGGAAACTTTGGATGAAGCACTTTGGTGATACACGTGTCCTATTTCTCCTTTCCCATCCCACCACATCATCCCAGTTGAATTCAAGCTTCTTTCTTGGCAGAGTATATAATTTTTGTTCTTGGGCCAATAATATCTAACACTGTACTTCGCACAGAGTAATCAGATTCCCTCACTTCTCTCTTCCCTCTTCAATTCCATCCTCCATAGAACTGACAAACTGATATTCTTTTTTGGAGGGGGAAGGCAAGGCAATTGGGGTTAAGTGACTTGCCCAAAGTCACATAGCTAGTAAGTGTGTCAAAAGTCTGAGGCTGGATTTGAACTCAGGTCCTCCTGACTCCAGGGTCAGTACTCCATTCACTGTGCCTCGTTGCTGCCCCCAAACTGATATTCTTAAAGTATGATTCTGGCTGTGATACTCCCTTGCTCAAAAATGCCAGTGGCTCTACATTGCCTTCAGAATAAAATATACACTCTTTCATAATTTACAATATTTTTATTGGTGTTTTCCTGCCTCACTGACAAACTCCAGTTTATTGCTATAATCCATACCACCTTTCCAAAAAAAACCCCAAAAAACTACAAATACTGAAGGGGGCAACTAGGTGGCACAGTGGATAGAGCACAGGGTCTATAGTCAGGAAGACCTGAATTCAAATCCAACCTCTGACATATGCTTGCTCTGTGACCTTAGGCAAGTCAATAGCACCTATCTCCTAGGTTTGTTGTGGGAATGAAATATACTTAGTACAGTGCCTGAGACCTGTTACGTGTTACATAAATGTTAGCTATTATTGTTATTATTATTGTTAAAGATCTCTCCAATCTAACTATACATCACTTCCCTGCTCCCACTCTGTGTTTCAAAACGACTGCCTCGTTGCCCTTTACCTAACATTAGGCATCTCTGTGGAGCAGGTAAAAAAGGGTATTGTTTAGCTTCTTGGACCCGCGCTCATTAAGACCTTCGCTCAAGTACCAATATATGCATAAGTAAATCATTTTTCCAGGAGAAATTTAAGTGATCTTTGAATTTAAGTTTTAAGGTGCTGCTTGGGAGATTTATAGAATCATTCACAAGACTAAACAGTGAATCAATAACCCCCAGAAAGTGCTTTAACCTTCCACACTCCAGGGTCCTACAGCAGATATTTTGTGAAATGCAAACCCAGGACCACCCTCCAATGCACACTCTGATCTCAAGGCATAACATGCCTGCCAACGATTAGTGAGAATGAATTAATGTATATAAAGAGAATTAGACTTACAAAATACCACCAGCAACGGTAGATGGTAAGATGAGATCTAGTTGGATACTTTCGGCTCCATCTAAACAGATGGAGAAGGGAGAAAGAAGACACTCCTCGGCCACTATACATCCTGGATGGGGCGGGGGGGAGGTAACTGACCGGGCTAGCCTTCAGTCATTCCTCCAATAGGGAGTTCTGGACAGACTGCACGCTGGAGGGTCAAGTTGGCATGAACTGAGAAGTTTTTTGCTCCATCAAATAGTCTCTGCCCTGCTTCCTTCTTTCTTCCCTCCTCCTCCCAGTATTTTGGCTCAAATCCCACAGGTGGAGCATGTAAGACCCTCCCCCCAAGGAGCTATCTCATTGGCTAGTGGAAGCTTGTAGGAGGGGCTACACTCACAAAGGACATTGTATTTCTGTCTTCTCATCTTTGTACAAGCTCTCTGTTGTCTGGAGCGTACTAGCTCCTTACCTCCATTTAGAATCCAGAGTTTCCTTTGAAACTCAGTTCAAGCACCATTTTCTGCACCCCTCTCTCCTTATTTTTGTGTTTTTTTCACTTGTGTCCAATTCTTCGGGACTCCATTTGGGATTTTCTTGGCAAATATACTGGAGTAGTTTGCCATTTCCTTCTCCAGCTCATTTTACAGATGAAGAAACAGAGGTAAAAAGGGTTAAGTGACTTGCCCAGGGTCACACAGCTAGTAAATATGTAAGGCTGGATTTGAACTCAGGAAGATGTCCTCCTAAGTCCAAGCCCAGTTTGCTATCCACTGCACCACATAGCAGTCCCAAATCTCTAATAATTACAGCTACTGATACTCTAGCTATAAACTAAGGGCCACTCTCTGTGTGCAGTAAGTAGTGTTGGTCTTTTCAGTCTTTCCAGCTGTGGTCATCCCACATACTGTTAACAATGAACAGCAGTGCTACCTGTTGAATATGGAAGACAATTACTAGTATCGACATTGTAATAAGAAAATCTATCTTTTATCTATAGTCTTTCCTGGTCTCCATAGCCCAGCGCCTAGTGTCTCCTCCTGAAATGATCTCGTCTATGTTTTGTATATATTTTGTACATGCATAAAGTACAGTGCCAGGCACATAGTAAGTGCTTTATCAGTGTTTATAGATTGAATGATTGAAGATTGAAGAATAAAAGATAGATGGTGATCATTATGAGTCCACTACAATGATACCAAGAAGTTTGGAAAATGTTAAAATAAGAACCATAGAAAGGAAAGAAGGGACCTTAAAAGTCTTCTAACCCACCCTACCCTCACCTCATTTTTTCTCAAAAAAAGGAAACTGGTCCTAAGATTAAGTCATTTGTCTAAGGGCATACAGAAAGTTAAGAGGTAGGGCTAGGATTCTGATGCCACAGCCAGTAAATCTTTCCATAACATTGTATTAAAATTAGTTTCTCCCTTTATGACTTATGACTCTCTACCATCATGGCAAAAGAAATTGCTGGGTAGATGTGGTAATGTTAAAACAATGACAACAACAACAGAACTATCACAAAATTAATGACACTACAATGCAATTAGTCAAAATTGCTTTTGAACGACCTTTTCAAAGTATTTTCTTGCATTCAAAGTGAAGCTATATCCATGGTGGAGTTTGATGACTATTAAACATAGGACTATAAACGCTAGGACCAAATTTATTAAAAGCTCATGCATTCTTGAAATAACATTGTAAGATTTATAGATACTGATGCTTTGATTATAGTCTCACTTTCTCAATCTTTCCTTCAAGAAAACTCTTAAAATTTTTATTGATGGGAAAAAAAGCAACGAATGGAGAGAATGCTACTCTCTGGGGATGGAATTGAAGAGTAAATGAAGACAGGACATGCCGGCATAAAATACCACAAAATGAGCTCCACCTGTATTGGAAAAGCACAAGTTAGAGATTATCTAAGATATTTGCTGCAAAGCAGAAGAGGGCCATATTAAAAATCATTCTTGTGTTTACGGGAAAACTAAGCTACTGTAATAAGAAGTATCCCCCCAAAAAAAGGACAACTAAAAGCATTAAAATATTAATAGTGGATAGAGTGCTGGGCTTGTAGTCAGGAAGATTTGGATTCAAATTCTGTCACTGTGAAATCTGGGTAAATTAATTAACCTCTAAGTGTCCTAGGCAACTCCATAGGATTTATCTATTAAGTTACAGAGGGGTACAGTGGAAGGCATTCCCAACCAAACAGCTATCTATTTTCATGTAATGGTAGGATTAAATAAGAAAGAATCTGAGTCATCTATAATTTTTGAGTCAAGAAGGACCTAAACCATCATCTTTTAGAGGTTTTTTGCCCTTGAGCCTATAGACCTAAAACTCCAGGGAAAGATTTTATAAGATCTGGGAACTTGGGTGGTAAAAATAGCTTTATTTCAATATAACTGACTTCCTTTGTAATCCTTTGGATTTTGTTTTGTGCGTTTAAGAACATTGTTTTGAGAAGAGATCTATAGGCTTCATCAGATTGTCAAAGGGGGCTATGAAACAACAAGGTTGTATTCCTGATGTAGTCCAACCCCTTAAATTTTATAGACAGAGAGCTTAAAGTCATTTGTGTTAAAATCATACAACAAAGTGATGGTGGAGCCTGGAGGGAACTCAAGTTTGCTAGTTCCTAGATCTGTACTTGTCTTTCTACTACTGTAATAATAATTCATGCATTATTGTTTCATCTTTCTAGGTTACAAAAATGCTATTAATGATAAATGTGAACAAAAATGGGAACAATATGGTCCAAAATAAATCAACCAAAGAAAAATAATAGATTATCTCCCCAATGGATGAAAACTATTGAGTTTTCTCAGTCTGATTTTTTTTACTCAGATATTTGTTACTAACAAGTAAAAATCAGATAAAAGGGTGCTAAAATGTGGAATGATGGTGTCTTCTAAAAAATAATTTCTTTTGTACCAGATACACAGAATTTTTAAAAACTGTATCTGCATACTGAAAAAAGAAATAACCCAACTTTTATGGGAAACAAAGCAGTGACTATTGGATGTCTAATACAGAGTCTTCCTGTGTGTCTGAAGATTCCTTTGGCCATTAGTTTCAGATTGATTTTTCTTATGACATTATAAAAAGTGAAAATTCACAGATGAAAAATTCAAGATTCAAATACCATAGCACCATTAAAAAAACCTGTAAGTGATGAAATTAGAATGCACTGAATTCAGGCTGCTTTTGGATACATCACATAGTTATGCTTATTTCTGTCTTGAAGGTGAATGTGTTCTTTGATGACCACTCAAAGAGAAAATAGTAGCTGTTCTTACATTCCTGAAATGAGACTCTAAAAATTATAGAAGCAGATGATGCCTTGATGTTTCTTTTCATTTTCCCAAAACTTCTCTTGAACCAAACTTAAGATATCCATTGAAAAAGGAGAAAAAAGATATCTTAAGGAATGCAGTTGCGCTTCTTGGATGGAGTCCTGTCTTTCTTTTCCACTGTCTTTGTCTATGATTTTGCCTTTGCCTCTGGCTTTGAATTTACCTTTTCTTTACTTTTCCATTCTTCATTTCTTTCTTCCTCCCTCTCTCAGAGGGATCACCTAGGGAAAACCATGGTGCTAGGAGACAGAGTACTATGAATGGGGAACAGCTAGCTGGCCAGTTTGATAGAAATGGAGATTGTATGAGGGGAGTAATATGAAAATAAGACTGGAAATGTGACTGGGAGGCAGACTGTGGAGTTTCATATTTTATCCTAGAGATAATATGGAGCCGCTTAAGATTTTTAAATAGGGAAGTGACATGGTCAGATTTTGTGTTTGGGAAATATAAATATGGTAGTTGTGTTGCTCATGAATTGAAGAAGGGAGAGACTAGACCAATTAGGAGGCCTTTGCAATGATGTAGATAAGAAGTGATAAGATGCCCAAAACTAGAAAAGAGGCTGTGTTAGTTGCAAGCAGGGAAGAGATACAAGAAATATTATAAAAGTATAATCACTAAGTTGCTGTTCAGTCATGTCCATGACCCCATTTGGGGTTTTCTTGTCAAAGGTACTGGAATGGTTTGTCATTTCCTTCAGCTCATTTTACAGATAGGAATACTTAGTGAAAGGGTCTTTTTTGTTTGTTTTTAAAATGAATTTATCCAGTTCAGAAAAGAAAAAGTTGGGGTCCCCTAGTGTATTGGTAATGCAATTTGAAGTTGCCCCTGTTATTTGCCTGGTTTTTGGGTTGAGTGTTAAAACCCGGAGCTTGTGAATCCCACTTGTGGGTTGGACTTGTTGATGTGAAGAGAGGGGGCTGAACTGGGAGGAGCCATGAATTGGGAGAGAGGCCCAAGCCTAGAGAAGGCCAGAAGGACTTTGGGAGAGCAGTATCCAGTATCGTGGAGCCTGAGTTGCTGAGAGAAAGACTGCTGAGAGCCCATTGGAACTTCCACCTGGTACTGCCACCTCGAACTGCCAAGGACTGAGGAGGCATGGCTGTGATGCCGGTATTTTGTTTGTCTGTTTTGATGTTGTTTTGCCAGATTCACCTGATGGTGAAGGACAGTGCTGCTGTTGTAGATGTCCTGGAACCTGGCTGTTGGTTCAGAAGCCCTGAAGGAGGATTTTCTTGTGGTACCTGCACAGAAATCCTGGAAGAGGGCCTTGCTGATGTTTTCAGGGATTCTGGGACTGTTCTACAGGCAGAGAGTGACTTGATGAGGACGCTGGCTTTGGCTTTGTTGAGCCTTGTCTCCCCAGGAACTGAGGTTGCTGAGGGCTTGCCTGCAGTGAAGATGAAAGAAGGACCTTTCCTTGGGTATTCAATGATAAGTTTAATCTTGTAACTTAAGGGTGGATGGCCTTTTGTGCTCTCCTGGACCTTTTGAGATTCAGGGGTGGGAAGCCTTTGAGTGATTGACCAAATGAATGTACTTTGTTTATGGTTGGAGACTAATCTCCATTTGAGAAGAGACTTTTGACTGACTAAATGAATGTACTGTCTAGGGATGGAGTAGTACTTGGATTGAATTGAGAACTTGCTAAAAGAACAAGTTACATTGTATTTTGACTTTTTCTGTTCCGTGAATATTTGCTGAATAAATGAGTTTTACTGTGCTGGTGATCTGAACCTTGGAAGTTGCCTTTGCTTGACGTTACACCTAGTAGTATAGTTTTACTGTCTATTTCCTCCTGTAGTTCATTTAACTTCTCCCTTGAAAATTTGAATGCTATACCATTTGTTGAATATATGTTTGGTATTGATACTACATCATTGCCTATCTTACCTTTTAGTAAGATGTAGTTTCCTTCATTATCTCTTTTAATTAAATGTATTTTTGCTTTTTTTTGTCTGAGATTATGATTGTTAGCTCTCCTTTTTTTTTTTACTTCAGTTGAAGCATAATAGATTCTGTTCCACCTCTTACCTTTACTCTCTGAATGTCTCTGTGCCTCAAATGTGCTTCTCATAAACAACATATTGTAGGATTCTGGCTTTTAAATCCACTCTATCTGCTTCCATTTTGTGGGTGGGTTCACCCTTTCACATTTGCAGTTATGATTACTAACAGTGTATTTCTCTTCATCCTACTCCCCACAGTGTTTATTTTTCTCTCTACTTTCACCCTTTCTCTCCTGAAAAGTGTTTTGCTTCTGACCATTGCTTCCCCCAACCCCATTCTTTCTATCAACCCCCAATTCCTTTGTCTTTCTTCTCTCCTACTTCAATGTAGGGTAAGATAGATTTCTATACCCAACTTGATTGTTTATGTCATTCCCTCTTTGAGCCAGTTTTGATGAGAGTAAGGTTCAAACATTGCCCACCTCCCATCTTACACTCCAATGTAAAAAGTGTTTTATATCTTTTTTAATATGATATAATTTACCTTCCATCTTTTTCCAGTACACTCCTCTTTCTCAAACCTTAATTTTTATTTTTTAAGATGTTATTCCATCATAGTCCACTCATTTTTGTGCTGAATATATATACTCATTCTAACTGCCATAATAATCATCAAGTTCTTAGGAGTTACAAGTATCATTGTGCCATGTAGGGATGTAAATAGTTTAACCTTATTGAATTAAGTTTTCTCTTTCCTGTTTACTTTTTATGATTCTTTTCATTCTTGTATTTGGAAATCAGATTTTCTGTTAAGAATTGGTCTTTTTATCAGGAATGCTTGAAAATCTTTAATTTCATTAAATGACCATCCTGTCCTGATCTCTCCCCCCCTTCCCCCTATTTCCTCACTTCCCCCAAGGATTATGCTCAGCTTCACTGGCTAGGTGACTCTTAGTTGTAATCATAGCTCTTTTGCCTTTCATAATATCATATTTCAAGTCCTCCAATCCTTTAATGAAGAAGCTGCTAAATCTTGTATAATCCTGACTGTGGCCCCACAAATAACCAAATTATTTCTGACTGCTTGCAGTATTTTCTCTTTCACCTGAGAATTCTGGAATTTGGTATAGTATTCCTCGGACTTATCATTTTGGAATTTCTTTCAGGAGATGATCAGTGGATTCTTTCAATTTCTATTTGCCCTCTAGTTCTAGGATATCAAGACAGTTTTCTTGACAATTTCTTGAAATATGATGTCCAGGATCTTTTTTGATCATGGTTTTTAGGTAGTTCAATAATTTTAAAATTCTTTCTCTTAGATCAGTTTTCCAAGTGAGTTGTTTTTTCAATGAAATATTTCTTACTTTATTCTATTTTTCTGTTCTTTTGATTTTGTTTGATTCTTGATGTCTTATGGAATCATTAGTTTTCTCTTGCCCACTTTTCATTTTTAAGGAATTATTTTCTTCATTGAACTTTTGTACCTTCTTTTCCATTTGACCAAATCTACTTTTTAAGGAGTTGCTTTCTTCAGTGAATTTATGTACATTTTCTTTTTTTAGTTTAAATTGATTTGGTTATTTACTTTTAGTTTATAAGATTTAGTTCCAGAGTCCCTTGAGTTTCAAGTTTTCTCCCCTTCCTCTCCCCTCCCCCCACCCATGGCAGCATACAGTCAAGTATAGAATCTGCAACTACTTTCACATTGGACATTAGTCTGGTTGTATAGAAGGGTTGTAACCAATGAAGTGGACAATGGGAAAAAGGAAACAAAACCAAACGTGAAAAAGAATGACAGCATGTAGACTGCTTCAGTCTCCATTTAAACTCTGTTCTTTCTAGATCTTTCTCTGAATGCAGGTATTTCCTTCCATCCTGAGACTTGTAGAGTTGTCTTATAGCTATGCATCATTGAGAAGAGTCCAGTTTATCAAGGTTGGTCATCACACATATGATGTGTCTGTGATTGTGTACAAGTTTTTCCTTGTTCTGCTCTTCTCACTTAGCATCAATTTGTATAAGCCTT
>CM053584.1:95103069-95127884 GCA_028627135.1 Pseudochirops cupreus
GGGTCAAAGGGTATGCAATTATTTATAGCCCTTTGGGCATAATTCCAGATTGCTCTCCAGAATGGCTGTATTAGTTCACAGCTCCACCAACAATGCATTAGTGTTCCAATTTTTCCATATCCTCTCCAGCATTTGTCATTTTCATGATTTGTCATCTAGCCAATCTGGCTGGTGAGATGTGGTACCTCAAAGTTTTTTGATTTGCATTTCTCGAATCCAGAGTGATTTAGAGCATTTTTTTTCATATGCTTATAGATATCTTTAGTTTCTACCTCTGAGAATTGCCTAATTTGTGTACATTTTCTGCCATTTTTTGGTGTTTCCATTACCAAGCTGTTGACTCTTTTTTCATGATTCTCTTGCATCATTCTCATTTCTTTCCCCAAATTTTCTTCTAACCCTTTTATTTAACTTTTAAAATCCCCTTTGAGTTCTTAAAAGAGTTCCTTTTGGCCCTGAGACCAATCTACATTTTTTTTTGAGGCTTTGCATGTAAGTATTTTAACATTATTGTCATCTGAGTTTGTGTTTTAATGTTCACTGTCATCATAGTAACTTTCTATTGTCAGGTTCTCTTCCTTCCTTCCTTTCTTCCTTCCTTCCTTCCTTCCTTCCTTCCTTTCTCTCTCTCTCTTTCTTTCTTTCTTCTTCCTTCCTTCCTTCCTCTCTTTTCTTTCTTTCCTCCTTCTCCTCCTTCATCTTCATCATCATTATCATCTTCTTCTCCTCTTTCCCTTCCTCTGTCCCTCCCTCCTTCACTCCCTCTTTCCCTCCCTCCCTCTTTCTCTGTCTCTCTGTCTATGACTCTGTCTCTCTGTCTCTCTCTTTCTTTCTGTCTCTCTCTCTCCCTTGTCTATTTCTTGACTTTTAAAGTTGGGCTCTGCTCCTGGAATTGAAGAGGCACTGTCCCAAGCTTCTTGTACCATGACACTGGTGCCTGACTACTGGCTTGCTATGTGTGGCTATGGGATCTTGCAACTGACCTATTGTGGGGTTTGGGGCCTCCTGCTGATTTGCTGGGGCATGGCTTGCTGATGGATTACCTAGATGCCACATGCATTGAACTGTGCTTCTTTTTTGCCTGAGATACACTTTTTCTACCAACCTTCAAAGTTGCATTGGGCTAGAAAATTATTTTACCTTGTCTTTTTGTTGGTTTGGTTGCATCAGAATTCACTCTGAGGTATTATTTTATAGTTGTTTGGAGGTAAATTTGAAAAAGTTCAAGAGAGTGCGTGCCTTATTCTGGCATTTTGGCTTTGCCAATCAAGACAAAAGAATTAGAAATCTTGGCTGGAGCTAAAGCATTGAGAACTAGTTCAAGATCAAGAAGAAGTTAAATGATGCGAGGCCATGAAGAAGTAGAATTCTGTTCACAAAATTGGATTCCTATGTAATTTTCAGAAACACACATCTTGCATGTCTTTCCCCTCACTTTTTTTTTTTGCTTTTTTGAAGTGGGGGAAGGTAGGGCAATTGGGGTTAAATGACTTGCCCAAGGTCACATGGCTAGTTTTTGTGTTAAGTGTCTGAGGCTGGATTTGAACTCAGGTCCCCCTGACACCAGGGCTGGTGCTCTATTCACTGTGCCACCAAGCTGCCCTCTTTCCTCCCACTTTGTGCCAATAAATTTAAGTAGTTTTCTTTCTATACACCTTTTACACCTTCTTCTTGGGTGTGAAGTGAAATTTCATCTGGTAATATCTCAGTTGCATGTTGAATAAAAGAGTGATAATTCTAAAAGATATTTTAACATGAAATGTTGGTTTATGCTTAATTCAACAAATAACAATATTTTGCCAATGAATTAAAATAATTCAACATATTCCCAACTTATTGGGATATTTTCTTCTCAGTAAATGGTGCCATAGCCTGTGTGCAACAGAAGACAGCTATTTAATAGAGAAGTTTTCCTATCAAAGCTATGAGAGGAACCTCCTCTAAAGGTCATCAATCCTAACTCTTATGTTGAGTTGGTCAAAGATAAAAATATTGAATGCACTTTTCTTCTCAGAGGTTACTCTTCACATTAACGTTCACATTCAGTATTGCTATTCTGTGGCAGCTAGCCTTTAAGCGTATCTCCCAGAGGTAATTTCTTTCTGGAAGCAGTAAACTGAATAAAAAAACATTGACTGGGAAGGAGAAAAAAAAGAAGAACCAATACTCACTTGAATGACTGATCCATTAGTGTGCTCCACACTCTGGGGATATAGTATAATCTTAGACTTTTCTGATATTTGTCACTATTCCTTTCCTTTTTTTTTCTGCCACAGAAATAGTTATTTTATTTTATTTTATTTTTTAGTGGAAAGGGAGAGAAGAACTGGTAAATAACATGAAGGGACAACAGCATATTTGTAAGCCAACAGAAACTTCAGAATGTGAAAATCATTCTGAGTTTTAACAACTTTTAGCCCTCTACTACAAATGCTATGGACTGCTAATCAAGTCATTGGTTTAAAAAAATAGCCCCTTCCCCTGATGGTATTTCATTTAATTGATCTCTTATTATTATCCAATGAAAAAGCTTTTATTTTATATGAGGAAACATAATGAAAATGTGATAGTAAGTATTTCCTATAACCTGCTCTGTGCTGCCATAGAGCCAGATTCCTGTACTAAGTCAATTATATGAACATTTTATATCTATTGTTAGATAAGTTCTAGTCTTTCAATACATCAGAAGCATCAGTCACTTTTTAAGTACATGTTCCAAAATGCTTCTTGGATTTTCTATCCCAGAGGATTATTGAAAATGATAATTTATTCTAGTTTTTCTTCGAACTAACTGTGCACTAAAAAGCATAATAGGAATTTTATTTTACTTGGCTTACTGGCAGAGTTTCTATGGAGTATGGGATGTATAATTAAGAGATATGTATTGTGCATTCATGAATAACAGACTGCCTGAGAAATGAATTTAATGTCCATGATCTAGAGAGTTTCATGGTTCCTGGGGAATGGTAGTATTTAATTCCTTAAAAAGTTTGGGATTTCATTAATTTATATAGACTGAAAACCCAACATTTTAAACATATATTTTGCCAATTTGTTAAATTTGTTGTCCTTGAAGCTTGGTGGCACAGTGCTGGGTTTAAAGTCAAGAAGACTCATCTTCCTGAATTCAAATCTGGCCTAAGACACTTGATAGCTGAGTGACCCTGGGCAAGTCATTTAACTCTACTTGCCTCAGTTTCATCTTCTAGAAAATAAGCTAGAGAAAGAAATGGCATAAGATAGCAAAGAGAAAGAAATCCCATAGGAATATAGGGCCTAAAGCTAGAAAGGGCATTTCAAAGCATTTCTTTCAGCTCCCTTTTCTGATAGAGGAACTAAAGAAAATCTTTAAAATTGAATTAGAATGTCACAGATTTGGAGAAAGCAGAGCTTACTTGTAGTAGGAACATATAACAAGAAGAGAATACATCCATACTTCTTTGGATCTGTGACCTCACCTATGTGGGTATTCTCTCTAATGGTAAAGATGACAACTATTCACTGTTTCTCATTCTTTGTGACCTTGGTTCATACCCTCCCCAAGTCTCCCAGAGAGGGTTCATTTGACATTCTGAGGAAACTTTCTCTATATCTTGTCATTGTGTGGACACCATGGAGCATGTGGCTATGCTAGTTATGCCTTGCTGTCACTATGTGACTGGTTTCCCTTTTTTCTGGTCATAACTCTCTTTAGTGATATGCTTTATACCACATCTTCCATGCATTTCTTCACTGGAAATACAGTCCACTTATAGTTATCATATATTTCTTCATTGATTTTGAGTGATATAAAACTTTATGTCTTAGGAAACTTTAGTATTCCATACAACATTATCATTCATTCATTCAATCAATCACAAAAGCATTGATTAAACACCAATTATGTTCCGGGCATTCATCTATGCACTGGCGGTTGTCCTTCATGATAGGAGAGGACCAAAATGAGATTAGTAGGTCAGGGTCCAGGTACAATGTGTCTGACTTTGGTTGATCAGACTAATAAGAGCTCAGAAGGCACTAGTATAGGTTGCATACACACCAATAGTCCATATGAACATTTGGAGTAGAAATGTCTCTAAATTTGCACATCACATGTTTCTTCTGAGTTATTGCAATTCTGTTTTGCTAATAGAGCACAGTGCCTTCTTTGATGTGAGCATGCCATGCTGGGTGGTCCTGTGCCAGTGTCTCCCACGTCTCACAAGCAATTGCAGAGTTCTTCAAAGAGACCTTGAGAATGTCCTTGTATCACTTCTTCTGACCTCCATGTGAACACTTGCCTTGTGTGAGTTCTCTGTAAAATAGGCTTCTAGGCAAATGTACATATGGCATTCGAACAACATGGCCCGCTCAGCAGACTTGCACTGTGCAGTAGTTTGAATACTTGGCATTTCAGTTTGAGAAAGAACCTCAGAGTCCTGTACCTTGTCTTCCCAGATAATCTTCAGAATCTTCCTAAGACAATTCAAGTGGAAGAAATTCAGTTTCCTGGCTCAGTTCTGGTATGCTGTCCAGGTTTCACAGGCCTATAGCAATGAAGCTGGCACAACAGCTCTGTAGACCAGGGATGGGGAGCCTGTGGTCTTGAGGCCCTTTAGGTTCTCAAGTGAGGTGTTTTGACTGAATCTGAACTTCACAAAACAAATAAGTTTAGATTAAGTCAAAGGGCTGTACCTGAGGACCTACAGGGACATTATATGGCCTTCAGGTTGCAGTTCCCCACCCTTGCTGTAGACCTAGAGTTTGGTAGGCAGCCTAATACCTCTTCTCTCCCACACTTTTCTTCAGAGCTTCCCAAATACTGAACTAGCTTTGGCAATGCATGCGTCAACATCATCATCTATGTGTATATCCCTGGAAAGTATACTACCAAGGTAAGTGGCCTTATCTACAGCATTAACAATTTCTCCATTTGCTCTGACTGATAGTTCCATGTATGGATAGTGTGGTGCTGCCAGGTAGAGAACATGTTTTTTGGTGTTAATTGTTAATCCAAAATTAACACAAGCAGCAGAGAATTGTTCCATATTTTGTTGCATCTCAGTCTCAGAGGCTGCATAATCATCTGCAAACAAAAGGTCATGAACCAACTCTCCCTCCACTTTAGTCTTGGCTTGTAGCTTTTTTAATTTAAAAAATTTTTAAACTTAAATACACAATAAAAAAAGAAAAAGAAACATTACAAACTTGAATACAAAATAATAAAAGAAGAAAAAAGCATTGCCATGTGCACAGCAGAATGTAAGAGAAGATTCAAAATATACAGAAATAAATTTCCATTTCAAGAAAGCCTATATAATAAACACTACATATTGTGTTCCAAGCTATTTATCTTTTCTTTGCTTCCTTGTATATTTTTTTTTGTTTTCTGCTGTGCACCTTTTATTTTCTTTTGTTCCCTCTTCCCCTTTTTCCCCAAGGCTACAATTAAGTATGAATACCCATATACACATATATATACATATGCACACATATATACATATACATACACTATATATGTACAATATATGCACAAACACATATACACATATATATATGATTAGATATTTATAATCATACTCACATATCAACATTTACATTCATATATATCTATGTAAGACTGTATTTTACTTGTTTGTCCTCTTTTTCTCTGTGGGTGGATAGTGCATTCCTTCATAGATCCAAGTCTTTCCATATTTTTCTAAGTTCACCAACTCATCATTTCTTATATCATAGCAATAGTCCAACCTTATGCTGTCTGGTTATTTTAAAGATTCTAAAACAATATTGATTAATATGGCTGACATATAGTGTAGTTTCCCTATTTTTCTCTTTTGATTAAATCTGTTTTAGTTTTTAAATTTGTCTGAGATTATGATTACTACCCCTGCTTTTTTCCTTAGCAAATTCTACTCCTGATCTTTATTTTATTATTGTGTGTATCTCCTAGTTCCTATATCTCCTGACTCCTTTACTTTACTTCTACTCACTACCTTGCCCTCCTTTTACTTAACCTATCCACCACCAAAGATCCCTCCCTTATCCTCTCCCCCCACCTTCCTAAGCCTCTCCTTCCTCCCTATTTCCTTAACCTCTTTCTGAATTTAGAAGACTTTTATACCCTTCTACATATATTTATTTATTTATCTATCTACTCATTCATCTATCTATCTATCTATCTATCTATCTATCTATCTATCTATCTATCATCTTTAACCCATTCCTGATGAGAGCAGGGTTCCAGAACTACCAGCCTTCCTCTTCCATCTAATTCCTCTGTATCAGTTCTTCCTCTTGTACTTTATTTATATGAGATAATTGCTCTTTTTACCTTTTCTTACCTAATTTTGCTTTTTAGAATCACATTATACTCAGCTCTACCCCACTCTTTCTTTCTACCCAATTACTCATAACAATCTTAGACATACAGTTTATATTAGAGTGTATAAAAAGTAAACAGTCTGTCCTTATTGAATCCCTGCAATTAATCTTTGATGTTTACCTTATATTTCTTGGATCTTGTATGTCAAATTTTCTATTAATTTCAAGTCTTGCAACAAAATCCTGAAAGTTTGGCAATTCATTGAATGTCAATTTCTTCACAATCATCTGCAAACAAATAAGTCATGAACCAACTCTCCTTCCACTTTAGTCTTGGCTTGTAACCTTTACAGATTAAATAATTTACCATCAGTGCAATAGCTGAGTTTGATGCCATTTTTGTCCATGTTGAAGGTGTCTGAGAACATTGCTGGAAACATCATGCTAAAAAGAATGGGAAGAAGTGCACGGTTCTGCTTCACGCCATTGATGACTGGGTAAGAGCTTTATCCGTTATCCAGAACCCATGCAAGTATGCTGTCATGGAACTGGCATACAATACTGATGAACTTCTATGGGCAACCAAGTTTTGCCATGATCTTTCACAAGCCTTCATGACCAATAGTATCAAAGGCCTTAGATCTATAAACATTGTGTACAGACCTTTGTTCTGCTCCCGGCATTTTTCCTGGAGTTGTGAGGCAGCAAAAACCATATCAATTGTTCCTTGACCCTATCTGAAGCCACACTGACTCTTGGGTTGATGATCATCTTCCAGGTGAAGCATCAGACTATTAAGGAGGACTCTGGCAAGAATCTTGCTGGCAATGACTAAAAGAGAGACTCCTCCATGATTGTCACAGGACGACCTATTCCCTTTTCTTTTAAAGAGATGGAGAATGGAACTATTTTTAAATTCCTAGAAGATAACCTCTACTTGCAATATAACCTGAAGATTTCAGCAAGTTTTTGTATGAGCTGTGGACCCCTTGCCTGGCAAATCTCAGCTTGAATAGAATCAGCACCAGACACTTTGTCACGTGAAAGAAACTTAACGGCATTCAAAATCTATTCTTCAGTTGGAAGCTCAGTCAGAAAGAGATTGATTTCAGCCTGAGGTATACAGACAATGGCTTCAACATTGGTTGATGATGGTATGTTGAAAACTTTATGGAAGTGTTCAGTCCATCTCTCTAGGATCATGTCTTTATGACAAATCAACGTGACTTCATTGGTACTGAGTAGTTGAGATGCACCATAGATTTTTGGCCCATAAATAGCCAGCAGAGCATCATAAAAGTACTTTGGAATGTTATTGGATTTCATCTGCCTTCTTACTGAGCCAAGGACCTTGAATTTCTCTAAGCTTTACTTGCACTTTACTTTTGATGGAGTTAAATGCTTCCTTCTTAGAGACAGATGAACTATTCTTCTGGTAAATCTGGTGGAGTTCTCATTTTTTGTTTATCAGATTCTGATTTTTGCCACCATTTTAATCAAGCCAGTCTTGATGTTTTGTACCTCACTTGATATTAATAATCAAAAGTTTGTTGAACAAAACCATTTCTGTTGCTACGTTTTTCAAGAAACCTCGTATGATTTTAACATGTATGGAAGATACTGCATTGGAGGATAACTTTTAAGACACACACACATATGTATATATACACAGATGTGTGTGTATATGCATGAATACATACATAACCTTTGCTCTGTTAAATCAAATACTTTTCAAAAGTCAATTAATAACAAGAATAGTGAGATATTATAGTTCTACACCTTTCAATCAACCGTTTGACTACAAAGACATGATCTACTGTAGAATATTATTTGGGAAGTCCTACCTGTTTCTTTCTCACACCTTCATCAAGGATGTTGTCCCTGTATATTATGCTTACATAAAGATTTTGTAGAGATAGAAAAATGGGCGAATGGATTAGTAGTTCATATTTTCTTAATTGCTTTTCTGTTTTTGGTAGTAATAAAGTATGTAGGCCTTCTAAATATTGGTATCCTCCCTTCCTTTAGATGTGTTGAGAATTCATCCCTCAATGACCTTAAAATTGTCTCATCTCCAGCACAGACATCTTCTGTGTACACTTGATCTCCTCCAGCTGCTCTTCTCATTTTTGTTTTTCTTAGTGTCATTTCTACTTCCTCATGGAGCTCATCAGGGTCTGTGATGTTTCTCTGAAACAAATGTGGTGGCTCTATGATGAATGATGGAGAAGAGTTTTCTACAGAAGTATTTACAGATTTTTTTCCATTTCCCCCAATCTGTTTATTATACTTCTAGTGTCAACCTTGAGTGGCTTCAGAATGATCTAGATTAGACAGGTCTCTCTTAAAGTTTTCTGTAAACTTGCTTTTGCCTGCACTGCTTCTCTTTGTTTTTTGACTGCTTATTGTCTTCTGCTATCCTCTTCCATAAGACTTCATAAACTAATTGATCTTCTAATCTGGATTTTTGTGGTCTTTAGATGCCTTATTTTTCTGCTTGTCATGGAGATCAACTGTTTACCTGTTGAGTTAGGGTCTAGGATCTTTTGTTTATCTTGCTGTGGCAAACTGATTTAGATCAATCAAACTCAAATTTTTGTTTTTGAAGTTTTCATTATAAATCAAATAAGAAAGTTGCAGCTAAATGGGAAGGAAGAAAACCATTAGAAAAAGAGATGGCTAGAGCAGTGATTCTAAACCTCCCTAATGCCATGACCCTTTAATACAGTTCCTCATGTTGTGGTGACCCCCAACCATAAAATTATTTTCGTTGCTACTTCATAACTGTAATTTTTGCTACTTTTATGAACCATAATGTATATATCTGATATGCAGGATGTATTTTCATTATTACAAATTGAACATAACCCACAGGTTGAGAACCACTGCTCTAGAACTCCATAATTTGAGATATAATTTGAGTTTGAGAAACAAGGCTGAATATAAAAGAAATTCATTGTATGCACAAAGAATCTGGATTTATTATTCTTTATGTTGACAAAGAGACATTTTGGATAACATTTTTTGCTTAACAGGTAATATGGACGTTTGGATGATAATACGTATAAGATGTGGGTGTTTATGGGTATGATTGGCGGAAAGGAATAACTATCAGATTTCTTGATGTATAGATTTCTTAAAAGAAATATGAAAAGGATTAAAAAGTTATGTATCTTTCCCTATATATACAATAAAAAATGTGGGGTATAGAATAGATTTTGTGGTCATCTTGGGAAGAAGAAGCAAGACTTGAAGTAACTTGAAGAAACAACCCATTAAGTCAAATATAGAGAAATATTCTATGGTCATAAAAGGCTTAAAAATGCTTATTTAGATTTGATTGAAAAGAGTCTGGAGATGTTGGTTAAAGTCAAGGCACTATGACTAAATAACTTTTACCTTTACCGGTTATTAGTATAGGTATTCTCTGTATGTATCGTTTTTTCTCTTTTGTAAAAGGAGTGAATTTGATTAATGAGCTCTGAAGTTTATTCCAACTCTAATATTCCAGGTGTATGTACATAAAGCATGTGCAGGCATACCCAGCACACATTCAGTCCATTCTTATGCCTGATTTTTGATGATTGCATGAAAATGAATAGCATAGAATATATCTACAACCAAGGGGAAAATACACCAAAGGATAGTATTTAAGTACAAAAAGAAAAGAGGGTCTGACACATAAAATTTGCTATGATTCTTAAACAATGGACCAAATTAGTTTCCCCAAAATAGGGAAGTTTGGCAGAGATTTGAGTTGATAAAAGATTAACTAATTTCTTTAGAACAATGAGAAATTAAAAAAAAGAATCCCAAAACATTCTAGGAATACCAAAGTGAAGAAACCTTGTCCTTTCATTTTGATGTTTATTTAAAGGAAAAAAGAAAGAGAAATTACAGGAAGGAGAAAAGTAAAAAGCTTTTAAGAGTTAAAAGCCCCAGCTTCTTGCAAAGTTGTTAATGGAGAAGATAGAAAAAACAAAGTGAAGTAATTATGAAACAAATATTTGAAAGTGAAAGGACAAATGAAAGAAATTTGTAGTCTGGTTTCTCCAGTGCCAAGGTAAAGAAGGAAGAAATAAAGGACAAAGCAATAAAAAAGTCACTATTTATAAACATCCTAGAGTGTATAAAAAAAGAAGAGAAGGGACAGTTGGGAAAGAATTAAGAGATTAAAAACAGATTAAGATGGCATTACAAGAGAAATTACAGTTAGCAAAAGAATCTCTTTCAGAAGTGTTAACACATAATGTCGATGCTTAAAAATTGAGTATTATGTAATTATCCTTATGCCCTTCTTCTCTTTAAAAGTTTTAGGGTGTCTTTTACTATCCCTAATTTCCTCAGTACATCATTTTTGGTTTAGGACTAATATCACATGACATTTGCAGATGTTTACATATTAGATCTCTATTTTAGTGAGAAAACTTCCTTGCAATAAAGAACATGCATCCTGACGCATCTTACCAAGCTGAAAAGGCATCAATTAAAGGTTCAAGTGGTGGGTTTCTTTGTATATTTTTAGAGATGGAATTGAACACATATACAAGTACTATAACAATGAGAATGGAGAAAAACAAAAAAGAAACTGAACACTGTCTAACTAAAATGAATTAGCCTGGTCCAGGAGAATAATTGAGAAAATGTACCTACCTCCCTGCTCTCCTTGTAGAAGGTGGCGGGGGGTGGGGGGTGGGGGTGGGGGGGAGGGGAGGGATCTATGCGTCTTGAATATTACATATATTGGGTTTGTTTTGCTCAATTGCCTTTTTTCCCTCTCTATTTTTATTCTTCAAGGGATAGTACACTGGAATTGGGGAGATAATATATTTTTAAATAAAGGCAACAATAAAAACAAAATGTATCAATACAGGTGTAAAAAAGGTTAAATGTGTAAGTACTGAATAATGATTGAAATGTATAGATATGGTAACATTTAGGCAAGTGACATGTGTTGAAAACCAAGTATTGAGAGAAGATTCTGTGAAGATGGCAGAGTAGGTAGGAAAATTTCAAGTTCTCCAGATTTCTTCCACAAACAAGATAAAATAACACCTCAGGGTCAATACAGATTGGCAAAAATAAACAGGAGTTGGGGCAGAACCATGGTCTTCCTGAGACAATCAGAGAAGATCTGAAGAAGGATCACTTGACAGAGGTTCAACCCTGAGTGAAGTATAAACTCCAGGTTAGCTCTACTGAAACAACAAGCTGCGAGCCATGGGAGTGGCTGGGTTTGGAGGCAGCCTCAGCTTTAGTCACAGAAATATTCACCTCCTGGACAGTGTGGGGAGTTGGGCATCTAAGCTGGGTCAGGGGGGGAAGATTGTCTGATGACAAAGGACATTAGGCTCAGCTGTGATGATAAGATGTGGTCCTGGGTGAGAAAGAACAAGTACATGCCCAGGGAGCACAGAAACAGTGGAACAGGGACACTGCTAGCTCTAAGTACTTGCAGAAGAGTTGAGTTCTTGGTCTTGGTTCCAGACCAGAGGGAAGAACTGAGGTCATAGCCACTGGAGGGTTCTCAGAGAGCAAGACTGTTTCTAGAAAAGTGCACTGAAAGATCCTAGTGGTGATTTGGAGGGGAAAAGGAGTGCAGAGGATGAGCCTAGGACAAAGCTAAAAAAATAACAGTAAGAAGGACCTGAGGCCAGAGGCACCAGCCCTCACACCCCAGGATTAGAGATGATTTTAATAATCTGTTGAAATAAAAAAAGATGAGCAGGCAAAAGAGAAATAACCCAACCATAGATGGTTACTATGGGAATAGAGAAAACCGGGGTTCATCTTCAGAGGAGGATACTGAAACAAACAAACAAAAAAACCCCTTTCCTACTGCAAAGAGTAATTTCAAATGGTCACCTGGCCCCAAAACATTCATAGCACAACTCAAAAAGGACTTCAAAAATCAAATAAAAGAGATTGAAGAAGCATTTTTTTTTAAAGTAAGGAACAAGCCTGGAAAAACAAGAAGATTATTAAAATAAATTTAACCAACTGGAAAAGGAGATCCAGAATCTTAAGGAAGAAAATGACTCCTTGAAAATTAGAATTAGGCAAGGAGAAGTCAGTGAAGTTACAAGAGACTAAGAAGTGATAAAACAAAATATAAAGAATGAAAAAATGGAAGAGGATGTGATAATACTTAATTGAAAAAACCCACTACCACCAACTGATCTGTAGAACAGATCAAGAAGAGAAAATATAACAACAATTAGAATACCTGAAAGCTATGATCAGAAAAAGAATCTTGATGCAATAATATAAGAAATAATTAAAGAAAATTGTCTTGAAGTATTAGAACAAGAGGGGAAAGTAGAAGTAGAAATGGGAAAAGAACAGAATAGAAAAAGGAAAAAAACCCACCAATCCATAAGATCTTCAGAGGAAAACCTACAGGAATATCAAAGACAAATCCTGAAATTCCCAGGTTAAGAGGGAAATATGAGCAACAAGAAAAGGAACAATCCAAATATGGTGGAGTCACAACTAGAATTACACAAGACCTGGTACCAGCTACACTAAAAGACCACAGGTCTTGGAACACTATACATGGAAGAGGAAAAGAACTGGAGTTATGACTGAAAATATCACACCTAGTAAATTTAAGTATAATCCTGAATGAAAAAAAATGGATATTCAATGAATTGCCAGACTTTCAGGATTTTGTTGAAATCAATAGAAAATCCTGACACACAAGATCCAAGAGTAATATAAGGTAAACATCAAAGACTAATTACAAGGGGCTCAATAAGGACAGACTATTTACTTTTTATATGAGGAAATGTAAACTTAATGTCTCAGATTGTCATTAGTAACTTGGTAGTTCAAAAGAAAATGGGGGTAGAGCTGAGTATGATGTGATTCTAAAAAGCAAAATGATATAATAAAAGTAAAAAAGAGCAGTTATATCATACAAATGAGGTGCAAGAGGAAGAACTGATAGGGGAGGAGGGCTGGTAGTTCTGGAACCATACTCTTATTGGGAATGGATTAAAGAGGGAACAATACATATATATATTTAGAAGGGTATGAAAATCTAAATTCAGAAAGAAATAAGAGGGAAAGAGGATAAAGGGGGGCAGCATAAAGGGGGATAGGGAATAGGATAAGAGAGAGTATATAAGGGTGTATAGATTAATGGGATTGAGATAAAGAAGAGCAACACATATATTTAAAAGGGTATGAAAATCTAAATTCAGAAAGAAATAAGAGGGTAAGGAGATAGACTGGAGGGAGAGGATGAGGGAGGAATTCTGGGAGGTGGGGTAGGTTAAGGAATAGGAGGGCAAGTTATAGGGTAGAAGTAAAATAGAGGATAGGAGGAACCAGAATAGGGAGAAAAGAATATTGAAGAAAAATAGAAAGGAGGAAAATATGCAACACATAATTATGATTTAGAAAGTGAATGGGATGACTTTACTCATAAAATGGAAACTGATAGCAGAGTGAAAATTTGAATTCAGCAATATGTTACATTTTGGAAAGGTTATAAAAATGAGAGATATACACAAACATAAAAAAAGTTCAGGAGTAGAATTTATTATGTAAAAAAGCAGGGATAGTAATCGTTATCTCAGACAAAGTTAAAGCTAATATCAGATTTGATCAAAAGAGAAAAAATAGGGAAACTACACTATGTGTCAGTCATATTAATCAGTAGTTTTAGATCATATAAAATAACAAAATGGTATAAAAATATGAGCATACCTGTCAAAACAGCCATAGGGACTATATGAATATGAACACAAAACATCTTTTATACAAATGCCTAAATAATTGAAATAATATTTATTGTGTGTGGGTAGGTAAAACTAATATAATTAAAAAAACAATTTTACCTAATCTATTTATGTAATACCATCCTAATTAAATTACTAGAAAATTATCTTACTGAATTAGAAAAAACAATAACATGGTTCACTTGGAAGAACAGAGGGTCAGGAACTTTAAGGAAACCAGGGGAAAAAAATATGAAAGAACTAGATTGGGTAGTATCAGACCTTAAATCATATTATGAGGAGAGAGCAGTGTTGAAGTGGCAAATGAATAATTTTTATTATTTTAAATAAAAATTTTCCTGTATGAGTAAAATCTATGTAGCAAAGAATAGAAGGAATGCAGAAAAATTGGGGAAAAAAATTCTCATAGACAATCTCCCAGACAGAACACGATTGGATTAGAATACTGTTATGGTGTAGGAAATGATGAGTTGGTGGATTTAGAAAAATATGGAAAGACTAGGGCTTATGAAGGAAGATGCTATGAACCTACAGAGGAAACAGATGACAAGTGGAAATAAGCATAACTGGTCTTATGTATATGAGTTTGAGTATATATGCATGTATATGCTATATATACCTATGTATATGAATATATGTATGTATGTGTTCATATACATATAAACATGTTTGCATATGTATATGTGTATCTATGTCTATATTTTTATCCATGTTATTTATAGCCTTCTTGGGTGGGGGGGAGAAAGGGGAAAAATAAAGTAAAAAGTGTGCAGCAGAGGAGAAAAGAAAATATAGAATGAAACAAAGAAAAGACGGACAGATTTGAAGATAATGCATAATATTTATTATATAGATTTTATTGAATTGTAAATTTATTGCTTTATATTGAATCTTCCTCTTATGTCTTATGGTGTACATGACATTGTTTTTTTTTTATTTTCTTATTTTGTATTTAAGTTTAAAATAAATTCAAATATAATGAAAAGAAAACCAAGCATTAAGGTAGTTTTGACTGAAGGAGATAATATTATGTGTATTTGAGGGTATTAAGTAGAGGAAATTAAAATGTCAGTGTAGTGAGTCAAATTGTCATATACATACATGTCATGGAAATTTCGGAATTAGATCAACTCCCTTATACCATCAGGGAACTATTTAATACCCCATAATACACAGCTATCTGAAAGATTTCATACAGCTACTAACTGCTTTTTTTTTTTTTTAAACTAGGGAGTATCTGGCCCTGGGAGAGATCAAAGACTGTTGATCTAATGACTTGGCCATATTGCAACAGGGTTTCTCAGGGCTCTCAGTCATGTCAACTGAATCATATCTTTGGTGGGGTTGAAACAAATAACATCAGAAACATACTTAGGGTTATCTTTATTTCAGTGGTTCTCAACCTTCCTAATGCTGCGACCCTTTCATATAGTTCCTCATGTTGTGGTGACCCCCAACCATAAAATTATTTTCGTTGTTACTTTATAACTGTAATTTTGCTACCGTTATGAATCGTAATATAAATATGTGATATGTAGGATGTATTTTCATTGTTGCAAATTGAACATAACCCACAGGTTCAGAACCGCTGCTTTATTCCATAGATTTATTACATTTGATACCTTTTCAAAATGTTTATCTATAGGTGAGAAGTAGGCCATCATTGAAAATCTATAGGTAGGGTCACGGAAATAAGATCAATTAGATGAAAGAGTCAAGAATAGGCGGGAACTCATTATTAACTCTAACCTTGGTTTAAGTCAGCCCCTCTTTTCCCCACCTCCTCAAATAAATGAAAAAAGGATAGGTAAAAACACTATCACCTCCCCATGAAATTTCAAAGATAGAATGAGCCCAAGGTTCCTATCTTCAAGGAGATTACAACCCAACAGGGAGAATAAGTCACCTACACAAATTACTATTATATTACACCCTCTAAATATCTGAGTAGATTTTAAGTTCCCAGTACCATATATGGAAATTTGCAACCTCAAAGAAGGCCTGAATGGATGACCACTTACCAGAGAACATTTTTTTTTTCAAGTATGGTTTGGATTAAGTGGTCAACAAGATATATTCCAAATATATGTCAGTGATCAATAAATTCTCTTTCCATTCTAGATCCTTTAATTATTTTTCACTTCTATTTATCTAGCGATAAGTACAAGATCTCAAATATTTTTATTTTTGTTCTGGATCTGTGATTTCAGTGGTTTAAGGAACTCCTGGTAATGCACCTCCCTCTACCAAAGTAGATACGTAACTTTTCTTCACCTAAGTCTTAGTTTGTATAGGGCAGTAAGAGGGACTAGCCCACTATTAGTTATATGACAAGCCAATCATGTAGCCAGTATATATCAGAGGTAAGACTTAGATCATGGATCTAGTGCTAGGAAAATCTTAAGAGCTCTAGTCTGACCTTTTCATTTCATGCGTAGCAGATATGCTCTCTCTCCAGGAGTCAAGATATCTCTTCTCAGGGTTCTAGGGTATTTAATGGTAATGGTAATTTGAAGATCTTCCCTGCCTCTTAATAGGTTGAATGTAATCACATGGAGCCTGTAGTGGGAGGAACTTACTGAACAGATGGATTAGAGTCCAGAGAAAGCTGAGAGTCAGAGCAGTGAGAAAGGAGAGGACGCAGGCAAGGAGACAGGTAGGTATGGTGTTGATCTCTGCTGTGTTAGTTAAGTGTGTATAGATTTCCTTGTTGCTATGAAGAATTTCAGTTTTCTGGTGTTGTATTTGGCTTTCTGGTGTCTGAATAAGTGTTTTGCTTCTGTCTTCTGTATGGAAAGTGTGTTATATTTTGCAATTCAGAACTATGCTGGCATATTCATAGTGGCCATTGGTGCTATGACTATTGTGTTGGCGCTACACAGGGTTACCCTCAGAGGTTTTTGGGGTATCTGTTCTCTATTGCCATTAGCCCCTACTAGTTGTGTCTCTCCCTTCACATTATCATGTGTGAGCGACTAGCACCCCAGTTCCATTTATCTACTTAACATCAATTAGCTTTTATAAAGAGATATTTACTTTGAGGATACAATAATAATAAAAATATGAAGTTACCTCTTTTGCCTCTCTCCACCACCACCTTTGGAATATACTCTTCTCTATGCTACTTTGGTCTCTAGAGTTGTTATTCAGTCATTTTAGTCGTATTTGACTCTTTGTGACCCCATTTTGGGGTTTTCTTGGCACAGATACTAAAGTGGTTTGCCATTTTCTTCTCCAGCTTATTTTCGTAGATGAGGAACTGAGGGATCTTAAATGACTTGCTCAGGGTCCTACAGTTGATAAGTGTCTCAGACTGGATTTGAACTCATCAAGATGAGTCTTCCTGACTCCAAGCACAGTGTCTATTCACCGTACCACTTAGCTGCCTGGCCTCTAGGGAGAGAAAGCTAAAACTTAGTATGGTTTATATGTAGCATTAGTTCCACCAAGTTCATATCCAAATGTAACACATCATACCCAGATAAGTGTTTATTTCAGCTACCACTGAGGTGGGTCTCAAAGATCACTCCTACAATTCACTCCTTGATCCTTGAGTCTCATCGATGTGAATTTGATGTAAAATCTGGCATGGATACTGAACTGCCAAGATGTAGATTTTAACCCAGCTCCTCTGACTCCAAAGCTTCCCCCAGGTTACTCTGACTCCAAGGTGGGAGGGTTATCCACTATGCCCCTCTGCCTTTATCTTATATATTTTTGTTCAGTTATTTTTTTTTCAGTTGCATTTGACTCTTTGTGACTCCATTTGAGGTTTTCTTAGCAAAGATACCAGAGTGATTTGCCATTTCCTCCTTCACCTAATTTTACAGGTGAGGAAACTAAGGCAAACAGGCTTCAGTGATTTGCCCATGATCACATAGCATGTATCTGAGGTTGTATTTGAATTCATGAAAATGAGTCTTCCTGATGCCAGGCAAGGCACTCTATCCACTGCACCACCTAGCTGCCCCATCTTACATATAGTAGGTATTTAATAATTATTAACTCAATTGAATAATTAAAGTAGAATATGATAAGAGTATAGAGAGGCAGAGACAACATACTAGAACAAATCCAAGGTGGAAATGCTAATTTTCAGTGGAGGAACATCAGGGAACGTTTCCTGGAAAAGGTGGTTCCTGTGTTTGGTTTTGAAAGAAAAGAAGTATTTTTAAGGGGAGGAGTTGATGAGAGTGAGATTGGAGTATATGAATCCAGGCATGGGGAGAATCTAGGGAAGGATGAAAACAGATCAATGCTGACAGCCTTTATAATTTCTCCTTCTTGAATCAGGCAACTTTCTGGTTTCTTTATTAGGGCTTTTTAGCTTTTCAGGGCCCCCAGTTTGTGCCGGGGTTCCTTAAGCAAGAACGTCATCTTGGCCTGTGCTCTTATTTGGACTTGAAAGAAGAAAGCTAATCACACAAAGTGGGGTAATATGAACTTATATGCGTCAGGAGGCCATCGGGTGCCAAGAGGAGCATTTTCTTTTTCACATCATGTTATCTTGTGCTTGGTTCCCATTTTGTAGGCTCCCATTTCACACAAGTCGATCTTCTTAAGAAACAGACAATACGAAGAATAAACATAGCAACAGCTGTGGTCTGAGGCTGAGCCATCACTGAGACAATAACCTCTGTCCAGCACACTGTGCAGCAGCTCAAGAAGGATGCTTCTGTGGCCCGTGGTGGGTGATTGAGTCACTCACATGGGGAAGACAGGATAGTGAATAGAGATTCCTGCAAGAGGAAGAGAAGTTCTGTTTTGTTTTCCTTTTTAGTTTGCTTTAATCCATAAACAAATGTCAGCCATTTAAGAGAGAAACAAACCACCTGGCTCTAATGCAAGGGCTTCTTTTTCTTGCAGTGACAACAGAGGTTGAGAACCACACCTTTGTTAATCAATATAGTTTTGTTAACAGGGTGGAAGCACCTTGAGGAGAGGGACGTTTGTTTCATGTTTGTCTCTGCATTCCTACTTGCACATTGTTGTTGTTATTGTTGCTCAGTCATGTCTGACTCTCCATGAGCCCATTTGGGGTTTTCTTGGCAAAGATACTGGAGTGGTTTGCCATTTTCTTCTCCAGCTCATTTTATAGACGAGGAAACTGAGGCTAACAGGGTTAAGTGACTTATGCAGGGTCACACAGCTAGGAAGTGTCTGAGGCCAGATTTGAACTCAGGAAGATGAGTCTTTCTGACTCCAAGTCCTGCACTCTACCTAGCTGCCTTCACCTTGCACATAGCAGGTGTTTAATAAATGTGTGTTGATTGATTAATATAAACTCCTTTTGTAGTTTTGAACCTCAAAACAAAAACCAGCAAGACCTCCTGTTATTTACAAAAGAAACCTTCTCCTTTCTTTGGAGGAGAAGGAATTCCTAGTCCTGCTTTTCCTGGGGATATCCTCCAGAGATACGATAAGATAGTGCACTCTCTCTCTGTCTCTGTCTCTCTCTCCCCCCTCTCCTCCTTCCCTTTCCCCCTCCCCCTTGGATATTCCTACACCCTTGCCCCTTCCCTGAACTGAAGCCAAGGGCCCATGGCTGCAGTTAAGGGCATCAGTCAGGCTGAAAAGCAGCCCATTCGCTTGATGTTGAGTTTGGTAAACATGTCTCCTGCAAAAGCCCCTTGATCTCTAGAGCAGAGCTCCAGAAAACCTTGGAGAAAACTTTTGAGCCCAGAGAATTGCTGAGGCCAGAACCTCAATCCTTAATTACCTTTTGGAGACGAGACAGTCAAACTCCCAGGGTCAACACGTTTTCCCTTGCAGTGGCTCTCGCTGCAGGCCTCAACCATCAGTCTGGTGGGGGATGAAAGTGGGTGAAGGAGAGGGAGCAGGAGCTGCGGAAGCCTGGGGTGGGGGAGAGGCATAAAGGCAGGTAGCTGGCTGGGCAGTGCTGGCTGCTCTGGCAATAGTCACCATAGGAACATGGAACGCCGAGGTGACCAACCCCACCCAGCAAGGCACTGGCCCTCAGTGTGCCTCCCAGTGCTTTATTCTCTGATACCTGCCTTGCATCTTAGGTTTCAGTTTCTGTGGGTCTTTATTGGTACAGGTGGGGATTGAAAGAGCAATAAAGGCAACCTTACACCATTTTCTTTTTCTGTTTCTTCCTGTCCCTCATCCTTTTTCTTTCTCTTTTGTTCAGTCTCCACTTTCTCAGTTCTTTCCCCAGCTTCTTATTCCTTGCCTTTATTTCTCCCACCTCTTCTTTCTCTCTATCACCCATTTTCTAGGAATTATTTCCCTTTTCTTGTACCCTCCATCCATCTATTTTCATTGATTTCTCCCTCCCCACATTCCTAGAACCATTTTACACACCTGAAAACCTGATTTCCCCAGAGAAGCACATTTTCAAAAGTATGCATTGATCCCCCTCATTCCTCTTGTAAGCAAAATCTTCCCTTCCTATTATCTACCCAGCAGCTTTCTATTATCTGACACAGTGGGAGTTCTTGTGGAATCAGTGCACGGTATCTGGGGGACAGAGCTGTATAAGACAGGCAATGAAAATACATGGTGAGATTTGGGCTTAAAAGGTGTTATCATGACATCCATGCCTTTACCTGAGGAGCTTTTCCTTTACGTGTACTCAGTGCGTGGGGCTCTCCCAAAAGAAAGTACTTCATCTCTTTTGTTCTAAGTGAAGATCAGAAATTTCTGCAATACTTTCCTGAAAAAAGCTTTTCATAACTTGTTGTAAGACTTAACAAAAATGCTTTCACAGCAGGATCTTGTATTCTCTACACAGTTGTGTGACTATAAAGATGCGGTCTCCTGTAGAAAATGTCTGTAAAGGCTTGTGTGCTCTCAGAATTCTTCCCCTTTTTAAAAATTAAACAATTTATTTTTTCTTGGCTAATAAAACTAAAAAAATATGTTCTGTGTTTCATTTGCACCCAATCATCTTAGTAACTGATTTGTTTTTGAGGAAATGAAACTGGAATGCAGGGGGAAAAAAAATCAGGAAAAGCAGTTGGCCCTGACCAAATATATTCAGCTAGA
This sequence comes from Pseudochirops cupreus, assembly GCA_028627135.1. Lineage (NCBI taxonomy): Eukaryota > Metazoa > Chordata > Mammalia > Diprotodontia > Pseudocheiridae > Pseudochirops > Pseudochirops cupreus. The sequence goes on from CM053584.1 coordinate 95,124,123, forward strand.
GGAAATCTCTTGTGGAAGTGACACTCACTTAAAGACACTTAACAGATTTATTTTCAAGACGTTTCAAAGAGGGGACAATAACGAAAGAATGGGAAATAAATCACAGACGGTGTAAATTCACCCAAAAGGCAACTGAGGAAATATCATTAACTACTTGTCTACTTTCTCATCTCTATAAAATCTTTATGAGAATGGTCAATGCATGTGTCTAGGGTATCATCTTGAAATATAAGAAAAGAACAAGCAGGTTTTTGTAGAAAGTTCTCTGTAGCACATCATATTTTTACAATCACACAATTGACTGAAAGGTAAAGAGAATACAGAATCCCATTGTGTTCATGATTCGTTGATTTCCAAAAATAAAAAAAAAATCATGGAATAGAGCAAAACGAAGTCTTAAAGGCTCCCCTATAAGGTGTGTTCCATGCCTAGATTAAGATCCTGCTAGATATTTCCTTGAAAGATGCAATCACAGAGAAAACTTTCTTCAGTGAACCTTTTAGTATTAAGTGAGGCATACAAAGAAACATTTGCTTGCTATAATCATAGAACATTTAACCACAGGAGTATATTGAATATCCAGTATATTGAGCTGGAGGGGACCATAGAAGGCATCTAGTCTAACCCCTTCATTTTACAGTTGCATTAACTGTGGCCCAGAAAGGGGCTTAAGGTCACTTGCTCAAGGTCACTGATGTCAAGTAGAAGGGGCAGAATCAGAATTTGAATCTAGATCCTCTGATTCCAAAGATGGCATTTTTTTCACTGTGCAATACTGCCTCTCTAAACACCTTATTTTACAGGTGGGGAAACTGAGGTCCAAAGAAGGCCCAAAGAGCTGGACCTAGAACTTAGTGCCTATGTTCTTTCCTCTATACTATGTAAAATAATCAAATTAATTCCAGCTAGTATTCTAAATGATAGCAAAACATACTTCTAACAATGTAGCAAGATGACATAGTTAAAATGATTGAACTGGAAAATGAAAATTTTTGCGTTGACTAACTGGTTGACTCCTTGCCCCATTTGTGATATGTTGCCTAATTCAGGAATCACTTTCAAACTAATACTATTTGTAATTTCTAGGACTTGGTTTGTGTTGAGTCTGCAGAACACATGGAAAATGACAAAACAAATTCTTGATGGGCTACCTCCATTTTTTTTGTCTTTCCTACTGTACTTTCATCCCTATGTTTGAAAGATTGAAAATAATTCTTGAAAATCTGGGAAATTCCAAAGCTTCTTAATGAAGTGATGGAAGAAAGGATCATGTTTATATTAGAAATATATGTTTTCTTCCTCTATGGCTCCTCTTACCTCATTACGTGGTATTTAATCCATTAACCAATCAACAAATATATTTTGTATTTACTTAATAATGCATGAGTAGTTTCCTTCAGCTACTCTTTGATGGCAGATATTATTTCTTTTTTTTTCTTTGTATCCCCAACATCTAACATAGTACCTCATTCTTAATAGGATCATAATAAATAATTGCTGAATTCAATTGAATAAAGCACTTTTTTTTGGACTGAAATATTGTATGCCATGCTTTTTCATTTCACCATGAATAAAATCTTACTTTATCATTTAAAGCCTCCATGAAAAATCTTCACCATTTTTAAATTTTACTATCCATTGCATTGAATCAAATCCTTACCTGTAAATGAAGGGGTTGAACTAGATGATCTCTGAGATCTTTTCCATTTTTAGATCGATGACACTATGGATCAAATTTTCCTTCATTCCTTTGTTCCTTCATTCATTTGTTCGTTAGTTCATTTGTTCATTCGTTCCTTCCTTCTCTTTCCTCTTCTCTTTCCTCTTCTCTTCGTTTTATACTGGATCTTTGATTTTTACTGTTAATACAGAACTTCCCAATGAAGAAACTCCCTCTACTAATGCAGGTCAGCATGTGCTCTGCAATATAGAGTCTTAGAATTGCCTCAGATTGGGGGGGTGGACACTGAGAGTTTAAGTGACTCACCTTAGGTCATGCAACTAATAAGTACCAGAGGGAAGACTTGAACCCTATTTTTCCTGATTCTGAAATTGGGTCTCTATTCATTGTGCTTCACTATCTCTTGAATTGAATATTAAGTACAAGGAAATTACACTATTTTTTAACCATGGGGCATCAAACATTCTGCCAGACAATCCATTGCCTTTTCCCTACAGGGATTTAGAAGTAGGGATAAGAGGACTGAATTTCTGTACTACAGATTTCAAAAACCTATCATTGCTCTACCTAGAATATCATGGTGTTGAAAGCCAATCTGCTTTTCTAACAAGTTGTAAAATAGACTCTGGTGTTCAACTAAAAACCATTTTGGAAAAGGCTCACAGGTGACTCCTTTTTTTAAAATTTATTTTTATTTTTTTAATTTAAATTGATTTGTTTATTTACTTTTAGTTTACAAGATTCTGTTCCAGAGTCCCTTGAGTTTCAAGTTTTCTCCTCTCCCTCTCTCCCTTCCTTCCCCCCCCTCCCCCCGCCCCATGATGACATGCAGTCAGTGTAAATACTTTCACATTGGACATTAGTCTAGTTGTATAGAAGGGTTGTAACCAATGGAGTGGACAATGGGAAAAAGGAAACAAAACCAAACATGAAAAAGAGCAATAGCTTGTAGATTGCTTCAATCTCCATTTAAACTCTGTTCTTTCTAGATCTTTCTCTGAACGTATCTCCTTCTATCCTGAGACTTGTAGAGTTGTCTTATAGCTGTGCATTGCTGAGAAGAGTCCAGTTTATTAAGGTTGGTCATCACACATACGATGTCTGTGATTGTGTACAAGTTTTTCCTGGTTCTGCTCTTCTCACTTAGCATCAGTTTGTACATGCCTTTCCAGGTAAATATGAAGCCCATCTCCCCATTTCTTTTTTTTTTTTTGAAGTACTCTCCCTTCTCATCTCTGCCTGCCTCCCAGCTTCCTTGGCTTCCTTTACCTCTTTGCTAAAATCCCATCTTCTAGGAGACTCCCTTCCTTATTTCTACTTAATGCTACTGTCTTTCCTCTATTGATTTTCTCCAATTTATCATATATTTTGTTTGTACATAGTTTTTTTTTTGTATGTTGTCTCTCCCATTAGACTGAGTTCCTTTTGAACTGAGACTGTCTTTTACTTTTCTTTGTAGTTTTCTTTGTGTCCATAAGGCTCTTAGCCTGGTATATAGTAGGTGTTTAATTAGTAAATGCTTATTAACTCATTAACTTTTTTTTTTTTGCTTTTTGAAGGGCAAGTGGGGTTAAGTGAGTTGCCCAAAGTCATATGGCTAGTAAGTGTTAAGTGTCTGAGGCTATATTTGAACTCAGGTCCTCCTGACTCCAGGGCTGGTACTCCAGTCACTGTGCCACCTAGCCGCCCCCTAAACTCATTAACTTTTTCTTTTTTTTCTTTTTTCTTTTTCTTTTTTTAATATTTTATTTTATTTATTTTAGTTTACATCATTCATTTCCATGAGATTTTGAGTTACAAATTTTCTCCCCATCTTTCCCCTACCCCCACCTCAAAACAGCCATCCCCTTGTATGACCCCTCCCCCAATCTAATCTCTCCTATGTCCTCCCCCATCACTCCTCTAACTTTCTGGTAGGGCAGGATGAATCTCCCTTCCACAGTGCCTGTGAATCTTAAGTTCCAGTTGGATGTTGTTAATAATAATAATAATAATAATAATTATATATATATCTATACATATATATATATTTTTAACATTTGATTATAGAGCTTTAAATTCTAGGTCTTTCTCTTCTTCCC
>CM053584.1:95128384-95165254 GCA_028627135.1 Pseudochirops cupreus
TATTTTCCTGTGTGGCAAGATGCCCAGTTTAGAATTTATGTCATTTCTTCCCCGGGCCAAGTTCAGTGAGAGTAAGGTTGACTCTTTCCCTTTTGCCTTCCTGTTCTCCCCCTCTATTGTAACAATTATCCTTTGTCTCTTCCATGAGATGCTCAACCCCATTCTGTCTCTCCTTGTTTCCTCTCAATCTAATCTCCTCCCCATTTCTTATAGCACAATAGTATTCCATTACATTCATATACCACAACTTGTTTAGTCATTCTCCAATTGATGGGCATCCCCTTAATTTCCAGTTTTTTGCCACCCCAAAGAGAGCTGCAATAAATACTTTTGTACATATGGGTCTTCCTCACACTTCTATGATTTCTTTGGGATAAACCCCAGCAGTGGTATTACTGGGTCAAAGGGTATGCAATTATTTATAGCCCTTTGGACATAGTTCCAGATTGCTCTCCAGAATGGTTGTATCAATTCACAACTCCACCAACAATGCATTAGTGTTCCAATTTTTCCACATCCTCTCCAGCATTTGTCATTTTCCTGTTTTGTCATCTTAGTCAATCCACAGGTAACTCCTAGGACAGAGATGACAAGATATCTGGATTCCTTTTAGGATACTGATTTTATTCATGGCCCCCAGAGACTTAGCTTTTTTTTTTTTATCCATCTCACAGACATTTTTTTCTCAGTTTGGGAGTGTGTTTGATTCTTCATTTATATCTAGGAGCCCAGCACCCCCAGGTCCTACATTCAACCCAATCCTGGCAACCATAATCTAGGGGACCCAATCCTTATGGAGAAAGAACCCACCTTTTTTGACATCACCTATACCCACCGATGCATTTGTAAGCCTAAGATTCCCAGAACAGCCACATCCCTTAGATGACTGACCCTATTTCTAGCTCCTCCCCCTTCACCCACCTGCACCCCCACCCCCCACCACAACCATCATCTAGGGAGCCAGCCCTTGTTGATAAGAGACCTGACACCTTCCTGTGCAGATGCGATAGCCCCTGAGATGCTACCGGGACCATAGTCCTTGACACTGTCAAATGGCTCGGAAATGGCTTTATTAACATAAAGACAATGAAGAAGGTGTATTACCACCTGCCTTGATACAGTACCCTAAATGCTACTAGTCCTTTCCATCTCAGTTGCAAATGAAACCTCCTACATGTGTTGACTTTTCCCACTAGAATGTGAAGTCTTTGAGGCCAGGGACTATTTTACTTTTCTATTAGCATTCCTTTTTCTTTTTTTGCTTTTATTTAGTGTTTTATTTTCCTCCAATTACATGTAAAAGTGATTCTAAACATTCATTTTAAATTTAACTTTGAGTTCCAAATTCTCTCAGTTCTTCCGACCCCACCCCCCTCATTGAGAAGGCAAGCAATTTGATATAGGTTATACATATGTAGTCATGTAAAACATTTCCATGATACTCATGAAAGAAAACATAGACCCAGTGGTTCTCAACCTGTTTGTCGTGCCCCCTTTGGGGGTCGAATGACCCTTTCACAGGGATCACAGGGGTTGCCTAAGACCATTGGAAAACACATATTTCCGATGGTCTTAGGAACCAAGACACCACTCTTCTATCCATCTCCAGGCGGGTCTGCCCACATGCAGATACCTCCACATATGAGTTTTAAAGGGTCGTGGCATTAGGAAGGTTGAGAACCACTGACATAGACAAAAAAAATCTCAAGAAAAATAAAGTAAAAAGAAAGTATGTTTCAGTCTATAATCAGACACCATCTGTTCTTTCTCTGGGGATAGATAGCCTTTTTTCATCATAAGTCCTTCAGAGTTGTCTTGGATTACTGAGAATAGCTAAGTCATTCACAGACTATCATCATAAAATATTGTTGTTACTTTGTACACAGGACATTTCACTTTGCATTAGCTCATATAAGTCTTTCCAGGTTTTTCTGAAAGCATCCTGCTCATCATTTCTTATAGCACTATAATCACATGCCACAACTTGTGCAGTCATTCCCCAATTGATGGGCATCCCCTCAATTTCTAATTCTTTAGCCCCAGAAAAGGGCTGTTAGAAATATGTTGTACATATAGATCATTTTCCTTTTAGTTTTTATCTCTTTTGGGATACAGACCTAGCAGTGGTATTGCTAGGTCAAAGAATATGCATGGTTTTATAAGCCTTTGGATCTAGTTCCAAATTGCTCTTTAGAATGGTCAAATCAGTTCACAACTCCACCAGCAGTATATTTATGTCTCATTTTTCCCATATCCCCTCCAACATTTCTCTTTTTCCTTTTCTGTCCTTAATTAGCCAATCTAGTAAGTATGAGGTAGTCCCTCATAATTGTTTTAATTTGCATTTCTTCGATCAATAATGAGAGCATTTTTTCATATGGCTATAGTTAGGCTTGATTCCTTCATTTGAAAACTGTTCACATCTTTTGATTATTTATCAGTTGGGCAATGGCTTTTATTTTTATAAATTGGACTCAGTTTTATGTATTTAGAGAAATGAGACATTTAACAGAGAAACTTGCTTCAAATCTTTTTTCACAGTTACTATTGCTGACTGTATTTCTATCCATCTTATTTTCCCCTTCTGTCTATTCTATTCTCTTTCTCCTTTCATCCTGCCCCTCCTCAATGGCATTTTGTTTCTGATTTCCCTCTCCCTCAATCTGCCTTCCCTTCCATCAACATCCCTCTGCCCACCATTCCTTTTCCCTCCTACTTTCTTGTAGGGTAAGATAGATTTCTGTACCAAATTGAGTGTGTACATTATTTCCTCTTTGGGCCAATTCTGATGAGTATAAGGTTTGCTCATTCCCCCTCACCTTTTCCCTCTTCCCCTCCATTATACAAACTTTTTCTTGCCTCTTTTATATGAGATAATTTACCCCATTCTACTTCTCTCTTTCTCCTAATACATTTCTCTTTCTCACCCATTAATTTAATGTTATTTTTTTAAATTTTTAAAATTTATTTTTTATTTTTATTTCTTTTTTTGATTAATTTTATTTTTTAGATATCATCCTTTCATATTCCACTCACACCTATGCCTTCTGTCTATGTATACTCCTTTTAGCTGTCCAAATAATGAGAAAGGTCTTATGATTTATCAGTATCATTTTCACATGTAGTAATATAAACAATTTAACCTTGTTAAGTCTCTTATCATTTCCCTTTCTTATTTACCTCTTTATGCTTCTCTTGAGTCTTGAATTTGAAAGTCAAAATTTGTATTCAGCTCTGGTCTTTTCATCAGAAATGCTGGAAAGTCCTCTATTTCATAGAATATCTGTTCTTCCCCCTGAAGGATTACATTCAGTTTTTCTAAGTAGGTGAATCTTGGTTGTAATCCTAGCTCTTTTGCCCTCTGGAATATCATATTCCAAGCCTTCTGATCCTTTAATGTAGAAGCTGCTAAATCTTGTGATATTCTGAATGAGGTTCTACATTACTTGCATTGTTTCTTTCTGGCTGCTTGCAATATTTTCTCATTGATTGGGCACTCTGGCATTTGGCTAAAATATTCCTGCAAGTTTTAATTTTGGGATCTTTTTCAGAAGGTGATTGGTAGATTCTTTCAATTTCTATTTTACACTCTGGTTCTAAAACATCAGGGCAGTTTTCCTTGATAATTTCTTGAAAAATTCTTTTTAGGCTCTTCTTTTGATCCTGACTTTCAGGTAGTCCAATAATTTTAAAAGTGTCTCTCCTAGATGTGTTTTCCAGGTCAGTTGTTTTTCCAGTGAGATATTTCACGTTGTCATCTATTTTTTAATTCTTTTGGTTTTTTGTTTGTTTCTTGATTTCTCATAGGGTCATTAACTTCTGTGTGCTCAATTCTAATTTTTAAGGAATTATTTTCTTTAGTGAGCTTTTTTAAAAACTCTTTCCATTTGATCAATTCCACTTTTTTTTTTTTTTGCTTTTTTGGTGGGGGGGAAGGCAGGGCAATTGGGGTTAAGTGACTTGCCGAAGATTACATAGCTAGTAAGTGTTAAGTATCTGAGGCCAGATTTGAACTCAGGTCCTCCTTACTCCAGGGCTGGTGCTCCATTTGCTGCACCACTTAGCTGCCCCAGATCAATTCTACTTTTTAAGGAGTTTTTTCTTCAGTGAATTTTTGTGCCTCTTTTTCCATTTAGCCAGTTCTGCTTTTTAAGGCATTCTTCTCTTCATTGACTTTTTATACCTCTTTTACTAATTGACCTTGTCTATTTTTAAGATGTCATTTTCTTCATATTTCTTTGTGTCTCCTTTACCAAACCATTGACTTGTTTTTCATGATTTTCTTACATTACTCTCATTTCTATTCCCATTTTTTTCTACCTCTCTTACTTGATTTTCAAAATCCTTTTTGAGCTCTTCCATGACCTGAGACCAATTTGTTTTTTTCTTGGAGTCTTTCGATGTAGGAGCTTTGACTTGGCTATCTTCTGAATGTGTGTTTTGATCTTCCTTGTCACCTTAAAAACTTTCTATGATCAAAAATTTTTTTCTGTTGTTTACTCATTTTCCCCAGCTTATTACTTGACTCTTTACTCTTTGTTAAAGTAGCACTCTGCTTTCAGGGTGGAGAATATACTGTCCTAAGCTTCAGGGGTTTTATGCAGCTGTTTTCCGGGATACTTCTAGGAACCTGTAAGTTTTCAGTTCTTCTAAGGTGGTATTATCTGAAGAGAGGTGTTTACCACTCTCCTTGCCTATACTCTGGTCTATGAGTGATGACAGGCACTCTTTTCTGTCCTGGAACTGTTTGAACAGTCCCTCCTCCACTGTGGCCGATACTATCTCAGTGCTCTAGTGTTCCTCCTTGCCCTGAGACTGCCACCCAGGACTATGACCTGGATTTGAGTATGGGCAAAGCAACAGAGTCCTGCATCAGTGCTAGTAAAAAGACTCCTCTAATTTCCTTCTGACCAATTGTTTGACTCCTTTATTGACTGTGGGCTGAGAGTTTCAGAAGCAGATACTGCTTCTATTAATTCAGTGGTTCCCAAGGCCTACCCCTGGTTTTCTGGGCACAGGGCAGGGGAGAAGGGGAAGGTGGAACAGATCTTTCCTACTGACCTTTTCTTTTGGAGGGGGGAAGGCAAGGTAATTGGGGCTAAGTGACTTGCCCAAGGTCACATAGCTGTATGTCAAGTATCGGAGGACAGATTTGAACTCAGGTCCTCCTGACTCCACGGCTGGTGCTCTATTCACTGTGTCATAGTTGTCTCCCTACTGACCTTCTAATTTGTCTTTGATGCCTGTGGATCGAGAGGTCTGGAAACCATCATTGCTGCCACAGATTCAGTTGCCCCAAGCCTGCTTCCTGGTTAAGTGGGGCCTGGTCTGGTGTGGCCTGAGCTGCAATGTACTCCTCTCTCATCATGGTGCAACAGATCTTTCCTGCTGACCTTCTAAGTTGTCTTGGGCTGAAAGATTGCTTCACTATATCTTTTTGCAATTTCTGCCACTCTATAACTTGTTTAGAGTCATTATTTAAAAGTATTTGGAGGGGTTTGGGAGAGAGCTCAGGGGAATCCCTGCTTTTACTCTGCCGTCTTGGCTCTGCCCCTTATATTGGTATTCCTAGTCCTTAGCACAGTGCTGATTCCAAAATTATTCTCATTTTTAGATGTATATGCAGATAGTAGCAGCCTTTGGAGTATGAGGATAACTCTGCGCGTCTTGGATGGTTGTTGGTCTTGGTGGCTATTCCTTGAACCATGTGGTTTTTCTACTTCAGAAGGATGGAAAGGAAGGGCTCCTTGACCCTCACCCTCTCCTCCTGTATTGTTATCATGTTTAGGAGAAAGATTACTTTCTTTTTCATCCTAACTGCTTGGGATATAGTTTGTAGAGCAATCTATTTACAATCCACTCCTTTGGTGCAAAGCATCTCAAGAAAAAGGGTTGTCAAAAGATATATTAAGGCATCAAGGTAACGACAAAGTATCTTAATGCCTCTCTTTCCATGTATACAGAGCTTCTTCTCCTTTTGGCCAGATTGAGTTCCATATCCACTTTCTTCTTACCTTTCCTTTTTCTGTGGGTTCCATATTAGAAAATTTCATAGACTTCCAATAACATGGTCCTAATGGCCAAGAATCGTCTATTCCTCTTTTGAGTTGGCCTTCTTGATGCCAGTTTAATTTTTGCTGTTTCTCTGATAATGAACCAGAGACATGAGTCTCTCCTTATTATGGGAGACAAGTCTCCTCAAGGGGAAAAAGTTATACTGTTGCATAATTTTGTCCTAAAAGATCTCACCTGCCAAGAGAAGAGAAAAACTCCAAGGAGAATTCTGAAAAAAGCCACTTTTAAGACACAGATGAGGCTGATTTTTTTCCTCCTTCAGGAACATCTGCTAGAGCAGCTGTAGATGACAATATCTTCTTTGAAAGGAAAAATGGTGAATTTAGAAGGTCCTCAGGGAATGTAATGCCATAAAACAGAGATCTGTTCTCATTATCCAAATTTGGTATTGAAAATAGCTGAGAAAACCCAGCTTTTTAAAGTCAAACAGCTAAAAGCATAATGAAGTGAGAGAATGGAAAAGAAAAGACAAATCCTTGAAGCCCTTGGTCTTGTCATTTCCTCCATTTTTGCCCAAGTTCTCTTGCTGTTGTCACAAAAAGTTTACAAAATGTTATAAAGCCTCATCCCTCTAGTGATGAAGAAATAAAATGCCTATTTATTGTTGCCAGAGTACCTCACCCACACCTTTATTTTGAAGGTGAAAAGTCATTGAAGTTTACTAACAAGTTTACAATTTACTTCTTTCCATTGGCAAGACTAAAAAGACTTGTGCCATGAGTTCCCCCCATGCCATCATGGAATTAGTAGAATGTCTTTCAGTTTATAAGCTTTTGGTCATTCCTGGAGGGTGTGGACAGGAATTGCCCAGGATGATAGGTGAAGATGAATTGCAATCCTCATTGCTAGAGGGAATATCCACTCTGATGAGATGGTCAGCTAAGTGACCAATCTACCTCAGTCAGGGGCAGGGGCCATGTCTGTGGTTGCTTCATTTATTTCCTATAGAAGAGATTCACTATTCTATAAGAATGACAAAAAATGAAGAGGTACTGAAGGATTGCAATCTGTACCACTGGAGGGACTATTCACATCAAGTTAAGTCCAAGATTCATGAAATATCATCACTACTCTAAAAAAGTTGACAGCATATATCCCTGAAAATGTTAGAAATAGCTTAATTGTTTATGGCATTTGAGAATATTAGATGTAATGCTGTTTCTGGATGTTTTGTTTGTCTCCAGAATCACAGAAATTAGACTACTCTTCTTTGGCTGCTCCTCTCAAAACCTATAAAGGAGTTGGGGGGGGAAAAACCAATGACCCCAGCCCTGCTCTGCCCTTCCTACCATCTGGACTTTAATTCAGTGTGTCTGAGATTTTGGATTTCTAACTTTTCATAGCACATTCACATATGTTGCTGAATTACTCTGATACCCCAACAAAACAGCAATCAGTTTTTGCATTAAATGAAAAGTTGTAGAAATTCACTATAGAAGAGAGTCATGGTTATGGAATGAAGGGAGGAATGGGCGTTAGACAGCCATTCCATTAGCAATGAGTAAAGTTCACTGCAGGATGTGGATTGGCAACTCAAACAGCTATGTGGGGGTAATGTGACATGACATCCTGGGCTTACCAACATGAAGACTTGGGATTAAATCCAGCCCCGACACTAACTTTGTGATCCTGGGAAAGTCACTTAATTTCTCTGAGTTCAGTGTCTTCATTTGTAAAATGTGGATAATAACATCTACCTCACAGGGATGTTGAGAGGATCAAATTACCCTGATGCATGTAAAACTGTGTATGAAAAGTGTTTTGCAAATCTTAAAATGCCATATAATTGTGAGCTGCTCTGGCTGAAGCTACTACTAAATACAGACATAATCTTAAATTTCATTCTGCTCACCAAGTGGCCTGAAAGGCATGTCATTGAGAGCCAGCCTCAGAGGAAGGAAGGCCTGGATTAAAACATTACTTCTTCCCACATACTGGCTGTGTGACCCTGGGGAGGCAGCCAACTTAATTACTCAGTGCCCCCAGGTGACTTTCTAAGACTATAGGTTTCAGAACATTTTACAATTTGTATTGGTAGAGAGTTCCCCATACCAGTGAAATCACAGGTAGACCTCGATCATCACCCTTCTCCAAACAAAGAAACAAACAAAACCCAGCACAAATTCCAAGTTATCAGCATGTCTAGAGAGCTGGCTTTAGAATGAGAGAGACTTTAGTTCTATCTTGACTCTCATCCATACTGGGCGAATCACCTAATTTCTCAGTGCCCCAGGTGGCTCTCTAAGAGTTGAAAGCAAATTCTTGATCTGAGTCAGTGAAGGAAATTTTCATACCAGGATGTCCCTCTTCAGAGGAAATCACAGGTCAGTACCAAACAAGTGAACAAAACTCTTAACTTACCTAAAGCTTTGGACTTTTTTTTTTCCTTGCAAGATTTCCTGCTGAAAGGAAATAAGGGAGAATCAGGGTCATAGTTGCTTACTAATTACGGAGACGTGCTTCTTGAATTTTGTTAAGCAATTATTCTGCCACTGCTCTAAGGGAGAATTAATAAAGAAAGCATAATTCTAAAATGATGACTGATAAAAAAGGAAAGAAGAGTTTCAAACATATTTCCAAAAGACTGGGAAAAGCCTGGGGAAACTTTTGCCTTCAGCTTTATAGGAATAGTCATCAAACAAACAGATGAAAAATTTTGGGGCAGCAGGGGCTCCATTTATGTAAATACTGAACTCTGGGACTAAAAAGAAAAACCTAAACCTCCAAATGTTAAGAAAAACAAAATTAATCAGCTTGAGTTTTTTTCCTTCCTTCTCTTAACATTCTCAAAGAGCAAGCAGATTAGCATTAAGGATTGTTTTCAGCCGGAACAGTAAGCAAAATCACAGCTTGTTGTTTCCCTTGACACAACTTTTAAAAAATGATTTGGAGGTTGTTTCTTCAACTAGATTTTGAGACATTAGATATTACATGGAAGGACAGAGTCTGTTAGACTGTTTTTTTTAAATGTTAGATACTTCATGGGGGGGAATGGAAAGATGGGCAATAAAGTGATGTAATATTTACATATAGACAGTGTGATATATTTCAAAGAACAGTAATCTTTGAGTCAGAAAACCAGGACCCAGTTATATCCCCTTACCTCTCACATTGGCTTTGTTACTTCATGTAAGCCTTCTTGCCTCTTGGAGACAGTTTTATCATCTGTGTTATTGTTGTTCAGTCATTTCAGTCACGTCTGACTCTTTTTTATCCCATTTGGGGTTTTCTTGGCAAAGATACTGGAATAGTTTGCCATTTTCTTCTCCAGCTAATTTTACAGATGAGGAAACTGAGGCAAGAAATGCTTGAGTTACTCCTTATAAATTGAACAGGAGTAAAGCATTAAAGATGGCCAAGATTCTTGTGGCAAAACAAATATTCCTCATACTCTATTAATTAAAAGTGAATAACAACAATGGATTTGATCTATAATTATTTTTCTTTTTAACATTAAATTTTTTAAAAATTAATCTTATCTTTTGATATCATTTTTTATATCCAAATATATAGAACCATGGTTTTGCAGGCTCCAAAGGATACTGTTCTTCTGCTCTTTAGTCACTCTGGCCATTTTCGCTGGCTATACCTCATGCTTAGAATATACCCTCTGCACATCTTCATTTTATAGAGAAGGAAACTGAAGATCTAAGAGAATAAGTGATTTGCCCATGGTTTTGTCTTTAATTCTACCATAGGTCTACCATAACATCTGTAACCTTTGGCTTAAAGGACTAGTTGAATGGGGCTATTCTTGGTGGACATTGATTACTCAGTGCTCAGTGCTATGCATTGGAGTTGGTGAGAGTTAGAAGAAAGATGCTTTCCTTGCCCTGGCTTCCAGAAAGGAGTCACACCTTCTAGATTCTCTATATAGCTGCTTCATTGACTTTCAGCTTTAATTCTTTTGGTATTGTGCTATTCCAGGACTTACAGTTTCACTGGAAGAACATTAGTATTAAGCAGATAGTCCTATAGAAGCTGAGCTGAGTGCCTGTGTGCAGACAATAATGTGCTGATTAAGAAGTATCAGCTTAAACCCAGCCCCAGTTCGTGTAGCATCTTTTTAGTTAGAACTATAACCGCTCAAAAGCCACTTGGTCTAAATATCCACACAGGAAAAACCAAGTGGATAAAGAATGTCTATTGTCTAGACTAGAGTATGCAGTTGGATGGCAAACCTAAAGAGCTGATCCATCGGAATAGATGTGTTGGGTAGACACTGAGCATGGACAATGAACTGAGTTCATAGTTGAACAGGAAGAGGAAAGTGGGATGGATTGTTTCTGGGAAACTGAACTATACTTTTAACCATCCTAAATGTATCCCCAAACAAAGACCCATCATCATATAGTCAATATTTCAGTTAGGATTTAAGTCCAGGTCTCCCAAGTACAAATCCCATACCCTATTCACCGTACCATGATCTTGCTATATTAAATAAATAACAATGTACTGAGGTTTGTGTAATCACAATCTCACAATCTCCCCAGAGTGATTCCTGGTAATGATTTCCACCCCATCCCCTGCCTATAGATCTTTAGGTTCTTTAAATGTTCTAGATTTTGTCTTTTTTTTTTTTACAACTTCCTCCCACCCCATCCCTCTCCTCACTTTCCTTTTATCTCATTGGGTGTCCTTGAGTGACATAGAAGGAATTTTCTAGAGATCATTGACTTTAAAAAAATTATTTTACATTTGCACATCAATTTCCACTTTGATTGACAAGGAGGTTCCTAATAAACATATTTTTTTTAGCTTATGAAATCTTACATGAAGGTGAATAACTGAAAACTTGGCTTACATTTTTGCGAGGTCACTGACTACTCTACTATATTGTTGGGGAAGTTATCTCAAATATCTAGAAAAGTGTCCTAATGAGGCTAAGGGGTTATTTCACATAGAAAAAATTCTGTCTAATGGCCACAGACATCCCTTAGTGTCAGCCAGCTGTACTGCAAATGTGCTGTTTATTGCAAATCCATCATCATTTCTGGGAAAACAAGTTAGAGTGTATGTCCTACTGTGAAATTAGTGGCTGGTGCCCTGGAGGCACTAGTGCTGTGTCAGGGGATTTGGACATTTCTCAGAAATATACAGTTCTCTGAAAACTTCTGCAAGATGTATAACAGGGATACAATACATAGTGTTCGGCTTTGGCTCAGAAGTTAGGGAGGAAAAGAAATAGTATACATGCAAAATGCTTACAGTCCTGCCTCTGAAATGGGATGCCTGGGGCCATTCTATTACTTCTGTGTGAGCTCTTGCAGGGGTCTGGGCTGCAGCTCATAAAGAGATCATTAGAATTGAAGAGACCAGTGAAGTGGAGAATTAAGCACAGGGAAGGGCCTTAAAGATTTTCTTTTGTTTATTTCTTTTTGCCTTGGAAGTTTTCAAAGTTGTCATTTTATTCAAAGCTTAGAGAAAGAGAGCACCACCAAAGGCAATTCAGCCTTTAGATTGCCAGGAAAAAAATGCTCTAGAAAATTAAAAAAAAAATTCTTGATATAAGGGTGATAAATGTGTTACTGAGTAGTTCCCCTATCTACTTAATTTCTTTTTGCTCAGTCCTGGTCCTTTAAGGAGAATCCTGGGTCATACTCATTCTTGGAACTGCCTGAAACCCACCGTTTGTGGGTCATGGCTTCTTAAGAATTTCCTCGAAGGTGAGACGGGGAGGGAGAGAATGAGAAAGAAAGAAATATTTATAAAACACCTACTAGATGCCAGGTACTTTATAAATATTATCTCATTTGATCCTCATAATGACCCTGGAATGTAGGTGCTATTATAACCCCCATTTTATAGTTGAAGAAACTGAGGCAGAGAGTTAAATGACTCATCCAGGGTCACATAAGTAGGAAATGTCTAAGGCCACATTTGAATTCAGGTCTTCTTGACTCTGGACCTGGAGTCCACTGTACCATGTAGCTGCCTTCAGTTCTGGCTGTTTTGATCTTGCCTTGACCGGAGTATTTTTAGAGTGGAGTTCTGAACGAATCTATGGGACCTCTATTTGTTTCTGAATAATTGCAAGTAATTCCTCTAACATAGCATCTTCATCCTTTTGAGTAGAGCTGCCAGTAAGAGTTCATCTATTTGCTTCTGGTGTTTCCATACATGTTTCATATATTATCTTCTCCACTTCTTCTATGGACATGACTTGATGCATTTTATTCACACAGTTATCTCCAGACTTCAGGCTTTCAATCACTTTCATTTCAATCTGGGTATACTCAGTATTATGAACCACAGTTTTCAGGTTGGTGATTTGATATTCTATTTCATTCAAGAATTGTTCCTGGCAACATTTCTTCTTAAAGTAGTTACTTTGATTTTTCTACCCCAGAGAAAGTGTCTGTAAATTTCCTTTTTCCTTTTTAATTATTGGGTGATTCTCTTCTGGTATTGCTTCAGTTTAACCTGTTTTACCAATTGAGTTGTGGGTTTGTCTGGCTCCATGATCCTGCTCTGTTTCTTATAGCTTAACTCATTATCTGTGGAGGCCATGGTGATCTTCCTTGACCCAGCCTGGCCCAGTTCAGTCTACTTCCTAGCCCTGACTGCCACTATCTGTCCAGTTCTGCTTTGGAGACCAACTTTTGCTTTAAAGTTAAGGAAATAGAGACTCTGGACATTTAAATAACTTGTCCAAAGGTCCATCAGTGGTAAATGGTATATTTTTGTTTGTTTAGTCATGGTTTTCAGCATGCCCAATGATTCCTAAATTATTTTTCCTTGACTTGTGTTCAAGGTCAGTTGGTTTTGAGCAGCGGTTCTCAACCTGTGGGTCGCTCTTTCACAGGGGTCGCCCAAGACCATTGGAAAACACGTATTTCTGATGGTCTTAGGAACTGAGACACTGCTCCTTTATCCATCTCCAGGCAGGTCCGCACACATGCAGATACACCCACATACAAGTATTAAAGGGTCATGGCATTAAGAAGGTTGAGAACCACTGGTTTTGAGGGTAGATACCTCACATGTTCTTCTAATTTTTCATTTTAAAAATTTTGTTCTAATATTTCTTGTTATATCATTGAATCATGGGGTTCTGTTCACTTCATTATCTTTTTTAGTGACCCCCCCCCCTCACCTTTATATGGGTCATGTTTTCTACCTTTTGTTTCAAGTCATTTTTATTTCTTCTATTTTTTTCTTCTTCAAGTACTCTAATTTCATTTTTTATCTCTTGCTTAATTTCTTCTATACACTTTTTGAATTCTTGTGGATAAGTTATCTTCCCCCCCTCCATTCCCCAGGTCCTACTTGTACTTATCGAGGAGTTAGTATCTTCTGGATTTAGCTCTTGGGTGTCTTTTAACCCATGGCATTTCTTAATTGTATTCAGTGCTTTTCTCCATTCATTCTTATCTCTAGCCTCAGGTCCTGGATTGGAACTTTGTGCCAAGAATTTATTCTGTCCCCATTCATCCTCCGGGATGGGGTATATGAGTCTTGGTCTTTTCCTCTTTGTAGTATATATGCTGTTGACATTTCCCTGTAGAATTCGGGATGAGATAGTTTACTCCTGGGATTGCTTACTGCCCACTTTTTCTTACTATTTTGAAAAATTTTATTTTTAATTTATAGAATAAAATAAGCATTTTCATAGCATAGCACAATAAAAAGATGATTATACATGAAACTTCAAATCTATTGTGCATAACTTGTTCTTCCTTTCAAATATACAACAAAATTATTGTGTAATTTTTTTTCTTTTTTTTCTTCCTTCATGCCACTCCCGCCCCAGTGTCCACCATTAGACACAAAAAGGTTCATACACACATATAAGTAAAATTATTCCATACATACTTCTATTTATCAGTTCTTTTTCTGGATGCAGATGGTGTCTTTTTTCAAATGTCCCTTATAGTTAATTTGTGTATTTATAATAGACAAAATAACTTATTTACTCAAAGTCATTCTTAAAACAATATTGTTACTGTATAATACAATGTTGCTGTTATTATGTACAATGTTCTCCTGGCTTTGCTCCCATCACTCAGCATCAGTTCATGTAAGTCTTTCCAGATTTTTCTGAAATCTGCCTGTTCACCATTTTTTACAAAACTATAGTATTCCATTACAATCATATACTACAACTTATTCAGCCATTCCCCAATTTATGGACATCCCTGCAATTTCCAGGTCTTTGTCCACTTTTACAAAATTGTCTTGATTCAGATACCTAGAGTTCTGCGTTTGTCTTCTGGTGGCCCAGTATATGCTGGTCTCAGTTCTCTCTCCAACTTTTTGGGCAAACACCAATTAAGAGTGTTTTTCCCCCACCTGCTGTGGCCATGAAAGGCTCTGACCAGATAGCAGAGATTGATTTGGACTCAGGTCTCCTATAGGGCCCCAAGAAACCTCTGACTCATCTCCTTGATGCCCTCTTGCAGTCACCAAATATCTAATGTCACACTAATTTTAGGCCTTTTACAGAGGCTCCTGGACTCAACTTCCCAGGCACTGAATCTTCTCCATCTTCTTGGGTGGAAGCTAGAAGTTGCATTTATTCTCTGATGCAGCACCAATAGAATACTAAAGATTAATCTGGGTTCCTCTCTCCTAGAGGGCCCTGAGTTATGTATGTACTGCTTGGGTGCCTCTGTTTTCTCTTACTTTGTCCCCTGCTGCAGCTTTAAGAGGTCAGGGATAAGATTCCATTGTCTTCAGACCTCATTTAATATAGTTCATGCAGTTTTCAGGCACTTGTGGTCCCTTCTTTGCTCCCCCCTTCACTTCATGGCATCTTATGGTTTCTGGGCTTCTTCATGTGTGGTTCTTTACAGGATACCTCTATTCTGTAGCTTACTTGTATTTCTCTTTGGTCTAATTGTTCAATGATTCACTCTTTTTTTTGCTGGGGAATTTCTTGCTGCAGCTAGGCTTAGCTGCAGGCTTTCATTTCACCATCTTTACTAAAAAACATTATCAAATCAAGTTGAGAAATTATTAGCTATTTTGCTTTTGGCAGAGAAAAGAGCTCTGGTACATGTCTGGAAAATTGAAGTCCCACATCACTCATGCCTCCATGTTGTACTTATTTCCCAAGATGCTCATCTATTTTACCTTTTCATCCAGGTAGTATGTAGTATGGGACAGTGATGTTATCACTTCTGTGTCTGTCTCTGTTAATCTTCACACACATGTGCTCCAGTACATTTCCATTTGTACATGTGTATATATATATATATATATGGAATTGATTCCACCTCTCTGGTAGCCTATTTAATATAATCACAGAAAGAAAAAAGAAGGCAGATAATAGAAATAATGAAGTGTTAATGAATGTTAGTGAAGTGTTCAATGAATTGTAGAGACACGTCTACATCCTCTTAACCCTTTACCAAGTGTGAAGTTTTCCAGATGGAATTGGAAGGGCAGCTTGACATTGGCTGTTCAAAAATGACCAAGCCCTTGTCAGCCTTTGCAAACATAATCTTGCCAGCCCTGGGAGCAATTCAGACGATTAAGAAGGAATCCAACTTCCAAAGAAAATATAGAGATGGAAGAAGAAAGGTTGTAAGAAACTTCATGGAGCTGGACTAGTAGAAGTATAGATGGAGGCATCCACCATGATGAGCAAGTAATAGGACTCTCAGAGTGAGGCTGTATGGCCTGATGAGGCTTGAGAATTTCTGAGATAGATGCTATGTCACTTTAATTAATTCTCTCTCTCCCACTGCAGATCCCTTCATTTTCTTTATTCTTTTGGCTTCCCTCATGGAAACCTAAATAAAATCATGTACTCTAGAAAAATCTGTTTCTGAAAATTTTACCTTTCTTTGTTCTAAATCTTTTTTGTTGTCTTTTAGGCGGGAAGAATCAATAAAGTGTCTTAACTCCAGACATTTCCTTATTTGAGTATATTTATTGGAAATGCAGCTGGGAGGAGGTGTTTGAAGGATATTTCCTGGGAGAAGAAAAAGAGATTTAAAAGGGTAGTGTTTTGCCAAATTGCTGGTTTTGGCTGGGAGGCTGAAAAAAGATAGCTTAAATAAAAGAGAGAGAATCATATTTATTTTTCACAACTTCTCCTAGTAGAGAGACAATGTTTATATCAACAAACACATCTAGGCAATGAGGAAAGTGGGGGTGAAAATGGATCGTTAAAAATGCTGCTTGACATCCTACATGGATCTCCTCACACAAATATATCTCTTCCATATACAATGATATTCCACTTCCCTTTTACCTATTCTGTTTCTTTTGCATAAGGTATACTTTTCCAGAATCCTATTCCAGTCAAGGGTCTCATCCCACTAAGACTGTAATATCTAAGAGGCCAAAATTGCCTTCTTGAATTAGGATCTTTTGTTTGTTACTCCTATTTTGTGCATTTTTAACCTTTGTTAGTTAAGGGGTTATGTTCAATAAAAGGTGCTGTGATAAAAAATAATGATATAATTTCCCTAATAATAGTTTCTCTCTGTCTCTGTCTGTCTCTCTCATAGGGTTATAATTGTTGGGAGTGTCATCTCTTTTTAGAGGCTTATGTAAGAATTAAGCTCAGATATATGAAAACCTTGCTAACCCTGGGTCTATCTGCCATGAACATTTCATCACCACAACTGCCATGGCTTCCATTACTATAACTCTACCTGGGAAAGTCACCCAGGAAAATGGAGCATTGAAACCACACCTCCATACCCTGTCAAGAAGAGTTCACATCTTGTTCTTGTTTCTTCCAAAACATACTTCTCTACTTACTACATAAAATATAATGGACCACTCTAAACTCCAGTACAGAGTTTTAGACTTTCTCTACTTTTATCTACTTTCTGTAGGCAGCCTTAAGTAGGAGAGATGCTGGTGTACTCATTAGGTCTATTGGCTGCAGCTACTTCCTGCCTGCTTCTACAGCTCAATTGTCTTCCCTTTGGCAGATCTGATAGGACTAATCAACAGTTAAAGTATGTACCACCACCACTTGCAGGACAAAACTAGCTTTATGGATGGTTAGAAAACATGCCAAAGTTTTCAACCCCAACTAAGTCTTTATCTGGCTCTGCTCCTTTTTATTGAGACTGTGAAGTAAGTTTCTTATAACTGACACCTGTTGTAACCATTATGTGACTCAGCATGCTACTTTAATTCTATATTGAGACTGTTGGACTTAAGTAATTAAGCATTTTATTTCTTCTTCTCCACCTCTTGTTATGAGTTTGGGAAATGATATGTTGTAGCTCTTCAGACAGGTAGATCAGTTGGTACCACTCCACTACCTAGAGGGAACTTTACTATGACATCATTTATAAATTGGGGAAGGGGTTTCATGTTTCATGGGCTATTCTGAAATTTCCTCTAGTAGTTCTGAACAAATAGAATATCATATGACTTAGTTTGTCTTGCTAGTACCCTGATGATAATTTTTTATTATAAAAATGATAATGATACCTTTTGTTTTTATATGACAATCTATTTTCCTTCTCATTGATCACATTCACCTCACCCCAAAGTCCCACTTCATTGAATTCTTTGGAACAGGCAACAACTAATTAAAACCACCTGATATCTGATACTAACTTTTTTTCAAGGATAGAAATGATAACAATATAGGAAGCTTACATTCCAAAGGGAAGATATTGATATATATGTGAACAATATATGTAAATCAAATACAAAGGGGTAGAAGTGTGGGGTGGGTGGAGAAAGGCAAGCATTGAGTGCAGCCACTGCAAAGGCACTTAGACTGAGTGTGAGGAACAGTGAATAGGCTAGCATAGATGAACAGTAGAGAATGTAGAAGGGAGTAATGTGTGAAGAGATAGGAAGAGTAGGAAGGGGCTAGGTTGTGAAGAACTTTGAATTCCAAGTTAAACAGTTAATATTTGGTTCTAGAGGCAATAGAGAGATTGTAGCACAGCATTAACACTCAAGACATCTCTAAGTATACACAGAATACAAATCCACAGAGAAAAATCACCTAGGAAGTCAATCATCAGAGCTACACCATGAAGAAGAGATCACACCTTGTCCTCTTTCTTTTCAATATACACACTTCCTTATTACCTAAAATATAATGGATGAGTTTAAACTTTAGCACAGGGATTCAGACTTTCTCTACTTTAATCTACTTTCTGCAGGCAGTCTTAAAGTTGTGGAGAGGCTAGTGTACTCATTGGGTCTCTTGCCAATTAGAGATAATACCTGTAAAACACTTAGCACAATGTCTGGCATATAGCAGGTTCTTAAAAATGCTTCTTCCTTCACCCCCTCCATCCTCCTTCTTCCTTAGCAGCAGCTACTACCTTCCTGCTCCTATAAGCTCAAGTGCCTTCCCTTGGTTGATCTGATAGGATTACTCAAAAATTAAGGTTTAGTTTTATCTTGGGAGATTTTTAGCAGATACCTAGGTCATAATATGCAGGGTGATAACATAACTTTTTAGCAACTTATTTTATAAATACATATTAAACATTTATTGTATCCCTTTCCCCCATATATTTCCTCTTAATTTCCCTTCATTCTGCACAGAACCCTTTTTTGGTAACAAAGAAAAGCAGTAAAGTAAAACCAATCAAAATATAGACTTTGTCAGTGTATACCACATTCTTTATTTGTGATCTTCATGTTACTACTGTTAGGATAAAGTTGTGTTTCTTTATCAGCTCTCTAGTACCAAGATTGTTGATTAAAATTAATCAGATTCTACTGAATGTAATTAATATCACCTATATTATTATACATTGGGTAGATTGTTGTCTTGTACAAGGCTTCCTGTGCTTCCCTGCGTTCATCATACTCTTAGTATCATGTGGCATGTTAATATTCCATGATATTCACATCCCACAGCATGTTCAGCATTCCCAAATATGGACAGCCATTTTGTTTCCAGCTTTTTATGTGAGCATGAAGAGATTTATACATATTTTAATACCATACAATCCCACTATTTATCACATGTAGGCATTTATTTTGTGTTAAATCAAATTACATGTGTTACAGTGAAGATTTGAAGGATCCATGGAGGCTTCATGGAGAGCATAATTTTTCCACCTTGGTTGGGGAACTCAGATGTCTTTCTATTGCTCTGATGAGAGGAACATTGTCATAATAGCCTTAGGGTCAGGCCTGAGGTATCCATAGAGAAAATGATGAGGTAATCACAGACTTCAAAGATGAAATAGATGTTGTTAAAATTGCAAATGCCATTGAATCCTATCAGCATTATGAACTTGGCAGAAAATGGCTTCTAATGAGGAATGCAAATATTACCCTTAGTAAGCTTCTAATTTATTGTTTTCTTCCTCACCCCAATCTCTACTAATTGTTCACAGCAGAAATCTCTTAAAAATCAACCAGTGAAAGCTTAGCAATATGTATTTTTCATTAAAAATATACTGTTTGGAAAATACATTAATTCATTTCCCTGCTAGTGTCCAGTGGCATTGGATTTCTTTTTTTGACTAAATTCTGCTTAGTTTTTAAAAAATTTTAATGTCATAGCTAGTGGTTAGTCATGTTTTATCAAAATTACATCAGAATCACTTCCTTTTGTTTCACTAGTAGCTTCTCATCACTTATTTCTTTGTTTTAAAAAATTTAATTTGCAGCTTCTGAGAAATCTTTAGAAATATGTAGACTGTGAAAAAAAGTTGCAAGTCACTTAATTGGGAAAACTGTGCTATATGCAACACACTTTAAAAACAGCATTAAACAAAAATTGGAATTTTCTGGGAAAGGGAAATATAGTTATTAAACAATGGACTGAGAGACCTTCTAGGAAACAGCTTAGACATTTTTCCCCTGAGATTTACTGAATAACTTGTTAAATAATAAAAATAGTAATTGGATCAAATACTTGTAAGGGACATGACATTGTATTATGAGAAACAAAAATGGTGAAAGAAAGAAAGGACACGCAAATAAATAAGACCAAAAAAAAAATAGGAAGAAGATGAGGGAAAGGATATTAACACAATACAAGAATTTTATATAGAAATTTAGTTGCTATACATCAATTACTGTAGTAAGATAGGTCAAAAGAAGCTAAAAAATGCATCAGTGAGTAATTACTCAATCTGTTTGGCACAAAGAAATATTTGGCACCCACAGGGAACGCTTGTTTATAATATAGCTTATTTGTAAAACCTAATGGAGAAGGATAGTAGAAGGTTATAAGTATCATTGTCACATAAAAGTCATTTAATCAGGCACTGTGCTAAGCATTTGTGATACAAAGAAAGGCAAAAAGACAATCCTTGTGCTTATAGTCTAAAGGAGGAGAAAACAAGCAAACAACTATGTATAAACAGGAGATGTCATATGTGTACATACATATGCATGTCGTATAAATACACACGTATGTACATATATGATTTTTCTATATGTGATAAATTGGAGATAATCTCAAAGGGAAGACACTATGGTTAAAGAAGACTGGAAAAGTCTTCTTGAAGAAGGTTGACTTTAGATGTGAAGTCAGAGAAGAGTGATAAGTAGCAACAAAAGCAACAAATTTAGAGAAGGTCATTCCAAGAGCTTTTAAAAAGAAGCCAGCATGAGAAGAGCTCACATTTTCCGTCATGTCCCTATCCCCAGTTTGCTACACTAGAGGCTTTGGGGAAGGCCTTTGTGTGAGGTCTGGGACTCTCTCTTGGTTCAGTTGCTCCCAACGGGAAAGCTCTTTCATTCTTTATTGTCTGATATATTCTCATATATATATACATTCTCTGATTTCTGTTTTATTATTGACTTAGATAAATGGGTTTCATTGCTAAAAATAAAATTGATGCTGGAATATAACAAACAGATAAAAGATAGAATAGACTTATAAATGTTTTGAAAATAAGATCTTTCTATTATCAAGCATTGAAGATATACTACATTCGAACTCTTAACATAAAAATCCTGGATGTTCTTCATGAGGAACTAAAAATCACAGAAGCTAAACAAATATGCCAGAATTTGCTAGATTAGACTACCAGATAAAGGTGGAAGAAGTCCTTGCTAGAGTTGATACATTTTGGTGTTGAGGTATTAATTTTCAAGGTGTCTGAGGAAAGGGGAGATAATAAAGGTTTGAAAAACAATCTTGAACCTAATTATTTCCAGGTGCATGAGAGAACACCAATAATTCTTAACCCATAGGCCTGCTTTCCTATTTATGCAAATTTTTTTTTTTGTGAGAATGATCTATACACACATCAAAGGCATCCTTGATGGAGAGAAAACTGAAGATATTAAAAATTAAGACAAAATTTAACAAATACATTTTGTCATTTATATTACAATTTAAAAAGTAAAAATAATTCACCTGTGTTGATTAATGATATGATATTAGAGGGAAAATATTTGATACCTTATGATTTTGCTCTTTTTAGTGCAGTGATCATTTGAATTGAACATTTTTGCTTACAATTGAAATGAAAATGTGGAAATTAAATGCCAAGATGACAGTCCACTTACAATATAGCTTTTTTTACTTCATACACTTGTCATAACTTTTTCCATTAATTTCACATTCATGCAATGTTCTTTAAAATTAAATGCAGATTCAATTTACTCTGCTTCTCAAATGAAAATCTGAACGTGAACATAAAAAACATTCTAATGGACTACAGAAAGGTCTTTAGATTGCAGGAAGCACTTCTCATACTTGTTACACAGTAGCTCCTCCCATTCATTCTAATTCAAATCAGTCAGTTCCTCCCCAGGTCTATCCCCACTCAGTTCATTCACTTCCTAGTTCAAGGTTTCTCAAACTGTTTTTTTCTCATGCTCCCCTATTAGTCTTTGCTATGAGAAGTTGCAGCATATACTGTGAAAGAGTTAGGAAGGAGGCTTGTGTATATGCATGCAATTGTAAATATAAGTTCTATATAAAACAGGAGTCAATGAATGAATGAAAAATCATTTACTAAGCACTTATTAGACCAAGGGCTAGGGAAACAAATATAAAAGCAAAGACAGTCCTTGTCCTCAAAGAGTTTACATTCAAATGGGCAGATCTTTGTTCCAGCAATTACAGAGAAGACGAGTAGGAGCATAGGGGAGTAAATGAACACACTCTGTCTAGTAATATTGGAAAAGTTGATTTCATCATGGTTCTGGAACTGGAGGGAAGGCAGAGAAAGTAGAGAGGAGGAAAAAAAAATACCCAGCTTTGAAGAGAAAGACTGGAGAGGAGGAAGGGAAGTGAAACATGGCTGAGAATTTCTTGAAATAGTATTCCAGGATAGAGTAAATGGGGATGACCATGTGCCTTTGTTTTTTTCTAGTTGACCAAGTACTCCTCAGGAGGATTATGGACAAGATACTTTCTATCACCTCTGATACACATATGATTTGAGGCACACCTGAATGAAACCCATAGTGTACCTTGGTACATCTTTTGGAAACTATTGCTCTATTCTCAACAAAATCCTTCAATTTTTTAATCAATAGGATATTTACTTGGTCTTGGTTCTCCCCTGGGGAAACCACATTCCTTGCAACCCTTTCCACTAGAGGACATTATTTCTCCCACTACTCCCAACTCAAAGGGCCAGAAGGAGAGTTGATGTACTCTCTTCCTTCCTGATGCCACATCATTTTCATGCAAAGGTTTTCATTGCATGTACATAGACCAGGTCATATCACTTCTGCTGAAAAATCTTCAATGGCTCACTAATGACTACCAAGAAAATTTTAAATTACTTTATTTGGCACTTAGGGCAGCTA
This sequence comes from Pseudochirops cupreus, assembly GCA_028627135.1. Lineage (NCBI taxonomy): Eukaryota > Metazoa > Chordata > Mammalia > Diprotodontia > Pseudocheiridae > Pseudochirops > Pseudochirops cupreus. Next base: position 95,151,131 of record CM053584.1, read on the forward strand.
GGTGGTGCAGTGGATAGAGTGCCAGGCTTGAAGTCAGGAAGACTCATCTTCCTGAGTTCAAATCTGTCCTCAGACACTTACTAGCTATGAGACCCTGGGCAAGTCACTTAACCCTATTTGCCTGAGTAAAATGACCAGGAGAAGGAAATGGCAAACCATTCCAGTATCTTTACTGGCAAACCACTGCAGTATCTTTACCAAGAAAACCCCAAATGGGGTCACAAAGAGTTAGACATGACTGAAAACAACTCAATGACTGACAACAACTGAAAACAACAATAGTACCTGCCATTTAAGGGCCTTTAATATCTGTTGTTCCTCAATCCATTCAACATTATCTCATATAATTCCCTTTTATACTTCAACCAAACTTCGCATGCTGCCTGTACCTCGTTTTTCCCTGCCCCTTTCTTTGTTCATGCTTTCCCCTTTATTTGTTACCTGTTGTCTGGTACTCACACAGACCAGGACCCACTTCCAATCCTTCTCATTTTTCATCTCTGTGATTGCAAAAATTTCCATGTAGGTCTCTGATTTATATCTTTCCTCTTCCTGACTTTTCCTCCATGTAGCTACCGAAATGATTCCTCTACTCAAAAAGTCCCAGGGAAGCCTGAATTCCTTGAGCATCTGATATAAATTATTCTGTTTGGCATTCAATATCCTTCACAATCTGACTCTATTCTTTTTTTTCTTTGGAGGGGGGAAGGCAAGGCAATTGGGGTTAAGTGACTTGCCCAAGGTCACACTGCTAGTAAGTGTGGCAAGTATCTGAGACTGCATTTGAACTCAGGTCTTCCTGACTCCAGGGCTGGTGCTCTATTCTCTGTGCCACCTAGCTGCGCCTGACTCTAGCCTTTCTTGTCAGACCAATTACATATTTCTTTCCTTCATGCACTAAACTGGTTCCACCAAACTGGCCCACTTACTACTCCTAACAAATGACATCATACCTCTCTTCTCTTTACTTATTCCTAGGATGTGCTCCTTTCTAACCTCCCTTTCTGAGAACCTGTAATTTCCTTCAAAGCACAACTTAAGCATCATCTCCTATATGATCTCCCTCAGCTTCCCAGCTGCTAGTGTATTCTCTCCCTCTCCCATCACTTGGCATATGTTTTGTATTGATTTCTATGAGTTTGTGTTCTGGTTTTTGTGTTTGAATCCCTAGGTGGCATACAACAGGGGCTTAATTAATGCTTGTTAGTTGAATGATTGATTGAAATTTGACCACTCAAAGCTTCCTTTGATCCCTGCAGGCTACTGGTCACAATTTTTTCTCCTTTGGATCTCATATGGTACTTTGCTTAGCAACTATCAATGATACTTATTCTATAATATTGTGTATTTCAGCTATTTCTATTTTATTGGCTTATTCCCTCTCTAAACTGCAAACTCCACAATGCTTTGGCATTGTATGTGCTTAGTAAAATATTTGTTGGATTGAATGATAGTAAAGACAAGTCTTAATCTTTGTATTTCTGCTGGCACCTAACAGTATCGTACACTCCATAAATATTATGATTTTTTGACTGAGTTGTTGGAGTTTACTTAGCAGCAAATTGAACAAAAAGTCTAATTCTAGAGATAAGCAAATATCTGGTAATTTGAACACTTCAAAGAGTCAAAAATCCAAGCCCCTGATCTCCTCTTTTTCTCTGTTATCTGGTTAAAGAAAATGCTGTTTAGAATTATATTTTGAACAGGAGAAATCTAATGACAACTGATAGATAATTTAATGCATTTAACACATCATTGGGAAAAATTGATTTTTATCCCAAATTTAATGTAGTAAGCCTCTGCCATAAGATCTGGGGAAGGAGGAGGGGAATTTAGTTTTTTCCTTTATGTAAATGGAAATGAAGCAATTATAGACAATTACATCTGCAAAATAACAGCAACTTAAATGAGGTACTTCAGTAATATAAGAGAAAAAACAAGGGAAAATAGATGAAAGAAAAGAAAATATCCATGGAGAAACAATACAAAAGCATTCATACATGAGTTAGGAGAGAAAAAAAACAGAACAGAGGAGACATGTCAAAAGAATTAGGAAATCAATGGAAGATGAATTTTTGGAAACCTCCCTAGAATTTAAGAGACCAAGATGAGGACTGAGATTAAAATGAATATAGCTTTTTGTGACAAACATTTCAAAAGTGCATTATATTAGATGGTCCTAAACTTTTTTTTCCTATAAGGAGCCAGAAAAAAAAATGTGTAAAAGATATGAAAGAATCTATGCCAATGATTATCTGTGTCTACCAATCAGACATTTTTAAAATGGAAAATTCATCTTAATGGTGAAGAAACAAAGAATGTATAACAACAGCTGCTCACATAGTGACAGATACCCTTTTCTCTAAATGTTGGTTTGCTGTCATATAAACCCAGCACCAAAGGTTAAGTTGAAAAGATAAGATTGAAAAAAATATCGAGGAAGAGATGAAAATGACTAAGTGAAAGAAAGGAAAGGAGGTGATGCCAGTATTTTGTAATATGAGACAAGCAGATAAAAAGAATTATCCAGATGACAGTCTGCATGGGTCATATTGACAGGATACGACTTCAACTCTGCCCTTTGAATTGTTTCAGTAGAAATATCCTGCTTTGTTTGGATCTAGCCCAACTACTTTTTTTTTCCCCCCTTAAGCTCTAGGGATGGCTATTTGGTTGTGTCTATGCAAGTGGCATAACCCATGTATGTAACAGTCTCTCTCTCTCTTTGTCTCTTTCTCTCTCTCTCTCTATATGTATGTATGTATGTAGATGTATATATATGTATGTATGTAGATATATATATATATATATATATGTGTCAGCATTTTCCTCCCTCAGAGGTGATCATTATTTGGTTGAAATTACCTTGATAATGACTTCAAGTCTACACCTCATTCTGTCTGTGTAAACACAGATGTAGTCCATGGCACTAGTGTCTAGGGTAAAAAAGAATGAAAATTATACAAGCATAGCATTTGCAGATAGATCTCTGTACCTCTTCCTTCAGAAGGTTGAATGGCAATGAAGATACTCAATATTCTATCTACACATGAGAAAGGAATGATTATAAGATTGGAAAACTTGATACATTTTTGATGTGGTAAGTGCTAATGCAAAAATTGTATTACACAGAAGGAAAATTTGTTGGAAGTCCATAAGTATATCTCTTTTTGCAGATTTTTCAGAATCTAAATCTATAGCCTATTATTGATTATGATATATTTCTTTTAAAGTTGGGGGTAAGGGAGAAAGATCCAATATAAGAGAAGATACCTTTTTTTTGTTTGCTTTCAAGAACAAAATCTATGAATGTGACCTTAAAACTGTGAAAGGCAGAAGTAATTATTTTAATCAGAATTTCATTCTGTACATGATATTGGTGGAAAAAGCAATTCATGCTTTATAGTATAATTTGTCAAAAAGTCTGGCAGTATGGCATATTGGTAATTGCAGCAGATGCAATTATGTTTCAATCGTAATTAAGAAGCAGCTAACATGACTCCTTCTAGTTAATCAACAAAATAATGAAGGGCCTCAGGTTAAACGTACTTTTAGTAGGTTCATGCACACAAAGTAATATGGAGGGCAAGGCCTGCACTAGAATGTGCTCCATACTCATGATAGTGAGAAAGACCTTTCCCGCTAAAGTTGTCTTGAGTTGGGAAATTGTTTCACTCTGACCTTTTGTTGGTTCTATCACTCCAGAATTAGATTTGAGGAGTTATTTTAAAGTTGTTTGGAAGGGGATTCGCGAGAGCTCAGGCAAGTCCCTACCCTTATTCTGCTGTCTCGGCTCTGCCACCTTCAATATCTCATCTTCCTCAATTAACCCTGATGGAATGTATGTGAGTTGTGCACTGGATTTTACTTTCACTTTTTAGTACTACGTATGTAAAGCTTACTACATGGTGTGGAGGTAATACCATACGCTACTCATTTAGGGAGTATCAGATGTTACATTGGAGAATAAATGGGCAAAGGAGTTTTGTATTCTCTCCAATCCTTGAAATTAGATTCTAAAACAAATCCCTTCTAACCCTAATGAAGAATTTCCATTGGGTCCACCACAATTTCATTAGTCCTGTGTTTATTTTCATTCACAAAATCTCGTAGCCATTTACAAACCAACACATCATGAGACATCATGATAGGTTTGACAGGGGGAATACAAGAGAGTATCAGACAAGGTTAATGTTCTCAAAGACCTTAAATTTTAATGGGAGAAATGACATGCTCACTAATAACCATGATACAGATCAGAATTCATCCTAACCCAACAGGAATTTATCAAATAGTTATTTATGTGTCAGACATTGAGGTAGGTGAGACAAATATATAGTAAAATGAAAAATGGTTCCTATACTCAAGAACCCTGTCTTCTACTGGAATATAACAAATGAATAGGAATAAACTAAAGTCTTATGAGGCTCCAAAGGAGAATGACTTTACTTCTGACTTGGAGGTAGAGAGATGGAGTTTTGGGAGGAAGTGGTAAAACCTAAAAAATATATTTATTTTTAAATTGATTTTTATTTTTTTTAAAATTGTTTTAAATTTTGAGTTCCAAATTCTCTTTGTCCTTCTAGCCCCTCACCCAGCCATTCTTAAAGTTAACAATGTAATATCTATTATACATGTGAAGTCATGCAAAACATATTAGAAAAGACTTCAACAAATCTATTTTCTGCCCACCTACTTTCCTGTTTTCCCAATAGTACATGCTAAATAGAGGATCATTTCCCCAATGCTTAGTGTTGGGTTTACCAAACACTGGGTTATCATGGTGTTCTGTTTTTAGGTTTTGTTCATTTATTCTATTCCATTGATTAATTTATATTTTTAAACCAGCTTCAAGACATTTGATCATTACTCAAATACTTAAATTGATCTATGAATTCACTAATGGTTCCCTCTGATGATTCAGGTCCTGACCCTTCCACATCTATCTGTTCTCATGGGAGGCATCATGGTGTAGTGGTATAAGCATTTTGAGTTTTGAATTCAGGGGACCTGGGTTCAAATATACGTATCTATATATCTGTATGTATGTATGTATGTATACATGTCTCCACATATGTCTGTATATCTCTATATTTTTAAAATTATATATACACACATCTATATATATGTGTGTGTGTGTGACTATAGAAAGCTAGTTATTCCCTTCTAAATAATCTGAATTATTGTCTCAGTTTTCTACTGTACTAGCTTCTAGTAGCTGAGTCTGGGAAGATCAATCATATCTAAGTTTTTCCATTGGAAAAAATAATAATAATTGTCTTCTTCCTCTTTCTCTTAAATAGATGGTATACTTTTAATTAAGGAGGTGACACCTGAGTCTCTGGAATATAACTTAGAGATCCCCTATTCCAACCTCTCATTTTACAGAGGAGATAACTAAGACCCAGAAGTGTTAAATAATTTGCCTAAGATTATGTAAGTAGTAAAAGATGGAGCCGTCACGATTGCAATGACATAGCCTTGTTTCCTATCTAACCATTCATCTGTCTATCTATCTGAAGAAAACCAAGCTTGACAGAAGTGAATTTTGGACAAAATTTCTTCAAATGATGGTATTTGTTTTCCAAATTGTTTTCCTTAAGGCAATGTATACTCCAGGGAGGAATAGGTTGTGTTTTTATTCAATTCAATTTTTTTACTCAATTTATTTACTACTTAATGAGAGATAATCTTTATAGATTACATAGGCTATATAGAAGAAGACAGTATTTGTTGGTGGTTGAAGTCAGCAGAAGGCCATCAGTTTAATTGTGATATAATGGAAAGAACACTGAGTTTAGTAGCAGAGAGGAAATCCTGGCTCTTCTACTTGCCACGTATGTAGGTCCAGACAAGTCATTTAATCTCATTGTGCTTCTTGTCATCATTTTGACTACGTGATTGATAAGGTACCTTCCAGTTTGAAACCTATGATTCCTGAATTAACCAGATTGTTGATACATATTGAAATAACTTACATGATTGATTCAGTTTCCACAATCTACTCTGACTGTGAAGGTAAGAGTTTTAGAAGGAATAAAAGGAGAAATATTTTCAAATGCTTTTTGCTGCTGCTCTGCATTAACCATTGACTGCCTAAATGAAATCTAGGGAAAAATACTAAAGATATGTCAGGTCTGGGACCACTGAAAGGGTATCAAGAGCGTAAGTAAGCTTGCTTTAGGTTCAAATCCTACATTTACTGCTGTGTTACTGTGGGCAAGTTACTTGAAGTTGTTTCATTTTCTTTGTCTCCAAAATAAAAATAGCAGTACCTGTACTACTGATTCTCTTGTTGTGAGGAAAGTGCTTTGCAATCTTTAAAGTGCTACAGATGTGTGAGTAATTTTTATTTCTTTTGGGGGGATGCCACTGAAGAAAAGAAAAAAACAATTAGTAAACATTATTTTTCTTGCTTCTCTCACTAGATATACAGTCTATTGTTTGTCTTGATGGTGTACTGAAACAGCCATTGACAATGTGGTAAGCTGTGCCTTGGCTTTTTAAAAATCCGATATGCCCACTTCTTTGTTTACATTACCTTAATGGCCATGTATTCCTGTGTATTCAGTATCATCAACTGAGGTAGACATGAAAGTCCCCGGGCTGCCATCTCATTGCACTCATAGGAGCCTTTGATTTTGTTGCCAGATGGCTAATTTAGTTTTATAAACCAAAAATCCATCCAAAAAGCTGAGTTAAATACATCCAAGAGCCTGGTAATATCACCTTCTCTTTCCAATGGGATTTATACAATAAAGAGAACACCTGGATACAGCTTTTTTCCTAATTGAAAAACTTGGTTTAGGGCAGATTAGGGAAAAGAGTGAATGGGGAACCTTTAGTATGTCATTAAACAAAAGCAAGTGATCTTCCTGACAGTTCAGTATTTATTCACGTGGTCATTGAGAGTGCATTAGACTTGAAGTCAGGAAATTGAGGTTCAAATCCCGGCTCTGCCTTTTCTATGTGTTAATCTTTGGCATATAGTTTCACATCTATGGCACTCAGTTTCTTCACCTTTAAAATTCAACATTGGACCAGATGATCTAGAGCAGCGGTTCTCAACCTGTGGGTTGCGACCCCTTTGGGGGTCGAACGACCCTTTTACAGGGGTCACCTAAGACCATTGGAAAACACATATTTCCAATGGTCTTAGTAACCAAGACGCTGCTCCTCTAACTGTCTCCAGGTGGGTCTGCCCACATGCAGATACGCCCACACACGATTGTTAAAGGGTTGCAGCATTGGTTCTCAAAGTGTGGTCCAGGGACCTCTGCAGGTTCTGAATCCTTTCAGGGAGTCTGTGAGGTCAAAATCACTTTCATAATAACACTAAGACATTCTAATTTTGAATACTCTAAGTGTTGATAGATATAGCCCACCCAAATAAAAGCTCTTTAGGGGAGAGTACTCAATAATTTTTTTTGTACTCAATAATTTTTAGGAATGTAAAGGGGTCCTGAGACCAAAAAATTTGAGGACTGCAGATCCAGAGAGTTTCTTCTTAGCTTTAAGGGTATTATTCTATATTGTTGGCCTCATAGCTCCTTGACCATCATCTCCACTCTATTTTAGTCAGATCCTAATCCTACCTGCAAAATGACTGTACATCTAAGACCTACAAATCTGAAATTCTGTAACCTGATCCCATTTTACAGTCCTTCTATCTTTTATATTCTTTCACCCATGCTAACCTGGTCTTTATCTTGACCTCTAGACTACTGACCCTCTTAATGTATTACTCCTGCTCAATTGTTTCCCTGCTAAATATATGCTCCATTGGTGGCCATTTCAATAATGTACTTACAATTGTTCCATCCATTTGCTAGTCACATTCCTCTGCTAATTACAAACCTGAGGTATCCCACAAATGCTTTGCAAATAGTCAGTAATTAATAAATATTTATTGCCTTGAATGCTTTCCTCCTACTCCCAGGTAAATGGTTCTGGATTTGGAATTTGAAGATTTGTTTTTTTGGTCTTAGCTTTGCCACTTTTATGTGTTTCCATGATGAAAATGTTGTGTATTATACTGTATTATAAAGTGTTTGAGGTCTTAGTCAAATAATAAACCAAAAGGCTAGAAAGAGATGACTATATCACAAGATCAGCATCTTAGGTAGATCCCTTGTGGAGGATTTACTGGAATATTATGTAGGACAAGATAGTGTGGGTGCATTGTGATCCAAAGCATTGGAGAAAATGAGTTAATAGATAAACTGAAACGTAACAAAATTAGAAAGTAAGATGCTTTTTCATTAGGTCCCGTAGATAATGCATGACAAGATTCTCCAGCCTGAGAAATTCTTGCCTTTGAGACTTCCAATTTTGTAAAATAAGTTGGCTATCTAACTTACAGATTTTATGAATTCAAAATTCCATATATTAAGTTCACTTCAAAGAAGTATCCAAATAATATTCCTTGAAAATTATACAACTTCAATTCTGGGGGTAAAATCTTAAGAAAAGACAATGATTGGTGTTGAATCTTCTAAAGAAACTTTTTGATCATAGAATTTTAGAGCTGGCAGGGACTGTAGAAACATATATAGCTTTATGTCCTTTCATAGATGGTGAAAAGTTAGCTGGATTATTAAGAAGTCCCTTTATATTAATTCAGGTTCTTCACCATTTAGGAGAGATGCACACTGATGAAACCTTCAGTCTTTATGAAATGGCTATCATCTTGTCTTTTTTATAATTGCTACTATATTTTAATCCTGCATTCTTATTTGTCATATGGATAGCTTAACTCTCTAGGTCAGAAATTGGTTAAATAAGAATGGCAGGGATACAATAAATAATACTGGAGAAGACAAGAGAGGGTGTTTCTTAAAGAGAAGCCCCACCATAAACAAAGTGCCCATGCCCTGGGTAACAAGTTCAAATCTCAATGCAAGATGCATTGAATGCATTGATGTATGAATAGAAATCTTTTACTTCTATTAGGGATAACAAAAAATCAAACATGTCTGGGAGTTGCCATTCAGTTTCATGTGCCTCTATTCTACTCAACTTGTTGGTGAGGCAACCTTATTATGCTACCTCTAGAATTGGATCCCTAGGGCTTGTTTCCTGATTCTTCTCACAGGCCCAGTGTCTTAGGTAGCTTACTGCAATGCAAGCTCATTGGAGGGTGATTTTCTAAGAGGCTCATCTGTAACTAGAAATTTTTGTGCCTGTGATGAGCACAAATCGTACTTCTCAAGAAATAGGGCTCTGTCAGATACCCCCGCATAAGACTGATGTATAGAATGAAAGGAAGGACATCATTCCAGCCTCCTTTTTCAGCTTTCTATGCTAATTAATTCCAGTTAAGTTCTAAGCCCTAATGCTTTTATGCTACAAATGGACTATACATGATATCAGTGACTTCTAAGTTAGTGACATGGTATAAAGTCATACTCGTACTGTTCTAGTTATGACTTTTCTTAGAGTTGGAAACCTAGGAACTTCTGTTGGGTCGATAGTTTTTTTTTTAAACATATAGGTATGATAGATTTCTAGTAAGAGAGATGGAGTATGTTGAAAAAAGTATGGTAATAATGTATTTACTATGACACAGTTGAGTGCCACAGTGGATAGAGCACTGGTCTATAAGTCAGGGAGTCTTGAGTACAAATTCTGCCTCAGACACTTACTAGGTCTGTAATCTTGGGGAAATCACCCAATCTCTTTTTGCCTCAATTTCCTGAAGTGTAAAATGGGGATAACAAGAGCTCCCACCACACAGGGCTGTTGTAGGGCTGAAATGAGATAATACTTGTAAAGCATTTAGCACAGTACAGCACTGTAGCATTGTACTGTAGGTGCTTTATAAACGCTATCATCATCATCATCATCATCATGAGGCCAGTACTCTTTGGGGTAGTAAAGAAATGGAGACAAAGGAGATGCTCATAGATAGAAAAATGACTAAAGAAATTATGGTATGTGAATGTAATGGAATATCATTGTGCCATAAGAAGTGATTTATGAGGAATTCAGAAAAATGTTGGAAGACATATGAAATGATCGCTTTACATAGGCAGAATCAGAAAAAAATACATGATAACTATAATAGCATCAATAGAACAAAAAAAATAAAACTGAGCATTATGTAATTATAATTTCTAAGTTTGGCCCTTGAGAAAAGGTAAGAAAAATATTTAGAAGTGAATTCAATGAAATACAATTGTAATTTCTATATGAATAGACTATATTTTTAAAAAAGGAAGTATAAAATCTAATTGGAGAAAACAACTCCTTAAAAGTTAGAATTGGGCAAATGGAAGTTAATGACTCTACAAGACATTAAGAATCAAACAAATTCAAAAGAATAAAAAAAATAGAAGAGAATGCAAAATGTCTCATTGGAAAAACAACTGACCTAGAAAATAGATCCAGGAGAGACAATGTCAGAATCATTGGGCTATCTGAAAACCATAATCCAAAGGAAAACTTGGACAGCATCTTTCAAGAAATTATCAAGAAAAATTGCCCTGATATCCTGGAACCAGAGGGCAAAATAGACATTGAAAGACTCCACCAAACATCCCAGGAAAGAGATGCCAAAATAAAAACTTCAAGGAACATTATAGCCAAATTACAGAACTATCAGGTCAAGAAAAAAAGATACTGCAAATGACTAGACAGAAACAATTCAAAAATCAGGGAGTCACAATGAGGATCATACAGGACTTGGCAGCTGCAACATTAAAAGACTGGAGGTAATGGAACATGCTATTTCATAAAGCAAAGGAGCTAGGACTACAACAAGAATAACCCACCTGGCAAAATTAATCGTAATACTCCAAGGGGAAGAAATGGTCATTTAGTGAAACAGAAGGATTTTAAGTTTTCATAAGACGACCAGAATTGAACAAAAAATTCTGTCTCCAATATCAAGACCCACGGAAGAATAAATTTAAAAAAGGAAAAGAAAACACAAGGGATTCAATGAACTGAACTGTTTACATCCCTACATGGGAAGATGATACTTGCAATTCTTAAAAATTATATCACTAATAGTGCAGCTAGAAGGAATATATGTAGACAGAGTGTGTGGATATAAGGTGGATTTAAGAAAATGACATAAAAATAATTAAAGGATGAGAAAGAGGTGTACACTGGGTGCAGAAGGAAAGGAAAGGTAGAATGGGGTAAATTATTTCACATCAAGAGGCAAGAAAGACCTATTACAGTGGAGGGGAAGATGGGAGGATGGGAGATGGGCACAGCTTGAACCTTACTCTCATAAATATTGGCTCAAAGAGGGTATAATATAAACAATGAGTTGAATATAGAAATCTATCTTACTGGATAGGAAAGCAAGAAGGGAGATTAAGTAAAGGTCTATGTTGAGGAGTGACAGAAGAGAAGGCAGACTAGGGGGTGGTAGACAGAAGCAATACACTAGTAAGGAGGGAAAGGGTAAAAGGAGAGAGAGGACAAACAGGAAGAAAAATACACAGTAATTATAACTGCATGTGAATGAGATGAACTCTCCCATAAAATGGAAGCAGATAGCAGGGTGAATTAAAAACCAGAATCTTAAGTGTTGTTTACAAGAAGCACACTTGAAACAGAGACATACCCACAGAGTAAAGGTAAGGGGTGGGATCAGAATCTATCATGCTTCAGATGAAGTGAAACAAAGACAACAACAACAACAACAAACAGGGATAGCAATCCTGATCTCAGACAAAGCAAAAGCAAAAATAGACCTAATTAAAAGAGACAAGGGAGGAAACTACATCTTGTTAAAAGGTACTATAGACAGTGAAGTAATATCAATACTAAACATATATGCATATATAGAACTCCAAAGTGGTATAGCATCTACATTCTTTTTTTGTCTGTCAAGAGATAGTCAGTTTATTTTTTCCCCTAGATTGTTTGGTGCTCATCATGTCTGCCATGTTACAACTCTTCTTGAAAAAATATTCATGAAGTAGAAACCCAAGGCTTCTGATCAGTTGCAGATTGTTGGTCTCTTTCATTCTTGAATTTGAATAATATTTTCCAGCTCTTTTAATCATCTTCCTCTATATCTACTTTTGCACAGAAATTGCCAAGAATCAAGAGGGACATTAACTTAAGGTGGAGAATCTTGTCAAGTTCTCGATGAAATTTTTCTATTACTTTGTTATCTGCAACAGATGTTGGCCCATAAGCCACACTTACCTCCATGGCAGTCTGCTTGCTTATATTTAATGAGTTTTATAAAATGAGAAGCCCAAGTATTCTGCAAAATTATATTTCTCCCAATCTTTGGGCCCATGATAAGGCCAAATTTGTCAACTCCCTTGCCAAACTATCCAAGGAAAATCTAAAGCTCCTCTTTCATTTGGATGTGACTTCTTTCTGCCAGTAAGAATGTCAATATGGATGTGGTTCCAATTTTCCAGGAGTCTAACAACTACTTTTGTATGTCAATATGCTTCATGGTTAACCATAGCCAAACAATTCTTATCTACATCTAGCTGGGATGGTGTTTGACAGCAAGCCTCTCATTGGGACCATACCCGAAGCCTTTCCAGTTTGGAACAAATTGCCAGAGTCTGTAGTCTGCCAGCATATCCTGGGAGAAGGCAGCGTCACCTCTACACCTTGATATTATACAAATTCTTTTTTTTTTTGTCTACAAAATGAGATAGTTTTATTACTTCATGGCACATTCTGATTCATTCAAATTCTTTTTCATCTCTTATTGCTATTGCTAGCATTTCTTTTTTTTCCCTTTATTTTTAAATTTTAAATTTATTTATTTATTTTCAGTTCTCAACATTCATTTCCAGAAGATTTTGAGTTACAATTTTTCTCCCCATCTTTTCCCTCCCCCACCCCAAAATAGCAAGTCCACTGAACACCCCCTCCCCTAACCCATTCTCCCCTATATCCTCCCCCATCACACCCCAAACTTTTTAGCAGGGCAAGATGGACCTCTATACTCCAGTGCCTGTACATCTTATTTCCCAGTTGCATGTAAAAAACAAATTTTTAAAAAATATTTGTTTTTAAAACTTTTGAGTTCCAGATTTTTTTCCCTTCCTCTGTCCTCACCTGCCCCCACTGGGAAGACAAGTTATTCAATATAGGTTGTACACGTGCAGTGCCCAAATCATTTCCATAGTTGGCATATTGTAAAAGACCAACTATATTTCCCTCCATCCTATCCTGCCCCCCACTTATTCCATTTTCTCCTTTGACCCTATTCCTTTTCAAAAATGTTTGCTTCTAACTACCCTCTCCCCCAATCTGCCCTCCCTTCTATCCTCCCTGCTCTTGTCCCTACCTCCTACTTTCCTGTAGGGTAAGATACCCAATTGAGTGTGTATGTTATTCCCTCCGTAAACCAAATTCAATGAGAATAAGGTTATTCCATTCCCTTTCACCTTCCTGTTCTTCAGTTCCATTGTAACAGTTTTCTCTTGCCTCTTTTATATGACATAATTTACCCTAATCTATCTCCTCCTTTCTCCTTCTCCCAATAAATTCCTCTCTCACCTCTTAATTTTATTTTTTAGATATCATCCCTTCATATTTAACTCATCCTGTGCCCTCTGTCTATGTGTACATGAACATATAAATGACCGCACTCACATATATATTTATATACACACACCCCTCCTATACACACATACATGTATGCATATAAACATATATGTGTATGTTTACATACACATATATGTATACATACATACATATATACACATACACATACACATACATATATTTCCTTCAACTATCCTCATACTGAGAACAGTCTAATGAGTTACAATTAGCATTTTTCCATGTAGAAATGTAAATAGTTCAACTTTAATAAGTTCCTTATGATTTCTTTTTCCTGTTTACCTTCTCATGCTTCTCTTGCTTCATTTATTTGGAAGTCAAATTTTCTGTTTAGGTCTGCTTGAAATTTCTCTATTTTGTTGAATGACCATAATTCCCTCTGTAGTATTATATTCAGTTTTGCTGGGTAGGTGACTCTTGGATTTAGTCCTAGCTCCTCTGACCTCTGGAATATCATATTCCAAGCCCTTTGATCCCTTAATGTAGAAGCTGCTAGGTCTTGTGTTATTACATTTCCACAATACTCAAATTGTTTCTTCCTAACTACTTGCAGTATTTTCTCCTTGA
>CM053584.1:95165354-95223212 GCA_028627135.1 Pseudochirops cupreus
TTTCCAATGAGATATTTCACATTGCCTTCTATTTTTCATTTGTTTGGATCTGTTTTATAGTATCTCTATTTCTCATAAAGTCATTAGCTTCCAATTACTCCAGTCTAATTTTGAAGGAGTTATTCTCTTAAGTGAATTTTTGAAATTCCTTTTCCATCTGGCAAATTTGACTTTTTAAGGCATTCTTCTCCTCATTGGCTTTTTGGGCCTCTTTTGCCATTTGAGCTAGTCTATTTTTTAGGTGTTATTTTCTTCAGTGTATTTTTGGGTCTCCTTTAGCAGGCTGTTGACTTGCTTTTCATGATTTTCTTGCATCATTCTAATTTCTCTTCCCAATTTTTCCTCTACTTTTCTTATTTGATTTTCAAAGTTCTTCTTGAGCTCCTCCATGGCCTGTAACCAATTCATATTTTTCTTAGATGCTTTTGATGAAGGAATTCTGACTTCTCTGTATTCCTCTTGCTCCACGCCTTGATCAAAAGAGGAATCTATGGTTTGATTATTTTCCTGCGCTTGCTCATCTTGCTGGTCAATTACCTGACTTCTGAGCACTTTGCCACAGTAGAACTCTGCTTCCAAAATGGAGAGATCTTTGTCCCAAATCTCTTAGGTTTTTGCAGCTGCTGGAGCTATTAATTGGGTGCCCTCTCTACAGATACCACAAGCTCTGGCTCACTGGTCACATACACCAAGACCACCAACCAAGACCATGATCCAGATCCAAGCAGGTTAAAGCAAGAGCAATTACCTTCTGAATGGTCACTTGGTCCCCATGCAATCTGCAAGCCAGGAGCTCCTGAGACAGCCAGGCAATGGCTGCTGCACAGCTGCCCCACCTCCGCTGCTTCTTGCCCCGGGGCCAGGGGCCGAACTGTGCTCTCCATCCCCCTGTTCCCACAAAGTTCCACACTGACCTTTTACTTTCTTTTTGGCATTTATGGGTTGATAATTCTGGAAACTGCCACAGTTTCTGGTGATTCTTACTCCTGAAGGTTGCTTCTGCCTGCTGCTGGTTGGGGCTGCCCTTGGACTGGGAACAGTGAGGCTCATGTGGGGTGGTGCTTAGCTCTCAGCCTGGTATGACAGATCCTTCCTGTTGGCCTTCTGGGCTTCTTTCAGTGGGAGCTTTGTTTCTCTTTGTCTCTTTGTGAGTTCTGTAGCTCTGAAGTTTGTTTAGAGTCATTTTTTTTACATGTATTGGAAATTATTGGAGGGGAGCCTGCACCAGGTTTGTGCTTCTACTCCGCAATCTTGGCTCTGCCCCCTAAACAAATTCCTTTTTTTTTTTTTTGTAGAAGCCCTTTATTAGCAGAATTGCATCTTCAGAAAGTTGTGAAGCCATTCACCTGGACCAGGTTTAGTTCCTAACAAAGGAACAACCTCTCCCAAACAAAGAAATAACCTATAACTCTGAAAGTTGCCAACACTTAACTTACCACCTCCCAACAGGGAACAAAGATGGCTTATTGTATGAAAGAAGCAGTGGGTCAAAAGGGTACTTCTCTGTTAGTTTGATAAATGAGCACAGTCAGCTGCAAATAATCTGGTTGAGACAGCTTTGGATTAGCAGCACTGGTGGTTTACACTGAAGGCTTGCAAATCTTAGATCCCCACAACGACTCTGTGAGGTTGGTGCTCTCTTATAACTCCTTAAAACACAAAACAAAAGGCAGATGGCTTGTTCAAGGCAGGGCTAGAGCTTGGTTCTTTTTGACAAGAGTAACTTACTTCATCATGATCTCTGCCTTTTAAGCACAACCTCAAACATACAAATGTTACACAGAGATGCAAATAACAGTAATTTAAACTATATTACACCACACATGATATCCAAATGCATGGATGAAATTCATGAAAACATTTAAGGGCAAGACAATTCTATGGTTTGTTGGGGCCTTTTTTTGTTTTTGATGTCTGCATTTTGGCAGACAGTTTCTGAAATGGAGGGCAGGAATGGCATTTACTTCTTGTTGGGGACAATGAGGTGACTGAGCGATTGATGGATGAATGCGTGGATGGATTTATGGATGGAAGGATGCCATAGTAATGGAGGAAAGGTGGTCTTGGAGCTGAACACTTTTCATTGCACAGGCCATTCTTTATAATCCAAGCTTGGTCCTTCTCCAATGTCTACTTTTTGAGTTGTACCTGATCTTATTACTAGTTATCATTTGAATCCATTGAGGGATGGGGCAATTCTGCTTTTGTTTCTTGATTCAGGGAAACTCTTGATTCTAAATAATTTATGAAAGGGCATGATGATGAGATGATAGCCAAGCTCCCACCATGATGGCTGGATGGGCGAAAAAAGCTCAACAAATTCTTAAAGGAGAAATTAAGTGAGTTGCAAGTTCATGACCAAATGAGATAGAAAGCATTACAAATTGCAAAATAGATGGCTTTGATTCTATTAAATTAAAAACTTTTGCACAAATGAAACCAATGCAACCAAGATCAGAAGAAATGCAGAAAGCTGAGAAACAATCTTTATAGCAAATGTCTCAGATAATGGCCTCATTTCTTAAATATATAAAGAACTGATTCGAATTTATAAGAATATAAGCCATTTCCCAATTGATGAATGGTCAAATGATATGAAGTTTTCAGATGAAGAAAGGAAGGCAATTTTCAGATGAAGACATCAAAGTTATCTATAGGCATATGAAGAAGTGCTCTAAATCACTTTTGATTAGAGAAATGCAAATTAAAACAACTCTAAGGTACTCTGACTGGCTAATATGACAAAAAATGTAAAATGTAAAATAATAAATGTTGGAGAAGATGTGGGAAGATTGGGACACTAATGTGCTGTTGGTGGAGTTGTGGACTAATCAAACCTTCTGGAGAGCAATTTGGAACTATGTCCAAAGGGCAACCAAATTGTGTATACACTTTGATACAGCAATACCACTACTAGGTCTGTATCCCAAAGAGATCATAAAAAGGGGAAAAGACTTATATGTGCAAACATATTTATAGCGGTCCTTTTTTTAGTGGCAAAATATTGGAAATGGAGGGGATGCCCATCAGTTGGGGAATCAGTGGAAAAGCTGTGGTATATGAATGTAATGGAATATAATTGTGCAATATAAAATGAACATTCAGATTTCATAAAAACCTGTTTTTTCAGAAAAACAGAAAGACTTGTAGAACTGATGCAAAATGTAATGAGCAGAACCAGGAAAACATTGTAAACAGTGTCAGCAACATTGTGTGATGATCATCTATGAATGATTCAGCTCTTCCCAGAAACACAATGATCCAAGAGAAGTACAAAAGACTTGTGAAAGTAAATGGTACCCACATTGAGAAAAAGAACCAATGGACTCAATGCAGGTTGAAGCATACTTTTTTCACTTACTTTATTCTTTTTAATGTTTTTTTTCTTTTGTTCTGTTTCTTCTTTCATAACTGTGACTAATATGGAAATATGTTTTACATGATAGAACATGCATAATATATATCAAATTGCCTACTCTTTTAGGAAGGAAGAGGGGAGGAGAGCAAGGAAGGGAGGAAAATTTGGAACTCAAAGTCTTATAAAAATGAATGCTAAAATTATCTTGACATATAATTGGGAAAAATAAATTACTATTAAAAAACATGAAGTAAATTTCTATGTTTTCAAACTAACAAAAGGACTTTATATCAAGGAAGATTCTGATCCCTATAAAATTATTATATATTTAAAATATTTCATAAACTTTCTTTTTATTAATGGCAAAAAGGATGTTTTTCCTCTTCTCAGTGACTTTAGCATCTCTAGAAATTACATATCTTTATGATCTCCTCTTTCTCTTGCTCACCTTTTTTTCCCCTGAAATCTGTAACTCATATATTTTGATGGACACCTGCTCTCTAAATACTTTTGCTAAATGTCAATCAAGCAGAGTGTATATATACATGTGTGTATAAATATTTAACAAATTCTTCTCTAGAAATGATTTTAAGTCTTCAAGTGAATCTTTACCTCCTCCCCAAATTCTTAACTAATCAATTTGTTTGCCACATTATACATTTATGTATAATGGGAGTTTGAATCCTATCAATTTGGAGAATTTTGTGTCATTCTTTTTTTTTTGGAGGGGTGAAAGTAGGGCAGTTGGGGTTCAGTGACTTGCCCAAGGTCACACAGCTAGTAAGTGTTAAGTGTCTAAGGCTGGATTTGAACTCAGGTCTTCCTGACTTGAGGGCTGGTGATCTATTCACTGAGCCACCTAACTGACTCTTGTGTCATTCTTGACCAAAGAAAATCTTTAGATTAAGCTTAAAGTCAACCTCAGAGAATACAGAGATACGCAATTGGCTTCAATGAGAGTGTTTATGTACTTAGACGTCAAATTGGCTAATTTTAATAGAATTTAGCCTTTGCAATTGCAAACAGGCAAAAATGTTTAAATACATTGGTATGTGGCTAAAGGTCCTTCAGAAACAGCATGACAAATGAGATAGTGCTGTTTACAGTCAGGAATACCTGGGTTCAAGTTCTACCTCTGACATATACTAGTTGTGTGACACCAAGAAAGACGCTTAAATTATGTTTACCTCAGGCTACTTTCTGTGCTTAGCTGTTAAGCTAGAGGTGGGATTCCCTAGGAATGTCCTTCAGTATCTGTGTAAAGATCTCTAGTTGGTGGAAACTGGTGGTCTTCTTTGAAACTGATATATGTTACCATAGTATCTATGTCATGGGATATTGTCAGGTTTGAAAAAAGATAACATATTTGAAACACTTTAAGAACCATAAAGTTTTACATCAATACCAGTTATGATTATATCATAGAATCAGAGAATTTCAGTGTTGGAAAGGACATTCGTTTCCATCCTGTCCAACCCATACCTGAAAAAATCCTCTCTACAAGAATCTCAAAGAATGGCCATCTAACCTTTGCTGAAATTTCACTACCTTCCAAGGCAGTCCATTTGCTTTAGGTAAGTTATTACCATTTTTAAAATTTGCTTCACACAATGCCAAGAATAGACTCAATGAGTTCAGTTCTCCAACCCCCAAGTACAAGATTAGGATTGCAGAAAGTCATGGAGGGTGTCCTTCTGTGGCTTTTCTATATGGAAAGAGATGGGCAAGGCTATCATAGGTGTTAGAGCTAGAAGAGTCTTTGGAGAATAATCTACATTCCTAATTTTATAGATAAGGAAAATGAGGCCCAGAGAAGTCCAGTAACTTGTCTGAGGTCCTACATATAGTAAGTTGCAGAGCCAAGATTGGAAACCACATCATCTGACCCCAAATCCAAAGCTTATTTAATTACACCATGTAGCAGAGCATCAGAGCACCAGAGGCAGTCAAGATCCCACAGTTTCTAGGCTTTGCTAATGTCAGCAGGAGAAGAAAATTTGCTCTTATACACATGCTACAACTCTTGCTTTGGCTAGTCTAACAATGTAGGGAATAATGGGCACACAACTAGGCATACAAGCTTTTGGTAAGGAGGAGGAGATATAAAGGACTTTTGTCTCTCACATATAGGGATTCTTTATTCCTTACTTTGGAGAAGAGAAATGAACAGTCTAACAATTTTTGATGATGATAACTACACAGAATGGTAGACATGATTAGATGGAGCCTAGTTTGGACAATAGCTCTAATTTCATTTAAAACAGATTTTCCCGCTTTAGTTTGATTCCCACTGTGAGAAATGAGCTGTGCAAACCCATTCGAATGGAATAAATCAAAAAAGTAATTAGGTCTATTTGTCATTATTTCTGGCAGGTTACTTTTACAGGTTATATTTATAACCAAATAGGTTATTCTTGAAATATAAAATAAAACATCCCCCTAGTCCAACCACATAAATTACTTCAGTTTTCTTTAGTAGTGTTATAGGAAAATCTGCTATGACCTTATTACTTTGTTATTAATAATTTAATTTCAATTGAGGGGTTGGAAAGTGCAAATTTAGTAGTGATTTATTTACTACATCCTCAGGCTGTAGGGAAACCCCATGGAGACTTTAAAACTATGGATTGAAGTAAGTCCTACAATATCAAGTAGGTGAAGAGAGAGAGAGAAGAGAGCCTTATTATAAGGACTTTCTTTGATCTGGGGAGTTTGAGATATATTAGATGGCAAAGTCTTTAGGCCAGGATCATGAGTTAATTATCTTTACGTCCCTCCTAGCACTTAGCAACTAGCAAGATCTATTATACACCACAGGCACTTAATGAATGGGGGTGATTGAATGTGTGAGTGAATAAAAGTCATAAATGGATTAATAAAAGTCAATGAAAAAGTATTAGAATGACAAGGAGAGGCTAAAGCATTGGTTCTCAACCTTCCTAATGTTGCAACCCTTTAATACTTTTCCTCATGTTGTGGTGACCCCCAACCATAAAATTTTTTTTTGTTGCTACTTCTTAACTATAATTTTGCTACTGTTACTAATCATAATATAAATATTTGATATGCAGGATGTATTTTTGTTGTTACAAATTGAACATAACCCACAGGTTGAGAACTGCTGGGCTAAAGAATTGGACTCAGGGACTTTTTTTTTATAATCTTTATTGTTGGCTCCTCTTATATCTGATCAAAAACTGTTTTGTGGTGGTTTAGATACATTTCTACTTGTTTCTCCCTCAGTAGAGGTGAAAAATACTCATTCGCCATGTCCATATTTTAGCTCTTTTTTAGACCCCCTTTCAAGATTATTTGTTTTATTGTCTTTCTATCCTTGGTGCCTAGTACATGATAGATAATTGTTAATGAATTATCTTCTCTACTTATAAGTGAAGTAATCATGCTACAATGAGATTAAGTGATTTGCTCATAATCTCTTAGTTAATAAATGTCAGAGGTGGGATCTGAACCCAAGTCTTTTACATCAAGCCTAGAACTCTATCCATGGTGCCATACTACTGCCATGCTAATAACACTAGAAATAATAAGGGCAATACGATAGTGTTTGACTTAAAGTAAAGAAGACTTGGTTTTCAAGCCCATCTTTGGCATGTGACCCCTTGGGATCACAAGCTGGGTGAGGCTGGATTTAACCTCTTCATGCCTCTGGCAGCTCCCTAGGACTCATTTACTAAGTCTGAAATGGGCTGTCACCTCCAGCAATTGAGGGAGCTCCAGGAAATAGAAATCTTCAAGTTGATGCAATAACAGATCCTCTATATACTACAAATGAAATAACATTTATTAAGTGTTTACCAGGTGCAAATCAATGTTAAACAGTGTTAAGGGGCTTCCGTGAAGGAGAAAATCCTTTCTGGCTATGGGAATTGGTGAAAGCTTCATGGTGGATCTGACATTTGAGTTGTATAGATTTTCTTATGGTGGTAAATGGGAGGGCACCACTGATAAATATCTCAGTTGCTGGTCAGTGGTGCTATAGTTTAGATGTAGACCTACTATGAGGCTGCAACCCAGGAAACCTTGAGATTCCTCCCTGGCTTATATTCCTTTGATTTTGGAGTGATTTTTTTTGACCAAGGCACTTTGTTCATACAATGCTGGACAGTGATTGAGTTTATATAAGGACCAGAGAACAACTTCACTCCCACAATGATACATTCAAATGTTAATTCACAGTGAAGAACAGCTAGCAGTCATCCAGCATATAGTACAAAGCAAAACAAAACAAACATGATGATACATAAACTTTTCCTGTGTCATTATTAGTGAATGAAGAGGAGTACAGAAGTTGGAAGAAGGGGTGAAATGGCAGATGTCCCGAAGACACTTTTTTACTCAAAGATATGCTGGGTAGATTATGCTGCAAGGATGACGGACAGTTGATGGACCACCTGACTTATAGAATGGAACCCAGAGGACCATAAATGAATTACTGGGAGGCTGAAAACTCAGTGGGATGAACCTATGGTTTGATTATTTTAGAAAAAATGGTAACAGCAACGACAAAGTTGTCAATTTTTGTTTCCAGAGGATCTCTATGTATTTTTATCTCTCCTTACTTGGAAGTACAATAGAGAAGAATGGGAATGAATGTCCTTTTAGGAAGCTCATTCAATGAATAAAAATTATTAAATTATGTGAAATAAGGGTAATTGAGAGTCCCCTTCCCCAATCTCTTGGAATTGAGCATTGTTTCTATCCCTTTCTGGTGGGTGGTGCTCTTTTTATAGGGCATGCATGACCAGAGGCTTCAGTAAATCCCTCTATGTGTTTCACCTTCCCCTCATACCTGGGGGTTGTACCTAATTGTTGACTTGAGAAGGAAGAACTGCTCTCCAAGTACTCTTAATTGCTCTTTTCCCTCCCTCCCTTTTCTGAATTTCTGGCTTGGGACTCTAGTAGCTTTCCGTTTGACTTCCAATGGGATGAGGATGGGAATTTCTTCTTTCTCTCTTTCAAGTAGCCATGGCATCAGCTTTCCCATAGCAAAGAGATTATGCACCTATCTAGATGAGGCCCAGATTAACTCTCAAGTCCTTGCAGGCACTTCTGCTTTGTGTTTCTTTCTGTGAGCATGGGTGACCAAGCAGTGATCCAAAAGTTAGAGTTTTTGATTCCGATGTTTATCTTGGGAGGTCCAGGGCTATTGGGCTCTTCAGTTGGTGTTGGGTGCCTTGTGGCTGGTACTCCCTGTAGCTGCTACAACACTTCTCAGAGGAGAAGTGACCACTAATGGGAAGATGACCCCAAGCCATGCTCTAATTTACTGAAGATACAGACTTTTGAAAATGACTTTTCATTAGTTCTACAGTGTTTTATGTTTTGATATTGTAAGTACAACCTCTTGGAAGAATATGGTAGGAGTTATAGGTTACTATTTCAATGTTCACTTATGCATCTTTTGTGAACAGTATAAACATTTCTTTTGTTGGGGAGGAAATAAATAGGTTTCATTTGTTCAACTACTTTTTATATTTAGTACTGTTTGGGATGAAAAATACCCTTCATCCTTAATTTAGTGAAAAGAAATAAACACAGAGATCTCTTAGGATAAGAACAGGACTTTATTCTCTTCCCCAGGAGAAGAGGGCGGTCTTCCCCATGACTCATCATGGAGAAGAGGCCACTTACAAAAGATAGTATTGGAATTTATAACCTAACTTAGTCAAGACCCCTCCCCGACTGTTTCCCCTTTCATTGGTGGAGAGGCATACTTCACCAAATACTTCCCCAACTGGGACAGCAAGGAAAGATAAGGGGAGGGTCGCACCAAGGCAGGAAAACAGACAAAGGAACGTGAAAGTGATTGACAGAAGCAATTTGAAAAGTTAACCACCCCAAATTGAGAAGTTTTCACTCATCCCACACAGTACCTTTCTACAAGGGACCCTCTTGTCATGAACCAAACCTAAACTTGAAGAGATTTTATCCCAGAGCTCCCGCATGGGGGTATGATGATTCTTTTATAACAAGAAAAAGCAGTACTCCTCTTTTTAGAGGCTGGGATCCCCAAGCACTGAAACCAGTCAACCTGAATTCAGAACTGGGATCTCTCAGTAGAAAGGTGGAATCCTATTCCCCCCCCCCCCCCCCCCCGTTATCCTTACGCCCCCTCCCCTGCCCCAAGAGAGCAAGCATGTTACACATATCACACAGGTATCTGCCTATCCTGTATAGATGTTGGCTTGGTCCCATTTTCCATAACCAGGGTTCTCCACAATTCAACATTGCCATTCACAAAACAGAACAAGAACCTTGGTTCCAAAATATTTAGTTCTCTTCAGACTTAGGGCTTATCCCTTTGTCACATGCTTATGTAAACAAAAGGAACAAATCTCCTGGGAGGAGGAAGCAGGTTTTTTTTTCCTTAATCATCGAAAACTTTGAAGTGTAAATAGACTATTTTGAGTCAGACTTTATAGCACCTTTTCCCTTGATTAGTAGAATAATGTTGATGACTCTTTAAAAAAAAAAATAAGCCCCCCCCCAAAATCTGCTACTTACGTTTCAAATAGTTAGCATTGGGCATGTTTCGTTGGATTGACATCTGATTCCATTTGTTGGTGATGGCAGCAGCTGTGACTCGTGAGGAGTGTCTAGAACTGTAGACTGTCACCTTTGTTTTAGTGGTCTGGCTTCTCACACATTGGCTGGCAGTACTGCAGAATGTATGACAGTACTTGATATAGAAATGGCAAGAATCATGCCCTTGAATTGGAAACGGGGTCTTATTTTAGAAATGTTTAATGCACTTGGCTTCCCCATTATTCCTGAGTTGTCACAACCTTTAGAGATGAAACCAAAAATATTGCAAACAGGCAAAAGTGACTGTCAGGAGCCTGACAATTAGCAAGAAAGAGTTTTTGATGAAATGCAAATTAATTTTGAAAAAAATTGCCATAGTGGTCTTTTACTGCTATCCATTTTGCCCAAAGGCTCTAAGAGATTTGCAGAATGTAACTTTTGAAAGATTCAGAGGATTTATAGAGTTAGAGCTGGAAGGGACTTTAAGAGGCTATTAAGTCCAATTCTCATTTTATAGGCGAGGAAACAAGCACTAAGAGGTCAAGTGACTTGACTAGGGTCATGCAGCTAATAAGGACTAGAGGCAAAATTAGAACTCAGATTTTCTGAACTCCAAATTTATGGCTCAATCTTACATACCACTTATCTGACTAGGTGGTCTGAGTGCTCACACTTTTCCATTGAAAAGAGTGATTTAACCATGGAGTCTGTAGATCATAAACTCATGAAAACAGGTAATAGCTACCCTTCCTCCTTCCCACACAATCTGATGCTTCTCTCCTTTCCCCCTGACAATTCTCTTTAACCAAATCAGTTTTCTTTCCCATCTCTGCACGTGTTCAGTTGACTTTAGTGCTATAAATGGTTCCCCATCCTAAAATTCCTTTCTCATTCACTCCCCCGTCCAAAGAGGTGCTTTTTCTAAGCAATTGCTGAGATGCATCCAGCCAAGTCAAAGAATGAGTTACCTCACAGGCATCTTGGTATAGTGGAAAGAGTACTAGAGTTGGAGTCAGAGGACCTAGGTTCACATTGTGCCTCTGATGCTCACTGCCTGTGTGACTTTGGACAAACCACCTAAACCCACTGGGCCTCAATTTTCTTCTTTAAAAAAAAGAGGGGGATTGAATTAGATAAATTCTGAAATTTTTCTCAACTCTTCCTACAACCTAGACATGAATTCTCACACTATAACTTAATAAGACATTAGGTAAGTTACATGGTCTCTAGTGAATAGAACATTGGACCCAGATTCAGGAAGATTCAAGTTTAATCCTACTTTAGACACTTAGTAGCTGCGTGACTTTGTCAGCAAGTCACTTAAACTCTGTCTGCCTTAGTTTCCTTATTTGTAATTTGGGATAACAATAGCATCTGCCTCCTGTTTGTTGTGAGGCTAAAATGAGATGATATTTGTAATATTTGGGATCCTTAAAGCATTGTATAAATGTTAGGAATGAGTTAATTTGCCTATTGGGGCTTTGATTACCTTGTCTATAAAATGTGATAGTTGGACTAGATGACTTCTCAGGTTCATTCCAACTCTAAATCTATAATCCGATGATCCTGGTAGTCCAGTAGATATGGCCTTTTTCCTACCCCCAACAAAACAAAACATAATTCTAAGTTGGGGTTGAAATGGTCTATACTACATTTTTCCTTTGATGAACTGGTATTGGCCAGGCCCTCTGGTCAATTTCTTTACTATCCACCTTTCCCTCACACCAAGAAGCAATCCAATTAGAGTTATTCCAAGGAATTTCAGGAATTTGACCCATCTTGGATATGGTAGAAGCTCCTGTGCAACCTGAGGATTCACAGTGCCTCTGCTGACTGACTGGCGAATTCCTGAGCTGAGTTAAGACTGTGATAGAAATGACCATTGTATCTTCCCACCTCTGTGCCTTTTTGCCCAAGCTACAATAAGTAACCTCTGGGTTGCATTCCCTCCTCACTTCAGTTTTCTCAGAATCTTTCTTTCTTTGAAGCTTAAACATGTTTTACCTCCTATGGGAAGTCATGATGGATCCTTTTGCTTATTTAGTTCTCTCTTGATCTTAAAATTGCATCCTATTTACTATTCTACATGTATATTATGTCCCAAAGTAAAAAGGTAAACTTAAAAGCAAGCAGTGGTTTTTTTTTTTTTTTGTTCTTGTATCCCCATTGGCTAGCAGAACACATTCCATATTGTAGGAATTTAATAAAATTTTGTTGTATTGATCTAAAGAGCCAGTCCCATTGGATTTGATTGGGATTATTTAAGGTCACTGCATACTGACTAGGGCAAAGTTGTCTGGAAGACCTAGAGCTGTCCATTAAAAAGCAGTACTTAATGGTACTCTGTGGACAAAACTTACTTTTTGGGGCTGTATCCTGGTTCTTGCTCTTAATCTTTGCCTGGCCTGTGCCATGTCACTAATCAATCCTAATTCAGCTCACTTGCTATGCATCTTTTTAATTCTCCTGGTTCCCGGCTTTATTTCCCAACTCCCACCTCCCCTTAGCTCTTTCCAACCTACCTTCTCTGGTGAAGGGTCTTAACTCTAACTCTACTTCTATTTTATGCTAATGTTTGACCCCCTACACATCATGACCTTGAATTAGATCTTCTGATATCTTTACATTCACCTGCCTAAGTTCTTTCCAAAGAGCCAAAACAACACCTTGACTTAATTTTCAAATATCTATTACTGAGTCCTGCCACTTTCATGTTGTTTCCCATATTACAATGTAAGTTCATGGACAGGGACTATTTTTGCTTTTTAAAAATTGTTTCTTCAGCCGTTAGCATAGTGCCATACACATATCTTAATAAATGCTCATGGAATGACTATTGATTGGCTGGCTACCTTCCTCCCTAGCACTAACATCCTAGGGCTTACCAAGGTTATTCCAAATGCAATATTCCTTGAATAAGAATATTCCTGAATAAGAATATTCCTTAATAATAAAATATAATCTTTTCTTCAAGGAAACATTTTATTAGAAAAATTATTATTAATTATATGTAAAGTCACTTTGGTTCAATATTGGAAGCCTATTTTTACCAGGTTTAGACAGGGTTTTAGGGCAGTAAGTGTCACAGTAGATAGAATGCTGAACCTGAAGTCAGGAAGACTCAGCTTCCTTAGTTCAAATCTGTCTTTAGATACTTACTAGCTATGTGACCCTGGGCTAGTCATTTACTCCTGTTTGCCTCGGTTTTCTCATATGAAAAGTGATCTGGAGAAGGAAATAGCAAACCACTCTAGTATCTTTGCCAAGAAAACCCCAAATGGGGTCATGAAGAGTTGGACACAACTGAACAACCAAACAGCAAAATAGGACAGGGTTTGGTGGATAAGGGTTGCCTAAAAATATTGTCTGTAGTGGCCTTAAAAATATTGTACAACATTACATTGCACATGTAACACTTGGGGCCTCTTGCTCCCCTCAACTCACACAGTGAGTCTCCCAGACAATGTACATGTCCATTCAAACCCATAGTTCACAATTTTACCTAACACCCATCCCTTTGCCCCCACCAACATGTTTTCTTTTTCTAGGAAATTAGAAGATACAATTAGCTCAAAACAAAGTCATTTAATAAGAACATGGTAATAAAAGTAGAATCAAAACATTTGCCCTTTAATTTGAAGAATACTCTCCCACAAGCAATGGGACTAAGTGATTCATTTAGAGAACATATATGAGTAAGGCACACAAATCACTCACTAAACATTTATCAAGCACCATCTATATGACAAGCACTGTGCCAAGTGAAACCACATGGGGTCAGTGTGCATATGTTGAGTGGCAATTCATAATTCTGTTGCTACAGGGCTAGTGCTGTCATCTGTAGACATCATCACAATGCTCCCACTTCCATTGCTCCTTTCTAGGTTCATGTATAGTTTCTTATAGATATGTAGCTTCTGCCAGGTAGGTGGGTATGGTATGTAGTATCTCCTGGATATTACTCCTTGTTGGGATCATGTGGCCAGTGCTTGATGACAATGTTCTGTTGGTCGTGGGGTCACTTTCATTCCTTACCCCTAAGGAACTTACCCAAACAAGGGTGCCTCATTGAGACATGGCTCTCTCCTGAGGATGCTGCATCCTGTGTCCTGTGGCCACCCTTTCTAGGACTGGCTGCAATTTCTCATTCCATTTCCATGTTCATGAATTCTAAAATTCCTTTAATCTAATAATACATTTTATCGTTCCATTTTCCCCCATCTCTTAGGACTGTTAACCATGTTTTTTTTGGTCTTATTATGACCTCCATGCCATTCACTCTTCAGTTCTTTACCTGGCCATCTGCATTGCCCACACTCTATTCCTTTCTATATCTTGAACTTTTGGTGAACCAAATGAATTCTACACTATCTTCCACCCACCCCCTGCTGATATGATCAAGTTGATCAAGCCTTGCCAATCCTCAACCCTAAATTACTCCCCAGCTTCCTACTTCATTCCTTTTTGTGTAGTGGTGAATGGAACTGGAAGAAATTGTGAAACTGTGCTGAATGAACCCACTACAAATTTATGTTATCTAACCTCGATTAACTTTGCTGCCCACATTGCAATGAGGAATTCCCTTCCTTTCCAACTGATTTACAATTTCACTTTTCTCAGAGTCTGTTCCAAACTTTCTCATCTCTCCTCAACACTGATACTTCTTCCTTTCACCCTCTCCACCAAAGACCTTGATTCATACTTCACTAAAAACATTGAGACTATTTGCAGAAAATTTCCCCTTTTCTCCTTCTCATCTTCCATCACTCATATATCTCTTTCTCCTATCTGGTCTTAGATGCTTTTCCCCTTGACAAGGCAAAACCTTTTGCATAAGCCTTCCCCTCCTGGCTTCTCCATAAAATTGTCCCCCATTTTCATCCTGATTCTCTTTTCCACCCTCAATTTTTCCCTTTCTACTGGTTCCTTCCCTATTGCTTATAAACATGTTTATGTCTTCCCCATTCTCAAAAAAACCCCATTTGATACTCTCTCTTAATTGCCAAATCTAATGCCCCCCTTTTCTAGTACTAATTTCTCTGTACTATTTGAAATTATTAATCACCTCCTAGAACTGTCTCCTCTCTAGGACTTTGTGACTGTCCTTTTCTGCTTCTCTTCCTGTATGTCTGTCCACTCCTCAGTCTTTGTTGCTGGCTCTTTATTGCTGGCATCATGCCAACTAACCACAGATACCTCCCAAGACTCTGTCTTGGCCCCTATTTTCTTTTTGCTTTGTACTAACTCCACTCCTACAAGCCACAATTCCCAGTTCAGATTCTCATCCCCCACTCTACTGGACTACTGCAATAACCTTCTAACTCATCTCTCTTTCTCTGGTGTCTTCCTGTTACCTCCAAAATGAAATATATCATTCTTTGGTTAGCATTTAAAGATCTTCATCCCTTCTACCTTCTCATCTTTGTCATACCTTACTCGTCTACATACATTCCACACTCTAAAGACACTGGTCTGCTTGCAGTTTCTCTATTCACTACTCTAGATTATCTCTGTGCCTTTGCACCAGCTGGCCCCCATACCTGGAATGCTCTGCCCACTCACCTTTAACACTTCAATTCCTTGGCTTCTTTCAAGGATTATTTTCTTTCTTTTGCCCAGGTTTTTCAGCCGTCAGTGCCTTTCTTTGTGATATTATCTTCCATCTAATCTGTATACATCTCGTATGTAACTACTCATATACATGGTCTCTCCCCAATTAAGGGTGAGAACGGTGGGGTTTGGTTTTTTGCCTTTCCTTGTGTGCCCAGTGCTTAGCATATTGTCTGGCACATAGTAAATGCTTAAAAAATTCGTATTAAATGACTATAGCTCCACCGAGCACAGACGACCTCTGCTGAGGACTTACCTCTTCCTTCTAGGTCTAAAAGTAAGAATTGTGGGCACACACTAATTAAAATCTTGTCCACTAATAAAAATGTTAAGCCGCACAGAGTGAAGGAGAGATTCTGGGGCAATCAGGTAGATAGCTCTCTCCAAAGTCATTATCTTTGTTAATGAATAGTTGTTATTGTTGCTGTTTAGTTGTTTTAGTGAGAGTCCTGTCCAAGTCTTTGTGACCCCATTTGAGATTTTTTTGCAATGATATTGCAGTGATTTGTCATTTCCTTCTCCAGCTAATTTGATAGATGAGGAAACTGAGGCAAACAGTGTTAAGTGACTTGCCTAGGGTCACACAGCTAATGTCTGAGACTAGATTTGAACTCAGGAAGATGAGTCTTCCTGACTCCAGGTTATCCATTGTGCCACCCAGCTGCCCTAATGAATAGTCTTTCAGTCTTATCATTCAACAAGTTTTTAATCCACTTTACTATTCTAGCCTCTTGTCCACATTTCTTCATATAGTTTATAAAGTTAGCATAAGAAGCACTTGGCTTATAGCTAGAACTTACCCAATGTCACCCATTGATAAGCATTAGGGATAGAATTCAAAAGCATTTCTTCTGAATCCAAATCCAGTGCTCCTTAGCCTTTGATCCAATCTGCTGGTTATTGTTTGCCAGACATTTGATACTCAAACCTGTGCTTCTTCATATCAGGACATCTCCTGATGGCCTAAGTTGTAATTACTCCAATTCAGATCTTTTGAATATCATTCTGCATACTCAACCAAGGGAGAAAGTTCTGAGACTCTCTGTCCCTAAAGAATAATTCTGTCTAGGTGAAATCTGGTAGAATGAACACCTAAGGCAGATGACCAATAGAACAGAAAGCAGAACCATCAGGAGTAGCAGTGAGTAAGTAGGTGGAAATGGGGGAAGGAGGTGTCATGAACACACTGACACTAATTATATTTTAGTTTTCAGCTGTCTCTTTCTCCTTCTCCTGAAGATACCTTGGGAGACCTGTGCTCTCTCCAATAGGGCAGGCCTGAGATGATCACTTCACTTCTTTATGCCCTAGGAAAGCTTCTGCCTCCTATCGTTTTTATTCCCCACAGTCTGGTCCAGAAGAGTTGTTTTAGGTTGTATTCAGGTAATATACACTAATATACAGTTGAATTTTGATTAATCAGAGTTCCTAATTAACTAGAATTGTTTTCCACCATGCATTTAGGAAAAAAGAAGCTGATGACAAGAAAACAAAATTGTATCCTCTGATTTGAAAGAAATATGCTACTTCCTGGTTATTTTCTGGTGATTAGTAAACAATCAACCCAACCTCCTACCCCTTCTATATCTATATCATTCTACAATGATCACTACTATTTAGAAGAATGACTCTAATACCACAATATTCTTAAAAAAAGATTAAATTATACTCTGTAAACTCT
Source organism: Pseudochirops cupreus (assembly GCA_028627135.1). Lineage (NCBI taxonomy): Eukaryota > Metazoa > Chordata > Mammalia > Diprotodontia > Pseudocheiridae > Pseudochirops > Pseudochirops cupreus. The sequence goes on from CM053584.1 coordinate 95,182,550, forward strand.
TAACTCAGAGACAGTAAGTGTAGCATTAATCAACAATCATTTCCTAAGTGTTTTTGTGTACCAGCAACTTTGCTAAATGTTAGGAATACAAGGACAAAAGCATAACTATCATTTAGGTGTCATAAAGACCTTAATTCAAGCCCTGCCCCCTCCACATACTAGCTGTGTGATTCCGGGCAAGTTCTTTAACCATTGAATGCCCTAGACAATTCTCTAAGACTAAAAGTGGCAAGAACGGGTAATGATTTGCATTGTGAGAGGGTAGTTCATTATGAGAAATTCTTTACCCTGATGAAAATAAGAGAACACAACAAAAAAAAAAAAAAAGAAAAAAGGAAAAGAATAAAAAGCTTATTATTGTTATTTCTGAATTATTGAAAACAATAAATTAACCTGAATGTCCCATTCTACAAATGTGCTGGTTAGAATTTTACTCTACAATTATTTCATAGGCTACTAGCACAGTAGAGAAAGTTGCATACCTACCATGGCCAGACTACATCTAGAATACTGTGTTCATTTCTGGGTAATATAGTTGAGGAAGGATATTCATAATCTTGTGTCCACAGGTAGGCAACCATTTCCTATTGAGGTTCCTCCCACCTTTAAAATTCCATTATTCTGTGATTTGGTGAAATTTCTTTTTCCAAGTCAGCTTATGACTTTCTAATGATCAAATGCATTGGCCTTTTCAGTCCTTATCCTTTTTGGTTTTCTCTTAAATTCTTCCCACCATTGACCTTCTCCTCCAACTAAAGATTCCCTTTTTCCTGGCTTCAGGGACACCATCTCTTCCTATTATTTCTTTCTTCAGCCACTATAACTTCTCCTTTTCCCTCCTGAACTAGCTGTTAATCTTCTCAGCCCCTCAGTGTTAGCATTTCTAAGGAGTCAGTGCTTGTTCTGGGAACGTGTCCTGTACTCTCTCATTTCCACATCTTTGTTCAAGCTATTCCCTGTGCCTACAATGCTCTCTATTAAAACCCTTTTCATTCGCTAAAACCCAACTCAAATAACGTTAAGAAAACTTCCTTTATTTGCCTTTACCTTCGCAACTCTAATTTGCTTGTCATGTTATATTGTGAGCTATACTTTCCTGTACCCATACCTTTCTCATGATTAGACTGAAAGTCTATAGGGGTAGCAGGAATTTAGAACTGAAAAATTTTTATTATCTTCTGAATAGTAAAATAAAAAAGATACGTGTTTCTCAGATTCCAAAAGCTGATTATGTGCTAGGGCAGAAAGAAATACACACATTTTCTTTATATATGTGTGATATGTTAGATATATCTTATTCTTTATATATTACATATCTTTATGCACGTGTAACATGTTATATATATTCTTTACATGTGTTATGTAATAAAACAGAAATAAATGCCAGGAACATAAGCAAAGATATAGACTTAAAGGATGCATAAGTAGTTACATTCTCAAGAATGAATGGGTAAAAGAAAAAAAATCACAGAAACAAGGAAAAATGATATCAAAGAGAACAATAATGACAGATAGCATACCAAAAAATAAGGATGAAGTTAAAGTGGTTATTAGAGGAAAAAAATAGCACATCTGAAGGCATAGAGCAACAGAGTAGAAAAAGAGAGGATTAATAAATTAAGTAGGAACATTAAGAAACTTAGAAAACCAACAAGTTAATAGACCCCAACTATGCACAAAAAAAGAATCTTGGATATTAGAAGAGATATGGGTAAAACTGAAAACGAAGAGGTCATCTGAACAATAAACATAATTAAAGGTTGTTTTTAAGAAAGACCAACAATATCGAGAAACCTAGGCAACTTGATTAAAAAGAGAAAGAAGAACAAATTGATGATCCTAATTGATTTTGGTCAAGAATGACAAAAACGCACTCACAGAAAGGAAATAAAAATGGTGATCAGAAAATATTCTCTACAATTATATATCAGTAAAAGTGGGAATGTAAAAGATTTTTAAAAAGAACCTACTAACCATAGAGGACTGATAAATACAGCTACAAAACACCCTGGACCACATTTCAAACTGTATTATAAGACAATAAACGTCAAAACTATTTGTTACTAGTGAAAAAATAGAGAAAAAGACATCAAGATCCATAATTAACCATAATTAAGTTCAATGGTTATTAAATCTGAGAACACAAACTATTCAACACATTTGGCAGAAAACTAGGTTTAGATAAGAACCTTATACCATGTAACAAGATAAACTGCAAATGAAAGTGAGATCTAACAATAAAAGATCACTTCATAAAAAAAGGGGAGAATTGAAAGGGATACATTTCAGAACAATGGCTGAGGAAAATTCTTATATAAATGATGCTTGGATGGAATCATAACATATAAAATAGACAGTTTTGATTAAATAAATTTAAAAAAATATTCCATGAACAAAAACCATGTAAATAAAATAAGAGGAGAAATAGTTGAGTGGAAAATCATTGCACTGAATATCTTGGGTAAAAGTCTGATAGCCAAGAAATCAAGAAATTAATATAAATATATGACCATGAGTCAGTCCACAGTGGATATGTATTCAAAGGAAACAAATTTTAAAAGAATAATTGTAAGCAATCAATGACTGTATTAATAATTGTCATAAATCACAAATGCTAAGAGAAATTAAAATAATTCTAAATTTCACTTCATTTTCACCAAAGTGGGAAAGATGATAAAATATTGAAACAATCAGTGTTGGAGAAATATATACTGATAAAGCTACATATTCAGAATATTCTGAAAGACAATTTGGAATTATGGAAAAAAAGTCCCCAAGCTTTTGACATCCTTTTGCAGAGGAAAAAGATGAGTATAAAAACAACAAACATGAACAACAACTTTAAAAAAGTAAAAAAAAAAAATCCCAATAAACTTGATAACTTGCTTACAGTTTGTGCTTAATAAATGTGGAATAACTGGAGAAAGTAGTTCTAGTCTAGAGGTATGTCCACAGCAGCATTCCTGACAACGTTTTGGCATTATTTCCTTTCTATAGGCCATGCACTTTAAGGTTTTGTAGTGTCATATAAGCTTGGGTAAATGTTATTTCATTTAGAAAACTATGAAGATCAGTTGCCAGCAGAGGACACCAAGACACTTTGTTCAAATACTTCTGTGTTCACTGTTGAAAGTATCTCACTTGAAATGGCTTTTTTGCGGGTTAATTCACAAGACAGATAGAAGCCACTAATCAGAGAGATCTAACTAATTATATTTAAGAGTAGTACACAATCTTTAGCCTTATAAAGTGTTAAACCTCTCTCTAAGGTTTAGATAAGACCATGAAGTGCATGGTAATATGAGTAATTTTTCTTTAAAAAAATAAAGTGGAGAAAAGAAGCTAATTGAAAATTAACCATACAATGTCTATATCATCAGGAGATATTCATGGATGCATTAATATACTATTTAATTTCTGAATGAACTATCTTCATTTTTATTCATAAATTGTACCTGGAGACTTGATATCTTCTTGGACTTGGGGATTTCATCAAGGATGTATGTATAATATTTTCAATTGATTTGTCATAGTCAGAAGAAATACATGGTTTAACATCTATAAGGGACACTTAATGCTTCAAGTGTGGTTTTGGTAAATAGCAGTTATTTGTGCAAATCCCTTTTATAGCAATGATAATGTTGGATAATGATGAAGGCAACTTAGTGTGGTGGATAGGACAAAACTTAGGGGCAGAGAGACCTAAATTAAAATCCTACCTCTGAAACTTAGTAGCTACGTGAGCCTAGATAATCACTTTTATTTTCTTATACATTTAGTATATAGAGTAGATAAAAAAGCAGAGTCTCTTTTAAAGTGGATACAATATTATCATTAAAGTTTAACTTCTATATGCCTCAGGAACCACCTAGGAAACTTCTCTCTTGGAAGGGTAATAGAACTGCATTGGTGGAAGGAATTCTGACATCAGGTGTTCCTCAGGATAAGGTGTTTATTTGCGTAATATGGGACTCAGTCAATCTACAAGCCTTAATAAACATTTTCTATCTGCTAGATATTGTCCTCATAGGAAAAAAAAGGAAAAAAAAAACAACAACCCTGTTCTTAAGTAGCTTACATTCTAACAGAGAAAACAACATGTCAAGAAATGTCCTAATAGCTGGGGGTTTGGAGTGAGGAAAATCAGGAAAAGGTTCATATAGAAGGTGGTCCCTGCATCTTGAAGGAAAGCAGGAATTCCAAGAAGCATTGCTGAGGATGGAGTGAATTCCATACATGGATGCAGACTATGTAAAGGCAAAGATGCGGGGGATCTTACAAGATAGGCTAATTTTATATTTATTTTTTTATTGGCCAAAGGAGACAATAACTAAAGTGTACAGTATTTAAGCATATCATCAAAATACTTTATTCCAGAAACATTACTACTAATTGCTTACTATAGCCCTGTAAGGTTTGCAAAATGCTTCTATATGCATTATCTCATTTGAACCTAACACTGTGAAGTAGAGCACTATTATTATCCCTGTTTTTAAATGAGGACACAGAGAGGTTGTCCCTTACTTGAGGGTCTGAGGTAGGCTTTGAACTCAGATCTTTCTGAGTCTAAGTCTACCATTCTTGAGTACTGTCAACTCAACAATGTAGAAAAGATGAATTCTATTTATTCAACTGTAGTAATGGAAATGTGTAGTCATATTTTTAGTATAGGAATGTAGTGCCTGTGAAAACTTAAGATTCTCCCCAAATTGTGTTTCAAGAAATATGACAATTTGCATTATTTCTAAAAATAAATCTCATATTAGGATTCTATGGTATTTACTTTCTCTCTCCCTGCCTCTTCTACCTGATATTAGAAAGTCTTCAGGATTAATAGCTGTTTCTAGATTATTGGGTCTAGATTACTGGACTTTTCTCAATAAATTGAACTCAAATGATGTCCCTTCACCCAGACTGTAAGCTCTTTGAGGGAAAACACGATGTCTTATTTATCTTTGTAATTCTCATAGTGCCTAAGTATTGCTTTTCTCACACCCTCAATACTTGGATACTTTTGATAATTCTGTGATGCCAATAATATGGAAGAAGCAGTGGGGGATAGTGGATAGAATTCTGTACATTGAAGACTTGGGTTCAAATCTTGTTTATGCCACCAACATGTTGTGTGACCCTGAATAAGCTACTTATCTTCTCTTAGCCTTGATTTTCTTGGCAGTACAATTATCCCTTCCACATTGTGACTTTCCCCATCATGGTTTTGATATAGTGTGGATTAACATAAGAAATTAAAAGGGAATTTTGGGGGGAGTTTTGCAGAAGCCACAGATGATACAGAAAAAGTTTAGAAATTCAGAAATGCATAAAATATATGTATAGTGTTGTGTAATATTAAGCCAAATTTTACAATAAGGTACTGTAAATATCTCATAAAAGGAAGTGAAAAAAAAATCAAACTTCTTCTCTGGTATGAAAGGAGGGTAAAAAAAGTTTTACACAAATTTTTCAGATTGCAGGGGCACGATGTCCCTAACCCTCGCAATGTGGAAGGGATAACTGTAATAGAAACTATCTCACAGAGTTGTGTGGATCAATTGAGATAATATATGTCAAATGCTTTAAAAGTCTTCAAATGCTATATGAGTATGCACCTAATATCATCATCATCATCATCATCATTATATTTCTTATGTCATTCTTTGTATTAAAATAATCATTGACAAAATGTTGCAGCCTACTTTCTTTCACTCTGCACCTTTCCCCTTATTCCTCTGTGAGGAACTCAAAGTTTATATTCTCTCCTTTATCCCGCACATCCAATCTGTTGCCTAGTCTTATTGAGTCTACCTTCATAGTATCTGTTACCTCCCTCCTCTTCTATTTATGTATACACCATCCTCCTAAGCTTAGGTTCTTATCACCTCTTCCTGGGCTATAGGAATACCTTCCCAGTTGTTCTCCCTCCCCTAAATTACTTCCTTTTCCAATTCATTCTCCTCATAAATATCAAAATGATTTCCCCCCCTAAAGCACAGATCCCAACAAGTCGCTTCAACTGTTCAAAAACTCCTTAAGATAAAACAAAAACAAAAACAAAACCACCTCTTCCCTTTGATATTTAAAACTCCTCACAATCTGGGCCCATCCTACCTTTCCAGTCAAATTAAACATTACTCCCCTTCCTATATTCTATGGTCTAGCCAAATTGGCCTTTTCTCTGTTCCTCACACAACAATGCATCTCCTGTTTCTTTGCTCTTCACATGCTGTTCCTCATGCAAGGAATGCAATCAATCACCCCTGCTTCTGAAAATCTGCAATTTCTTTTGAAGCTCAACTCAGTTATCATTTTCTACATGAAGCTTTTCTTTACCTCCCAGATGCTAGTGCCTTCCTCCATTATCTTATGCTTTTCTATATATATTTTCATGTACTTATATATGTACATGTTATATCTCTGATATAAAGTAACCTCCTTTAATGGCATTTTTCATTTTCATCTTTGCATTCTTAGTGGTTAGCACAGGGCCAGACATGCAGTAAGCACTTAATAAATGCTCATAAGTTGATTAATTAGGAAAGTATGGAGCTTCATGATTCATAACTATATACTATCACTAGGAAAATACTGATATTAAAGCAAAGATTTTATGAAGGAGATTTTTGAAAACTGTACTATTTCTCAGATACAATCTAGCCTGTAGTCTTTAGACTGTTCAGTTTTGGGTTTGTCCATGTATAGCATCCCTACAAGTTGAACTAATTCAAAGGAGTAGTCATACAAAACAATCTAGCAAATAGGTATTTAAAAATCCATTTGTTCTTTTGTGGATTGTTAAGATAATCTCTAGACCAATTAAATATGGAAGAAATTGATGGAAAAACTACCATAATGATTGTGCTATTGTGGCAGTTTTTTTTTTTGATGCTTTAACACTTTATTTTTTAAACTTTTTTTTGTCTTTATTAATTTGTTTATTTACTTTTAGTTTATAAGATTCAGTTCCACAATCCCTTGAGTTTCAAATTTTCTCCCTCTCCCTTTCATCCCCCCCGCCCCCCATGGCAGCATGCAATCAAGTATAGGATCTGCAAATACTTTCACATTAGAATTATTCAGGTTATAAAGGATTGTAACAGATGGAATGAATAATGGGAAGGAGGAAACAAAACCAAACAAGAAAAAGAATGAGAGCAGGTAGTTTGCTTCAATCTGCATTCAAACTCTGTTCTTTCTAGTTCTTTCTCTGAATGTAGACATTTCCCTCCATCATGAGTCTTTTGGAGTTGTCTTATAACCCTGCCTTGCTGAGAAGAGTCTAGTCTATCAAAGTTGGTCGTCACACATATGTTGTGTCTTTAATTGTGTACAATTTTCTCCTGGTTCTGTTTTCACTCAGTATCAGATTGTATAAGCCTCTCCAGGTAAATATGAAGTCCGTCTGCTCCTCATTTCTTATAGCACAATAGTATTCCATTACATTCATGTACCACAACTTGTTTAGTCATTCCCCAATTAATTAATGGGCATCCCCTTAATTTCCAATTCTTTGCCACCACAAAAAGAGCTGATATAATTATTTTTGTACATATGGGTCTTCCTCCCACTTCTATGATCTCTTTGGGATACAACCCTAGAAGTAGTATTCCTGGGTCAAAGGGTATGAAATTATTTATAGCTCTTTGGGCATAGTTCCAGATTGCTCTCCAGAAAGGTTGAATCAGTTTGCAACTCCACCAACAATGCATTAGTATTCCAATTTTTCCACATCCTCTCTGGCATTTGTCATTTTCCTGTTTTGTCATCTTAGCCAATCTGACCAGCGAAATTTGGTACATCAGAGTTGTTTTGATTTGCATTTCTCTAATAAACAGTGATTTAGAGCATTTTTTCATATGCTTGTAGATGTCTTTAATTTCTTCCTCTGAAAACTGCCTCTTCATATTTTTTGAACGTTTATCAATTGGGGAATGATTCCTCTCCTGCCATAACCCTTCTTACTTTAACTATTTCTTACTTTTTGTCATCTTTGTCCTTCTGAAGTATTTGAAGTGAAATCTCAGAGTTGTTTCAATTTGCCTTGTGATTTGGATGAGTTTCTAATTGATTCTTAGTTTGTAACTCTTTCCCTGACAACTTTCTCTTACCCTTTGGCTATTTATTGGAGAACCAGACACATGTTTTAAGCAGACTTGCACTCCCTTCTCTCTATATATCTTATGGACAGTAAATAATGAGAAACAGAGATCTTTAATGAGGAGATTTGACTCAATTCTCTGTATATTTTTGAAATGAGGCCTTTATCAGAGACACTGGTTGTAAAAATTCTTTCCACATTTTCCACTTCCCTCTTAGTCTTGGTTACATTGGCTTTGTTTGTACAGAAACTTTTCAATTTAATGTAATTAAAATTATTCATTTTGCATTTCATAATGCTGTCTAATTCTTGTTTGGTCATAAAGTCTTCCCTTCTTCATAAATCTGACAGGCAAACTATTCCTTGCTTTCCCAGATTGCTTACAGTATTAGTCTTTATACCAAGATCATGCACCCATTTAGACTTGGTTTTGATATGTGATGTTACATAATGGTTTATGCCCAGTTTCTGCAATACTATATTCCAGTTTTTCCAGCAGTTTTTGTCAAATAGTGAGTTCTTATCCCCAAAACTGAGGTCTTTGGGTTTATCATATTATGGCAGTTCTACTTTAAATGAGTCCAAATGGAAGAAGAATTCCCTATAGATGACAAGGTTATCAGGTCTCCTAGATGCTCCTGTTTGCAGATGACATTTTGAGCCTTGAGAATGGGTGTTCAACATTTTTTTTAAAGCTAAAACTGATTAAATAACAATCCTGATTATAGGCAAGTATTATTTATGAAGCACTTAATACATTCAGAACACTGTACTAGGTGAAGTCCTCATTATAATTTCTTCTACCAAGTATTTAGTCCAAATTGTTAAAAGATAAAATTATGGAGTGGTTCTCCCAGTACTCAGGTACATAGCAGGTACTTAATAAATACCTGATTGATTTTATTTCCATATCCTTTCATCCTATTTCTGTCTTTTGGTGATAATTGTGCTTAAGTGATTTACTTAGTATGACTCAAGTAGTGAGCATCATAGAGTTCTTCTGACTTCAGAGTGAGTGCTCTGAACTTTGTTAGACACAACTAATGAGTACCCAATTAATTTGTAGTTTGTTACTGCAAAAAGCACTACTGTGAATATTTTGATATATGTAGGACTTATGTTTCTGTCTTTGACTTAGGGTATATGTCCATTTGCTTGATCAAAGAGCCTGTACAATTTAATTGCATTTAAGACATAATTCCAAATTGTTTCCCAGTCATTGAATCAATTCATAGCTCTACCAACAGAGGTTCATTTTACTTCTTGTCCTCTCCTGCCATAAGCCTTCTTACTTTAACTATGTCTTACTTTTTGTCATCTCTGTCCTTCCGAAGTATTTGAAGCAAAATCTCAGAGTTGTTTCAATTTGCCTTTCTTGTTAGTGATTTGGATGAGTTTCTAATTGATTCTTAGTTTGTAACTCTTTCACTGATAACTTTCTCTTACCCTTTGGTGATTTATCTATTGGAGAACCAGACACATGTTTTAAACAGATTTGCACTCCCTTCTCTATATATATCTTATGGACAGTAAATAATGAGAAACAGAGATCTTTAATGAGGAGAAACTTGCAAAGCCCTGGTCTTGAAAGGTGGCTGTGGTGGTAGAAGCAAAAAATTAAATCTGAGTTGGAAAGGGCAACAGGGCCCCAGAATGCAAAGAAATAAAAAAGGTCAATGCCAATTCAGCTGCAATTACAGACCCATGATGTCATGTCACAGAGCCAAGACGTGAAGTAACTCTTCATTTGTCTTTGCAGAGACGACATTGAGAATATAGACTTGAGCTCTGGCCACGTGGCATGAATCATGAAGAGCTAAGAGATGAGCAATGTAAAGATGATGGATGAGGTAGGTAGGAAAAATTATGAGGGAAGATGAAAAGAGTTGAACTTAGTTTCACTCAAAGAAGATCGCAGAGTTATTGATTAATAACTACACATTCTTGAAGGACATAAGCACTAACGAAAAATCAGAAAGCTTGGGGGTTAGAAAAAGAAAAATGAAAACAAATGAAGAAGAAATATAAAATGCAAAAAGCCTTAGTAATTTGCAAATTTTGCAATCCTTAGATCTGAAAATTTTCTGAATTTGAGATTGGTGGGCATGAGGAAGGCAAGACAATTAAGGTCATTTTCCCCTTTCTAACCCCAACCTTACTGATTTCTCTTTGGTGCTTATGGCGTTCAAGAATGTGTAGCTATTAATCAATAACTCTGTGTGGTCTTCTTTTAGCCAAACTGAGTTCAGATCAGTTAAGGAAGAGCCTTAAAATATATTAACAGTCATCAGCAAGAGCAATGGCAATTCCATCCTTAACATTTATGATTTTAAAGAAAATGATATTGTCTCTTGGCACAAGTTGAATATCATACTGGAGCAACCTTAGCCAAAAGATACTAGTTTTTCTCTATCTAACTTGGCACACAGTAGATGCTTAATAAATGTTTATTGATGGATTCATATTTGTATATAGATGAATTTATTATACAAATTAGAATATATGAAGTGCATAGGAGCTCTTTGACCAAAGTTCTATAGAAGTTCAAAGGAGGAAATGAGTCTAGGACAATCAAAGAATGCTTAATGGAGAAGAGAGTTTTGAGCTAGGTCTTGAAGAAGATGAGAAAATTTCCAATAGATGGAGATGGGTCAAGGAGAATATATTTTGGGCAAGGGGATTTGCTTGACTGTGCTATTTAAAACAAGAGAGGGTTTTTATTTGGGGGATAGTTATAGGGAGATGGGGGATAGTGAAAGTGATAACAAAAAATGAAAAAAGAAGAAAAGAAACAAAAGAGCATCAATGAAAAAATTTAAAAAGTACAAAGAAAGAAGGAATTTCATATGGGGTCTGAGATGAGCAGTCCAGGGTTTAAACTACCTTGTAAAATTTAATGGGTACTTAAAAAAACCCAAGTTGTACATAATAGGTATTCATAGTGTTGTATATACAAATGTACATATTCATTTGTATATATAACACTATGAAATACACACACATATATTCCCCTTATTCTGTTCTCCATATAAGGAAATCTTCATGTTTGCTGACAATTTTCAAGTTCATAAAAATTATTTAAAAAATACATAGAGGTGGCAAAGTATAGGGCAAATTAAGGGAACAGTGCCAAAAGTATAGATCGCTGAAAGCAATAATCGGAAGTTAGTCTAGAAAAGTGAATTATTCATAAATTGTGGAGGGCTTTGAATGCCAAGTTAAGGAGACTGGACTTTATTCTATAGACAATGTAGAACTGAAGATTTTTTAATCCAAGAAGTGATAATACTAATTAATACTTCAACATCTCTTTAAGATGACTTCAAGGTACTCTATAAAATGTCACCATCTTACTTTCTCTCCTTATCTCATTTTAATTCACATCTATTTATATTCTCTACACTCCAGACAGACAAAACTATTCTTGGTTACCCTCAAACACATTCTGTATTTTCCTCAGTATTTATTTTGTTGTTTGAGGCATCAGAGTGATAAGGCAGTTGGGTGACATGGTATATAGTGTTGGACTTGGAATCAGGAAGGCCTGAGTTCAAATCCTCTTTCCAACACCTCCTAGCTTTATGACCAAGAACAAATCACTTAAATTCCCCGGACCTGAGTTATCTTATATTATAAAAATAAGATGACAATAGCAGCTACCTCTCAGGATATTTGAAAAGTGTTTTGCAAGCCTTAAAGCACTACGTAAAGCCTAGTTATTATTGCTAGCTATTCTCTCTTCTTGGAATGCCCTTACTCTCTTTCACAGTGTTTGGAATAGTACCTGGCATACAGGAAGCACTTAATAAAGCTTGTAGACTGAATGACTCTTGATTGAATTCTTACTTATCCTTTAAATCCAACTTAAATGCTACCTCCTCTAGGAATCTTTAAAACATAGCTCATGATGTTTCCTCAAAACCTGCCCTTCCCCTGATTTCTTTACCTCTGTTAGTGTCACGACCTAAGCCTCTCAGGACACAAGCTCCAAACCTGAGAGGCATTTTTGACTTTCCTCTCTCAGTTCCCATATCCACATAGTTGGCCAGGACTTATTGCCTAGACTATCATTGTAGCATCCTGGTTAGTCCTTCTGCCTCTAGTCTATCCTCTCTCCAATCAATCCTCCACACAATTGCCAAATTATCTTCCTAGTGTACTGCTTTGGTTACTCTATTCAAAAAACTTCAATCATTCCACGTTACTGACTACATAAAGCTTAAACGTCTGACCTTGGTATTTAAAACTCTCAACAGCTGGACTCTAATCTAATAGTCAAACATTATCTCACAGTTTTTATTATCTAGTCCAATGAAATTATCATTTTGTTGTGTTTCTTCTATTTCCGTACATTTGTTCATACCACTCCCCCATCTTTGGAATAGACTTGCCTGCCTTTAGATCCCAACTTAGATGCATTATACTCTATGAAGCCACCTTCCATCCAATCTCCACTGCAAAGGCACTTAATAAATGCTCACTCAATTGAATTGATTCTGTAGGTCAGTAACGACTTTAGCATAATATAACATAAAGATCATTTATCAATTGGGAAATGGCTCTTATCTTTATAAATTTGACTCAGTTCTCTATATGGTTGAGAAATGCTTTTATCAGAGAAACTTGCTTCAAAATTTTTTTCACAGTTACCATTGCCAACTCTATTTCCCTCCATCTATTCCTCCTACCCATTTATTCTGTTCTCTCTCTACTTTCATCCTGTCCCTACTCAAAAGTGACTACTCCCTCCCCTAATCTTCCCTTCCTTCTATCATTGCTCGTTTTCTCTTAATCCCTTCCCCCCTACTTTCCTGTAGAGTAAGATAAATTTCTATACCCAAATAAATGTGTATGTTATTCCTTCTTTGAGCCAATTTTGATGAGAGTAACGTTCATTCATTCCCCCTAAACTCCCCCTTCTTCCCTTCAACTGCAAAAGTTTTTCCTTGCCTCTTTTATTTGAGATAATTTACCCCATTCTACCTCTTCCTTTTTCTTTCTCCCAGTATATTCCTCTCTCACCCCTTAATTTTATTTTTTAAACATCATCCCTTCATATTCAACTCACCCCTGTGCCTTCTGTCTATATATGCTCCTTCTAACTCCCCTAACAATGAGAAAGGTCTTATGAGTTATAAATATCATCTTCCCATATAGGAATGTAAACAATTTAAACCTATTAAGTCCCCTGTGACTTGTTTGACCCCCTTACCATCTGTGAGATGAGAGCTCTGGAAGCAGTTACTGTCACTGCTAATTTAGTGACTCACAAGACCTGCCCTGGGTTTGTTGTGCTGGTGCAGCTTGCGCTGGACTCTGCTGCACTCTCACCCAGGTGTGACAGACCTTTCCTGCTGACCTTCTAAGTTGTCTTTGGCATTTGTGGGCTGAGAGCTCTGGAAATGGTTAACTGCTGCGAGTGATTCAGTTGGCCCAAGGTCTGCTCCGGCTTTGTTCAGGCCCCATCCACACTGGTACAGCATACACTACTGTGCTCCTCCCTCACCCTGGTGCAACAGGCCTTTTCTGCCGACCTTCTAAGTTGTCCTGGGTTGGAAATTTGTTTCACTCTTTTTGTGGCTTTTGCTCCTCTTGAATTTGTTTAGTCATTTTTAAAAGGTATTTGGAGGGCTTTGAGGCAGAGCTTGGACGAGTCCCTGCCTTTACTCTGCCATCTTGACTGCACCTTAGCATAACATAGTAGAAAGACCATTTGCTCTGATGTCAGAAGACTTGGGTTCCAATTTTGCCGCTAACGTGGTTTTTGCCTTTTCTTTGTATCTCAAATGCCTAACACAGTACCTGGAACACAGTAAGCACATACAGAAAGAGAATAAGCATTCATATAGCTCTGCGTTCCAGGCACTGTGCTAAGCGTTTTACAGATATTATCTCATTTGATCCTAATGATAACCCTGTGAGGTAGGTGCTGTTATTATCTTTATTTTACAGCTGAGGAAACTGAAGCATAGAGAAGTTAGGTGACTTGCTCAGGGTTACACAGTTAGCAAGTGTTTGAAGCTGGATTTTAACTGAAGCCTGGAGCTCTATCCATTGTACCATCTAGCTGCCTCATGCCCTGTGAATTGACTTCTATCTCCTTTCTCCATTCCATCCTTCCTCTCTCTCTTCTACTCATTCTGTCTTCATCTTTAACATTCAGTATTTACAAACTATGAAGCACTATACATGGTGTCCCAAAAATCTTAGTGCAGCCCTTAAAGTTTAAAAAATGAAATAAAACTGGACACCCTGTGAATATGTGAACCATATGCTTAACTAGTGAAGCAGCCTCGTCGGGATTTTGACCCAAAACACTTGACTCCAAATCTTTTCTTGTCACTCTATCACTATGTTTGACATTACATTTGATCTAAACTTTGTATCTCTACTCTATGTAAAATCCCACCCCTGATGCATATAAAAAGGACTTAATAAATGTTTATTGAATGAATAAGTCAATGAATGTTGAATAATTTCATCGATACAGGTATTTCTACCTCCTCCCCATGTATCTCCATAGGTACTATGTTTTTTCTATGTTCTCTCTCTCTTCCTCCCTCTCTGTCTCTCTCTGTCTCTCTCTCCCTCCCTCTCTGTCTCTGTCTCTCTCTCCTTCCCTCTCTGTCTCTCTCTGTCTCTCTCTTCCTCCCTCTCTGTCTTTCTCTGTCTCTCTCTCCCTCCCTCTCTGTCCCTCTCTCCCTCCCTCTGTTTCTCTCTCTCTCTCCCTCCCTCTCTGTCTCTCTCTGTCTCTCTCTGTTTCTCTCTCCCTCTCTCTCCCTCCCTCTCTGTTTTTCTCTGTCTCTCTCTGTCTCTCTCTCCCTCCCTCTCTGTCTCTCTCGGTCTCTCTCTCCGTCCCTCTCTGTCTCTGTCTCTGTCGCTCTCTCTATCTCTCTCTGTCTCTCTCTCTCTGTCTCTCTCTCTCTCACCTGGTCGGCTCCCATGGGTTAATAATGGTCTCTGCAAAGATGATTCCCAGATCAATATATTTAAGCCCAATCTCTCTTCTAAGTCCTTTATCAACAACTGTCTCAGAATCATCTCAAACTCAATATGCCCAAAACAGAACTCATTATTTTTCTCCCCAAACCAGGCCTAGCACATAGTAGGTGTTCAAAGAATGTTTATTGATTGATTTGAAAGTGTAGAATCACTTCTTTGTGACAATGAGATAGTGAAAGAAGACCTAACTGGGGGAATTACAGTGATAATGACTGACATTTATATGTTGCTTTATTTTCCATAGAATAGAATTTATCTTACCCTACAGCAGTGGTTCTCAACCTGTGGGCTATGTTCAGTTTGTAACAATGAAAATACATCCTGCATATCAGATAGATTCATAACAGTAGCAAAATTACAGTTATGAAGTAGCAACAAAAATAATTTTATGATTTGGGGTCACCACAACATGAGGAACTGTATTAAAGGGTTACGGCATTAGGAAGGTTGAGAACCACTGCCCTACAGAAAAGTAAGGGGAAGGGATTAAGAGAAAAGGAGCAGTGATAGAAGGAAGGGAAGATTGGGGGAAGGGGTAGTCAGGAGCAAAACACTTTTGAGGAGGGACAGGTTGAAAGTAGAAAGAAAATATTTTCCATAGAATAATTCCATAGAATTATTTTCTGTAGAATGGATGCATAGGACAGGCTAATTGGGTGTGAGTCAGAGATTAGAGTTTGGGAAGAGAGTTGAGGATATGATAACAATTGGAGGTCATGGCCTATGGTGGTGACTATTGGAATGGAGGGAAGAGGATAGATGGGAGAAAGATTTTGGAGATAGATGAGGCAGGTCTTAGAAAATGATTAAATCATAGTGTAAAGGATAGGAAGAAGTCAAAACTGATTCTCAGTTTGGAATTTTAATGATAAGGAGAATGGGAGAATCTTTAAGAGAAATGCAACAAGTTTTGAAATTAAGCAGATAAGTTAAGAAAGATAACATGTCCAACTTCAGGGGTCAGTAGGATAGTTGAGTGGAACTATCTATTGTTTGTTACAGTGGAATGAGAAATGACTATGGAATCAGAAGACCTGTGTTTGAATCCAACCTTTGATATTCACCAGCTATGTGATTTGGAGAAATCACTTCCCCGGGTAACAGTTCCCACATTAATAATAATGATGATGCTAATAACTAGCAAAAGTTTTTTTTTACAGTATGTTATCTCATTTAACCCTGGGAGGAAGGAGTTATTATTATCCCCATTTTACAGATGAGAAAATTGAGGCAGACAGAGGTTAAGTGACTTGTTTGGGTTATACCTCTAGTAAGTGTCTGAGGCTAGGTCTGAATTCAGGTCTTCACCTCTGTAGGGAGGGAGTTGGACTAGATGGCCTCAGAGATAATTTCAAAGTCGAGATCTATGATCTTATCATTCTTCAAGGTAGTTTCTAGGACTTGGTAGCCAACACACTCAGTAAGACTTGAATTCACATCATTGCTCTTTATAAGGCATCTGGTTTCATTCAGATATTCCAAGATTCTGGTAGAGCAATAATAAAAGGAGTAGACTCATTAAAAGGGAGAACATGGCCACATTGAGGTTATGAGGGAGCCACCATGGAAAAGGGGAAATAGAATCCACTTGGACCCTGAGTTCAGAATTTTGCCTCTAATTCACTGATCCAACTTGTTGGTGACCTCTAGGCTACCACAAGGGAGGGCCCAGGATTGGGTTATTTTCAATGGAGGAGTAGTGGAAAATGGAGGAAAATTAAGCTGAGGGAAGTTAATGACTTTAAGGTTTTATAACTGCTAAGAATAGATCTAGTGTTCTTTTCACTGCACTGAACTTCCACTTTTTTAAAAAAAAGTTTGCTCTGTGCTAACATTGTTAGCTTCTTAAGTGCCTTATATACATTATCTCACTTAATTCAATTCAGTTCAACACACATTTATTTAATATCTATTTATAGTGTCTCGTGAAAGGCACGGCGCTAAGTACTAAGAAATGTTGTTCAGTCATTTCAGTCATGTCCAACTCTTCATGACACATTTTGGGTTTTCTTGGCAAAGATACTGGAATGGTTTGCCATTTCAACCTCTAACTTATTTTACAGATGAGGAAACTGAGGCAAACGGGGTTAAGTGACTTGCCCAGAGCCACACAGCTGGTGTCTCCAGAAGCTGAGTCTCTCTTCCTCCAGGGCTGATATTGTGCAACCTATTTAGGGATACTAGGATAAAAATGCAACAGGCCCTGTCTTCTCATAGCTTGTGACAATTAGCAGACATCCTATGAGTTAACATAGAATCATACATTTTTTCTTTTTTAAAATTTTTTTCTTTTCTATTTTTTTTTTTAGAATTTTTCAAAATTAAAAATAGATTTTAGGGAGTATCTAGTTCAAAATATGCCTGAAAAAAATAACCTTGCTACATCACACCCAACAAGAGATCATCTGGCCTTTGCTGATGAACAGTCCCAATGCCGAAGCATCCTCTCTTTCCCCAGGCAGCCCATTCCATTTTGGGATGTGTTGGTAAAATTATAAAAACTTCTATGCAGTGAGTACTTCAACATTTCTAAAATGCTCTCCTCACAACAACCTTATGAGTTAGGAAGTATAAGAATTATTATTCCCATTTTCCAGATGAGGAATCTAAGGTTCAGGAAAGGTGAATGATATGCCTTTGGTGGCATAATAATTAATTGGCAGACTCGGAGCTTGAGTCTCCTGGCTCCAAGGTCACTGCTAACTATTTCTTAACAAAGTACTATCAAATAGAACTACCACCTGTCCTGCTTTAATTAATGAACAGCTGCAACTCATTTGGATTTTGATTATAATGGTTTGTATTCCAGACTCTGGGGAGAGCGTCTAAGGGTACTGGGATGTGTAGATTGGCCCAATGCCTCATATGTAGTTGAGGGGAATCTACGACTACTAACACAGTGGTGTTAATTCAAAAGAGGAAAAAGGCTTGAAAACACATTGGATTTTTTTATTTGTTCCTTATGACTCCTTTCCTTTGTGTCTATTCATATATGCTTATGATATTGAATATTATGGTTACCACCCTAGAGCAGGACTTCCAACATCATTTTTGCATTGTTAAGCTGTCCTCTAAACCTTCCTAAACTCTAATCCTTGAACCACCCCCAATTAATCTGCCCTATGGGTCTAAACTCTTTATTTGAAATCATTCCATGGCACGACGATTTTCTGTCTTCATTCTTTTTTTTTTTTTTTTTAATAATTTCCTTGGCACTGGTTGGATATGATGACATTAGGTATCTTGACATCTAAAGCTCTTATAACCAAATGTTACTGGTAACATCATCTAATTTATTTTTCTCTCAGGTTCTTTTACTGTCCCCTACCAAATCCTGCATAGGTTTCACATTGTTAGGTTGTCAATAAAATTCATTTTTAAACCCTCAAATTCTACCTTTCTATGGATGGTTGGGTCTTCAGAATGGTTGGCAGAGCTGGGATATCTGGTGAAGGAGCTTGAGCCCCTTTATTAGGCCAGTAATGTAGAACTAATTTGTAAGCAGCATACAAGCCTTGGGTCAGTTTTTGGGAATGGATGCTAACAAAAAGCCTCAGTTGAAGGTGGTACTTGATCTGAATCTTGAAAGGATCTGAGCTTTTATTAAGTGCCTACTATATGTATTCTTTTTTCTCAGGCATAGTCTACCATAGGACAAGGCCTTGAGAGAACTTTTGGTCTAGGTCTCAGGTTTCTTGATGAGTGAAGGTCCCATCCGGAACACAATTTCAGGAAAGGAACAGACATTCTTCACCTCACTTGTTTCTTTCCAGCCACTTCCTCGTCCTTCTTCCTAAATGTCTCCCATACAGCGTATACTTTTCTCTCCCTTGCCCTGGAATGCCAGAGGAATTTGTTTTATATTTTATAAGTAATGGAGAGCCATTGAAGTTTCTTGATTAGGGCAATGACATGGTCAGACTTATGCTTTAGGAGTATCACTTCCTGTGTGACTAATTAGTAGGCTTCTGCAATATTCCAGACGAGATATGATGAGAACTTGGACCAGGGTGCTGGTGGTTTGTGTAGAGAGAAGAAGCTAGTCAAATCAACAAATATTTATTTAAATTTATCCATTAAAATTAATTAGTAATTTAATGTTTATTAATGTTTAAGCACTTGCTATATGCCAGGTACTGTTCTAAGGCCTAAAAAACACAGTCCATGCCCTCGAGGAGCTTACATTTTAATAGGAGAGACAACATCTAAACAACTATAGTGGATATATATATATATATATATATATATATATATATACACATATATATATATATATTTACATTATGTATAGTGTATACATAATGTACATGGTGTATGTATAAGAATAGAGGAAGGGTGACAGATATATTGTCAAGAAAGCCACACAAAATTGTGGAACAAATGGAGAAATAAAGAGCCAGAGTCAAGTTATCATGTAGGGTTAGAAAGGCAGAGGTAGCAATTCAGGTGCAGAATCTAGGAAGTGAGGTCACGAAAGAAAAAATATCAGAATCAGATTATTAAGCTATAGTCAAGAATATTGGAAGACTGAGCAAATTCCTTTCTATCCCATCCCATCCCACCCCACCCCATCCTATCCCATCCCATCCCATCCTACACCATCCCACCCCATCCCATCTCATCCCATCCAATTCAATTTCATTCCATTCAGTAACACACCTATTACATTTTAGTAGGGGGAGACAACTCATGTTGGGGAATGGTGACTAGAGAAGGGAGTTTTGAACTGGAGAGTCAGGTGTGGTGAGTGACAACCCAGAACAGTCTACTGTCATGTACTTTCCAGTGCCAATGGTAGTACTGATTTAATTAATTCAGAGCAAGAGATAGAAAAGAAGAAATTAGTGGGAACATGGGGGAGATGGCGGCAGGGAAGATAGTAAAATGCTTGTCCTGGCTTCTTGGTGGATAGCGGCATAGTGTGGGTCTACTAGATATAGTGAGCTGGCATGGATTGGTGGAAACCAACTAACATGTACAATTAGCCTATAAAGACAGATTGGAGCCAGATTTCGAAGGGCTTAATTAAAATGCCAAAAGGAGGAGTTTGTAAGGAAGCATTTTGGTTCAAGCAAGGAAGGAATACTCTTAGACATTGATAAACAAGGAGATATAGCTAAGGACTCTAAAAATCCATTAGGCTGTACTTGGGCACCTCTATGTGGTGCTGGCTAGGTCAAATCAATCTTTAAAGTTCATTTGTCAAAGAGTCCTGGAAAAGGACAATTAGCTTTCTTAGCCATCAAGAGTAAATGCACGCTAGAGAATGAGAGAGTGCAGAGGCAAAGAGGTCTTGATTATAGGAAACCTGGCATATATCATTTTATAAAGAGAATGCCCACCTTATAGTTATAACATCGGAAAGTTGCCTTTTTTGTTTTAGCCAGGATTCTTTTATATATCTTTTCTTAACCTGCTTTGTTAGCAGTTTTTTGAACAGTCAAGGGAAATGTATGGGAGTAGGGGATGGGGAAGATCTTCAGTATACTTTAGTGAATGTTTTTCTTTTGGAGGGGTTTCCAAGGATTCAGAAGAATATCTGGAGGAAGTTGCTGACATTGACAAATTGTCCTAAGCACCTTGTTCTTTATGATTGCAGCAAAAGCTACTTAATTTACAGTGACATGGCAGCCATGCTATTACTCTGGGAACACTGACATTTAAGGGAAAACGATATAAAAGAATAATTATGTAAGCTATGAAATTAACATGCTTGATAGCAGTTCCTGAGTCACCTAAAGCCCAGCCTGGATAAAGTAGATTTGGGAATTCAAAGTTAAGAAATAATTTATCATGTACACTTCCATCTTGGGGATGCTGATCTCTAAGACTTGTTATTGTATCAAAAAAACACATTAGAATATGGGCAGCTAGGTGGTGCAGTGGATGGAGTGCTGGTCCTGGAGTCATCATCTTCATGAGTCTAAATCTGACTTCAGACACTGTGTGACCTTGGGCAAGTCATTTAACTCTGCCCCAGTTTCCTCATCTGTAAAATGAGCTGGAGACAGAAATGGCAAACCACTCCAGTATCCTTTGGCAAGAAAACACGAAATGGGGTCATGGAGAGTTGGAAAGGACTTAAAACAACTGAATAATAACAACATTTAGGGATCATCTAGTCTCTACCTTACAGATGAGAAAACAGGCCTAAAGTGATGAAGGGATTTCCTCCAGGTCACACATATGGAGAGTTGTAGAGTCAGAATTTGAACGTGAATCCTCCAAATTCAAATCTAAAGCTTATTCTGCTTTACTGCACTATTTCCAATTTGAATATAACTAATAATAATATTAATAACTTCTATTAGTTCATGGGAAATATTATTTCATCAAGCTCTGCGAACTTCCCCAGTTTTTTCCTTAAATAGTAATTTTTGTTTATTATGTAATAATATCGTTAGTATGCCTGAAGTACCACTGAGAGGTGATGTGGAATAGTAGAGAAAAAGTTGGCCTTTGAGTCAGGAAGATTTGCCTTCACATTCCACCCTCTGATAGGCACTTACTGAGTGTTTCCTGGGCAAATTCCTTAACCTCTCACTCCTCCTGGAGACTCTGTAATCGCAGAGAAGATACCGATCTCTTTTGGCAGAGGAAAGTCCTCATCAATTCCATGCACTACTGAATCCACAGGTCTAGTTAAAAACAGACAAGAAAAAAGAAAAAAGAAACAACTTAAATAAGTGTACTATCAGCAGCAATGTGAGAATGTTTTTGGTATAGAAAGAGTTGGGGAGGTTGACATTTGTTATAATCCAATTTTACTCCTGCTCATTATTTCTATCCAGCTCAGGCATGGGCTTTCTATCCAAAATTCACTTGCTTTTGGTTCCCACCTGACCATTATATAACCTGATTCATTTATTCTATACTTCCTGAACACTGCCTGTGAACTCACCCAAAACTGGTGGTGGTGGGGGGGTATGAACGAGGTAGAATAGACGATCCATGAGTTCTCAAGCTGGGGAGACAAAATGTGTGCCCTGGGCACAGCTGGAGAGGAATTACAAAATTTCATGAAAAAATTAAGAAGTGATAACATCGTATATGCTGTATTTACCAGTCCTGAGAGGAAAGAGTGATCTTCCTGGGCTGGGGGTAGTAATAGAAGGCTTTTTAGAAGGTTTAATCCTGATCTTGAAGTGAGTAATGGTTTCATGTTTGTGATAGAGGCAATGAGGAGGGCACTCCAAGAAGCAGATGACAGGGACAGGGCGTTTGTAACCATTATATACTGTGCATTCTCAGCACCTCTCCCTCATTCTCACCACCTCTCCCCTCAAACTCTCTCAGGTTTTGTCTTCACCATCAAACCTCTGGTCCAAGTTGCATGCCCACCCCACCTCTGATTGGTTTACAAAGATCTGGGGCAATGCTTCCTTAGCAAGCCTGGCCCCCATCCTTGCTTCCCTTCTGCTTTGTGTCTGACTCCAGCCGTCTTCTTCAGTGGCTGCTAACCTAGTAGGGAAGTTACCAGAGCTCAGAAAAGTCAGTTTGGGGGCAACTTAGAGTCCAACCAGTCCTCTGCTTTCTTGTTGCTTTAGGTGCATTTGACATTCTCCTCAACGACAAGTGGGTCCCTGCAGTGACCAGATTGTTTTCATATTTCATCTATTTTCTTTTGGAGAAGGTTGAGCCCTCTACGTGGTTTAGTGATGTCTGAGGGTAATGTCTTTGGGTTGTTTTTGGCTGGTGTGCTTGACACTGGATTCCTCAAAGTGCTTTTCTCTCAGGGCAGCAGAATGCATACTGTGTATAAAACCCCCTGAAAAGTGAGAAGGGTTTCTGGTTGGATCACCGATTGGTGAATATGTGACTATATAGTTAAATTTAAAGAAAAGAGAGCATTTGGGGTGCACAAGTGTAAAGAGACAGTGGTAGTTAATGCTTAGAATTTACATAAAGATCATTCCAGCAATTAAAAAGCATTTCAGTGCCCCCCATGTTCCAAACACTAGGGCTGATGTGTGGGGTATAGACACAAAGGAAGCAGTCCTTTCCCTCAAGGAGCTAACATTCAACCAAAGGAGACAACTTATACACATATAAAAAGTAACAAAACAATAAAAACAAAATGAACACTAGGCTTTTTTGTGAGGGGGAGGTTGTTGTTAGAAAGTGAGGAGATCATGAAGGAGAAGACATTTGAGCTGAGCTCTAGGCATTAGGGCATAGACATAGGCGTAGGGAGAAATCAAAGGCACGGAGATGGGTGATGCAATTTCCGGGGACTTTAGAGAACATTTTGTCTGAACCTTACATTTTTCCTAGGCATCTGGGTGGCATAGTTGATAAAAGTGCTGGACTCTAGAATCAGGAAGAGCTGAGTTCACATCCAGCCTCAGGCATTGATTTCACTTAAGTTCTCAGCTTTGGTTTCCTCATATGTAAAATGGGGCTTGTTGTGGGGATAAAATGAGATAATCTTTGTAAAGCACTTTGCAAACCTCAAAGCAATGTGTAAATGCTGACCAACATTTTATAGAAGTGGAAGCTTGGGTCCCAAGAGTTGACATGGTTTTCTCAAGGTCACACAGTGAGTTATTGGCTGTTGTTAGGATCCAGGTATCCTGACTCCTAGTTTGAGTGTCTTGTCTACCCTGCCACTTTCTTTGACTTAGACTCATAGGACTTAAAGACTCAGGGAACCTGTAGAAACCAAACACTCTTTCATTTGTCCTAAAGTTACCTTATTCAAGTTTTAAGCTCCTGCATTACTGAACTCTGATAAACAAATTGGTTTGTTGCTTCATTCCTTTATCATACACACAACAGCTTGCACTTCAGCAGCCTAATAGAAAAACAAAGAAATCTTTAACTAGCAGCTTTGAAATTTCTAATAGCTATTTTCAATTATTTTATGAGACCTGAAAAACTAGAGAAAAAAGTGTTTATTTTGTACTGTAAGTCATATTGGTTAACTATGGATAAAACAGTAAATCAATGTAAACTCTGAAGGTTCAATACACAATACATTATGTCACCTCATAGAATTGGGACTGGATAATCTGTGCCTGTTTAGTTCTGAAAGGTATCAATGAGTATAGGATTATAGATTTAGAATGATAAGACCATTGATTAGAAGACCATTGAGTCCAAACCTCTCATTTTATAGATGATGAGACTGAGCTAAATGACTTGTCTAAGGTCATGCTAGTAATAAATGACTGAGGCAAAACTGGAACCCAGTCCATCAACCTATCCCACTATATGTCATGGCCTGTATACAACACACTACAACAAAATATATACCAGCATCTGAATGCTTTCTATATGAAAGGCACTTTTCTAGGTGCTAAGATTAGAAATACAAGAATTTGAGTCTCTCCCCTTAAGGACCTTACATAATATGGGTTAATATGAGATGTATAAAGGTAAGTAGATGCAAAGTGTTTTCAAAGCAATAAAGGAACTTTTAAAAGAGAGTGAGATAGCCCTAACAACTGTGGAGATCAGTAAAAGCCTTGTTAGTCATTTCAGGATCAGGAAACCAGGGATTTTACCTGATAGAGATGAGAAGAGAGTGCTTTTCAGTCTTGGGGAGCCACCTTTGCAAAGTTGTCGAGGCATGAGATGTCATATTGTACATGGAGAAAGTTATCAAGCTAGGCTGCTTAGTGAAAATTTGTGAAAGAGTGTGATATGAAATAAGACAGGAAAGGTAAGTAAGATGCACTTAAATCCTGTGCTGAGAATTGTTTATCTGAGATAAAATAGGGAGACACTGAAGAGTTTTTAATATGTGACAAAGAAATTTTATAACAAGGTCGAGGAAAAGAGATTGCATAGCTATATTACTTGAGATGCATTCTTCCCTCACATCCTGCTTAGTTTTAACCCTAAGGTCAAAACATATAATTCACTCCCAGATGTGTGGTTTTTACAAGGTTTCTGGGACACACTGCTTGTGTTTCTGTGTGCTGCCATAAAAAGAGGGGGGGAAAAAAAGAAAAAGAAGAAAAGGTCTGGATCTGTAATTTCATCAGCAGAAGGAATGCTCAGCATGGATACTTCCTCTTCTGATGAAGATTACTGAATCATTTCTGACTTAAAGTGCTGGAGACTAAGAGGTTCAATGACTTTTCCTTGGTTTCATAGAAAGTACATATTTGTGGTAGGTTTTGAACCCAGGTTTTCCTCATTTCAAGACTGACCTTAGTACTCACTATGCCATGTTTTCTCTCCTTGGGAGGTATGCCTGCTGAAAGGAAGTACTGATCTGACCATCTGATTTATGTACTAGAATATCAGATAGAGTGTTTTAAAATTAAACTCTGCTTAAAATCCAGAGCTTGTGTTTTTAACTCCTGTCCCATTCCAACTCCTAATTATAGAATAATCATAAGGCAAGTTTCTAAATAACTCCATGTAGCAGTTTCTATGTCTTGCTTATTTGGGGGGAAAACAGACTTCACTGACTTTTTCATTTGCTCAGGACAACAGATTACTTGTTGCCTTCCTCCCTCCCCCCACCCAAACTACTAATCAATGGAAACGCAAAAGTGCTATTCAAACTGCTGTTTTGTGTGAAGATGCAGCTTTGCTCTGTTCTGGAAAGAAGGGGGAAAAAAAGCAACCTTTGACGTTCTTTTGATTCCTCTTATGCTAAGCTTAAAAAAAGAAGTGTTTCCTGAAATCTCACAAGGTGATAACATAGTCACAAAAAGGTAAACTCAGTGGTACTGAAATAATCTGTCCCTGCCTCTGCTCAGTTTGGAGTGCTTTTTTTTTTAAAATGAGGTTAAGTTACAGAAACTTGCAGAAGAGGGAAGTACTGGCACAATTAATGGGAAGGCGGTTTAAAAAACTGCAAAAGGAAGAACCGAATCGGCCTTGTTCTAGTACGGATTAAAAGAAGAAAATGATATTAGAGGTTTTTTTTGTTTTTTTTTTTTTGCAAAGATATTGGAGTGGTTTGCTGTTTCCTTCTCCAGTTCATTTTACAGACTAGGAACTGAGGCAAACAGGGTGAAGAGAATTGCTCAGGGACACACAGCTAAGTAACTTCTTGAGGCTAGATTTAAACTCAGGAAGACTCATCTTCCTGACTCCAGGCCTGGTACTCAGTCTACTGTGCTACCTGGCTGCCCCAAGGAAGTGATAACTCTTTCCAATTACCTAAGGGACAAAAATAAACAGAAAGAGAAGAATTGACTATTCTCATTTTTTGTTCTCTTTGTCAATTTGTTCGTCATTCAACAAGCATTCCCCACCCCTCCCCCCAACCCTTGTGGTTTTTAATCTGGGGGTGGAGGGCAGGGGGGTAGGAAGAAAAGGGGAACTGGGGGGTAGGCATCCTTTTCCTTCCTGATTAGTTCCCGGTCTCCTCAGCTCAGGGTGGTTGCCATGGGGCAGAATGGTCACTCCATCTCTGGACGACTCCAAGGGTTCGGCTCCCTAGTTCATGATTCCAGCGCTTTCACTATAGCTTCGTTGGATTCTATCCGGATCTGAACCTGGCCCAAACAAGTCTGAGTGCGCCTTTTCGCCTTTTTGAGGTTGGATCTGGCTGCCGCCAGGTTCTGCTGTCCAGAGCCACGGTGTCTACTGGACAGCGGCTTCACTGGGACAGAACCACTGCTCACAAAATACTTGGTGGCGGTGCTGTCCTTGGTGTGCACGGGCACCAAACCTGGCTTCAGCACCTGCAGGGTAGGGATGTGGGCAGCGAGGATCCCAAAGGCTTCCCATTGGCCTCGTTGAAATACACCTGAGTCCAGGAGGCGAAGGTGAAGGATGTCTGGCCCTGGACAACCGTGGCGGAGACGCAGGTCGGACAGCCCGCAGGGGCCACACGAAACTGAGCAGGTGGCAGCTAGGCTGCAGATAGGTAGTGTAGCGAGAGCAGGGGACGGAGCTGCTGGGCCAAGGATGGAGAGGTGGACCCTGCAGGGGAGCCTGGGAAAGCAACAAGCATTTTAAAATGCTTAGTCAAGCGCGAAGCTGAGCTCTGAGGATACAAAAAGAAGCAGAAGAAAGTCCCTGCCCTTGAGGAACCTGCAACAAGCAAATATGAAGAATAAGCTATATACAGGTTACATAGGAAATAACTAAAAGAGAGAAGAAATTGGAATTGCAGTTGGGATGGGCCTCTGATAGAAAATAGAATTTTAGTAAGGATTTGAAGGAAGGCAGGAAAGCCAGGATATGAAGAGAGAGAGAACATTTCATGCATGAGGGCCAGCCAGAGAAAATCCCCAGAGTCCAGAGGTGAAATGTCTTTTTCATGGAGCAACAAAGAGGCCAGTGACACTCAAAGAGTATGTGGATGGAAATAATGTATAAGAAGACTGGGAAAGGGTCTGTTTGGGGTGTGAGGAGCTTAGGTTTTGAGGGTTTTGAATGACAAATAAAGAATTTTGTGTTTAATCCTGGAGTTGACAGTGAGCCACTGAAGTTTATTGAGTTTTCAGGGAGAGGGGTGGTGTGTGACATGGACTTGTGCTTTAGGAAAATTATTTTGGTGACTAAATGGACAATAGGTTGGAATGAAGAGAGATTTGAAACAGGAAAACTCACCAGCACACTACTGTAATAGTCTGAGTGTGAGTTGATAAGAGCTGCATTACAGTAGTGGCAATATCAGAGGAAACAAGGGGACATATTTCAGGGATTTTGCAAAGGTAACAAGCCTTGGCAACAGACTGGATATGGGTGTGTGTGTGTGAGAGTGAGTGAGGGAACAAAGATGACAATTAAGTTGTGAGCCTGGGGAACTGAGAGTCTGGATGGTGCCTTGATAGGAATAAGGAATTTAGGAGGTTTAAGGGGGAAAATGAGTTTACTTTTGGATGTATTGAGTTTAAGATGTCTACTGGACATCTAGTTTGAGATGTCTGAAAGGTAGATGAAGGTGAGAGACTATAAGTCAGTACTAAGGTTAGTCGCAGTTTAGGTAGTTTAGAGAATCATCAACAAAGAGATGATAATTAAATCAACAGGAACTAATGAAATCATCAAGGAAATAGTATAAAGGGAAAAGAGAAAAGGGACCAGAATAGAGCTCCATGGGACACCCGTGCTTAGAAGGTATGACTGGGATGAGGATCCAGGAAAGGATAATGGGGAGTACAGAAAGGAAGAGAAGCAGGAGAGAGCAGAATCCCCCCCCCCCCCAAAAAAAAATAAAGAGAAGAGAGTATGAAGGAGAAATAGTGGTCAACAGTATCAAAGGCTGTGGAGAGGTCAAGAGGAAAGAGGATGGAGAAAGGACCCTGGCATTTGACCATTAAGAGATTGTCTGTAGAGAGCAGTTTCAGTGGAATGATGAGGTCAGAAGTCTGATTGTAAGGGATTAAGAAGACACTGAGAGGAAAGTGCAGGTACCTATTTAGAAGACCTTCTCAAGGAGTTTAGCTACAAAGAACAGAAGATGTAGCAAGGACAAAAGGATCAAATGAAGGCTTTTTGTTGATGGAAAAGATATCAGAATATTTGTAAGCAGCAGGGAAGGAGCCTGTAGATAGGGAGAGATTAAATGTAAGTGACTGAGTGGTGGTAATAGAGGGAACAATCTTTTGGAGAAGAAAAGATAGAATGGGATCACTTGTGCAAGTAGGAGGGTTTGCCTTTGTAAAGAGTAAGGCTACCTATTTGTGTGAGATAAGGGTGAAGGAATAGAGTGACAGAAGGCATCTGAGTGATATGAGATGAAGAAGAGCAAAGAAGTGGGAGATCATAGCCAAAAGCCTCATTTTTTTCTCCAGTAAAATATGGGGAAAATTTTCAGGTAAGAGTGTGTTGGAAAGGGAAACAGGGCAGACTTGAGAAGGGATGAAAAAGTTTGGAAGGGGAGCTGTGGAGTCTGGGATAGTGAGTTGATAAGGGAAGTATAGAAGCATTACCTATCAGCTGTGAGGGTACAGTTGAGATTGAGTAACATAGATTTGTAGTGGACCCAGTCAGAATGATTGCATGATTTTCTCCACCTTCATTCAGTAGCACCTGTGTAGAAACAAAGGTGGCAGATGTTAGGTCCAAGGCTGAGACTCAGCAGGGTGCATTTGATGATATGATAAAGGGAGCCAGGGCCAGTGTAGAGTTAAATTGGTTCACTAAGTGATCAAGATGATGAAAACAGAAAAGAATAGCTGAGGTAAGAGTAATGGCTAGGGAGATAAATGAGGGGTCAAAGGACTGGAAATGGTGCTGTGGAAAAAGTAGGATTTGGTAAGGGAAGGCAAAGGGAGAAGTGGAAAACCAATAGATTATGGTCAAATAAAGACATTTTGGAATTCTTAAACATCAGTGGTGCATTTGTGAGTGATGACAAGATCAAGAGCATGGCTATCTTTGAGGCTGAAGTGAGATAGAAAAGTAGGTTATGGGAAGTGAGTAGATTGAAAAACTGTGATTAGAATGAGGGAGAGTCAAGATGTATGTTGAAGTTCACTAGTATAAGGTCAGAAGTTGAGGAGGAGAGAAAAATTATGAATCATGAATCACACTTGTCGAGGACAAAATGGCAGTGACATGGAGGTCTGTAGACAACAGCTGCCAAGATTTTGATTGAGTAGTAGGTACAGATTGCATGAATTTCAAAGGAGGAGAAATTACTGAGTTATTACTGAGTAGGGGAAAAATGACTATGGGGAGGGCAGATGGCTCCAAGATTGCATCCAAAAGTGAAATGGTATAGCCTTTGAGAAAGTGAAAGTTAATAATAATGATGAAATAATATACCAAAATTTCTGGGATGTAACTAAAACCAGTTATCAGAGGGAAAAGAAGTTCACATATTTTAAAAAACCACTATAGAACTATAAATCTATAAAACTTTAGAATTATGTCTTTTTTTAAAATTTAGAAAAATAGAACCAATGAACTTAATATTCAATTTAAAAATTAGAAAATTAAAAAGCAATCAAGAAATCCAAAAGAAGTGCAAAAGAGAAAACCTTGAAAAATAGAGTGGATATAGATAAATTGGAAAATACAAAGAACATAGAATTAATAAATAAAACTAAAAGCTAGTTATTTGAAAAGATTATCAGATTCTATAAACTTTAGCTAAAGTCATTAAATAGATTAGAGAGGGAAAAATCAAATGAACAAAATAAGAAAAATGAAGAAAGAGAAATTAGAACAGAGGAGAAATGAAAATAATTATCAGAACCTACTCTATAAAGTTGTATATCAGAAAAACTAAGAATTCAAAAGAATATATACATGACTGTATAAGTACAATTACAAAATGAACTTTAAAGAAATAATGAAGAACTTCAATAAATGGAAAGATATTCTGTGTATAATTCTGTGTTCATGACTGGGCCATGCCAATATAATAAAAGCAATAATCCTACATAAATTACTTCACATATTTGGTGCTATATCCAATTACATGAGGGAAAATTTACAGAGCTTGGCAAAATAGTAAAATTTTGGGGAACAAAAAACCCCTTTAATATAACAAAAACAGAGGAAAAAAGTAGAAATAAAGGAGGAATAGCACTTCCAGACCTCAAATGATTCCACACAAAATCTATTTGGTACTAGTTTTTAATATAATAGATATATATGTCAATGGAGCAGATTAGAGAAGCAAAAATCAAAGATAATTGAACTCAATAACCTAAGTTTTTTTTTTTGTCTTTTTGGAGGTGAGAGGGCAGGACAATTGGGGTTAAGTGACTTCCCAAGGTCACACAGCTAGTAAGTGTTAAGTTTCTGAGGTCAGGTTTGAACTCAGGTCCTCCTGATTCCCGGGCAAATACTCTATTCACTAAGCCACCCAGCTGCTCCTATAACATAGTTTCTAAAAACAAACATATTTCCCAGAAAAGGACCACCCATTTGACAAGAATTTTAGGGCTACAAGGCTACCCCAGTCTCCTAATTCATTGAATGATATGGGGTTCATTGGCTTAAGGTCCTTCCCTGAGTATCCTCTTGGAGGGCAAGACTAACCCTAGCTAGACTTTAATCCTTATTTCTTTAGGTCTCTATAGCTCTACTTGATTTTTGTGGCTAGGCCAAATCAGTATCTACTCCTCGCAGGATAAGGTGGTATGTGGCAGGCATTTTAGGAAGAATTTCTTTAGCCTTGGATATTCCTAATCTAGGATCACTCTTGGTCAGAAACCATCATTTCTTCAGCTGCATTATTTCTCCTCGTGTGGTTGAACAGAGTCAATATCTGGTTTGAGGGGAAATGTGTTGACAGATTCTCTGCAGTGGCCAGGTTGGTGGGGGAAGCCTCACTTGATGAACACTGGTCATGAGCTTGTAAATCTGCTTGTCACTGTTATGGGGGCATTGATGCTGGTGAAATATGTATACTGAGTTAAGGTTTTAAGGATTAGAGTTCTTCAATGTTTATTCATAAGGATTGTATACTGTGAGAGTTCTCTTTTCTTTGACCATATATTCAGCTGTGCTTCTTCTATATCTGGTGCATAATTCACTTTTTTTTTAAAGATTGGAGAGTTAGGGATTCTTTGACCATCTTGCTGGTCATGTAAGCCTGTAGTCAATACAATGAAATTTAATAGAGATAAGTATAAAACCTCACACTTTGGTTCCATTTTTTTTAAAAAATCAAGCTGACTTCACAAGTACAAGATGGGGGAGTCATAGATAGATAATACTTCATCTGTTAAAAGACCTGGCAGTTTTAGTGGACTGCAATCTCCATATGAGTCATCAACGTGATTTGGCAGTCAAAAAAAGTGAAAGCAACTTTAGGTAACATTTAGAGTGGCATAATGTCCAGGACTCAGCAACCTCTTTCAACTTTGCCCTGGTCAGACCACATCTGGATTGTTATATTTTGTTCTAGATGCCATGGTTTTGGAAGAACATTGATAAGCTGGAGAGAATCCAGAGGAGAGTAACAGGATTGTGAAGTGCCTTGAGAAAGTGTGTATGAAGGTCTGTTGAAGGAACTGAGGATATTTAGCAAGAGGAAGAGAAGACTTAGGAGAAGATGTGATAACTATTTTCAAGTAATTGAAGGACTACTATATGGAAGAGGGATATGACTTGTTTTGCTTCACTTTTCAGAGCAGAACTATGAGCAATGAGTGGCGGTTTTTGTTGCTGTTTAGTTGTTTCAGTCTTACCTGACTCTTTGTGACCCCATGTTGGGGTTTTCTTGGCAAAGATACTGGAGTAGTTTGCCATTTTCTTCTCCAGCTCATTTTTACAAAGAAGCAGATTTGGACTTTGTGTCAGGAAAACTTCCTAATAATTAGAGCTCTGCAACAGTGGAATAGAATGGACGACCACTTTTTAGTTGAGTTGCTGAGCAGATTTTTGTTCAGGTATGAGTTAAACTGGATAGACCACAGGATCAGAGACCCAGAACTGGAAGGCTCCCAGAGGCCATGTAGCCTAACTCATTTTCCAAATGAGGAAATGAAGACCAAGGGAAGTTAAGGGACTAGCCCAGATCATAACCATTTCTGAGGCAGAATTTAAATCTAGGTCCTCTGACTCCAGAACCAGTCTATTTCTACTCTATGATCCATCTTTACTATTTATGTTGTGATTCTGCAGCCCTGATGCTCTTGTTCCTTTGAACCTAGCCCTTTGTGAAATGAGGTTAAGCTATGTGTGATTCATTATGAAATGAAGACTAAGGCACATTTTAAATACCTGAGCATCATTAAACTTGGCTAAACTGATTCCAGTGTGTCTTCTGACCTGTTCTTTTAGAAACAGTGTGGTCAAATAGAAAGAGTACTGGATTTAGAGACATAGAACATGAATCCTACTCCTGCCACTTGCCACATTGATGACCTTGACCAAGACACTGAAAAACTTGGGATCTCAGTTCCTACATCTTTAAAACAAGGGAGCTGGGCTAGATGGCTTCTGAGTCCTATTTCAGTTCTAGGTTTATGATTCTATGAAACATTTAATCTTACTTCAAAGGAAGGAATGTATGATGTGTAGCATCAATGTGCTGTAAGAAAAAAACCCCCACAAATGATAGGACCCAATTCCCAGAAGGCTTCTTTGGCTAAAGCAAAGCCCTCCTTCTGAGTGATGGAAAAAAAAGAAAGAAATCTATTTGGTACCATTGTGATGATAGTTGATATGCTGACAATCTGTGCTTTGCTTGATCAGTCACAAAGGACAAACCCTGGTTTTCTTACCCTCTTAGAACTAAGCATCTACTTGACAGCTGTCTATTTGACTAGGACAAGAAGAACAGATATAAGGGAAACTCAATACTCTTGGTTGCTCACTCCCACAAGATAAATAGTCACCCTTTTCCTAATTCATTGTTTTTGAGGGCTAGAGAGTTAGGTACTCTTTTGTCAACATACTGGTCAGGAAACTCTCTTTCTTTCCTTCATTGTGCTTGGCCCTTGAAATAATTGAAATTTTCCAATTTGCTGGAAATGTAGATTTCTGGGATTTCTAATTTCTTTCAGGGTAAAGAACACAGTGGTACTTATTTAGCCTATTGAATTGATGTAGTTTATTTTTGTCAGCAGGATATGTGAAGGTTATTATATTTATATGTTCACAATAATAGTAAGATGAAAAGCAGAATTGGACAGTGGATAAAGAACTAGCCTCTTATACTTGTTGTAACACCATCAATTAACCTTTCAGTGCTTTAGGCAATTCTCTAAGGTTAAAAGGTTATCAAGATCCTACTGACCTATACTTATAGGGAAAAGAAAATTCCCCACTGGGTGCTCTTTACACTAGGGAAATTGTGGGTCCAATCTCTGTCCTTATTCCTATGCATGGTGTAGTAGATCAAGAGGGAGCTGGGGAGTTAGGAAGAATTCAAGTACTGTCTCTCACACATACTGATTTTGTGACCATGTAAACCTAATCTAATCTTGCTTTGTTCCTAGTAATTTTCTAAGATTATAAACTATGGATGAACTGCTAGTTTGCATTAAACTGAGAGAATTTGCATGTTAGACATTTCCTACACAGCTGGAATCAAAAGACCAATTAAAAATGAGGATCACAGATTTAGTGTTAGAAGGGACCTGAGTGGTCATTGTATCCAAACCTTTTACTTTATAGGTAAGACAGCTGAGGCAAAGAAAAGTTTAATGAGTTGTCCAGTGTTACATAGATAATTGCAGAACAGCTGGAATTTGAATCCTGTTCCTCTGATTCCTATCACATCACTCTTTCATTGATGGCAACAACAATAATGAAAGAGAAGTCAAATAAATGTTGAACAGGTTGCCTAATATCTTGGAAGGGACATTGGACCTCTGAGTCAAAAGACCAGGGATCTCTCCCTACTTTTCTGCTAAATAATTATGTGACCTTAGTCAAGTCACCTAATTTTTCTGGTCTTTGGTTCCCTTATCTATAAAATCAAGACATTGAGTTAGATCAATTCTATGGCATGTGCCAACTGGAAAATGTTATGATTTTTGAAATGTACTGAGCATAAGTTGATTTCTTTGGGGGACAGAGGAAAAACAACACCCAATGAATCATTAATCATTTTTTAAAAAGAAGCTACAAAAAATGCTAAAATTAATGAGGAAAAAAAAGTGAAAAAAAATTTTTAAAGCAAACAAATGGTAGGAATTTTGGAGACTTTTCACTAGAAACTTGAGGAAAATGGCTTCTTTGAGTATGGCAACGCAGAGAGAAGCCCTGGGTTCTTAAATCACCTTTCTTGTTAGATAATGACAACAGATAAATCCATCAAGGAACTCACAGAAGTTTGGCAAAATGAAAAGTGACTCAAGACATTTAAAGAGTGATCAAGGAAGGAAAACAGAAGCCTACACAGTATGACACATCTTAATTATGGATGAAATCAATCAATTAGTTGAGTTCAAAAGAATTCAAGAAGTACTTTTCAAAGAATTCCAGACTTATTAATGTGAAATTTCCTACATAAAGGTGGGAATATTACTAAAAAAAAAAAACCATAACATTGTTGAACACCATTGAGTACCTACTGTATGTAAAGTGCTGCATTAGAAGGTTGGGGAGATACAAATCTTAAATAAGGCATGGGTCCAGCAAGGGGTATTTTGATAAATGTTCAACAATTGGCCTTTTGAGTTTAAGCTGCATTATTAACATTTTTTCTTCATCACTTTTGAACGTCCAGATACCCAAAACAATATATCAAGTCATGATTTGTGATATTTGCCCATTTCTAAAGTGTAAATGCTTAGACTGAAAATTTTATAATCCGCTCTCTCTACCCCATAGGAGCAGGCTTCAGAGCATGCCTGGTCTGAGGCTTCCAGATATTTATGATCTAATGGAGAAGACACCAACAGAGAACACTGTGATTCATAATATTGCTCAGTCATTTCAGTCATGTCCAACTCTTCCTAACCCTATTTGGAGTTTTCTTGGCAAAGATGTTGGAGTGTTTTGCTATTTCCTTCTTGAGCTCATTTTATATATGAGGAAATTGAGTCAAGTATTAAGCTTAAGCATTAATAATAAGTATTAAGCATTAAGGTTAAGTGAGTGTCTGGGGCTGGATTTGAACTCATGAAGATGAGTCTTCCTGAATCCAAGCTCAGGTTTCCTCTGAATAATTAATAAATACACTATGATAACTAATCAATGATTATAATAAATGATAAATAATATAATTATATTTGAAAGTTATAAAAGAAAATTTGAGGTACAAAGTGAAGGGACAGTGTAGTTATTGTTATCCAAAGATAAGGGTCCCTGGAAGAAGCAGAATTTTAATGATAGGACAATATGAGCAAAGGCTTGGACATGCTACGTTTCTTGGTGATGGGGAGAGAATTGTCCCTTTTTGACTTGAGTGGAATGTATCAAGGAACGTAATTTGAGATGACAGAAGAGACAAGGAGACACTAGCCTGTGAGAAGCCTTGAAAGTAACACATAATTTAGACTTTATTTGGAAGGGAGCCACTTAGGATTTTTAGAGCCAGGGCTATCATACTGAGATCTATGCCTAAGAGATTATTCTAGCAGTGGTCTGAAGAATGAATACCTTAACAATAAAGGCAGTAAATACTGTTAAGAGAATATTGTGATAGTCCACTAATAAGGGCCTATACTAGGATAGTGATATTGGGAATATAGAAGAATATAGATTGGATTATGGAGGTAGAATCTATAGGATCTAACTAGTTGGATATGAGGGGTAGGAGAAAAGAAAGAGTTGAAGATGAGTAGCTCCAAGGTTATGGATGTTGTGACATAAATGAGTGATGGAGAGACAGTCAAATGAAGAGGCAGGTTTAGGAAAGAAAGATCAAAAACTAGGTTTTAGATGTGTTGGATTTGAGATGTCAACGGAATATCTAGGGGGGAAAGTCATGATGGCCCTTGTAACTGTGGGTGTGGAGCTCAGAAAAGAAAGTAGAATTAGAATTAGAGCCATAGCCGTCATTTATACAGAGATGGTTGTTGAAGCAATGGAAGGGAATGAGACTGCTGAGGGATATAGTAGAGAGGAGAAGTCTAGGGGCACACCTTTGGAGAGCACCTACAGTAAGGAGTTGTAAGAGGATCCTGAGATGACCTGAGGAGAAAGAGTTGGTTAGTATGGCCTCTAGAAAAAATATACACTCCTCTGTTTGGCTTTTAAAGCTCTTTCCAAACTGGCCCCAACCTATCTTTCTAGTCCCATTCACATTACTCCCCTTCCTTCAAGCCAGATTCAACCAACTTACCTTTCTTTTCTGTTTCTTAAAGATAGTATTCCATCCTCTATCTCCATGTTTTTTCACCGGCTGTCTCCCATGCCTGAAATGTACTCCCTGTTAGGCTCCACCTAATTGAATATCTCTCTTCCTCTAAGATGCAGTTGAATTACTACTTTCTTCATGAAGTTTCTTGATCCTCACAACTTCTAGTGTTCTTCCTTCCTGACTACCTTGTATTTAATGATCTTGTATGTGTTTGCATTCTTTTATATTTTTTTTGTATACACACCTACACCCACACTCACTCCCACATACCCGTACACACTCTTGATTTCTCCCTAATAAAATATATGCTCCTCAAGAGTAGGGGTTATTTCATTCTGTGTATAACCTTTATAAACTCCCATGCTCTTTATCCCAATTCCAATAATCATTGACAAGTTGGTTCCCCAGAACAAAGTTGGCTTTATCTCCCCTTAGAGTTCTAGGGGTAGTCTTGATGGAATGGGGTTATTTTTCTAATGTTACAGGGTCAAACTACCATTCTGATGTGTTTCCCCAATATGAATTGCCAGTTATCTCTTCAATATCATCTAACCAGCACCTATTAATACCTCCTAACTTAACTGATTAGTGCCCAAATGTCATTTAACCAATTAATGTTAATTAGCCTTTATAAAAGCAGCATTTTTTTCTGGAAAAATGTAGCAAGAACAGAAGTACAAACACAAATCCCCCCAAATCCCCTGAAATAGGGGCACACTCTCCTTTGAGTTCTTTGGGCCTTAAAATGTAGCAGGTACTGCAAAGCATACATCCCACCAAATTCACTTCCAAACTCATCATAGCCAATGGACTAGGCCTCTTCTTTACTTTGGCAAGACACAATGTTTGGAAATAAACCAATACTTGTTTGGGTCAAACAGGTTACTCCTCAGGGCCTTGCTGGCAAACTTAATTATGAATTCTATTTCTTGGACCTCTGGTGACTCCCATTTTTGACCATCTGGAAGATTAGAAGATCATGGATATTTCTAATATTCTTTCACCCAAGAGCAGGAAATCATAGAAATAACAGAGGTAAGAGCAGGGCCTCATGATTTTACTTCATACTGACTCCAGATGAGAGAGGGCCTGAGGACCCTCCTCCACCGAGAGGTCCACAGCAGGTAGCCTGCTTTTCTTACCACCAGAGAAGAAAGCTATTGAGTTTTCTCCAATGGGAGCTTTCTGTATCATACTCAACTCCAGCCCAGTAACCTGAAAGTCATTGTGTATCTGTGCATTCTCTGAAATGGCAGGGAGGACTCTTCTGTTACATATCTTCCTAAATTTCTAGCATCAAGTTCATGAAGCCTTCTCATGTGGTTAGAGCAAGACCCTGCCAAAGACTAGAGGAAATAAGATTAAGAGATAGGGAAGAAGGAGAGATATTTTCTATGACTGGAGGGAAGGAAGAAAGAACTGTTAAAAATGCTTCCTTGTTACTCTAAACTTGGAATAACTCTTTAAAGAGATCTTCTTTGTTTCCTCTGGTTGGTGACAATTCTCCTTAGCTCTCTCCCTTCCACCTCCTTGCCCACACAGGAGTCCCCAAGGATGAGGGCAGAAGTTTGAATGGAAAGGGAAACTGAATCAGATAGGAAATTCCTTAAGAAATGAGGGAAAGTAATATGTTATACTGTAAGGTCCTCCAAAGTGGGGAATTATCTAAACTTTTAATCTTCCTTAGTGCCTAGCACAGTGTTGTATAAATAGAAGGCCTTTAGTAAATGTTTGTTGTATTATATTTATTTATCAAACTACTCCTTAGAGGGCTTCATCATTCTCTTCAGATAGCAATCCTTTATTCTCCCTCATTGCCTTTTTTTCTTCCTCTGCTATAACTCACAATTTTTGCATTTGTGTCCCCAGTGACTGAGTGACTGGCAATTAGTAAAAGCTTTTAATAAATGATTGGGCTTTCACTCACAATTCCATCTTCAAATTTTGTTTGTGAGATCCTTTCATCCTTCTTGGACCTTATTCCATTTTAGAATCTGGTGAATAGAACCCTAAATGTTTTCTCTGATCTTTTTGAAAATCTTTCCTAAAATCTCAAGTACATGAATGATGATCTTTGGTGAGCTTGACTATCACAAATTCAAGAACAGTATATTCATCTTCCCATAATATTCCCATTGCTTCTCCTTCAAAAACACAATCAGTAGTACCTAGAGGGAAAGAAAATGTCAATTTTTGGAGTTGAATACATACCAACATGGTATCTATTGTGGAAACCTATAGGAGATAAAAGGGATTGGATGTGTCCCTTAATCCTGGGATAACGTTTGTGAAGTCGGAATTTGGTGCTGATGGTGTTGGTGATCATAATGCCAAGGAGGGACTTTGTAGTAGAGTACCATAGCCTGACATTACATTTGAACTGTGACTATTGTTGAGACAAACTTAGAAGTGTTCTCTCCATATATTAAAGTGGGGACTAGGACAGAGACACATTTTCTCTGGGGGAAAGATGACCTGTTTGGAGCTGCAAAGAGATGAGGGGGAAAGGATGAAAAAGAGCAAATTAGCAACATCTTATTAAGAGTTATTTTCATTTTCTTTAATCTATAAACACTTTATTTTCTAAATTTTGTAAGTTGTGTTCTTGAGAGTTGATAACACATGGGGTGATGTCATATGATGCATATCCCATATTTTCTGTGTGAAAATAGTGAACCAGAGAGGTGAAAAATCTTCCCAAGTATAATTGGGCCCTTATGTCACATGAAAAATTCTGTCTTAAGAGTTACAGGTCAACAAATCAAGAAAAGTTTGCAAAGTTATCTTGAGTAGATCTGATTAGAGAGAGAACATACAATGGAAAACTGGCTGTACGATCCAACCTTAAATTCTCTTTCCCCCTTAGAATTACTCTAGCATCCAGTAAATTAGGGCATTAAATCTGTAAAGTCTTGTTTGGAGACTCTCTTGAAAGTCTTCATCCAACTCCTCTCCCCCGCCCCCCCCCCCCCCGCTCCCTCTGCAACCCCTATACCTTTCGGCTTGTTAAATGTCATTGTGGATGTAATGTTAGACCTGGAGTCACAAAGTCCAGGGTTCAATCATTTATTAAAGCTTTTACTGATTGCCAGTCACTCAGGTGAGGACTGGGGACACAAATGAAAAAAAAGCGAAATTATCCCTGCCTATATGTGGAACTTATATTCTAATAGAATGTAATAGAGCAGAGAGCAGCTAGGAGGAGCAGTGAATAGAACAACAAGTCTGGGATCAGGAAGTCTAATCTTCCCGAGTTCAAATTTGTCCTCTTACTAGCTGTGTGACCCTGGGCAAGTCACTTAACTCTGTTTGTCTCAGTTGCTTCATCTGTAAAATGAGCTGGAGAAGGAAATGGCAAACCACTCCAGTATCTCTTCCTAGAAAACCCCCAAAGGAGTCATAGTTAGACATGACTGAAAAAGAACTAAACAAAATGAAACAGAAATCATTCTGAAGATTTATATAGATTGTTGGGACAAATAGGCACTTGCTTAAAGAATTCTATTTTATTTCCTTCCTTTCCCCGAAACTTTATTTTCTGTTTGGGAATTGTGTGATGACAAAATGAATAGTCATTCTTGGTTTATTTGAAATGCCATGCTTATATTTTTTCTAGGTTTCCTGGGTGGGTGTATACAGAACAAGAGAAGGGAAAGCACTACTTAAGGCATATTTGGATTATTAATGCTATTGGAGTCTCTTTTTCTTTTTTTTTTTTTTTTGTGGTTTCTACCCTTTATAGAATTTACATCCAGGGAAGGAGGATAAGACTTTTTTTTTTTTTGAGATTTTCCTCCTTCAACTGTTTTATTTTATTTTATTAAATTTTTTTTGAGTTACATATTTTCTCCCCATCTTTCCCCCACCCACCACCCCAAAACAGCCATCCCAGTGTTTCCCCCCTCCCCCAGTCTATTCTCTCCTATGTCACTTTT
>CM053584.1:95223712-95231212 GCA_028627135.1 Pseudochirops cupreus
ATAGGAGAGAATAGACTGGGGGAGGGGGGACGCACCGGGATGGCTGTTTTGGGGTGGTGGGTAGGGGAGGGACGGGGAGAAAATATGTAACTCAAAATCTTGTGGAAATGAATGATGCAAACTATAATAAAATTTTAAAAAGAAATTTAAAAAAAAAAAGAACAACTGTGAAGAATTCAGAGAATCACAAGAAGATTCATATGAATTAGTTCAAAGAAAAATAAATAGAATCAGGATAATGATATACGTAACAATGTTTAGCAAGAACAAAAAAGCAAAATTCTGCTCAGTATAATTATCATGATCAAGTTTGGCCCCAGAAAAGAATTGAAAAAGAATGTGCCTCCCTCCTTTCCTTTGAGAAGTAGTAGATCATGGGTGTGAACTATCACTCTTTTTTATAAGAGAAGGAAATAAGCATATATTAAGTGCCCACTATATACCATACATGCTAGTATGTCCAAGCACTTTACAATATTATAGCATTTTTTCCTCACAACAACCCGGGAGGTAGGTGTTCTTATTATCCCCATTTTACGGCCAAAGAAACTGAGGCAGGCAGAAGTGACTTGCCCAGGGACACAAAATTAGTAACTATCTGAGGCCACATTTGAATTCAGGTTTTCCCGACTCCAAGCCCAGCTCCCCACGCACTATGGTGCCACCTAACTATTGAACAAGAATGAGATGATAGGGACATAAATGGAAATGTTGTGTTATTGTTATTCAGTCATTTCAGTCAGGTCCAAACCTTCATGGGGTTTTCTTGTCAAAGATAGTTGAGTGGTTTGTCATTTCCTTCTTGCTCATTTAGAGATAAGGAAACCGAGGCAAATAGGGTTAAGTGACTTGCCCAGAATCACATAGCAATAAGCCTCTAAAGCCAGATTTGAACTGATGTTTTCCTGACTGCAACCTTCCCTTTTATGGAACTGAACCTGATATAAAAATAAAATACGTATAGCACGAGGTGTTAATAACAAAAAATAAAATTAGACAAAGTAAAAACTACTATGCAAATGTTCTTTCTTTCAATCCACATCCTCACTCATTATGCTCTTTACAGACAAAAATTCTTCCCAGCTCAATGTTGTCCTCAATGGCAATTACAGGAAAAAGCTTCAGACATGTATGGAGAATGATCTGGTTTAGTAGAGCCTATAGGCAGATATCACCACAGAAGGGTTACTTCTGAGATGTCAGAAGACCAAGTCATGCTCCTGTTATGCTTCCATTTCTCAGGCAGGCAAGACAAACAAGTTCTTGATTGACCTCAGATCTTTCTTCCCCTGAAACACATACTGATAGGGTTGCTCACTCTATAAGAAGAGATCCCAGGGAATTGTATGAACTCAC
Organism: Pseudochirops cupreus; assembly: GCA_028627135.1. Lineage (NCBI taxonomy): Eukaryota > Metazoa > Chordata > Mammalia > Diprotodontia > Pseudocheiridae > Pseudochirops > Pseudochirops cupreus. The sequence goes on from CM053584.1 coordinate 95,225,069, forward strand.
ACTTGAGGATGCATGAGGAAAGATCTCAGAGTCTTAATTAACAGTTCTGGAACCAGGGCCAAGCAGCACAAAAGATACCTGGAGGAGGTAACATCATTTGAGGTACCCATGAATCAACTTTTTATGACAAATTAATAAGCAGTGAGGAGAAGCTTGGGGAAAGACCTCAGACTTTATCATATCAAGACATAAGACTCCCAGACTTTTTAGCCTTTTGCTGGGGAGACAGACACAAGAAACATTAGGAGAGACATCAGGATATTGGAAGACCACTTCTAGGGAGCTTTCTGGGAAAGGAGATAGTAAGGCAAAGTAGGTACATGGAGTACCTTGGAGGAATATTATGTAATTAACATTATTCATTATGATAACTGGATGCAAAGCTCAGCTGTTTCTACCTATTAAGTACCAGTTCAATTAACGTTGTCTAAATGTTACATGATCGAGTGAAGGACTTGGGGTCAGAAAGCCCGCCATTCAAATCCTGCTTCAGATACTAGCTGTGTGACCTTGAGGAAGTCACTTCAAGTCTCTTAGCCTCAGTTCTCTCATCTGTAAATTGGGGGTATTAATAGTATGTACCTTACAGGGTTGTTGTGAGGATAAAATGAGATAACCTATGTTATATATATGGTTTGCAAAGCTAAATCATTATAAAAATGCTAGTTGTTGTTGTTGTTGTTACTGTGAAGCAACATATTTACTCTTGACTCACTAGAACTAAATGAATATGCATCCAAATCACCAACACCAATCATCCAAAGCTCTGACACTATTACATATACCTTTGATCCCAATAATTGATGTTGGGGATTATTTGGAAACATTTTTTCCCCTGAAGACTGACTGAGCAATCATAATGCTTACATATATGCATTATTATGGTGCCCAGACTCTCAAGACACTTAAGTCACCAAAGGATTGAGGAGGGATTGCCCTCCTATGCTGGTCAACATTAAGGGGATTCTCTTTGCCATTATACCTAGGAAAGAAACATTTCCCTCCTCCCTTCCAAGTGTGCTTTCCTTTGGCAACTCGTCTTTTCACCACACAGCAAATTCAGTACCCAGCGACACTTGTTATCTGTCATTTGCTTCATTTTCCAAGGAAGCACTTCTCCCTCTAATGTGATTACTTCTGGTAACCATGTCAACCTCCTGTATACATTCTACTTGCTGGCATAGGAAGCCCCATGGCTGAAATATCCAATTGAACAACAGGATGCTATACTTTAATTTCTGTCCCTGTGATGTACACCACATATTTAAGCAATTTTTAAGTAGCAATGTTTAAGACCAAGGCTGATGCCTTATGCAACAATACTGTATGTTTTGTTCTGTACAAGGGAGTTCACAGAAGTGAATCAACCTCCCATAAGCTCAAATTCCTCACATGGCTTTGACTTCTACAAAGGATGTACCTGCATCAACCAGCAGGTACAAGGAAGACCATAAGAAATATAAAAGTCAACTACTTCAACCTCAAAATACTTTTTCCTCCTTCTATTTCTCCTAAGAGATCCTAGGCCATAATAAGTTACCAAATGCAGCTAGAGAAGTTCTACCGACAACCAGGGGCAAAGGGTTAACTTAACAATGGTTACTTTTCTGAGCTATTTTAGTGCCTAAGTTGGATTACAGCATGGCGGATCCAGTTGACCACACCACATAAGATAGCTAAAAAAAAAGTGAAAATCTACTCTAAACCAACTGATAAAGTGGTTACAATATGAAATGAATCCAGATACCATTGTATTCTAAAATCTTTATAATTTCTAAGATCAATATCCCTTGATCATCTTTCTCATCCTTTTTCCACACAAGTGAGGTCTTTACTTTCTAATTCCTTTATATTTTAAGCCCACTATGAGGAGAATATGGGCATCTCTTTCTACTGCTTGTTCATTACTTGGTATAATGGCAACCTTTAGAATATTTTTAAATAACAGTGAGGATCAATTGTAGGATTTCATCAATAATTTAATTCAATATGTATTTATTAAGTCAAAAGCACTATGCTCAATACTGAGCCTGCTGAGCACTAGGTTTAAGCCTACATATTCCTATTCAATCAAATCCTCTAAAAATCTAAATTTTCATGCTGTATGATAGATCTATACTCATCTTCCATTCAAATGTCCTTCTCTTATTTCAACAAGAGCTATGGATCTTAGATAATATCATTAGTTTTTGCTTGAAAATGAAGATCACCCCATAATGCAGAAGAGATCCCTTTCATTTCTAACATTGTTAGCACATGGATCACCAATTCATCACCTTCTCTATGTAGTAACCTCAATATGATCCTGGTAAAAGTCTAATTTTCAAGTAGAAAAAAGTCCAGATGGAGAATCCAAGGTGATTTAGTGGCCCTCCCAAGAAGAAAAGGCAAATTTATAGAATTTATAGAATATATAGAGAATATAAGGTGATTCACTTTAACGTTAGAAAGTGTCCACAGAATACAATAGGTTTGCTTTAATGCCACTGATACAAGACTGAGTCTTCTAACAATTCCTATGAATTACTTCTTAAGATCACTCCTATTCAGAAGCACTATAGCCATTCAATGATCTTCAAAAAAATTTATTTGGACCCAGCTCTATTTCACACAAAACTTCCCTTACCTGCATAATTCTCCACTGTTCTGTTTTTTCCTCTAGAACATTTTTCTTTTTCTCTTATTTCCCTGCTCTTCCTCCATGTGGATACATATTCAGTCTAACACCATGAACCCTTTCCCCCAGTCCCATGGCTGCTGGTTCTCCTGCCCCGTTACACTTGAAACCAAACTCCTCCCTCTGTACGCAGAGCTAACTGACTTTCCGAATCCCAGCAAAGCTCTGGACTTGGTCACTTATATTTGCCCAGTCATTTGTCTCAATGTTACATGTTCATGCCAACCACTGGATGGTACTTATGCCCTAGACATGGTGCTGACCATTAATTTGTTTAGTGTCAATGAGCTATTCGGAAGAGCACCACCATTGAATGAGTGCTAAGTTTTATATCTTTCAAATGAAAAATAATCAGATAATTTGCGGCTGTTAAAGAAAAACTCAGAGTAAACTTTCTGGAAAAATCTCCTTATTATTCAGCTTAATTTTACCTTAAGTGTAATCTTTCCCCCCCCTTCCTTAAAGAAGATATATTAGTATAACAGAATTAGCTCTTAATACACATAAGCATTAGGAAAAAGAAGATATCCATTCTGTCCCCCAAAACCAGTGTCATAAAGAGATTCTACTGTATTTTATATTTACATAGAGCTATGCTTCTGAGGAGCTCAAATCACATTTCCAAAATCACTTCATTTATTCCTCAATATTCCTCAAAGCTTGGCAGAGGTAGGCAAATTGGTTTGTGGAGAAATCAAGGGAGAGAACATCTAAATGCCTTTCATAAAATAACTCAGCAAACCCACTGCAGTCTTGGGGGGGAAACGTGTCTTAATTAATTGACCCCAAGTGGGAATTCTTGCATCTTCTCTAGCCCATTTCCAGGGCTCTAAGTCATCTCATCCCAAGCATACAAATAAGACTCTGAAACTTGCTGATAAAATTCTTTCTCTATAAATTCTAAATGATACATAAACCTTTATCTGAACAAAGACATTTATTTCCCCTTTTTGCAAGAGGTCCTTGTTGCAACACGGAGACAAGGTAAATAAAGCATAAATCATTATCCCACAGATACACTGAAAGTTACAGATGTGCCTAAAATAATTACATTATATCTATATATAGTGCAAGTCTGATAGAAAATACCTGTTATTGCATCAAATATGCCTGTATTAATGTACAACTTGTCTAAAAATGACAAAAACAAAGAAACAATCCCCTGTATTTTGGAGTGACTCAATTAATTTAATCATAAACTAGTTTATTATAAGGACTTCTATATAATACTAGTTTTCAAGTCAATTTCACACAATCCAAAAATTTGGAAAGTAAAAAATTTCCAAAAGAGCCTTCTTTGCTATAAAATAAGGTGCTCAGAAAATTGCAAAAGATACTTACAGAAGAAGGTCTTTTTTGCTCGTGGGTTCATCATTTGGTGATGTTTTCATCAGGAGTCATCATGCTTTGGATCCTTAATATTATTCTTCCTTGAAGGTTTCTTCTCTGTAATTCTCTGAACAAGGTCACATCCACTCCCGAGCCATCGTCCCATACTGTTTTCTTGCTTTCATGAACACTGCTCCCATAGATGGATTTCCTGTCCAAAAGGCTCAAAAGTGAACGTGCGTTGCTGAATGCTAGTGAACTATGCTACCAAAATACTCACTGTCTTAGCAATTTGGCTCAGGAGCGTATTCCCTGATTAGGGATGATGAAGAAATGCAACCCAACTGTTCCAGAGGACTTTAAAAGACAGATGCTTCTTCCTTACTATGAATGAGCAGATCAAAATCATTAGTGCCATTTATTCTCACCAGTTCTCTGGGGCTCATGTACTATTTACACACAAAACATCCATGTACTGGATGCCATATAATGATCCTACCAATTGCTAGAGGATTAATATCCCAAGTATATTTTAGAGTCAGCCTTAGTATGCTTTGAAGTACATAATGTTTTCCATTCTTGAAAGGACAAAGAGATCTACGTTGTCAAAGTTTATTTTTAAGCTAGTGTGCTTGCTAAGTGCAGTGGCGAACAGGCTTTCCGTGCCTGTAGTACCATTGCTGGAACCTATTAATGCAAACAGATGAATTCTTGGCTTGACTCCACATAGGCTTTTATTTCTTTTTCCTTACCTTATCTAACTTTGCATTGATTATAGCATTTTTTCAATTCAGAAATACTATCAAATTGGTTAGCCTCCTTATTTTAATTCTGCCAATGTTGATACACTGTGGAAAAGAAAAATGAGACGCAAGATCCAATAGGCTTGGCTGGACTGAGAAAGTTATTCATCAGAGGTAGATTCCATTACTGAAAATGTTTTGGGGACCTTGGAGAGAATGAGTAGGAGAAAGAGAGAGGGAGAAAGAGAAAACACCATGCTGTGATTATTAGCTTTGCCTCTTCACATGTTCTCCCATTGTTTGGAAAGCAAATTGCTCTGGTTTGCATAACCCCCTACTGGTATGCTCAACCCACCAAAATTAGCCCACATGTCATCTAATACCAGTCTAAAACTTGTGGAAACACATTATTGCTCTTATTAAAGCCATAACAAAATACAGCTGAGCAGTGTGTGTTAGGTGGTAGGGTGACCCAGAGGTAATACAATCTGTGTTATGGAATTTCTAGCCCTAATTTTAAACATCTGGTTTTGATAGGACAATAAATGTGATAATGTACATTAAAATGCCAGCGTCCAAGTAATGTGAACCTCCTACCTAACTAAAGCAGCACTTGTGCTTCAAATCACATAAATGATACATACAAAAATGACTACTGACCCACCTCCAATAAGACATGAGTATATAGTTGTATTGGGGTTTTTTTTCCCCCAGAAGTGGGAATAAGTTTTCAATGAACCATTTACACCCTCTTGTCTGGTCCCCCTCGTGACCAGCTGCATGAGTTTATGAGGCAGCTGGGTAAGATTAAGGAAGTAGGTCTGTGTTTGTGCAAAAGACCAAAGCTAACTGGACCAGAGAGAAGACTGAACCCCTGACCTTGGTCTTATTGATACCATGCCATGTTCCATTCAACTGAGCTAGCCAGCCAAAGGCAAAAGAGCAGGTTAAGATCAATCAGATAACTTCTATGGCGCCTTGCAAACACTGTGCCCCAGAGCACTTCTTAAAATGGGGCATTGATAATTTTATCCCAATATAGGTAAATAGAGGCACAGTGTCCTCAAATGACCATGACTTTAAAACATAAAGTGATTCAGTCATGGAAGTGGTCCTAGAATCTAGAAGTTAAGAATGAAAACTCTTTACGATTTGTCACTTGGAGTCAGGTTTGGCTCTAGGCAAAGTGGAACCCAATCCAGAACAATGTGCCCAGATTACACACACACACACACACACACACACACACACACACACACACACACACACACCCTTGGAGATGCGCTTAAGGAGGGAGGGGGAGACCATTTATAGAGCAATCGACGGTAAAGGGGGTGTTTTGGGGGGTAAAAAGAAGAATGTCAGATGGGACAGGTAAACACTGAATGAAGAACT
>CM053584.1:95236212-95240461 GCA_028627135.1 Pseudochirops cupreus
TGAAGTGTTTTTGTTAGTGCAATCTAAATCTTAGCTAGTATTATAATGGTGGGGATGCTGTCACAGATGTCGATGCCTCTGGGAAGTTAACCATATTTGTTTCTCTCTCTGCCATTATTTTTAACTTTTCATAACACGTAGCATGCTGGTGACATGTGACATAAACAATAAATGCTCTCAAGTTCCTTCTAGCTCTTCTGCTCAGTGAATTCATGGTTTATAAAACATAGTTCTCAAAGGTGTTTTTTTTTCCCATAGCATTGACAAGTTTTATTTAAATCGATTAGTATGTACTTTGGAATATATCAGTCATAAAATTTGGGAACTGATTATTGAAGAAGTAAAATCCTTTAGAAAAGAATGTTTTCATTATCTAGGCTCTCAAAATAAATGTCAATGAACTGACTTCTTTGAAGAAGTACCTTTCAGCCTAACTATGAAAGATTTTCTCTTTCCTAAGAAAGCTATGTGGTTTCAGATTAAAGTACAAGATACCAATGGAAGAGGCATCTTTTAAAAAACAAACATTTAACAATGCTCCCCTCTCAATGCATGCTAGAGCGTACATTTTGGTGCCATCTTTATTATGCCTTCCTACTATTGTCAGCAAAACAGAATGAATTGGTTTTTTACTGAATGGAGTTAACTCTTTGTTGAATTTTACATAAAGGTATGCATACAAAATAATGGAACAAGTCAGTATTCTGAATATAGGTATCTTGTATATTCATATGTGTATTATAGCTCACATGCAAAAATCTGCCTATTTGAATTGATGTAGACCCTTCCCAAGGGTTACGAAACATATATACATGTTTGTGTGCGCGTGTGTGTGTGTGTGTGTATATATATATATGTATATGTATATGTGTGTATGTGTGTGTGTGTGTGTGTATATACATACATAAAATAATTAATAAACCTGTACTAAATTTATTAAACATCTCCTGAAAGCCAAGCACTGTGCTTTCTTATTATGTGACACCAGGTAAGTGAATCTGTCTCAGTTTCAGTTTCTTCATCTTTAAAAAAGAGGGTTGAACTCAAAAGTCTCTGGGGTCTCTTTCAGTCCCAAATCTTGGATGCTACAGCCAATTTGTGCTTACAAAATGATCAGTTCTCAAAGATGGAGGTCATCTGGGGCCATCCGATCCAACTCCTACTTGAATAAGAATACTCTCTACAACTAATACTATAACTAGTCATCTATCTAACCTACAGAGAATGAAATCCTCTATCTCCTGAACTAATGCATTCTCTTCTTGGACAACTCTCCATGGTAAGTCTTTCCTTCCATCAAATTTAAATCTGTCTTTCTACAAAGTAAAGAGGTGACATGGTCAGATTAGTGTTTTTGAACAAGGCAGATATTACTCAGCAATGTCTAAAATTTGTCATTAAAACCCACACAAAGTCTATAACTTTATGCTGCAACTGAACATGGATGTTGCCACAAAACCAACAAACCCCAAGCTGGAGCCCAGTGGCCCTTCTGCAAAGGCATAGACTAAGTCCAAGAAAGAGCCAAACTACCTAAAAATGCAATAGCTTGTAAGCCTCACGTTTATGACAGCAATGACTAAGAATAACACCATTGCTTTCTCCCACTTTTATTTTCCAGTTGAGAGGTACACCACTAGGTTTGCCATTTTTCCTCTGTTGGAAAGTGGCCTCATGTGTCAACATTTCCTTTTTTTTTTTTAAATGGCTATTATAAAAAGCTTTATCACATCAGTGATGAGAGCTAAAGCTATTAGTGACTGAGGGCACACATCATGACAGTGCACCCCCTAAACCCAACAAGAGCTGAGTTTCCATTTCCTAAGAGAACATGGAACAAGATGGTGCCAGTGTAAAAGCACTCACAGGGACTTATAAAACAAGCTAAGCAGGCCTGTCTTCCCTCTGTGGAGCTTCAAAGGGCCCCTGAAAACCATGTAAAAGCCCAAGCAGGGGAGGGGAAATTCTGGCCTCTTTTTAATACATCTCAAGGGAAGTAAAAACAGAGTGCAAATTTCTACTGAGAGCACTGGGATGGTACATTTATTTAGAGTTGTTGTTGTTGGGGGTTTTTTAATAGTTAAAATGCATAGGTCTTGCAACTGGTCAAGCAGGCCTTGTAATATTTGAGGACAAGGAAAGGAAGGAAGTCACGAGGTAAGGCTGGGAGAGGGGGTGGAACCCAGGAGAGTGTTTCTCATGATGATGGGCACAGAGGAAGAAAACTTGGGAATATTTTACCTGAGGGTCTAGAATTCAAATTAATGTTTTTCCTAAATGTTTCTTTTCTTTCCTTTCTTTTTTTTCTTTTTCTTTTTTTTTTTGCTTTTTGGAGGAGGGAGGGTAGGGAAATTGGGGTTAAGTGACTTGCCTAAGGTCACTCGGCTAGTAGGTGTTAAGTGTCTGAGGTCGGATTTGAACTCAGGTCCTCCTGACTTCAGGGCTGGTGCTGTATTCACTGCACCACCTAGCCGCCCCCTGATTTTTTTTTTAACCTAGATTCTACACATCGCATTTGCAAGGAACTACTTTTTTTTTCAGAATCTTCACATATATTCTCTCCAATGCTGACAAAATATAATAAAGACTTTCTAAATCTCACTAGCTGAATCACAGAATAACAGGACCTCAAAGTTGGAAGCCACCTCAGTGACCATCTTGCCATCTTACCTCAACAGGGAATCTCCCTACAGTATTATTAACATTCATCCATTTAAACATCCTAATTAATCATGTTTTTTTTTTATTTGGAGAGAGTGTAAGTGTTGGATTATAGATCGAGGGATGAAAAGGAGATTGAGCCCATATTCTTCATTTTACAAATGAGGAAACTGAGGCCAAGAGTAGTTAAGTGACTTGACCAAGGTCACACAGCTAGAAAGAATCTGTAGCAGGATTTAAACCCAGAGCAGCTAGGTAGCACAGTGGACTGAGTGCTGGGCCTAGAGTCAGGAAGATCAGAGTTCAAATCTGGCCTCAAACATTTACCAGCTATGTGACCCTGGGCAAGTCACTTAAGCCTGTTTGCCTCAGTTGTCTCAACTGTAAAATGAGCTAGAGAAGGAAATGGCAAAGCCCTCCAGTATCTTTGCCAAGAAAAAATCAGACATAACTGAAACAACTGAACAACAAGAACTTCCTGAATTCAAATCTAATGTTCTACCCACTATACCACATTGAAGTACTAGAAAGAGCTTTGGATTTGGAGTCAAATCCCATCTCGCCACCCATCTGTCTGTGAGCAAATCTCTTTCCCATCTCTGGGCCTTGGTTTTCCTAATCTTTGTTTAATGACCCCTGTTTCATAAGTAAAACAGAGTCACTTCTCAAAAGAAATTCCCAATGAACGTGGTTTCAATTAATGAAACTTTGCTCTGCCTAGATTGTGAATCAGGAGGAAGAAACCTTCACCTGTCACATCATCCTTTAATAAAAGTCATAGAATCTCAAAGTTGGAAGGAAGGGACCTCAGAGACTGTCTTGTCCAACATATACTTGAACAAAATCCCTCTCCGACATAACCAACGAGGGGTCACCTAGTTCCTATTTAAAGATCTCCAGTGAAAGGAGCCTAGTACCTTCCAATTTCTTTAGGATTTATTTAGATTATTTAATTTCCTTTAAAGTTTATTAGATGTTTTTCAAAGATTATTCTGAAGCCTCACAACTAAAAGACTAAGAACAAGTAAAAGGTCAGTAGGATAAGGACTCCATCTGAGTCACCTTCCTTTGGTTTCCGGTTCTCCTCACTGGTGTTACTTTCTTCTGCCTCTCGCTAGCCTCTCTTCTATGCTAACTTGACTAGCCAGCCCCTGGAACCAATGGTACTTTGTTTTTTTTCTTTTTACTATAATATCCTTGTTTCATAACTTGTTCCATATGTTTGTCATCCTTTATGAAATAGCTCCACGTTAGTTTCTCCTGTCTACTGCTTGAATCGTGACATCTGTTTTTTCCTATTCTTTTGTGATTTATTTTTGTGTCTGCATGAACTTGCTCTGTGATGGGCAAAGGAATTTGCTTCAATTCATTCTTCCTGTAAGCTCTCCTGGTGCCTTTCAATGTAATCCAACTACTCCTACAAAGTCAAGCGGGCAAATACACATGGTGCCAGGCCATAAGAGTTTCTTTTTTTTTTTATTATTAAATTCCTTATTAAATTTTTTTGAGTTACATCTTTTCTCCCCGTCTTTCCCCCGCCCACCACCCCAAAGCAGCCATCCCAGTATTTCCCCCCTCCCCCAGTCTA
>CM053584.1:95253978-95265899 GCA_028627135.1 Pseudochirops cupreus
CACCTCAGCCAATCCCCTTCTTCCACATCAACAGGGGCTCAGCCAATCCCCTTCTTCCACATCAACAGGGGAGTTCATGCCTTCTCAACAGTGGGACAGAGTTTGCACCTTTCACACTTAGCACTTAGTACTAAGTGCTAAGTATCCTGCTAAACTAATTACTATAACAAACATCCAGGAAGCCAGTGTCACTGGGTTGAAGAGTATGTGTTGGGGAGTAAGGTGTAAGAAGGCTGGAAGGGCAGAAGAGGACTAGCTTATGAAAGAATGGAACCCAGTTGTATTCTTTGGCTTTCCTCTCTTCCTTCAAGACTCAACTCATATCCCACTTTCTACAGGAGGCCTTTCATGGTGTTAAAGTGCTATATAAATATTGTTATGGTGATTATTGTTATTATTACGTCCCTAGTGCTTAGCATAGTGCCTAGCACATAGTAAATACTGAATAAATGCTTTCTGACTGATTGACTTAATACCTATTCCCTTATTGTCCCTCCTTACAAATGTTCTTGTCCTTGGGTATTTTGTTTTAGACTTTGGGCCTCCCCTTGTATGGATTAAACGTGGTATGATAAAATACCTGAAGTTTTCTGTGTTAACAATATATCTAATTTTTTACATGTGAAACACTTTTTATGTTTCAGAACTACTGTTAAGGACTATGTTGTAAAACTGCCTTTTCCTCTTTTGGATAGCTCTGTTGGTAGGAAGATTTTCCTCAGGCAGAACCTCAATCTGCCTCTTGACATTGTCCATCTACTGCCCTTAGGTTAGCTCTCTGGCACCAAGCAAAACAAGTCTTAATCTTCCTTTCACAGGACGGCCTTTAATCTATACCTTTTACCACCACTATAGACTGCAGCATTAGGCTGAATCCAATATGTAATTCAATTGGGATAAATGGGAATTCTTGTATTTCAATGTCAAGAAAGCCCATTTCACAAGTATAAAATGGGGAAGTCATGGTAAGATAACAGTTGTTCTTGAAAACTATCTGGGGGTTTTGGTTGACCTACAAGCTAAGTATAATTATGTAGTGATGTGTAAGCCAAAAAAAAAACAAAAACCCAAAAAACCCCAACCCAATCTTGGGTTGCATGGAGAGTTGCATAGATTCGAGGAATAAGGTTTGCCCTAGACAAACTTCATTTGGATTACTGTGCTCAATTCTTGCTTCCATGATTTTAGAAGAGCACTGATAAGTCAGAGAGTGTTCAAATGAGTGCAATAAGGATGGTAAAGGGTCTCATGTATATGTCATATGATGACTAGTTGAAAGAAATGGGCATGTTTAAACTGGAGGAGAGAAGACTCAGAGGGACAGGATAACTGTCTTCAGTTATTTGAAGGGCAGTCATGTGTTCTGTTCTTTGCAGAATGAGGAGCTATGAGTGAATGCAGTAAAGAGACAAATAGAGACTTGATGTCAGAACAAGCTCCTGGATGATCAGAGCTGCCTCAAAGTGGAATGGGTTGCTTCCCAAGAGGTGATGGATTCTCCTTCCTTGGAGGTCTTCAGGCAGAAACTGGATGATTACTTCTCAGGAATAATATGATGAGAATTCCTTTTATGTACAAGTTGGACTAGATGGCTGCTCAAGTCCCTTTGAGTTCTTAAATTTGGCTATTGTCCTCTTGGAATCCCACCACTTGCTCATATACCCTCCTCTCCAAAGCCTAACAGTTCTTCAAGATCCAACCTAAATCCCACTAATCCAAGAAACTTTTCCTATCCCCCACATAAAAATGATTTATTCCTCCTCTAAATTCTTTGTAACACTTTGTTTATACTAGTCATACGGTATTTATCTTACATTGCCCTGTATTATAGTCATGCATGGACATGTCCTTTTCCATTCCAGGTTGGAGAATACAGGAAATGAAAGGCAATGGAGAGTAAATTCTAATGTCAATATTGTTATTTATTAACCACTCTTTTAGAACAGCTTGGTGGGAGGGGGACTTGAAAGTATTAATTAAAGTTGGGCATTGGGAATTATCTGCATACTTTACTCATACAAAGTTTCCTCTTCTCCCCCACTATGCTGTGTACAATTAAGAATTATAATTGTTGCCCAAAGCCATAGAGCAGCAGTTCTCAACCTGTGGGTTATGTTCAATCTGTAACAATGAAAATACATCCTGCATATCAGATAGATTCATAACAGTAGCAAAATTACAGTTATGAAGTAGCAACGAAAATAATTTTATGGTTGGGGGTCACCGCAACACAAGGAACTGTATTAAAGTGTCGCGGCATTAGGAAGGTTGAGAACCACTGCCATAGAGATTTTTCAGTTTTTCAAAATGAACTTTTAAAAGGGAGGTATTTAGTGATTGGCTACTAAATCCTCTAACTCTTGCAGGGGTGGGGTGAGAGGAGCTGAGGGCCCTTTTTGGGAGGTGAATAAAATGTGCCAGATTGACAAGTTCTCAGTTTCCTGAGATGGTACATATCAGAACTATTTTGTGACAGATGTTCCAAGACTGACTTAAAACACAAGAGTATAAGACATAGGAATAGGGACTGAACCTGTAATTTTGTTGGTATTTGGAACTCTCAGTAATAATCTTTTACTATCATATGTCAGTGCTATCTCTATTACTTAAGTCTTACAGATTTGCCCAGAGCCCTAAGGGGTATAAGTGTGACTTGCTGAGTGTCATACAGCTAGTGTGTGCCAGAGTATTGAATATTGAATCCAATATAGAAGAGGTTTTGATAAACTCAATTAAAAAAAAATAAACAAACCCAGCAGCATTGAATGGACTTGTGGCCATTCAAAGATATGTAGGTTATATAATGTTTAACAAATGAAAAGAAGAGAAATGAACCCATGTGAATCTAGAGAAACCAAACACCACATAGGAGGTGTTAGTATGCTCCTTGAAAGTAGAGCCCATGTCTTACTTTCTGGTGTCTCCTTGGTGCACATGTACTTCAGTAGATCTGGGATTCATCTCTGTGAGAGTATTCTCTCTTTCTGTGGCAGCTTCCAACCTTGCTGTTCTTGAGTAGATGGTATTAATTAATTGTTCTGACCAAAATATAAATGAATTGTTTGTTTGATGATCAATCAGTCAGCTGTCATTTATTGAGTATCATGTGCCCGGCAGTGTGCTAGGTACTGAGATACAACTATTGGAATAATAAGATTCTTCCCTAGAGAATTTTTTATTCCATTAGGGGAGAAAATGTTAAGTCATTTTTCAGTCATGCCTGACCCTTGGGGCTTTTGTGCGGCTTTTTGGGGCAAAGATACTGGAATGGTTTGCTATTTTTTTCTCCATCTCATTTTGCAGATCAGGAACTGAAGCAAACAGGCTTAAGTGACTTGCCCAGGGTCACACAGCTAGTAAGTATTTGAGGCTAGATTTGACTTCAGAAACCAGTGATCTATCCACTGTGCCATCTACCTACCCAGGGGAGATAATACATAGACAAAATATATAGGACCAGAGACTGAAGTTGTGATTTCAGTGGTAATAGAGAACTCCTGGGTGAGGAAATTCCCTCTACCAATGCAGGTCAGCATCCCTTCTGCAATTTATATTCTCAGAGAGTAAAGGTTAAATAGCTCACCCAGAGTCACTCACATAGCCTGTATATGTCACAGGTGAGACTTGAACTCAGGTTTTCCTGGCTTCCTTCTCAGAATGAAGATAAGGTAATTTTGGGGGGAGGATGAGACGCTAACAGCTGGGGGCAATCAGAAAAGATCTCACATAGAGAGCCATTGGGATTTATTGAGTAAGACTGATATGGTCATACTTGTGTATTAGGAATATTACTTAGGCAACCTCAAGAGGTTCTATCAGAGAAAGGAGGGACTTTGGGAGGGAGTACCAGTGAGAAAGGCTATTGCAATAATAAGGGGTTTTGAATTCCTTAATGAGAGTGGTAGCCTGTGTGTAAAGAGAAATATATGGTTGAAAGAGATATAATGCTGGTAGAAATGATAATATTTGGCAACTTATTATTACATAGATTGAGGAAGAGTAAGGGGTCAATCAAGGAAGACTCTGAGATTGCAAGTTTAGTTGACTCAAAGCACCCTTAATAGAAATGGGAAACGAGATGGATTTTTTCAGAGGTGAAAGTAAGGAGCTGCATTTTGGAAATATGGAATTTGAGATTATTTATTAGGATCATGTAGTGGTAAGCCTAATAAATTGCTGTTGAATTAATGAATAAATGTCAAGACTGGAGGTATCTTCTTGTAGAATGCCATGATGGAGATGATAAATCCCAGTGTTTATGATTACTCAATAATGTGACTGTATGTGTATGGCAGGGTGAGGATATAGAAAGGAAGGAAGTGTTATGAAATTGAGAAAGTAGTGGCCTTTGTTCTAAGAAGGCATTCTGAGAGTGAACCAATGGCCACATGGAAAGCCACATCCCTAGTTTAAGCCCTTATCTCTTCTTATCTGGATACTGCTAAAGCTTTCTAAGTAGTCTTCCTGCTGCAGATCTGTTTCTGCTCCCATCTATCCTGGTCCTCTTCTTCATTGCCAAGGTGATTATTCTAAGAGTTTGATTTGACCCCATTTCACCCTTTCTTCATTTTATCTCTTCCATCTATGAGATCCAGTGACTCACCATCACCTCAAGGATTAAATAAAAGTCTTCTGTTTGTCATTTAAAGCTCTTAAAAACCTAGTCCCTTCTGCCTTTCCAGTCTTCTATCACTTTATTCCCAATTGTACACTCTATAGTTCAGATACACTCACCTACTTGTAGTTTCTTGAACATAAAACCTTGTTTTCCATCTCTGTGCCTTTGCATTGGCTCTTCCCCAAGCGTAGATTGCTAGAGCCTTCTCAATTATCTTTTATCTCTTCTTTCTCTATTTTGTATTTGTCTAGTTATTTAAATGTTTTTCACACATTAGAATGATGATCCTTGAGGGCAGGGCTGGTTTTTGCTTTTCTTTGTATAGTGCCAGCTCTGAATTTATTGTCCCAGTCCTGACTATTAATGGTGGGTACCAGCCAATCCCTAGAGAGTGGTTGCTACTTGTCTCCTCTGTGTTCTAGGGGATCCTGTGGGTGGGGAAGGTTATATTGAATTCAATAGCTCATGAGCCCCCAGCAGTGTGCTTCCCCTTTGAAGATCAATTTTTATCAGTTAGACAATTGGTAAATAAGCTAAACTATATAATTACCTTTCATTTAGGGGTATTTACTAAGGCAGTGTAGTAAGAACAATTAATACAAAGTATTTCCTCCAAAATCAGTGGCACATTCTCCTATAAGTACATAGGGTCCAGGAGAAAATGGACTTAAGCTTGGAGCACATGTGGCAAAGTGGGTAACTCAAAGTTTTTAGAATTCCTTTCACTGGAGTTCTCCAAATGTTCCCTGTAGGTATAGTATAGCTTTCTGCCAGGGTTCTTAAGGGTTTTGGAAACTGCCTTCCTTACTGAGTTTACTTTGTACTCAGTTCCCAGTGAAGACACTGCTGCCAATGTCTGCTGTTCTAGTGACATTTTTAGAACAACAAAGAGAAGTTGAAATCTCTCTCCACTCTGAAGTTCAAAATGTCATGCTTTATTAAGAAGTAGGAGGCAAAGACAGAAGCTCTCTCTTTTCCCACCCCCTAGCCTCTAATTTGAAGAAAATGGTTGGATAGCCCTCTCCTCTACGATGCCTAGATTCTCTGCTACTTGGGTTTGAACTAGTTTCTTGGTAATTCAAGACCCACAAAACCTGACAGCATGAATATCATTTTGATGCATTTTATTGATTTATTTCTCTAATAGAGATATTCACCCTGATAAAATTATCAAGGTTAGAGTCTCTTGTTAGCTAATTTAAATGGGGGGAGGGAGTGATTGATCATCTCAGGTGATCTCCCACCCACCCTTACATTTGTATCCCTAGGGCTTAGCACATTGCCTGGAACATAAGATTTTTGATTAATTGTAATATAGATTGAAAGATCACTGAACATTTAGCATGAAAATCTGGACTCACATCTTGGCTTTAATACCCAATGGCTGTGGGCCTATGGGAAAGTTCTTTAACTTCACTGAGTCTCAATTATCTCATCATATACATAGTATTCTGCACATTGTAGATTCTTTTTGTGTTTGGTTTATCTTGAGGAAGGAACAGGAAGTTTTTTTCTCCTTCCCTACAGGAAAAGGGAGGTCCTCTCCATGGTGGGGATCAAGGAGAGGAGGCATGTTACAAAAGACAGAACAAGAATTTATACCCTAACTCAGTCAAGCCCCCTCTCCTCTGGCTGTCCGTTCTCCCCGTGGCTGGGAGGTGGGCTCTCAGTCTTGGAGCGAAACCTAACCCTGTGGTGGAAAACAAAGAAGCCTGTCACTATCTCCTATTGGCTGGGAGGTGGGACAGGAAACCAGTTCATGTCCTTATTTGGCAAAAGCCAACTTGAAGGGGGAGGGGCTAAGAGAGTCCTAAAATTCTTGAAGGTATTAAGGCTGATTGACAGCAAGGGAAGGGGGGAAGGGTCCTAGGTTGTGTAATTTCTATCTCTGGTTTCTAGATAGTTTCTCTCCCTTCTCATTCTGAGGAGTCTTCACAGAGGGTGCAGAGAATGTACCCTACTCAGTCCCCCCTTCCTTTCATACTATCTGAAGACTTCTTACACCACTGTTGATATTACTCATCCATCAGTTTATCACTTCCTTCTGTACTATCATACCACACACTTTCCTCCAAAATTCTTATTTTACCCTGGGATCCATTCTTCTCTTCCAGATTTGCTGCAACCTGTTCTCAGAGAACCCTTAATTTACCAGATTCAGAAAAAGCAATAGATTGTAATATAGAGGAAATAAGAGATATTAAGCAATTTAGTATGCAGGTGTCAAATAGGAGACATTTATCCCACATAGATGTAATAGAACAAGGGAATCTCTCTGCCACTCTGCCATTACGGGGGAAATGAAAGTCACAATCCCTAGAAAATGCTGTTCAAAAATTGCTCTCTGGAAGTAGCCAAGGAATGGAAGCTTGCAAAAATTACAAAACCTTTAAGAAAAATAACTAGGGGAATCCCCATGGTGTCATGCTATAGTTACAAGTAAAACTCACATAGTAGATTCTTAATGAATATTTTTGGATTGATTTGTTGAACTGAATCTGTAAAATGGGGACAATAACTATATTTGTATTACTTTGTCACACAGAATTGTGAAGAAAGTGCTATGTAAACTTTAAAACATATATGTAGGTTTATGTTAACTTCTCTGATCTTCATCTTCAGGCTTTTAACTCTAGTTGTGGAACATTACCAGGGACAGCCCAGATAAGGAGCCATATTGTAATTTTCACAGTGAGATCATCCCCAGAATTATCCTCTAGTCTTTCTTCTATCCTGTGCACCTTGTCCTTTTAAGACAATTTGAAAAGGGGAACAGAAGCTGCATACAAGATGACATTTTTCATTTTTATACATTCACAATAGAAACATAAGGCCTTTTCCTCTTCCTTGGCTCTTCAATACACTTTAGAGAAATTTTCTATTGAAAGAGGTGATCAAGAGACATGTTTCTCATTAAAATTTTCTCTCCATTTGACCCTTTTTGTAATATGAGCTGATGTCTCAATGAAACATTTGAAAAACTTCTTTTCCTCTAGAAACAACACTTTTACTTTCTGCATACCCCTTCATTTCCCTCTATTTATCTTCCCTCCATTTTCTATGTCAAAGGATTATTTGCATAAAAATGGCATCTTGGGATGGCTTATCAATATGTTATGATGATTTTTCACTTGCAACAGAGATACTCTATGACCTCTTAGTGGTTGCTATGGAAACAATCATGGTGTCCAAAGTAGACACCAAAGATTTTTGCTGCAGAAGTGCAGGTGGGAGAGGTAGACAATATAAGCAAACCACCAACTGAATCTTAACCTGAAGGAAAACATTGTTTATTCAATTATTTCTAAATATCCATTTTCAATATAAAACTTGGGATGAGGAATGAAATCCTAGAGATCAGGTCTTGGCACTACATATGGAAGCCTTGCCTAGATGATACTGAGAGGGAATGGAATGATTATATGCCCTAGCTGGTCTGCCATGTCTGTCAGCTGCATCAGACCAGTTAACTCCACTGTTTTATGTGTTAAACAAGCTCTTTACACTCCATAAAAACAATTACCCTAAAAGGCATAAACTGCTTATTTTTGAACAAGCCTAGCCCATAATTTAGATCTCAAGTCTTCCAGCACAGCAAGAACAGGACCATCTGTTAATAAAACTGCTCATCCCACAAAGGAGATGATTGTGAAAGATGAAGGAAGAGTGCCTGATGAGTTGTTCATCATAGAAGTCATTGAGTTGCATTGTAATTGCCTTGATATATGTGGAGCATTTGGTTGCACTGCTCTTTCTTTTCATTCGCTCTTTCTTTCCTTCTTTCCTTCCTTATTTCCTTCCTCCTTTCCTTCCTTCTTTCTTTACTGCCTTGCTTGCTCCCTTCTTTTTTCCTTTCTCACTCTTTCTCCTTTTCTCAAAAGAAATATTTAATTTGTTGTTTTGCTTCCTTTACAATCTAAATTAAGAATATATCATTGTCTAAAACTTGGTATTAGAATTGAGAAATAATTTAAAGGTGAACTGCTTTGCCAACTTTCAGATGTTATTAATTTGAACATATTGAAATTGAAACCACCATATGGAACCTGAAGAATTGGAAGAATGGGGAAAAGTTGTAGCTGTGGTGTAATTTTTGAAAAATAAGGTTTATAGAGACTTGTTACAAAATATCAAAGTCACTTCCCAATACTACCCACCCATAGAATTCTCCTTTATAATTACACAGAAAACCAGTTAAGCAAAACCACCTAATAGAGTCTAATAGCTTATGAAACATCCTGTACCAACCAGGTACAGCTTTGCACCGTCCATAGGCAGCCTGGTGGTCCAGAGTTCCAGAGGGCTCATCATATTAATGCCAGACTTTGTGCAGACACCTGATCAGCTTTAGCCCTACTGTAGAACTCAGAACTCTGAAACTCAACTTTCCTGGCAGCAGAGACTGTAGGTCAGTGCTACCATGAATGTCCAAGGCATCCACTTTATTTCCTTTTTTTTTTTTTGCTGCTGTGTAATTTTAAAATAGAACTGTCGCTGAATGAACAGTTGTTAAAATTGGATGCAATTATTCCCATGATCTTGCTCTTGATAATACTTGGTCGTGATTGCTTCTCTCCTTAGGTAGTGAAACTGGTTTAGTCTTTGCCTTCCATCCCCTTTGGTTTGTTTTATGATAATTCTCATTTCTACTCTAGAGGATTCATCTGTTCCCAGCCTCTTGACATCAGGGCATAGCACAGAGGGCCCATTACCTCCTTGCTCCTGGAAGCTATGCCTCTCTTAGGGCAGGTTCAGATGGCATCAGTAGCTACCTCATCACAATGCTGCTTCATATTAAGCTTGCAATCCACTAACCTCATTTTGCCACTTCTTGGCCCCCCGCTTTAGCTTATTTAAATAATTTGCTGTGTATCCATGCCCCCTTCTCTTCTTGTAGCTATTAAGTGAATTTTTTAATGCTAAACATAAGACTTTATATTTATCTCTATCTAATTTTATTTTATTAGATTTATCCCAATATGTTATTCTGTCAAGATCCCTTTGGATTCAAACTCTCTAGGGATTCATGCCATTTATTGCTTTATCTAAGTCATTGGTGAAGATATTAAATAGCATAGGACCAAGTACAAAGTCCTAGGGCACCCCTAGTCCTATCCCTGGTGGCTATTTTGTCTTTTTGGTATCACTGTTGGAAACTTCCTTTCCTCCCTTTTGTTCTCCTCATAGCTGTCTGATAGTTCCTTCTCAGTCTCCTTGGTTGGTTCTTACTCTAGGTCATGTCCACTAATTGTGTTCTCCAAGGTTCTTTCCTTGGTTGTCTTCTGTTCTCTCTCTATACTATTTCTCTTGATGATCCTATTAACTCTCATTAAATTATCATCTTCATCTAGATGATTCTCAGATATCTTTATCTAACCTTTACCTCTCTCCTGACCTCCACTCTTATGTCACCAGCTCTCAACTGAGCATCTTGAATTGGATATCTTATAAACATCTGAAATTTAACCTGTCCAAAAACTAAACTCATCTTTCTCCTCAAACCTTAAATATTAGCTCTATGTCCCAGATCAAGCACTTTAACCTCTCTGGGCTTTAGTTTCCTCATCTGTAAATGATGGGGTTGTATTTGATAACTTCTAAGGACCCTTCAGGTCATAAGCTTATGATCCTATGCAGCCTGTCCATTCCCGTATAGCCCCTAGCTTTCTGCTATGTGGTTAGGGGAAAATGGGTTAAGCAAATTAACATATCCACACTAATGGTACCCCTTCTAGCTACCACAATTCAAATCCTTTAGCCCAGTGAGTAGGTATTTAACTAATAATATGACTAGACAAGTAATAAGAATTAAAGGGATGGGTAGGTAAAAAGATTGTAGAGAGTTTTGGAGACCAAGATGCAGAGTTAACCAGTAGAGCAAGGGACTGGCATAATTATAAAAAGGTTGTTTGTAGGAGATTAATCTGGTGATTTATCTGGGTATGAGATAGAGTTGAGGGGAGAGTATAGCTGGACAACAGCTGCAGTCATCAAGGAATGGGATTAGAAGGGATTTTGCAGCCAAAGAGACCATAGATGAGTCTTAGTGTAACAGGAAAAAACTCAGAGGTGAAGCCAAGATTCCTAGATTGGGTAAATGTATGAACAGCATTGTCATTAGTAGAAATAATGATAATGGTAATAATAGGTTTCAAGGCACTTTGCAAATATTAGTTCATTTTGTTCTTATAGCAATTGTGAGAAGTAGGTATTATTATTATGCTCATTTTTTAGAAGAGGAAACTGAGTTTGATAGCTATTAAATGACTTGCCCAGAGTCACACAGCTAGTAAGTACTTGAGACAGTAAATATTTGAACCTTGGTCTTTCCAATTCCGGGTCAAGTGTTCTATCTTCTGTGCCACATAGTTGTTTGGTTGGGAAGTTAATGAGAGTTTCTATTCTCCAACTTATTTGTCCTATGTCTTCTTCTTCCATTCATTGTACTTCTGTTTGTGGTTTAGTTAGATATGCATTCAGTTGTGTTCTTTTCATGTCAGGAAGAATAAAGATCATCAAATATACCCCTGCTGAATACACCTTCTCACAGTCCTTAACACAACGCTGCAAGACATGATGTCTCAGAACTTCCTTTCAGGGCTCTCCTGAGCGCAGTAGCCCAATGCTTCACACATAGTAGATGTTTAATAAATATTGACAAAACTGAATTTCTCAACTATACTTGTCATACTCCGTAAGACATTAATTAGAAAAGTTCTCAACTAGATTTCCCGTTCTTTTTTTTTTTCCACAGGGGCTTTATACTTTTATTTTTTAAAATTGATTTGTTCATTTACTTTTAGTTTATAAGATTCAGTTCCACAATCCCTTGAGTTTCAAATTTTCTCCCCTCCCTCCCCCAGCCATGATGGCATGCAATCAAGTATAGGATCTGCAAATACTTTCACACTGGACATTAGTCTGGTTGTATAGAAGAGTGGTAACTGATGGAGTGAACAATGGGAAAAAAGAAAGAAAACCAAACAAGAAAAAGAACAATAACATGTAGATTGCTTCAGTCTCCATTTGAACTCTGTTCTTTCTAGATCTTTCTCTGAATGTAGACATCTCCTTCCATCCTGAGACTTGTAGAGTTGTCTTATAACTGTGCATTGCTGAGAAAAATCCAGTTTATCAAAGTTGGTCATCACAATACAATGTGTCTGTGATTGTGTACAAATTTTTCTTGGTTCTGCTCTTTTCACTTAGCATCAGTTTGTATAAGCCTCTCCAGGTAAATATGAAGTCCATCTCCTCCCCATTTCTTATAGCACAATAGTATTCCATTACATTCATATACCAC
>CM053584.1:95265999-95322316 GCA_028627135.1 Pseudochirops cupreus
GTTCCAGATTGCTCTCCAGAATGGTTGAATCAGTTCACAGATCCACCAACAATGCATTAGTGTTCCAATTTTTCCACATCTTCTCCAGCATTTGTCATTTTCCTGTTTTGTCATCTTAGCCAATCTTGCTGGTGAGATGTGGTACCTCAAAGTTGTTTTGATTTGCATTTCTCAAATCAATAGTTATTTAGAGCATTTTTTCATATGCTTATAGATATCTTTAATTTCTACCTCTGAAAATTGCCTGTTCATATCCTTTGACCGTTTGCCAATTGGGGAATGACTTGTATTCTTATAGATTTGACAATTCCCTTATATTTTAGAAATGAGGCCTTTATCAGAGACACTGGTTGTAAAAATTCTTTCCCAATTTCCCACTTCCCTCTTGATCTTGGTTACATTGGCTTTGTTTGTACAGAAACTTTTAAATTTAATGTAATCAAGATTATATTGCATTTTATAATGCTCTCTAACTCTTCTTTGGTCATAAAGTCTTCCCTACTCCATAAATCTGACAGGTAAACTATTCCTTGCTTCCCCAGATTATGTATAGTATCAGCCTTTATACCTAGATCATGCACCCATTTAGACTTGATTTTGGTGTACAGTGTTAGATGATGGTCTATGCCCAGTTTCTGCCATGCTATATTCCAATTCTCCTAGCAGTTTTTGTCAAATAGTGAGTTTTTATCTCAAAAACTAGGGTCTTTGGGCTTATCAAACAGTATATTACTATAATCATTGGGTACCGAGTCATTTGTACCCAATCTATTCCACTGATCCACTACTCTATTCCTCAGCCAGTACCAAGTAGTTTTGATGACTGCTGCTTTTTAATACAGATTAAAATCTTGTATGGCTAGGCCACCTTCCCTAGCATTTTTTTTCATTAATTGACTTGATATTCTGGACCTTTTGTTCTTCCAAATGAATTTTGTCACTATTTTTTCTAGCTCTATAAAGTAATTTTTTGGTAGATTGATTGGTATGGCACTAAATATGTAATTTAATTTAGGTAAAATTGTCACTTTTATTATATTAACTCGACCCAGCCAAGAGCAATTGATGTTTTTCCAATTAGTTAGATCTGATTTTATTTGTGTGAAAAGTGTTTTGTAGTTGTGTTCATATAGGTACTGGGTTTAGATTTTAAGTTCTTGAGGTTAGGATAGGTGCCTTCTACCTCTGTGTATTTCTCACAGGACCTATAAACAACAGAGTTCTATATGGGGTATGATAGATTAAAATGAGTTTACCCCAAAATCTCTTTGTATGAATAATTTTAGAACGCCTCAGTACTTAATGAAATTGGCATGAAGAGAGCAATGAAACATTACTATTTCCATGCCATGTGTGACACAACATTATCCATTCCTGTGCTGTACCAAACAGAGGTCGCTATCAGAAATGCAACAAGAATTTCTCAAATTCCTGCTCCATGTGCCAGACACTGTGCTAAGAGCTGGGGAATATAAAGAAAGTAAAAAAGTAAAAAAAAAATTCTCTACCCTCAAGGAAAAGAGTTCACGTTATAATGAGGGAAGCCATAAACATTTAAGATCACATATATATATATATATATATGTATGTAACACACACACACACACACAAACACACATACACTGTAAATGGGAGATTCTCAGAGGCAAGGCATTAGCAGTGAGGGCAGGAGAGTGGACCAGGAAAGGCCTCACAGGAGCTCAGATTTAAGATGAATCTTGAAAGAATCCAGGGAAGCCTGGAGGCAGAGGTGAGTAGGGAGAGAATCTTAGACATGGGGATTGTGTGGTTTAATTGTAGAGGACATAGAGGAAAGTATAAAACATATGGCAAAGCAGGAAAGGTTCAGGTTGTGAAGGGCTTTTAAAGCCAAATGAAGGATTTTATATTTGATCCTGGAGGTAATAGGGAGTCATTGGAGTTATTGAGTAGGAAGGTGACATAGGAAGATCATTTTGGTACCTGAGTGGAAGATACTGGAGTGGGAAGAGATTTGAGTAGTAAGACCAACCAGGAGCCATGAGATGTTGAAGGCTTGTGTCAGGGAGGCAGTTGTGTGAGTAGAAAGAAAGTGTGTGTGTGTGTGTGTGTGTGTGTGTGTGTGTGTGTGTGTATGTGTGTGTGTGTGTTTATATATGTCTATATAATAGTATATAATATAATAATTATATATGTGTACACACACACATATATATGTATGCATACATATAATGTTGTGAAGGTAGAAATGACAAGATTTGAAAGTGGATTAGATATAATAGGAGAGGGGTTCAAGATGATACCTAAATGACTGGGAAGATGGAAGTTTCCTTACCAGTAACAGGGAATTTCCTAAGGGGGACCGAGACACCAAATAACTTTTTCTGCCCCTCTACTAACACCACTATAGTCCTCATCCCCTTTTCTGAATTTAACTCAATTCAATCACTTTCTTTGGGTATGGCATTGCTTATGTTTCAGAGAAAACCATGAGGAATAAAATATAGTTGATGCACACAAGGGATGTCTAGGAGCAGAGATGATATGGGTGTAAACGTAATGCAAAGTAGAGTGTGCCATGTGTTCAAGAAGGGTACAAGGTACCATGAGAGATCTGAACAGAGATCCCAAGGAAACTTAGTAATGGTGTTCATCAAAGGATGGCCTTTGGAGTAGTACTTTAGAGTAAGGGATTATGAAGATTGTACTCATCTTGTCATTGTCCCAAAATTCACATAAAGCAATTCACAATGTGTCTATAACTGACACTTTATTTGATGGGCAACTTCTAATAACCCTGTCCTTTTATAATTATCTGAAAACCATCTTCTTTGATAATTATCTACAATTTGTGCTTGAATAGTTGTCTGTAATATATGTCCTTGGATAATTATTTAAGGTAGTCAGTGGTAAGGGTGCCCATGCCTTTCCATTACATATGTAAATAGGTGCACATAAACAACAATTTCCATTTTGCTGTCTCTTGTTTTGCCAGATTTCCAAACACAGAATATAGAAAAGCTTCAGTGTATTTGCTATGAGTGTGTCCCTTGGTGCTAACACTGGTATAGTCAATTCGTAATAATTGTGCTGTTATTGTCATTTTTAAAGCATAGCTATCCATTCTGTCATAGAAACAGGTCCAGAATATGAGAAATAGAATTCTATGGGTATTCTCCATAGTATGGATTACACACACACAAGTAGAACAAATAGGCAAAGAAAGAATCTAATAAATCAATGAAGAGTGACTGATCTGTCTTTAGTTTATTAGACTGCATTCAGATACATAAATTCGGTATCATTTCAGGATAAAGAGGACTTTGATTTAATGGAATTGTCCCTTGGGCTTAGGCAGCGATACATACTCAAACTTATGTATTAAACATGATTTTGATTTTAGGAATACAATCAGAGGAAAAGTACAACATCTGGTGTTATAGAAACAATAAATAGAATAGAAAAAAGCAGAATGAATGTATGTATTTGTGAGAAACTTTTCTTTCACCATTCATCCAAAACAGTCCAGTCCGCTGTGTAAGCCCTATGAATACAATGACAAAACAAAACAAACTGAAACAAGACAGATCCTGTTCACAAGGAACTTACATTCTCCTGGACCATTAATTAATCTT
Organism: Pseudochirops cupreus; assembly: GCA_028627135.1. Lineage (NCBI taxonomy): Eukaryota > Metazoa > Chordata > Mammalia > Diprotodontia > Pseudocheiridae > Pseudochirops > Pseudochirops cupreus. Next base: position 95,269,614 of record CM053584.1, read on the forward strand.
CTAATATTTGCAAAGTATTTTGCTTCTGCATAAAGAATGAAATAAATGCCAGCATTTCCAGCACTATTCCATTCACTAGTCTGAATAATATTTAATCAGAAATGAAAAGCTAGTTGGAAGCAATTCTACTTTGACTGCTTTTGAGTAGAATTGGTACCCCTATACAGATCATCAGGTGGTACAGAGTCTGGGCCTAAAGTCTCAAATTTAGTCTTGGACTCTTACTATCTTTCTGACCTCTGACAAGTCACTTAACCTCTCTTCAGTTATATCCATTTTATAGATGATGAAACTAACACAGATAAGAAGTTAAGTGACTTGCCCAGGGTAACACAGCTAATAAGTGCCAGAAATGGAATTTGAATCCAGGTCTTCCTGACTTCAGGAAGCACTTTCTCTACTATACCACTGCACTCAGTTTAAAAGAAGAGGAGATGTTAGATGGAAATTCATGTTAAAAAACCTTGGGGACAATTACCTCAGTCGTTAGAATGTGAGACTTAGCATCTTAGCACAGTGTCTGACATATTGTATATGTTTTATAAATGCATATTGACTTATTTACTTACTATATCTTTAAAGGACTTTAAGCTCAGTATGACAATGTGCTATCAAATATCCTGTATTCTGTGTGTGTGTGTGTGTGTGTGTGTTTGTGTGTATGTGTGTGTGTATGTGTGTGTGTGTTGACAGTGTGCCAGTATAATCTCAGGCTACAGTGGCAAAGGAGGTGGCAATCCTAATGTACTCTGCTCCAGTCAGACTTGGATTTAAAATATTTCATTCATTTGGGTGAACAACATTTTAGAAGAAATGCAGAGGAACTTAAATACAACTAAAGAATGACTTGGATGTGAAATTGGAGAGTTAATAGCCCAGACTTTTGTCTCCCTCTGTGAAGGGGAAACATGGCCAGAACAGTTAGCTATGACTGGTAGACACATGGGACCACCTGAACGTTCCTTCTTTCAGACTTGAATGTAATTGGATATGTCTGTTCAGGCCCAGGAATTTATTTGCCTCTGATTGATGCTCTTGGCTATTTGCCAGTTTCCCTTTGTATATCTCAAAGGAAAGCCATACTCTAAGCTACTGGTTTGGATAAAGCTGAATTTCTGGGAACTGTTATTACATGTGGGATCTCATTTCTCTGGGACAGACTAGAATGGGTCAGAACAGTTAGCAGTGAAACAGACCAAAATGCAAATATCAAATATCTTTTGTTTTTTAATGAGTATGTCCATGATTGGTTCATTTTGCTTAATAAACCTTGTAGTTAGATCAGTTTAAAGTTGCTGTGGCATATAAACCTCAAATCCAACTTGTCCCAATTTTAGTTCCTCATCTTTCCCACATTCTAAACCTGGAGCCTCCTTTTAACTTGTTAATTTTAATTGATAGTACCAAAATCTTCCCAATCACTCAGGCATTCTTGGAGCCAACTTTTAGGATTCTCGTTTGCTGATGTCTAACATCTAGTCAGTTGCAAAACTCTATTAATGTTAAATCTATAATTTAACTCAAATCGGGCCCCACATCTGTACTTCTACTGCCATCCTCTATTTAAAGCCCTCACTACCTTTCACCTGGATTATTATAATAGTCTCCTAACCAGTCCTCCTGCAATAGCCAGCCTCTCCTTTCTCTAGTCTATCCTTCATTCTAATGCACAAATTTGATCATATCACTAATCTGCTCTTAAAAACCTCAGTGATTTCCGATTGCTTACTGGGTAAAATTCACATTATTTAGCTTGACATTAACCTTAGTTTATTATTGGTGAAAACTCATCATCCTGCAAAATCCCATCAGTCAGTACTCCACCTCAGCACCACCCACTTTCCCTTTGATTGGATGGTGGAGCTATGAATTCTAAAGCCTCTATTTGTCATGTCTTCTTTAGAGGACTTCTTTGATTCCATACAGAACCTCTCATCACTTTGTTGAAGCTCTTCTGCATACTTAAGTAATTTAAAATCATGTAGTAATTTTTTGATGTCTCATCCCACTACTACTTTGTAAGGTCTTTGAAGGACAGACTTATGTTATTTATTTATCTTAAGGTATTAAGAACTTAATACAGTATGTAGCATAAAATAGATATTGTATGTTCATTGAATTAAATTGAGCAGGCAGAGATGGTGAGTAGAGGGGATGAATTTTAGGAATAGTGAACAGCATGAGTAAATACATAAATGTAGGAGAGGATAGGGCATGTTTGGGAAAGTGAAGAGTCTCAGTGTGGCAGGAGCATTGGTAATAATGATGATGGTGATGATGATAAGCATTTATATAGCACTTTTATCTTGTTTTATCCTTACAATGACCTTGATGCTATTTTTCTACTCATTTTGAAGATGAGGAAACTGAGGCAGAGGTTAAGTGACTTGACCAGGATCACACCACTGGTAATTTTCTAAGAAAAGATTTGAACTCAAGTCTTCCTGACTCTAGGTATACCTATCCACTTAGGTTCTTCTCATAGAGCAGATTAAAGCTTTGATAGTAATGTAAAACAAGTCAGGAAATGTGGGCTGTGACTAGATTGTGGAGAGATTTGAATGGACAATTCAAGGGATTTGAATTTTCTAGTAGTAGGGAGCAACTGAAGCTTTTGAACAAGAAATTGTTATTATCAGAGCAATGTTCTAGGGCAATTAATCCAGGGGCTACTTTTAGATGGATTGGCAGCTGGACTTAGATATGGTGCCAAGGGTTTTTTAGCCCTTCACAGTCTGAACTCAAATAAGTCACAGTTGAAATAGAAATTCTGGTAAAGAAAAGAGACTGTTTTGACTGGAAAGAACAAGGGAGGCATTAGCAGTATTTGGCATGATATTTTCCTTCCCCGAATCTGTGCTGTTTTCATCTTGGGCATAAATAAACTGTGGTTTATTTATTTATGTATTTATTTATTACATGCATGAATTGGCATAACAGATTTTATCAAAAAATATATTCAAGCAGAAAATGTGGTGAGCCCCACCTGTAGCAAGAGCAAAGGATGAGTAGTGGATAGATAGTTCATGTGCTACACCCAAAGAATGTCAAGAAATCAAGTGAAAATCTCTCAGCAGGCTGGGTAGAGGGTGCCTCTGGCAGATTTCTAGGAGAACATGGACCACAATTGAGCAGGATGAGAAGGCATGAATGAGTTTCAAGGAGGGATTGTGTAGATGACATCATGGCCCCATTTAAATTCTGATTACTTCATTAAAGCTGAATATACTTGTTTATCTCATTTTAGCAGAGAGAGTAGAGAGAGAAAGTAGAGACTGTTACTATAATTTGAAAATAGAGAGACTCTTACTCCTACTATATTTGCAAAAAAAGAACAATGAAGGCTACTTTCTGCATACTATTGTGTACTTTGATCATGGCTTTCCATTTTAATGTAATTGTTGTAAAAATGTTGATGAAAATTCAGGCTCTTAAAAAACAGAAGTGTAAATGTATTAATCAATCAATTGACAAGCATTTAATCATGCAAATTCTATGTGCCAGGAACCATGCTGGGTGCTGGGATCTGCTCGGTGTGTCCTGCAGAGCTGGCAGAGAGAAGTTAATGTCAACTAGGGAATCTCTCTTTGGGCCTGGCCTAGTCAATACTTTTATCAATGATTTGGATGAGAGCATACCACACTTATTGCAAAGACATATACAATGTGACATAAAATTGGGAGACATAGTTATTAGGTTGGTGACAGTTGGCAATCAAAAACATCTTAATAAGCTAAAACAACAGACAATCTAAGAAGATAAAGTTTGATCAGGCAAATTGATCTTCATGGAAAATGTAAACTGCAAAAGTGCAGGATGAGGAAGATTTGCCTATTTTTTCCTATGTAAATACCTTGGAATTGTAGTATGCCACAAATTCAATACAAGTCACTGGTGTGATATGATAGATAAAGAAGTTAATGCAAATTTAGGCTTCATGAAGAAAAGAATATAGTAATCTTGCTGTACTTTACCTTTATCAAACCTGGAGAAAAACATATATTTCCAAGATTTAAAAAAAAAAGGGTGTGGGTGTGGGTGTAAAGAAGCAAACTATACTTTGACTTAATTTTCTGGTGCAGTGCTAGAATATATTATCAAAGGGATGGTAGAATACAACTGGCAAAAAAAAAGCAGGTGGAATATTATAAAAATCCAGGCAAGCCAAACTAGCCCAATGTCTTTACTTAAAGTGATTGCCAGACTTCAACATCTAGATTAGGACAATGTTGTAGATACAATTTACCTTGATTATAGCAAAGCCTTCAACTAAATTCCTATTCTTGTGGAAAAAAATGGAGAGATATAAATGAGACAGTAGCATTACCAGGTGGCTTAGGAAGTGATTGACTGGCTGGACCCAAAGATTTGCCTTCATAGTTCAATGTCAATTTGGATAGAATCCCCAGTGAATTGTCCCAGGGATCTGTGCCTGGTCTCGTACTGTTTACTGTTTTCATCATGGCTTGAACAAGATATAAATGTCATGCTTATCAAACTTTCAAGTGATATAAAGCTGGGCAGAATTACTTAGGTAATTAATAGTCCCCATAAAGATCCCGATAGTTTAGGGCATTGGGTTGGAGTCAATGTGATAAAATTCAATAGGAATAAATGTAAATTCTTACACTTCAGTTCAAAAGGTTACCCTTACAAATACAGGTTGGGAATAGTTCAGTTGGACAGAAGTTTATCTGAAAAAAAAACCTAGTAGATTACAAAATCCATGTGAATCAAAAGTTTAATGTGATAGAAAAGAAAGAAATTACAATTTTAGCCTGCATTTAGGAAACAAATGCTCAAGACTAGTCTATTTTGTCCCAGGTCAACCAGTTAGAAGATGGTGAAGATCATATGATATGAGAATCTCTTGAAGAGATCAGGAAGGTTTAGCCTAGAAAAAAGAAGATTTAGGTTTGGTATGATAGCTGTGGTGAAGTGTTTAAAGTGTTGTAATATGAATATGGGGTTAGAATCATTCTGCTTGATCCTGGAGGGCAAAATTAGGAATAATTTTAAAGTCACAGAGAAGCAAGACTGTTGGGTTACATGAGCCACAAGATGGAGAACTATACATTTCCTATGATCCCTGTGACCTCTCCAAAACAGAAATCATGCTATTTCTATGATCCAGGATACCCAGAATTCAATAGAAGTTTACTCTCCCCCCAAAATTCCCCCACCAAAAAAATCCGACATGAACTGATGCTCAGAGATGCCTATGGCCCACACTACTAACAACAAGGTCATACTAGCAGACCCAAGTATCAGGCACATGGTTTAAGGAATGCAACAAAACTCAATCCCTCACTGGTCCCTTCCTCCATCTTTTCAGTGCCATAGGCAGTCAGACTGTGGAAGATTGTATGGGCAGCAATAGAGAGTGCTATAGGTGGCATTAGCCTTTTTTAGGAACAAATGGCTGCTGGGAGGCCACAATCCTGTAGCACCATTGCTGCAAAGCTCTGAACTGCTGTGGTCAAGGCAGACCACCCTAGAACACCAAAGTGGCAGCTCTCTAAACTGTCTAGAGAGAATGAAGCAGGTTACCAGGAGAGGACATCATGAATGTCAATGTGTGTGTGCGTGCATATGTGTATGTGTGCATGTGTGTGTATTGTGTAGCTGAACTGGGAGGAGCCATGAATTGGGAGAGAGGCCCAGCCCTAGAGAAGAGCAGAAGGACTTTTGGAGAGCAGCATCCAGCATTGTGGAGCCTGAGTTGCTGAGAGAAAGACTGCTGAGAGCCCATTGGAGCTGCCCAGGACTTTTGAGAACTGCCAAGAACTGAGGAGGCATGGCTAATGATGCCAGTATTTTGTCTGTCTGTTTTGATGTTGTTTTGCCAGATTCACCTGATAGTGAAAGACAGTGCTGCTGTTGTAGAGGTCCTGGAACATGGTTGTTGGTTCAGAAGCCCTGAAGGAAGATTTTCTTGTGGTACCTGCACAGAAATCCTGGAAGAAGGCCTTGCTGATGTTTTCAGGGGTTCTGGGACTGTTCTACAGGCAGAGAGTGACTTGATGAGAATACTGGCTATGGCTTTTTTGAGCCTTGTCTCCCCAGGAACTGAGATTGCTGAGGGTTTGCCTTGAGTGAAGATGAAAGAAGGCCCTTTCCTTAGGTATTCAATGCTGAGCTTAACTTTGTTGTAACTTAAGGGTGGATGGCCTTTTGTGTTCTCCTGCTGCTTTTGAGATTCAGGGGTGGAAAGTCTTTGAGTTTTTTGTGCTCTGTGATTGACCAAATGAATGTACTTTGTTTATGGTTGGAGACTAATCTCCATTTGAGAAGAGACTTTTGACTGACTAAATGAATGTACTGTCTAGGAGTGGAGTAGTACCTGGATTGAATTGAGAACTTACTTGCTAAAGGAACAAGTTACACTGTATTTTGACTTTCTCTATTCTGTGAATGTTTGCTGAATAAATGGGGTTTACTATGCTGGTAATCCAATCCTTGGAAGTTGCCTTTGCTTGGCATTACAACAAGCCAAAATCAAAGCAAAACGAACAAACAAAAGAAATGAAAAGCATAATCAGAACATATTATGTACAGTTATATATTAACCAAACTGAGCATACAAAAGAAAAAGAGTAATACCTTCAAAAATATAAAATACCCCAACTTTCAGAAGACCAATTATAATATCAGAAAAGGAAATATATCTAGCTGTAAGGGACTTATCAAAGAAAAAAAATCTCTTCTTTCTGATGGATTCATAGGATAATTCTATCAAACTTTTGGAGAATGGTTAGTGCCCACACTACACAAATTGTTCTCAAAAATTGCAAAAGTAAGTACTAAATCAGAAGCCTTCTATCAAGCAAATATAGTTCTAATACCCAAATGAGGTAAATATAAAACAGAAAGAAAACTATAGACCAGTATCATTAATGAACATTGACTCAAAAATGTTAAACAAAAGTCTGTCAGACTACCGTTATTTATTTAAGAAATCATTCATTATGACCAAGTTTGATTGGATGCCAGAATGGTTCAACATTAAGAATTCAGTATAATTAATCGTATCAAAATACATTTAAAACCACCCAACTCTATCAATAGATGCAGAAAAAGCCTTTGACACAAAAGTATAACATACCTTTGTGCTAAAAATCTCACAATGTATAGGCATTAAGGTGCCTTTTTTAATATTACAAAAAACATCTATCTAAAACCACAAGCAAGCATAATGTTCAATGAGGATTCACCAGAATGTTTTCCAATAAACATGGAAGTGAAGCAAGAATTTCTACTCTACACTTTTATTTGATATACTTTTCAATATATTAGTAACAGCGCTAAGATAAGAGAAAGAAACTAAAGACATAAAGATAGATAAAGAGGAGATAAAACGATTGCTCTTTTCTGGGTGATGTGATATTTTACTTGGGAATGAGCAAAGAAACTTTGAGATAATTAATATATTCAGCAAAATTGTGGGCTATGAAATAAATCCTCAAAAAATCAAGAGCATCTTTGTATAAGGATAACAAAACACAAGGAGCAATAATAGAAAGGGAATCCCATTCCAAATAACCAAAAAAATGCATAACATATCTGGAGATTGACCTACCAAAGCACACAATAGACTTATATAGATTCAGTTACAAAGTAGTCCTTAAAAAAAATAGCTGGAGAAATACTTAATTATTATATTATTATACATAATTAAATTAAATTATTATATATAATTAAAATGACAATACTATCAAAATTAATTTATACTTTTTATTCTACACCAATCATATTGCTAAGGGAATACTTACAGAACTTGATAAAATAATAACAAAATTCATTTGGAAAAACAAAATATCTTGAATAACAAGGGAAATGATGAAAAGGGGCAACAAACTGTACTTCCAGACTTCAAACTACAATATGAAACAGCAGTTACCAACATCATCTGATAATGGTTAAGAGATTGAGAGATAGATCAATGCAACAGACTAAACAAGGGAGAATCAACAACAATACAACTCAACAGACCTGTGTTTGCCATAGTGGAAGACAAATTACCTTCCTAAGAAAACCCCGTTTGTAGAGGTGGGAGCTTGACACGTGTTACATATTTCATGTGTATTTGGACTTTTTCGATGTATTGATCAGTTGTGCTGACTTAATTTTCCTTCTCTAAAAAAAATACTACTTGTTCTATGAGATGGTTCTTTGGGAGAAGGAGGAGAAGGGATACTTGGTATAATTATATAATTATGGTGATTTAAGAAAGAGAAGATAGCATTCAAAAAGCATCTTAAAAATAAAATAAAGCAACAGAGAATCGGGTTTAGCCTTAATGTTAACAAATATCCTAACAATTACAGCCATCGGAAGGTGCAAACCTGGGTAGTTTCCCTTTGATTAGCGATCTTCAGGTGCAGTGAGAGCTGAATGACTATTAAAACTTAGAATTTTTGCTGATTTTTTTTTTTTTTGCTACAGAGTCATTTCCTGATATCTACTTCCTTTTTGAATTGAACATTTCCTTGTAAAAAGGAAAACCAATCAAAGAAAACTGACTGTTAAAATGCTGATAAATGGATAGAGTATACAACATTGTGCTCTCAACATGTTGGCCATACAATGATTAATTGGAGAAACTGGGCATATTTAATCTGAAGAAGAGAAAACATGGAAAAAATATGATCACTTCCTTTAAGGATTTCAAAGACTGTCATATGGAAGAGGCTGAGATTTGTTCAAATGAGATATTTGTAAAGTGCTTAGCATGGTTCCTGGCACATAGAGAGGTGCCATATAAGTACTTATTCCCTTTCCTTCTTCTTGCTTAACCTCAGATGACTGAACTGGGAGGAGATTGTGAAGAGGTAGATTTCAGTTTTGGAAAGACAACCTTCACAATAATTAGGACTACCCCAAACAGGAGTGGACAGCTTCAGCAGCTAGTGGAAGCTTCTCCATCATATGAAAGCTCAGGTGTGAGTGAAGGCTAAACGACTCCTTCCAACCTTGAGTTACTATGATTTCTTTCAATCAGCTAATTACAATGAACTGAGGTTCTGGCTTATAGTCCTTTTACATTGGTCATGTAGCTCATACTTTTCTAAAGTTCTCCATCCTTTGTTAATTAACCTGGGCTACTGTTCCATCCCAGGTGACAGCAAGGGATCTTTGAAGTGACAATCCATGTGATCCCTGGGCTGCTGAGATGCCTGCCATCTTCCACTCATACCTGTGAGTCTTTGCATTTCAGCAACACCACAGACTGGCCTATTGTTCTCTAACCCAAACTGCTCTTCTTTCTGGTTTATAAAATGTCTTTGTACTCAGTGGAGAGGAATGACCTCAGGAGATTATTAATGGGAATACTGAGCAATTCACCTCTACATCAGAAGCTTAAACACAGTTCTTTTTAAAGAGGTCCCAGGGACTGTTGAGCACCCCAGGCCATTGCAAGTGACCTATTCTTGGAGAAGAGACACAGCTCTGCTCTGTTGTTGGGACCATGGCTGCACCAGGGATTTTCAACTTATTCCAGGGGTCTCAAAGATGCTGCAGTCTCTCTCTAGGCAGCTTGGGTTTCATGGACTAAATATTAGTTGGAAGCAATTGATTTTCCTAGAGATTGCTAGCTTTCTGAATAGTACGCTTAAGCTTGCTGTGGAGGGGAATTCATTAGCAGGGGTTTATTTCTGTTCTTTCTATCTGAGGACAAAGCCTGTAAGTTCTGCATCAAGGTAGCTGGCATGTTGTTCTATAAATAGCAAACGATAATGCAAACCATAAAAAAATTATGTGGAGACAAGGAAAGTATTACCTGGCAGGGGAATTTTTTCATGTTTAGAAGAGAGAGCTTTCTTTGGTCTTTTTCCATACAAACAAATCAGGGCTCATTAAGAAGGAAAATTCACAGACCACTAGGACCTCTGATGGCTTTTCATTTCTTCATCTTTCTTAGTATCTTCCTCCCACCCAGTTTCCTTTTTCTTCGACCTTCCCTGAAGTAGATTGCTATCCCTGAAACCATACTCTTGGATTCTTAATTTAAGTATAGGGCTCACAATTCCAATGGATGGAACATTAATAATTGGATTGCTTTTGCTAACTGATTTAATGAGGCCCCTTTAGCAGAGTAGAAGGAGCACTTTATCTGGAGCAAGACACACCTCACTTGAAAGCTTGTCTCAGTCTTTTACTAGCCAGGTGACATTGGCCAAGTCATTTAATCACTCTAAGTCTTTACATCATCTGTAACTTGGGGATGATAATACTTCCAATATCTCCCTTGTAGAAGGGTGACTTGAAATAATCATTGCACAGGCAACATGATGTGGTAGACAGAAGGCTGGACTTGGAGCCTGGAGAACCTGGGTTCAGATCTCAACTCTGACACTGAACAAGTCAATCTCCCTATGCCTCAGTTTCCTTATTTGTAAAATGAAGCTAATAATAGCACTTACCCTATGTGGATAAAATACAGAAATATACAGGTGTCTCTAAAGTCTGGATACATAGGAAATCTCATTAGCTATGCATATTTTCAAGAAATGAAATTTTCAACATTTTATTTAATTAGCACAAATTTTAGCTATGACAATTTCATATGGAATAAAAGCTTCCATTAGCTATTGGGGACTATTTTCTATATTAATGAGATTGATTAAATTAAATTAATTAATAAGACTTTCTGTGTGTCTCCTATGTCTTCCTATGAAATCTCATTTATGCTAATTAAATAAAAATGTTGAAAATTTCATTCATTTCGTTTCTTGAAAACATGCATAATGAGATTTCCTATGTGTCCAGACTTTAGGGACACCCTTGTATGTAACGTTATCTGCAAATTTTAATAAGTATGAATTCATTGTTATAAATCACTATATACATTAGTTATTAAAGGATATTATAAATGAATTGTGATATTTTACTTTATCAGATTATATATGAGTAGACAAGAAACTTTGTTCTGCTAGGTAATGCCATGGGTAGAGCATGAGGCTTAGAGTCAGGAAGACTCAAGTTCAAATATAGTCTTATATACTTGATAGCTATGTGATCCTGGGCACATCATATTTAACCTCTATCTGCCTCAGTTCTTCAACTGTAAAATGGAGATAAAGACAACACATACCTTCCAGGGTTATTGTTAGGATAAAAATGAGATAAAATATCTGTCATGTAATAGGCATGTAATAAATGCTTTGCTTCTTTCCTTCCCCGTTCTTATCATTTCAAAGTGTCTGTAGATCATTATCTCTGCATTTTATAATCACCACTAATGAAACAGCAGTGCAAGGGTTAAGATTTATTGGTGTATAGAAAGGTGTATCCCTTCTATGGCCAAAAGACACATTGACCAATAACTCATTTTACGATTAGAAATCATAAATGCACTTTTACTGATTATTGTTTTAATTCCATTGTAAATCAACTCCTTATTGAGATGACAAAGTATGAAAGCAGTTAAAATGAATTCAGTGGTGAGGTTCCTGAACTTAAAAACAACTGACATATTAAAAAATTCTCAATTATTTACCTTATTTATAGATGTGTTCTCAGCCTCTGACAGGACAGCGAGAGGTAGAATGTCATTTGCTCCCCTCTTTAGAGGGTTTTCATCCCGTTACATTTCTTATATGTGATAAAAGCTTCCATCTTCCCCCTCAGTTCAACCTTGAAGCAACAATCATGAGTTTAAGCCAGTTATTTGCAACACATTGATAATGGTCCATAGCCAGGCTGATCTAATGCTGTTAAGGGCCTTGAGCATTGATTCTTACTAATGTGAAACACTCTAAGCAGCTTTTGGTTCAACCCTGTGCAGTGGATGATGAAAGCTTCTTCAAGAAGGGAGCATGCTACACATTCTTAACATAACCTCCAGCAGTATTGATATGTAATTGTCATAAGCTTGAATATGATATCCACCATTGCTTCCAGAATCTCTTTATGTGTTGACTTCCCCCATCAGAATTAGAGAATGCTGTCTTGCTTCTTTGCTCTTGCACTCCCATCCCTTAGTGCAGTGCCTGTCACATGGTAAGCACTAAATAAATTATCTATTTATCTGTATATCTATCCATCCATCTATTCATCCATTATCCATTTATCTATCCATTCATCATCCATCTATGTAGTATGCTTGACAGCCTCATAGGTCCTGTGAGAAAATATTGTATAAAACAACTTTACTGATCATTGATCCATTGCAACTAGAGCTGATACTAATAACTAACAGAGAAGAATCATGTACTAGTGAAAAAAGTGCTAGACTTGGAGTCACCAGAGAATTGATGTAAAATCCTACCTCTGACACCAGCTGTTTGTCCCTAGGACAATTACTTTGCCTCTCTTAATATCACTTGGCTTATCTGTAAAATGGGGCTAATAATGCTTGCAGTATTATTCCAGTATGTTATCAAAATATATTAGAGACCTGGTCTTGGGATCAGGAAGACTTGGGTTCAGGTTCTGCTCCTGACAGATACTGGCTATATAACCCTAGAAAAGTCATTTTCTTATCACCATACATTACTCTCAAAAGACATTAAGTTATATACTGAATGCCAGTCTGCATGGATAGAAAGATTTTCTTTATTAGACATTCCCCATATCAATGACATCACAGGTCCTTAAAGAAAGTACTTATAGTATACTTTCTATCTCATAAGATTATTGTGAAGATTAAATGAGTTCATGAATGAAAAGTGCTTTGCCATCCACAGAGTACTACAGAAATATCAATTCTGATTATTTTATATCTTACAAAGTACTTGCTATGGCATATGAATCTGAAGACAATTCTCTGGAGTGATAATATAGGTATTATTATCCCCATTTCATGAATGAGGAATTTGTAGTTGCTCACAGAAACTGTGTATGATGTATATAAGATCAAACAGCTTGTTAAAGGTAGGACTAAAAACCAAGTGTAAGTAGCAGACTCAAAAACAGATTTTAGGATAACATGTTTCTCTCTACATAACATTGTCCCTTGTACCCATAGGCATTTATGGAAACTGATTCCAATACTACAGCATACTATGCAGTATAGGGCAGCTAGGTGATATGGTGGATAGAGCGCCTGGTCTAGAGTCAGGAAGACTGATCTTCCTGAAGACTCATCTTCCTGATTTCAAATCTGACCTCAGACACTTACTAGTTGTGTGACTCTGGGTAAGTCACGTAACCCTGTTTGCCTCAGTTTCCTCATCTATAAAATGAGCTGGAAAAGGAAATGGCAAACTTCTCCAATATCTTTGTCAAGAAAATCCCAAATGGGATCATGAAGAGTCAGATGAGACTGAAAACAAATGAACAATATGCAGTGTGCTTCAGATCAGTTCAAGTAGAATTATTAAGTGCCTATTTTGTGCCAAAGACAGAAACAAAAGTGACTTCTTGTCCTCAAGGACTTTATGTTACTCTAGCATGACATAACGTGTAAACAAATAAAGTAAGAAGAAAATGTTGAGGTGGGAGAGACTGTTTACAACTTAGTGGGATCCAAAAAGGCTTTTGACATGGGCATATGGCACCAAAAGAGAGCCTTGAAGGAAGCTGAAGGCTCCTGAGACAGAGATGAGGAGGAAGCTCATTCTAGGCATAGGGGTAAGAGGTGGGGTAGAGACTGCCTGGAAAAAGGCAGAAAGGCAGGAGATACATCTTGGGGCTCAGAGAAAGTTGTGAAAAGTTGGCCTGTTTGGATAGAACCTAGCATTCTTAAAGGAGAGTAATATGAAATAAGTCTGAAAACATAGGTGGGACTCAGATTGTGAAGGACTGGAAATCAAGGCTAAGGCGTCTGTATTTTATCCTAGAGACACTCACTGATTGAAGATTTGAGTAGGGGTGACATGGTCAAACTTGTGTCTTGGAAATGTTAATTTGTCAGCTATGTGGAGGATGGGTTGAACAGGGGAGAAAATGGATAGCTCACATTTATATAGTTAGGGTTTACAAAATACTTTACATGTTATCTGATTTTATCTTTACAAGAAACTTGGAGGTAAGTGTTAATTTTATCCACATTTTGCAGAGGAGGAAGTTTCAGAGGCATTAAGGGACTTGACTGAGGTCACATGACTGATGTTTGAGGCAGGATTCTACCCCAAGTCTTCTTGACCACAAGCTCTGTGCTTTACCTGCTATATTAATAATTGATTGTTACCACTACTTGATCTATTTCCAAAGATGATTAAGGAAAAAGGGAAAGAACCTGTATGTTCTAAAATGTTTACAGCAGCTCTCTTTGTGGTGGCAAAGAATTGGAAATTGCAGGATTGCCCATTCCTGCCGTCTGGGAAGATTGAACAAGTTGTGATATATGAATGTGATGGAACACTGTTGTGCTATCAGAAATGTTGAGCTCCCCAATCTTAGAAAAACATGGAAAGACTTGCACAAATAATGAAGAGCAAAAGGAGCAGAACCAAGAAAATACTATTTACAGTGATAGCAGTATTGTTTTAAGAAAAACTTTGAGTCAATAAGTTATTTTGTCTATTACAAATACCCAAATTAACTATACAGGACATATGAAGAAAGACACTCTCTGCATCCAGAGAAAGAACAGATAAATAGAAGTATGTATAGGTCTAAAGGTAGCCATGTCTAGGGTTAGGATGGTGGAGGGAAGGGAAGAAAAAAGAAAGAAATTTTGTTGTGTATTTGAAAAGAATAGCAAAGCTATGCACAGTAGATTTGCAGTTTCAGGTACTATTGTGCTATGTTATGAAAATGCTTGTTTTGTTCCATAAATTAAAAATAAAACAAAAAATTAAATAAGAGAGACAATTAGGATAGTTCAGTTGAGAAATGGTGAGGATCTGAACTTGGGTAATATTAGTATGAGTGTAGAGAAAGAGATGAATGCAAGAAATGTTGTAGAGATAGAACTGATAGGACTTGGAAATTGGTTAGATGACTATAATCATAATTGGAATTCTGAAGGCAAATTTAGTGAGTACAGTAGACAGACCAGACTGTGTTCTTGCAGGGCTTAAGGATGAGTGCAGTCCAAAGTTGGGGGTGATCTGACATTGTCTGTGAAGGAGATTCAGTAAGAGGCGTCTCATTCCTCCCCTCTCCACTCTGAATTTGGCAAACCCACAATCCAGATGCCTAGACTATTCTTGGGTCATATCTTTCCCTCTGCCCAACCTCTGTGGGTACATGAACTGGCATAAGATTGCAAAGTTTGAAGATGTAAATCTCTGGATTACAACCAGGAAAAAGAGTAGCCTTCCAGGAGGAAGTACCTCCAAAGCATGTTAGTACCTGGTGACAAGATCCCGGTTGTTCTACCTTGATTGTGGTCAGAGAAGACACAAGCGTAAGTAACTACAAAGTTATGAACCTATACAATGGAAGGAAGATGGAGAAGGTAATGTGCTCAACAGGAAAAAAAAAGATGTTTGGAAGAGGGTTTAAGGATTTATGGCTGAAGAGAATGAGTCCCATTTGAGACATATTGGATTTGGATGGCCAGACATCTAGATGGAGTTACTCATCAGGCAATTGGTGATGTAGGACTGCAGTTGACCTGCTGAATGGTACAAAACTCTGGGATTTTATTGTCTTGTGAAGTACCAAGATCACTTTGGCTGTTCTCAGACTTCCTTCTGATGAATTTTATATGATGAACTCCTTTGAGTTGGCCCTGCTTGCAAAACTGGTGCAAACTTGGCAAACCAAAATCTGTCATCATGACATCAGCATCAGCTCTTGCAGCTTGGAGTAGGGGTCAGCATCATGAATTGATCTTTAGCTATTGTGTAACTTGTATTGCTGGTGATTCCCCTGGCCCTGTTGGCAATGGCTCTTTGCCTGTGTTATGCACAGTGTTGCTATTAGAAGTTGTTCTTTTTTCTCCTATGCAATGGTACAGGCTTACTGGCTGGGGCTTTGTCTTGGGCCATCACAGATGCCAAATTTGATTTGGGCAAGGGACACCATTGAAGGGCTTCTTTATGAATATAAAAAGATCCCAAAACATTTGATGTAAGAAATTTTCAAAATTGTTGTTTAGAAACAATACCATACCGTACAATACAAAACAACACAAGGGGGCAGCTAGGTGGTGCAGTAGAGTGTTACACTTGGAATCAGGAAAACTTAAATTCTAATTCTGCCTCAGACAGTTATTAGCTGTGCGACTCAGGACAAATCATTTAAACTCTCTCATCTCAGTTTTCTTATCTGTAAAATAGGAATAATTATGTTTACTCAATAAAATTGTTGTGAGGGTCAAATAAAATTATATACATGAAGTGCTCTGCAAACCTTAAAGCACCTATATAAATTCTCACTATTTTATTATTATTATTATTTTTGGAATAAATCCCAATACTAAGCATACAACATGATAAGGTAGATTAAAGAATTAGGAAACACCATGTAATATCTTTAATGGCCTGGGGAAAAAAGAAGGCTTCTGGTCAAGGGTGTCATGAAGCTACACTTCATTTAAAGCAGTGGTTCTCAACCTTCCTAATGCCGCGACCCTTTAATACTTGTATGTGGGTGTATCTGCATGTGGGTGGACCCACCTGGAGATGTATAAAAGAGAGGTGTCTCAGTTCTTAACACCATCGGAAATATGTTTTTTCTGATGGTCTTAGGCAAACCTCTGTGAAAGGGTCATTTGATCCCCAAAGTGGTCATGATCCACAGGTTGAGAACCACTGATTTAAAGGATGGGTAGGAATTCAGTAAGCAAATGAAGTGAAAAAAAAAATTCATGTTCATGGAACAGTGAAAGCAAAGGCCCAAAGACAAGAAAACTCATTGTGTATTTAGAGGCAGAAAGAAGTTTAGTTTGTCTGGAGTAGAGAGCAGAGAGAATGAATATGAGACAGTTCAGTGAAAATAGGATGGCATCAGATTTGGAGGGCCTGGAATTCCTTTTTTCAGAGTCTGAACTTTACATGCTAGGCAATAGTGAACAACTGAAGATTTTAGAGGAATGATATGTCTGTCTGTCTGTCTCCCTCCCTCCCTTCTTCTATCCTTCTGTTTCTCTGTCTTTTGCTGCTTCCATTTATGTTCATTGTCCTTCATATTTGAAGAGGATCAAAATAGGACAATAACATAATTCTATCAGGATCAAGTTACAATGTGTTGACTGAGGTGATCAGACCAATACAAGTTCAGAAGGCTAGCTTTACCACAGTTTGGGTACAAATAGTCCATATGAACACTGTTGGATTTGAAGTGCTGTAATGGTAATGGAATTTCAAGATCCCTCTGTATTGGCTTGGTTTTTGGGTTGAGTGTTAAAACCCAGAACTTGTGAATCTCACTTGTGGGATGACTTGTTGACATGAAGAGAGAGGGCTGAACTGGGAGGAGGAGGTGGTGCCCTGGATTCAGAGACAAGCCCAAGCAGAAAGAGGTCAGGAGAACTTTTGGGGAGCAGTATTGTGGAGGAAGGGAGAGAGGAAAATTGCTGGGGGCCAGAGTTGCTGAGAGACTGCTGAGGACCAGTTGGAGCTGCCCAGGACTTTTGAGTACTGCCACCCAGAGCTACTGAGGACTGAAGAGGCATGGCTGTGATGCCGGTATTTTGTCTGTCTGTTTTGATGTTGTTTTGCCAGATTCATTTGCTGGTGAAGGACAGTGGTGTTGTTGCAGAGGTCCTGGAACCTTGCTGTTGGTTCAGAAACCCTGAAGGATTTTCTTGTATGTGTGCAGAAATCCTGGAAGAGGGTCTTGCTGATGTTTTCAGGGGTTCTGGGATGGTTCTGCAGGAAGAGTGAATTGATGAGAATGCTGGCAATGTATATTGTGGCTTTTTAAAGCTTTGTCTCCCCAGGAACAGAGATTGCTGAGAACCTGCCTTGAGTCAAGATGAAGAAGAGACCTCTCCTTGGATATTTAATACTGTGATGATAACCTTGTTGTGGCTTGGGGTATAAGGCCTTTGTGCTCTTCACTGTTCCTTTGAGGAGGGGCTTAGTGATAATGGATGGTATTGTAATTCAGTTGTGATCCAAGGGTGGGAAACTTTTGACTTTTTGTGCTCTGTGACTGACCAAATGAATGTACTTTGTTTATGTTTGGACACTAATCTCCATTTGAGAAGAGAGTCTTTGTGACTGACTAAATCAGTTGTACTGCGCAGGGGTGGGCTACTTTGACTTTGTACTTTGTGATTGAATTGAGATACTTTGTGATTGAATTGAGGACTTACTAAATTATTGAATTACACATGGTGAATGCTGTATTTTGATTTTCTCTGTTCTGTGCATATTTTGCCTTAATTTGTCACCGAATAAAATAGAGAGTTACTATGCTGGTATTCTGAACCTTGGAAGTTGCCTTTGCTTGGCATTAATTACAAGGGCTGATGAAGATATCCATACTTCAAGCTTCAGTTTGCCTTTTTGATGTTTATACCTGCCACCGATTGTTCCTGGTTGCACCCTCTGGGGAAAAAAAATTGAATCCCTTTTTTATATGAGAGACCTTAGAATACTTGACCACAGCTATTTTATGGCCCTGAATTTTTTCTTTCTCAGGCTAAACAGCCTCACTTCTTTCAAACAAATCCTGTATGACTTTAACTCAAGTTCCTTCACCATTCTAGTAGCCCTCCTCTGGATAGTCCTTAGCTTATCAATGTCCTTCCTAAACCATGGTACCCAGAACTGAAGACAGTACTGGAAAGGTGGTCTAAACAGTATAGAGCAGAAATGATTCATTACTTCCTTCATCCTGGAAGCCATGCCTCTCTTAATGTAGCCAAAAGCTTTTGTGGCTACGAATCATGCTGTTAACTCATATGGATATTCTAAACACCCAGATCCTTTTGTACGTTGGCCATCTCGTAACTATGAAGAGGCTTCTTTATACCAATATATGACTTTACATTTATCCCTGTTAAACTTTATTTTTGACTCCTCACTATCTCTCTCCACCCCCTTCCCCTCCATATCCCATCTGTTGCCAATGTCTGTCCATTCCACCTTTGCAATATCTCTCCAATATGTTCCCTTCTCTCCTCTGACTCCTACATTTACCACACCTGTAGCAGAGACCCTCAACACCTCACATTTTGATTATTGCAAAAAGCTGCTGATAGGGCTGCCTGCCTCAAGTTTCTCCCCATGTCGGTTCATCCTCCAATCAGTCACCAAAGTGATTTTCCTAAAGTGTAAGTCTGGTTCCTTCCTTCCTTCCTCCCTCCCTCCCTCCCTCCTTTTCTTCCTTCTTTCCTCCCTCCCTCCCTTCCTTCCTTCTTCCCTTCTTTCTTTCCTTCCTTCCTTCCTTCCTTTCCTTTTCAACATTCAGTTCTACAGTCTTTTGAGTTCCAAATTTCTGCTCCTCCCTCTGTCTCTTAATTTTCTGCAAGGTATTTTTGATGAGATGCATCATTAAATGCTTTGCTAAAGTTAAGGGAAAATTCTCCTAATCTGCCAGTAAAAGGAAAAAAAAAGGAAATAAGGTGAGTCTGGAATGTCCTGTTCTTGATGAAGTTATGCTTAATTAGCATAACTTTCTTTAAGGGATGTTTCACTAAGCATCTCTTTAGTGATATGTTCTAGAATTTTCCTAGGAGTCCAAGGGAAGTTTATTGACTTGTGGTTTATGCAGGGCTTCCTAAACTTTTTCTACTCATGATCACTTTTTTGTGTTTGAGCAGTATTTGTTGGTGTTCTGTGGCCTTTGTGTTCAGATCCAAGGCTGTAGTGAAGTTGTCCAATAATAAGCGCTGCCAGAAACATCTCTGATTCATTATACATTTGATTTTGAATTAAATAATGGTTGTTTCACCTTCAGGAACCTTTTATTGTTGCCAGATTTTTCATGACCCCCTATGGGGTCACTACCCACAGTTTAAGAAGCATTGGACTTTATAGGACCTTTCTAAATGGGCACATAAGCCTTCTTCCCCCAGCATGGTGCTTCACCTGTTCTCCACGATCTTTTAAATATCACTGACAATGTCTCAGCAGTCCCATCCTCCATCTTTTCCAATATTTCTGAGATTTGGTTTATGATGGCCAGGGGACTTGAACTCATCGAGGGCAGTTACCTTGCTCACCCCATATCCTCTAGGCTAGAGGATGAGGGCTTTTTGGTACCTTTCTATTTAAACTTACTTTAGCTCCTTTTCTGAGAAAGCTTCAGTTGCTCCTCATTGTCATTAGTGTAGATGGCATAATCAGCTGTTGACATTTAACACCCTTTATAATCTGGTTCTAGTCTTTCTTTCCAGGCTGATTTTGCATAATTCTTGCACTCTGCATTCCAGCCCACATCGCACTCCATTGCCCACCTCTGTGCAGGCTATTGCCTATGCCTGAAATGTTCTCTCTTCTCTCCTATGTCTTTTTCCTTTTTTAGTTCTCTTCAAGCCTCAGCCTAAGGGCTGGCTGCTTCAAGAGGCTTATGCTCTGTCAAACTAATTTTGTATTTATTTTATCTACATACTAGAGGTTGGAAAACTGACATTCTGCGATTTGTAGTTCAGAAGGAAAAGAATTCCCTTTTAGCAATAAGAGCTATTTGCGACTACCATGATCTTTGATATGAAGGTAAACTTGAGCATTTGCTAAAGATCTTTAAGAGACATATTGTGTGTGTGTGTGTGTGTGTGTGTGTGTGTGAGAGAGAGAGAGAGAGAGACAGAGAGACAGAGAGAAGAGAGACACAGAGAGAGAGGGAGAGAGATATAGAGGGAGAGAGACACAGAGAGAGAGAGACAGAGAGAGACAGAGAGAGACAGACAGAGAGGGAGACGGGGAGAGAGAGAGAGAGAGACAGAGAGAGACAGAGAGAGAGAGAGACAGAGAGAAAGGCAGAGAGAGAGGCAGAGAGACAGAGAGAGAGAGAGAGCGGGGGAGAGAGAAAGCAAGAGAGAGCAAGAGAGCAGGAGCACGAGCAACAGACACAGAGAGATACAAACAGATTAGGGAAAGAGAAATAAGTTGTGGGGACCTCAAGAACTCAGCAGCAGCAGCAGTAGCAATAGCAATGAAATTCGGTTTCCACAGCCATTTAATGAACTGAGCTGAAAAGAGTTAGAGGTACAGAGGCTATAGACTGAAAGAGAAACTGAATGGACAGACTAAAATGAGAAAGAAAAAGGAAGGGTGAGCTGTGGCAGAGAAAAGAGAGATCCAGGAGGGCTATTGACAGCCTACAGAATCATCTCCAACTAGAAAATTGGGGCTAAGGGATGGCTAGGTGGTGCAGTGAATAGAGCACCAGCCCTGGAGTAAGGACGACCTGAGTTCAAATTTGGCCTCTCAGACACTTAACACTTACTAGCCATGTGACCTTGGGCAAGTCGCTTAACCCCAATTGTCCTGCCTTTCCCCCTCCAAAAAGCAAAAAATAAAAATAAAAATAAAAGAAAATTGGGGCTAAAGTTACCGAGGTACTCATTATACTCATTGTTTCAAAGAACATATATCATATATTACACACACACACACACACACACACACACACACACACACACACACACACACGGTATTTATTAGCATTCTCTCTTCCCTTTATATCTACAGATTTAACCAGTAATATCCAATTACAAGTGGTTTTTTTTTTAAATTAAGTTTAAGCAGTTCACCACGATTCCTTCCTATGCTGCTTTATAGTATTTGTTCCAAACAGAAAATTAAGAGTACAATCACTATATCTCAGAGCCCCCTAGTTAGGAAAATTTCTAACATTTACACAGATTCCTTTCTCCAGCCCCAATTAATATTTATGCTTATCCCTAGCTAACCCCTCACCTCTTTCTGTTTGAAGCAAAATCCAGGATACAGGACACTTTTAGCAGCAGGTAAAGAATATTGGAGTTTCTGTTACTGGACAGACATGAAGAGATGAGTGCTTGCTATGTGGGAGACAATGGGTCAAGGACTGTTTAGTTGGGTGTGGGGGGTGGGTGCAGAAGGCACCTGCTCAGAGGCAAGGTGTCGGCTGAGACAGATTTTAAGTGAACATGACTGCTGAGGATACTTATTTAAATGGAAATTCTGTGGATAAATCCACCATTTAAGGAAGTACCTACAAAGTCATGGGCTCAACTGAATTTCAAAGGATGGGATAGGGGGAAAAGGGCAGATTTTTCAGTTTTTGAAGAACTGAGTATGATGTCTGGTAGCTTTACCTCATAAGACTTTGAGACAGTATAGCTATATTGCTATGAATCTAGATAGACATATATAAAGATATCTATACATGTACACTTGTATAATACAACACACATCAATATACACTTATATGAGTGGATACCTCTATGTATATGAACATTTATATATCCATATTGATATATGTATAGATAAAACACATATGCATATATATCACTGCATGGCTATGTGTATATAGGATAGATTGTATATGTGTGTGTATACATAGGCTGAATTACTGCTGGAAGGTAAGCTCTTTGAAATCAGAGACTGTCTTACCTTTGTATTTGTATCTTCAGGGCCAGACATGTAATAAATGCTTAATGAATGTTTGTCAACTGGTTTATTAGAAAGGAGCAGGGGTTGGGATACAGAAGACTTCAAGCCAGGTATGGTTCTTACTGAGAAAAATGGATAATGACCTGGTAATCCATTGACAATCGCAGAAAGGCTCAGGATGTAGGAGAGTGTACGTTTAAGGAAGGGAGGTAGTTACGTAGTAAGGTGGCGAGAGGGCCTGGAAGTAGCAATGGAAGCAAGAAGTATGCCAACTCCTCCCCTTGACTCTTTGAGTCAGAAATATGAAAGTGCATTTAGCCTCAAACTGGGTGCCAGAAGATGGATTTTCAGGAGAAAAAGAAGACAGAATGAATACAAAAAGCAGAGATTTACGATGAAGGGGGAATTTATTAATAACAAAGAAATATTCCAGAGAACATAGCAGAAAGGGAGAAAAGGGAAGATAAAGATTCAGGGGAGCTTGGGCTAAACTGCATATGGATGAAAGCGTACAGGAGAAGTAGCAAGGAAAATGGATTTTCACCGAGACAAAAGGTGACTCTGATTCATAGGAATTAGAGGAGTGAATTGGGAACTTGCCAGCTGTAGTGCATGGGGAGTACCAAGAATAG
The DNA here is from genome assembly GCA_028627135.1 of Pseudochirops cupreus. Classification (NCBI taxonomy): domain Eukaryota; kingdom Metazoa; phylum Chordata; class Mammalia; order Diprotodontia; family Pseudocheiridae; genus Pseudochirops; species Pseudochirops cupreus. The sequence continues at coordinate 95,292,634 of CM053584.1, forward strand.
AGAGGTTAAATTGGCTTGAAGCTTCTAATTAGAGCCTTGAGTCGGTGTTTCTGCAGGTTCTGGTTTTAAGGTAGAGACCCTAAGACAGATTACAGCAGGGAAGAGAGGTTGTTTGTTTGATAGAAACCATATCAGCTTCTCATAATAATGGGCAAACATTTATCAAGTGACTTCTCTGTGTAGGATATGGTGCCTTGCAGTAGTCCAAGGAAGAGGTGTAAGATGCAATCCAGTCCCTCAGAGTTTTTCTGTGAGGGAGGCTGACAATCTACTTCCTTCCTTGAAAATGCACCAGCTGATCTTGGGACTTTTCTAAGCTCTGGCCAATAAAAATATTAAGGCATTGAGCGAGGGGAGATGGATGAAGAATAGGACTGAGCTTGGAAAATAGGTTTCTTTCTTCCTCTCCTTATCCTAGTCAAAGTGGGTTAGATAAAAGATTAGTTGTCTGTCCTCACCAATGGCCAAAACTATTAGTTATGTGTTGTTTTTTTTTTTTTTGAGGAGACAGAGTGGGGAGGGAAGGGATTTACAAAGCTGAATAGATTAATTTCCTTTGCTGCAGGGCTTTTTTTCTGGTGGTCTGGTATGCAGGTTCTATTCCAAAGTGTGGAGAATCAGGGCAGTGACAAGGCAGCTAACAAGATGGGTATCTTTCAGAATTGACAACATAGGCCAGATGGGACTGTTACATGCATGGTCTAGTTTAGTGCTTTGGGGCTGACTAGACATTAGTGGTTTAAGTTTGGCAGTTTTCTCAATTTATTACCCTCGATATTTTGTAGGTGTGTATATCCTTTATTTCTGCCAATTATGCATGGCTGCCCTTTCCTTACCCTTACCCCACTAATGTTCTAAATTTACTTTACCTGGATTGTGCCCGTCATTTTTGCTGGTTCCAAAGCAATGGCCCTTTCTAAGGATCCAAGGTGGATACAATTACGTCTCCTTAGTATTTGGTTAATGGAAAAGAATCATATATCTTAGTCCAGTTATGTTAAGCTCAAATATAATTGATCCCTGGATGCATATTGAATCAGGAAACCTCAAATTAAAATGATCTATTTTATATTGTGTTTTAATTTGTTAAACATTTCTTAATTACTTTTTAATCTGGTTTTGTAGGTTGATATCTCTGTTTAGTCTATCAGTTCCTTTGAGAGCTTGTTTGCAGATTTAAGGTGCTTAACCCTTCCTGATCCCCTAATTGAAAGGACTCTCCTGTCTCAGTGGGAGTCTGCTCATCTTTTCCGAGGCTTCTTTGGAAACTTCTAATATCTCTTGCAGGTCAAACTACATTTCCTCCAAATCACTTGCCAGTAGCATGGTGATACAAGAAATGGAAGGAGCATGGGGCAAAAACTGAAGGTGAAAAATCATAGCTTGAATGGAAAAGGATTCTCAAGGCAGATGAGTCAATAGTATTGACATGGTAGGCAGAAAGGTAGACCAATCATTGCATTGCTAGGAAGTTTAATAATGAAGGTCCATTATAGAGTCAGTTCTCCTTGATTGACCATTGGATTGGAAGAGATAGACAATGAATCAATGAACTTTAACCTGATGGTTAGTGAGCTGGGATAAACAAAATTATAACACAAATTGAGGACATGGATTGAATGTGATACATGGTGCATCACATTGTGATGGGGCAAATTCTGGCTTGATTGTGAAAAACTGGAACAAAATTTAAAAAAGTAAACTAATTGAAAAAGCATGCCTGTATCATTTATCACTGGTTTAACTTTTGTGTGTGTTGGAGATGGTCCAGATTTTAATGGTGAGACTAGACTACTGTTGGGCTGTGGACCTTTCCAAACCTTAGCTATTTTGACTGAGGACAGTGGCAGAGTTAGTACAGACAATAAAATGCATTTTTAAAAGAGTATCCACAACTACCAGTGTGGACATATACTTTAGGATGTTTGGGTTTCCGTGATGATGCCATCCAAGGTCACTGAGAGTCTAGTAGTGGCTGCAAAAATCTAAGTTTGTTACTCTATAGGGTTCTTCTCAGGATCCACTCCACAAGCTACTATCATATTGAAAACATTATTAGCCAAATAATCAATTATTCAGCAAGCATTTATAAACTGTTTATATGTGCCAGGTGTTCTGCTAGGAATGGAGATGCAAAGACAGCCGTCTCTGACCTCAAGGAGTTTATATAACATAGACTGGGTGAGACAGCACATACATATACATATATAATAAAGAAAATACAATATAATTTAGGGAGAGAAGTCATTAGCTCCTGGGATCAGGAAAGGCCTCAAGTAGGAGGTAGTTCTTGTTCTAAGTTTTGAAGGAAAATAAAGATTCTGAGAAATGAAGGTATGGAGGGGATATGTTTCAGGCATGGGGCCAGCTTGAGCTGAAATGTTTTATGTTGGGAATGAGGCCAGTTTGACTTGAACAAAGTTTGTAAGAGGGTGAATAAAGTACCTCCTCTCAGGGTTGTTGTGAAGATCAAATGAGGTGATATATGCAAAGCGCTTTCCAAATGTTAGAGCAACATATAAATGCTATCCATAATAATTATTATTGAAGGATGAGTGCATCTGGAAAACAGGTTGGAGCCAAGTTGTGAGGTGCTTTAAATGCCAAGTAGAGGAGTTTGGATTTCGTCCTGGTGATATTAGGGAACCACTATTGCTTTTTGAACAAGGAGTGACATGGTCAGACCAAGGAAAGGATATGTTGTACATTCACATTTTAAGACAGAATAGCCACCCATTGTTCTAGGGGGAGTCATTCCTGTTTTTATGGTAGACATTTTTAAAATGGGTGTATGAATGGGTGTATGAATGGGTGTATGAATCCTGTGCCTGTTGATATCAAATCAACTCTATGGTATCTGGTCAAGGTGGAGCAGCTTCCTGATCCCCAGAACATAGTATTGGTCACACAGATAGGGGAGGTGAGAGTGGGATGGGACATGTGGCAAATTCTGGCTTGATTGTGAAAAACTGGAACAAACAAAATTTAAAGAAGTAAACTAGTTGAAAAAGAGTGCCTGTATCATTTATCACCGGTTTAACTTTTGTGTGTGTTGGAGATGGTCCAGATTTTAATGGTGAGACTAGACTACTGTTGGGCTGTGGACCTTTCCAAGCCTTAAACAATATCTTAAATGCTAGCAGCTGTTCTCCTTAATACTTTTTTACTGCTGCTTTCATTTATAAAAAATATACCCAGACACTAGTTACCTCAGGAGAAGTGCTTACTTGGAACAGATATATATTGAATGTGTCTTTATCTACCACAAATGGCTTTGGGTGATCTGAAAATGTTATGGCTGAAAAAGTTTCAAGGGAAATGGTGAATTGGCATTTTAGTTCCCTAATGACCATTTCTGCTTCAGACCCACAAAAAAAGTGTTTAGGTGCCTAAATATATGTGTATTGGGTATGGTCAGGACAAGATTCCTTGACCCCAATGCATTTTCATAATACGGAGATTCCTCTGATCTCTCAAAGTCTGTGAGCATAGTAAGATATGAGGGAGGGAGGGAAGGAGAGAAAGAGAGAGAGAGAAAGAGAGAGAGAGAGAGAGAGAGAGAGAGAGAGAGAGACAGAGAGACAGAGAGACAGAGACAGAGAGACAGAGACAGAGACAGAGAGACAGAGACAGAGACAGAGACAGACAGACAGACAGAGAGACAGAGAGAGAGAGAGACAGAGAGAGACAGAGAGAGAGAGAGAGAGAAGGAGAATGACTGTTGGACTAAGGTCTTGAAGGAGGTAAGAAAAGAAGTCAACTGTTTGTTAGCTTGGGGAAAACAGAGATGTCTGTTGTCTTCTTAGGGTATGTATTTATTTGTAACAGAGAACATCTCAAGAATTCTCAAAATAGATTACAACTGCCCACTTCTGTTGCTTGATCCATGTGGGCAAAAGTGACATTTTCAGAAGTAAGCTAGAAAGTATTGACAGTAATTATAGATTCTAGGATAACAAACTGTATATGCCACAAGGACAACAAAGGTTGTGTTTCATTTTTGCCAGTCAAAGACATGGGATGCATAAGAGAAAAATAAATTAGGGAAGTGAACAACTGGTTAAGAAGGTGGTATCTAAGGGTAAATGGAGTTTGGATTGGGTATATTATAGTCACCATTCCTTTTGTATATGGGTTGGACCAGATGACCATCAAGGTCTCTTACAACTCTAAAATTCTATGATTGTGTGATTTCTTGAGATTGAGGATGAAGTTTACTGGGATTAATTTTAGTAATGAATAGGGACAAGAGGGAAGGAGGAGAGAATGGCGGTGATGCTGAGATATTTGGAGGAATTGGTGAAGGGTTTGAAGGATTCAATCACCATGGTGAAATATCCTGTGATCCTGTGATATAAACACTGAGTAATTCCCTAGGGTTTTGGAGCTATTCTAATTATGTATCTAAAGTCATTTAGGTATATTCTGTTTAACCCCAAAGGGGTCAAGTAAAAGCAAAAGAAGGACATTAATGAGAGCCATTTTGGACCAAATGTCAGGAAAGAATTAGAGATAGAAATATCTCAAAATGGAATGGTTTGAAAGGAGGAAGTTTTCTTTCATTTGAAATGTTTGAATCTTGGTGACATATTATCTCTGTTGTCCAAAACCCAACCCAGGTATGAAGAAGCTCACTGCCAACAGACTGGCTCTCATGTTAATTCATGAAAATCCCAAATTAGTATTTCCAAAAATTTTCCAAAATTGACATTTAATTACAAATTAAATTTTCATGGACAAATGGTTCTCGTACACACATTGGAAGACACTTTTTATCAATATGATATGCTAGGCAGGATCCCATGTCACTCAGGTAACCTCCTGGTTATGGTTCAACAGACCCTGAAACATTGTGTGACATTGAAGCAAAAAATTACAATGCCACCAACAAGAGACTTAGGCTTTCTTCATAGAGCCATAGTATCTCAAATGAAAGTGGTGCTAGTTTATGAGCAAACTATGTTGAGAGTACTGTGTTCAATTTTGGGCATCACTTAAGAGTTGACTTAAGAGTTAGCATTTATGTAGTACTTAAAAATTTGCAAAGCAGTTTATAAATACAATGTCATTTTATCCTCACAACAACCCTTGGAAGTAGCTACTATTATTATCCCAATTTTTACACAGGAAGAAACTATGGGAGACTGAATTTAAGTAACTTGCGCCCAAATCACACAATTAGTAAGTATCTGAAGCTGGATTTGAACTCAGGTTTTCCTGACTTAAGATCTAGCACTTTATCTGCTGCACCATCTTGCTGCCCCAGACTTGGCAGCTAATTGAGACATATCTCGGTTCAAGGGTCTATACTAGCTTTATTCTTATATATTCATCTCAGGTTAGATCTGCCAATCCAGCCAGTCAACCAACTGTCCCATCAAGGCCAGCTGCTTCCATGGGAGGCACTGAGCTAGCAAAAGAGATATAAGTTTTGTAGTTGATGAACCAGAAGCAAAAGGTAGCATCTAAAACAGGGTCAATACTAGGATTAGCTAAATCCAAGGGAATTAGCAAGAGGCACAGTCTTGAGATAGGCTACCTAACTTTGATACCAAGCAATATTGAGCTTGACACAAAGGTTCCTCATCTTGCTACATACACTGTGTTTTTTGGGTATGTGTGTGTTTTCATGCCCAGCCATCTAGCTTCCTCTGAATTGACCTCTGATAGGTAGCTTCCCTACCCTATGATAGCAATGATTTATCTCTATAGGGTCACAGACAGAGCGTGGACATGATGGACCTATTACATAATTTTGCTTCAGGCTAGTCTTGTTTGTAGTTTTAAAAAAGTCTTCAAAAATAGCACTCAGCTACTGTGTATAAAGTATGGGGTTTGGCATCTTTTAAATTGTGAACATACTAGCTAGAAATGTGAATTTTTCCAATGTGCATAGGGCTGCTTTTTCCAATTAAATTTCAATAACCATGTCCAAAGCACATTTTTCACTGTTTCGAAATCTGACCTTTCCAAATTTTCAGGCTTTATAATTTTTTTCATTCTTTGAGCTTAGAAATATTTTAATTGCTCTTAATGATATGGGTCTTTTCTGGTTAAAAAAATGAACAAAATAACTTTTGAATAGGTTTTTCAAAATCCATTCAGTGTTTTCTTAGGAATAAGCATGAATTCTAACTTACCACACTGCTTCTTCTAGGGACAGGATATTTAGGAAAAGGTAAAAGCCAGGTAGGAAAGTAGTTACAAATGTAATATTTGCCTAAAGTAGGTTTATAATCATGAAACCTACTGGGCAAAAACTAACCTGTTAAATTCTAATAAGTTATTAATAATCTTTAATAAGCCAGATAGAACCAGTTTTAAAATGTCATAATAGATGCAGCTAAGAATTATGAACATGATAGGAGGATTATAATACTCTCTCTGACTGCCTTGACCAATGACATTGATTAAATACAGTACAGGTCTGTGACAGAGATAATTGTCTTTATCTATTCATCAAGCCAAAAGCTGCTCAAGGGAATAAAACTACTCTACTTCAGGTCAAAGGTACATATAAGAGCATGTGGCTTTCATTTGAAGTAGGAGATGAGGAATGGAAAACAAAGACAAACACAAGGTGGTGGCTGAATAACAATCACATTATTAAACCAACACTTGAGATCAAACCAAAACCCTTCAAACTGAATCAAGACAAGTCATCTCCTTGTAAGAAAAAACATGTTTCTGTGACCATTTCAGACTTACACAGTGCTTCCCTCATGCCTCTGTGAGAGAAACAGCACACAAATTATTATATGTGTTTTGCAGTAGGGGAAGCTGAGGCTCAGAGAGGCTAAGTCATTAACTTAGAATGCTAAGTATCAGTTCTGAGATTCCCAAACTAGGTCTCTCTGGGCTCTAAGTGCTCATTCCATTTTCATTTTTGTTTCTATTTCTCACGAACATAACCTACAAGGAAACATTCTTCCAATGCCAGTGCTGCAAATCTGCAATATTAAGTACCCATTGGATGCATGCCATAGGAGGAATACAGAGTGAACAGTGAATTATGCCTTACCTTCATAGAGAAGGCAGGACAGATATACCTAAACAGTTCAATGGATTCATGCCTTCATCTACATAGGTACTACATCTCAAATGGAGGTAGCAACTTGTCTACACCTTCTCATCCTTTGTGGTTTGTCCATGTCCTCACAGAGGATCCATGCAGTGTGTTAGATGCAGTCTCCTCAGTTACTTAAGATCCTGTTGCTACCAAGGGAGCACTCAGACTATCTATCTGTTATCCCTTGATCTAACCAACCAAGCAATCACCAAGCATTGATTAGGTACTCACTGTGTTCTAGAGCAGTGTGTTAGGGATAAAAAAGACGAAAAAAAAATAGTTCTTGTCCTTAAGGAGCTTACATTCCATCAGTGGAGACAATATGTACATACCAAAAGTATATACAAAATTCCTGTGAATTAGATGACAAAGTAATCTGTAGGGTCAAGAACCTAACCACTCAGAAGATGATGAGCACGTAGAAGGTGGCACTTCTTCCATGGCTGGCACTTCTCCTTTTCTGAACGTACATTTCTTAGGTGTTTTTTTTTAATGTCATTTCTTGCATATGTCCTAATTGATAAGATATTGTCACTTTGTCATATCCACCATGTCTTTCTCCCTTTCCCTTTGGGACATTTGCAACTACTATTCTTTGATGACTGTGGTTTGCTATGAATTATAGTCATGTAGCATCACTGGGAAAAAATTATTTAAAAGACGAGCTTTTTGTGGGTCAAGGAGCAGTTTGGGATTTATGAAAGTACTACATACTTTCCCCAATGCCACCCAGCCAACTTTATTCCTCCTATTCAATTCTGGGCTGAGCTTGTTGCCTACCTATAGTTCCTGTCCAAAATATATGATAGTGAGAGACTAATTCAATAAGCTTCCCACTCAACAACATCTCTTAGCCTGGAAAAAGAGGCATGCTTCATTCATTTTGTTTTTCCTTTGTGGATTGTTAGACTTATCTTTTTTTGAGTGGTCGTGACTCTCATTGAAGAGGCTCTGTAGTATTCTGAGGCTTGATGCAATCAGCACAATGTCATCTGAAAACAGGAGCATCAGGAGGACCTCACCATCTTTAGGGAATCCCTCTTCCATTTGGACTCTGCAGTGGACATCCTCCATGATGGTGGCAAATACCTTTGGTGAGTATATATCTCCCTGTTTTATGCCTCAATTGATAGTAATAGTCAGAGGGACATAGAATCAAGTTATCTGTTTTTATATCTTTCAAGGGAGGAGTTTTTATGTTGGAAACTCCTTGCTGGCAGAGAGCTCTTAAATCGATGTTTGGTTCTATTGTAACCAATTAACAGACAATATAGTAGGATCTTGTATTCTTTATACCTTTCAGTTAATTGTGTAACTGAAAACGTGGACTGCTATAGAGTCAATCCATCAATAAGCATTCATTAAGTGTTTACTATGCGTCAGACACTATGCTTAGTGCTGGGATGTAAAAAGAGACAAAAGACAGTCATTGCCCTCAAGGAACTGGAAAATCATTTGGGAAAGTCTGGCTGCTCCCTTCTCACATTTTCATCAAGGATACCTTCCATATATGTATAAATCATCATTATAAATGTTTAAGAGAGATGAAAGAGTAGCCATGTGGCTTGGCAAATATTATTGATATTTAGCTTCCTTTTGTTTTAGTAACATTATTTTCCACGATTTTTCTATTCCCTTTGTATTGTGCTCATTCCAGATATCTGCATAATTGATTATTCAATGAATGGAATGTTTTGTTAGCTGCAGTACAGATTTCTTCTTTGGTCTTATCTAACTGTCCTTCCTATCTTCACTTTTTCTAAGTGCCAGTTCTATTTCTAGCTCGTTGCCTAGGCAATACAAATGTGTAATACCTTATCAATAACTGAAACTGCTCATATAAATACTGGCAGATCTGTCCCATTTTTTTTGGGTGGGGGGTCAGTTATCATCTAATCCATAAGTGATGGGACACACTGGCTTGCCTAGGTGTGTCAAGCCGTTTGCAGATTCATTTCCTAATCAACCACTTTTGGAAACTTTTTGAAGCAATGATGCTCATAATCTTTTACAATCATCCACTGCAAGGTTTTACAAATGATTTTAAATTCTGAATTGCTATTGCTCTTACCTGCCATATCTCTCTGCATGTTTGGGAGATCAAATGTTTTCTGCATCAGGTGATTTCTGGACTCTTGCTTCCTCAGTATTAGCACTACCTTATGTTCCTTGTCTGTGGGAAATAGTAATGATTCATGTCAATGTCCTTTCCTTTATCCAGTTCCCATTTTTCTGTACCAAGAACTTATTCAATGAAGCCATGTTATAATGTTGTAATTGTTTACTGTATCTTCTTATTTTTATCCTTTCTTTTAATTTGACATTGATTTTGAATTTGCTTTAACAATTCAGTAGTTTACTTGTACCTAGTTGATTTAGAAGTGACTCCCAAATTAGCAGCCAATCATTTCCTGTTTCTTAAGGTGTAGTCAAATTCACTTTTTATAAATTCAAGTATTTACCCTATCCAGAACCATCCAGTTTTTTTTAACAAAAAACATTCTTAAATAATGCTAAATATTCTAAAGCAATTTGAGAATTATTATTATTGGTAAATAGAATTTATTGACTATAGAGGAATTTAATCTTTCTATTAAAGGAGAACTAGGCAGGTTATCTCTTTGGGGATATTTTGTCAGCAGTTAACTTGAGTTAATTAGTGTCTTCAAAAGTAATTTTAAAGAATTTCCCTCCTAATTAATTCAAGTATGTAAAAACAGACCTTAGGAGGGTCTTTGCTTGAAAGTATTTTCCTCAGCAACTTACCACAGTGCTTGAAATTTCTTCCCTCCAAAGACAAGGTTTTGGAGGTAGCATAATGGAATAGAAAGAAATTTTGAGTCAGATAACCTCATTTTAAATGACAGACCTGGTTCAAATTTAAGTCCCCAGACTTGCTATTTGATCTAGAGAAAATAATTTGTGCCTCTCACTCTTTCCTTATTTGCAAAATTGCAAAAAAACAAAAAAGGAATTGGATCAGATGGGTTCTGTAGTCCCTTCCAGCACCAAGTCTGTGATCCAACACCCCTTATGCCTTTGAGATAAGGTATTAATGACACTCTTAAAATATACCTATGTTATTTGACCTGAAGAGATATTGATAGGAAAGAGAATAACATTGTCATGGATTTATCAGATTAGCTAAACACTTGGTATCTAGTCTTCCCTGAAAAATGAGACCTCAAATAACATATTTTGATTGGAAGAAAGTATTAGGCACAGTTCAGAGTGCAAAATCCTTCTTTAGAAGGGAGATGAGGTCACAAGTGTGAGCCTTGGGCTACAGAAGTGCACTGGATTTGTGGGTATGACATAGAGTGAATGTCTAAAAGGTAAGAAGAAATCTAAAATGAAGCATTGGTAGAGGTATATCAAAAAATGTATGAAATCAGCTTTCTTTTTCACAACATTACCAAAGGCCAGTCAGGATCAGCAGCTGAATAGAAGAGAATAGCTGGACCCAAGTGTATTTTGTCTGGGAAGATTTTTGTGCAATAAGTGTCCTTAAGAGAACCAAGAAGAGTAAGTGTGGAAGATAGAGACATGACTGGGAAGAGATGAGCCCTAGCAATGATCCCCATAGATCTGCAGAGAGGACGGGTGAGTCAGCAAGCTGTTTCTGTCAGAGAACTGACTGGAATTGTGTGTGCTCATACCATGAGGAGTGCAGACTTGATATCATTACCTGCATCACTCAAGCCAAAACATCACTTTCACCTGGTGTAACTAGGTAATTAAGGCAGAAGTATTCAGGGCTTTGTTGTTGTTACTGTGGTCTTGGCTTCAATGCTCAGGATAATTGCCTCAGTTCTAGGATCATGGGGTTTAGACGTGGAAGGAACCAGACAGATCATCTGAACTAGCTACTTCTGTTTTATTATTTATTCTAAAAGTAGCAACATCCAGAAAAGCTGACATTTAAACGCATGGATCCCCTTTGCCACTCTCAACCCCCAAATCGTATATGAGATCACAAACTTCATTATTAAATGTATGTGTTAAGTTTAACAGAATAACAATAATATCTTTTTTGCTTCTGAGAACTCTTCTAAATTTTGCTTCTGATCAGGTTTACTTCTCTTTGTTGCTGTTATTATTCTTACTTCATATCATTCTAGTCATTGTGTTTTCCTGACTCTACTTTTTTAAAAAAAATTCAGTTCAACTCAATTCAATAGCATTGGGCTATTGATGCGGTGTAGTGAATATAGAACTAGTCTCAGAACCAGGTTCAAGTACTGCCTCTGACACAAACTGTAGGACCCCATTCAAGTCACTTAAAGTCTCAACAATCCTAGGTTACTCTTTGTAACTATAAGTTGCTAATAAAGTACAGTGGGAATTTCCTCTTCTGAGGGTTTTCCATACTGGCAAAATACATCCATCATACATTGGGCTAAGTCCTGAGATACAAAGACAAAAAGGAAGTAATTACTATTCTGCATCACTTCAAGTATGTTTTTCTATGTTTTATTTTTCAAAGTTATTATTTCTCATGGCAGCTAGCTAGTATTCTGTTATATTCATATATTCCAGTTTGGTCAATCATGTCCTACTCTGTAGAAATGGGATGTTTTCCAGTTTTTGTTTTTTGTTTTTGCTTTTCTGAATAAAGATGCTATGGGTATTTTTATGTTCTTGGTGTTAGCTAGAAGGTCAGTTATTAGAGGATCAGCCCTATTGAATTTGTAGAGGCTCAACCACAGGTTGGTAATAGGATGAAGAATTTTGGGGTAGCTAGTAGCACAGTGGATGGAGTACTGGGTCTGGAGTTAGGAAGACTCATTTTCCTGAACTAAAATTTGGCTTCAGACACTTGCTAGCAATGTGACCCTGAGTAAGTCACTTTTCCCTGTTTGCCCTGATTTCCTCATTGGTAAAATGAATCAGAGAAGGAAATGGCAAACCACTCCAGTATTTTTGCCAAGAAAACCTCAAATGGGGTCTTGAAGAATTGGATATGACTGAAATGATTGAACAACAATTCTTAAAGACCATTCACTAATTTTTAAAAAGTTATAATCTGCATTAGTTGAAGACATACCTACACTGAAGAAATTACAAAGCCTTATGGAGTTGAAATGAGAATGTTTTTTGCATAGAAAGGTGGTAGTTATTTTTTTTAATTCAATAATATTCTGGACAAGCTCTCAGTTTTGTAGGTAAGGCAACTGAGGTATAGATGTGATTCGCCTAAGTTCACACTGGGAATAAGAAGAGCCAAGATTCAATATTCTCTGACTCCCAAACTCAACAGTCTTTGTGGTAGTGGTCCTCACCAACATGGAGCCCCCTCCCTCTTCCCTTTTTATTTTTTCAAATTTATTTATTTGTTTTTGCTTTTTGGAGGGGGGAGGGCAGGACAATTGGGGTTAAGGGTTAAGTGACTTGCCCCAGGTCACATGGCTAGTAAGTGTTATGTATCTGAGGTCAGATTTGAACTCAGGTCCTCCTGACTTCAGGGCTGGTACTACATTCACTGTACCACCTAGCTGCCCCTCCCTCTTCCCTTTTTAACCTGTAGACACAACCAACAGAAAGCAAACATCTGTGATTTTTGTCCTAGAGAAAGTCAGAAATTTCTTCCAAATGAAGTCTATTGTAGTTCATCTGCCTCACCTTTGTGATGTGGCTATAGAATTAAAGTTCTTAATCTAGCAGACAGAAAGAGGAGTACCTTTCTCCTTAGGTGATTCAAACAGAGATTGCCCAAGTTTAGCAGGCTGAGGCTTGTTCAGTATTTTCTATGTAGTTCTCCTTTACAACACAGAGACTCTGCATGAAACATCTCAGAAAATCCCTTTTTCTTTCTAGCCTGGTAAAAATCAATTGAGTCCAGTGTCCAAGAAGCAAAATACAGGATAGTAATGATGGAGATTCTTGATATTTGAGTCCTGTTAAGCTAGGCTTCTTGTATTCTTAAATATATGAGGAAAGACCTTGTCAAAGTATGGTTATTAGTACAGAAGTGTCTTGGCTGAAACCCAAATCTGGTAATTACATTTTTTTATCCCTAAATTCCCTTGGAATTTTAGCTAGAAAAAGTTATAACCTCTCTCTCCTATGCCCCTCTTTTCTCCTTGTGTTTCCTGTGCTGGCATGCTGTGTAGTGGTACAGTGTTTCAATGATGGCTGTATCTTGCCCATAGGTCATGCAATTATGTTATTCACTCGTATTTGGGAAATGGATAAAGTGGATCTGTGAGTGAAATATTAAGGACATTCAGAGATATATGGTGTGACAGGCATGTGGGTTTACAAGAGGACACAGATATAAAATAACTGCAAACTGATGAAGGAAATAGCCACATTAAAGCTCCAAGCCATTTGCCCAAATGCACACACAAATGTATTTCACAACATACAGAAGCATCTTGTGCCTCGGAGATTTAATCTAGAGGGGTTTCTGATTTGCCATTTCAGTTCTGAAGTTCTTTTTTTCCCTATAACCTTAGATGACCCTTTGCACATAACCTAGGCATTTACTGTGTTCTATGCTGTATTATAATTATTTCTGTTTGATGACTTTTTCTATAGGATAAGGTCCTTTTGTTATCTATTGACTTGTTGAAGAAGTTGGTATAAATTAAAATTTTGAAATCAAATTCCATTTTAAATTAATTAGGGGAATTTACTTTTTAGAGCAACCCTGTGGGGAATCTTGTTGCTACAATTAGGGAGTCAGGGTAGTTCAGCTATGGGAGCAGAAAGCCAACAGTTGCTGTAAATAACCACAATACAGGCATGGGCTTCTCTGCCATTGAGAGGCTGTCTGAAGGCATCCTATAAAAACAAGAACACCCATCTCTGGGTTGTTGTTGTTGTTCAGTCATTTCAATAGTGTCCAAATCTTCGTGACTTTATTGGAGGTTTTCTTGGCAGAGATACTAGGGTCATTTGCTATTTCCTTCTCCAGTTCATTTTGCAAATGAGGAAACTGAGGCAAACAGAGTGAAGTGACTTGCTCAGGGTCACACAACTAGGAAGTGTCTGAGACCAGCTTTGAACTCAGGAAGGTGAGTCTTCCTGACTCTAGGCCCAGCATTCTATTAACCGTACCACCTAGCTGCCCTCTCCCCCCCCCCCCCCATCTTGGGGTAGGTGTTCCTTAAACCATTTTTGCCCTTTGAGAAGAGAATGTATTGACAGAATGGAGAGGGAGTTAGCTAAGACCTCACTGTTGGTAGACCAGTGCAGCTGTAGGGTGTCTGATCACCTGGTTAGCCTTCCCTGGTGTCTCTGCCTATATGTCCCTGCCTTGGGTGTTTTATGCTTTGGATTGTACAACATAAGCTGTTTGAACTCTTGTTATTGGTTGTTCAGTTTTTTCAGTTATGACCAACTCTTCATGTCCCTGTTTGGAATTTTCTTGGCAAAGATACTGTAGTGGTTTTTTTTTTTAACCATTTCTTTCTCTTGCTCATTTTACAGATGAGGAAACTGAGGCAAGAAGAGTGAAGTGACTTGCTCAAGGTCACACAACTAGTAAATGTCTGAGGCTAGATTTGAACTCATAAATGAATCTTCCTGATTTCAGGTCTGGCATTCTATCTACCATACCACATAGCTGCCCACTTCAGCTCTTAGAAAATGCCAACTACAGAATATGTCAACAAGTTAAGCAATTTTGACTGTCACAAAATGGATTCTGTCTTCTGAGTTCTGTTCCAGTCATGACAGAACATTGAAAAATCATTTTATAAAGCCCAAAGGTAATCTCTTATTCATCTAAGTTTTTGAAGTTTAGATTTTTGAATATGAGTTTTCTTAAATCAAGATGAACTGATGGACATATAATAGGCATTTAATAAATGGTCACTTTTTTGATATGATAAAATGATCTGTAAACCATGAGAAGTATCACATTGGAAGGGTATATTTGGTTAATACTATCTCTCTAAGTAGCAGGAAAACCTATATTTTTTTTCTTTCAGATTTTTATAAATGGCCAAATTGGTATTAGTCTTGATTCCAAAACAGTTCTACTAAAAAAGAGAAAAAAACCAACAAAGTGAGATTAAGAAGACTCAGCATTTGTCAGATTTGTGACTAGGAGGGACACATGGAGTATGTTAAAGTAGTAAAAGCATAAAAGTAGCAGACCAAAATTCTTTTGCTAACTAGACTTGCAATGAGACATACGATGACTTTGGGCAAGTCAAGACAGCTTGTTTTAGTTTTCTTTTTGTCTTCAGTGAAAATTAAGGGCCCTGGAGCTAGCAAGTGAAAAGAGCTTTGTCAAAGCAAGGTGCTGTCATAAAATTATTGCAATTAAATAGCAAAGATCTCTTGTACAAGTAATTACTCTGCTTCCACAAATATGCCATGATTTCATGGAAAAAACTTGGACGGCGCTGTATCAGCAATTTTTGTTCTACATTGTAGATGTTCTCAAATCTCCTTGGAAGAAGAGCTGGAGGAGGCTTAGGAAGTAGATGTCCCTTCTAAACTTGCAGCATTCACTAAGCTGGTTTCAAGAGATCCATATGGGCTCCCTTTTCTTTCTCGATGTCTAAATCATAGATGCTATATCTCCTGAATAGCAGTCAGTTAGACTGTGCTCATGGTGATCAAATGCTGCCTCTTGTTCTGGTTCAGCTTTTAGCCAATTCCACTTCTATCATTTCTAGTTCCATACAAGAAATATTTGAGGGTAGCTGAGTAAGCCAAAGTAGTGGGGATATATTGAGGGACCTTGCACGACCTTGCTTTCGTGGTAGGAGCAACAGTGGGGCACATCCTGGTATAGTGGAAAGAGCATTTCAAATTAGATAACTTGAGTTTGAGTCCTGATTCCAACATGAGTATGATCATTCATCCAACTAGCAATATACTATGGGCAAGTCCCCACAGCCAAAATCATTATCTTCCTCCCTAAACCTATCCTTCCTCCAAGCTTCTTTATTTCTATAGAGTGAGTCATCATCCTCCGAGTCATTCAGGTCTGTTACTTTAATCATCTTTTATTGTTACATCTCATAGACCTCCCTTAACCAATCAGTTGCCAAGTCCTTGTGACTCTACCTCTTCAACATGTCTTTTACCTTTTCCCTTGTTTCCATTTGGATGATCACATGATAACTAACTTTTATATGGTGCTTAAACTTTGCAAAGTGCTTTACATGTTGTCTCATTTGATACTCACAATGACCCTGCGGGATATGTGTCATTATTGTATAGTTCTGGCCCTTATAGCCTTTTCATAGGAATTCTGTAGTATACTAGTAATTGATCTTCCTCCCTTCTGTCTTTCCAATCTATTCTTCATACAGATGCCAAAAAAGAAGAAAAAAGTCTTGCTAAGGCATGAGTCTGACCTAGTTACTCCCTGCTCAAAAATCCTCAGTGATGCCCTGTTGCATCTAGAATAAAATACAAATTTGATAGCCTGATATTTAAGGCCCTCCACAATCTGACTTTGACTTACATTTCCAGCTTTCTCACTTCATATGCTCTATGTGTCCGCCAAACTGGAAGACTTAGCTATTTCCTGAGCTTGACATTCCATCTCCTGACGCTGCTCATTTGCACAAGGTATACTCTGTTTTCTGATTGTACTTTCTTCTTATTTCCAACTTGTATACTTCTTCCCTTTCTTCCTTCAATCACCAAATCAATCAACATTTATTAAGTACCTACTCTGTGGCAGGCACTATACTAAGCTCTGGAGTTACTAAAAGAAGTAAAAGATAGTCCCCGACATCAAGGAGTTTATAATTGAATAATTCAAGGATCATAGTTGTCACCTCCATAAACCCTTCTCTGACCCTTTCTCCTACCAATTGTTAGTACCATCTCTATCTTCAAATTTTCCTAGAGCACTTTGATCTCTCCCTTCCCTTGCTCCCTCTCTACTATATTTAGTTGTGGACATTTTTATATCTTAGAGTAGAACACAAGTCCTTTAGAACATAGATAATTATTTCAATTCTGTTTTTGAATCTGTGGCACCTAACAATGCAAGAGGGTCATAGATTTAGTGGGGCTTGATAAGGGTCTGTTGAATGGAATCAATCATAATTCAATTGAACCAGTCTTGATCTACCTAAGCCTCAGTTTCCTCATCTCTAACATGAGAGTAGTGATTCATATTCTTTCTGCCTTCCAGGATTGTTATTGGGTGGATCAAATAGGATCATATATAAACACTTTTTAACATAAAGCATTGTATAAATGTGATCTATCATTATAGGATGTTTTGATGTCAACCTTGGATTCAAAATGTTGCACGTTGGAGCGCAGGGTCTAGACTACATTTTGTCATTGCAGCTGGGTCTTGAGAACAGGCACTTCTACAGAGTGAAGTCACTAAACAGGTTTCATAGCCTTGTGGTTAAATCTTAAACTGCCTGAGTTATGCAGATATAATGTATGAGGGAAAGAATTCAAAATCTGAGATTGATACAGATGACATCCATCAAAAAAGGAAAAGAAACACTACAGTTAATTACCAAAGAAGGTTGGCAAGACATTTTGGAATCTGTGCAATGCACTATTGGCTTTCTTTCTTGGGAAGAATATCAATGGAAAATGCTAATCAGGTTTTTTTCCATATACCAGTCATCCAAAACCAAACCACCACAAAATTCAACTTTCCACTGTTGGGATAGATGTGAAGAGGGGAAAAAATAGGTAGTTTATACCACTCAGAGTTATATGTGGTTGCTAAAAGATTTCCATAAACAAATTTTAAAAAGGAAAAGCAGGATATAGTTGTGATGTTTGCGTGTGTGTGTATGTGTGTGGGGTGGGGGGGGCGTGTATCTGGACAACTGCTGTAGGTCTTTGCTTAAGGCTCATAGAATCACAGAACACAGGAGTTGGAAGGCATCTTAGAAGCTCTGTAGTCCAAACCATACCTGAACAAAAATTTCATCTACAACATCCCTGAAAGGTACTAATCCACCCTCAACTTAAAAACCTCCTGTGAAGTGAGCTCACTACTTCCAAAGGAAGCCCATTCCATTTTTTGAACAGTCTATTCACTCAGCAAACAAAACAAAACAAAACAAAAGAAACCCTACATTTTCTTTCTGTTCT
Organism: Pseudochirops cupreus; assembly: GCA_028627135.1. NCBI lineage: Eukaryota > Metazoa > Chordata > Mammalia > Diprotodontia > Pseudocheiridae > Pseudochirops > Pseudochirops cupreus. Next base: position 95,310,746 of record CM053584.1, read on the forward strand.
GTATTGTTTTACGCACTGGAGCCAAACAGACAACTCTCATCTTTCTTTCACTTGTCAGCATCTCAAATAATTGAAGACAAGAGATTATATTTCCCCTCTTCCAGGCTAAACACCCCCCCTCCCAATTCCTTCAACTGATCCTTACGTGCCATGGAGACCTGTCTCCTTACCATTCTGGCTGCTGACCCCTGGATGCAGTCCCATCTTGTCAGTATCTTTCCTAAAATATGCCACTCAGCTGAAAACAATTCTGCAGATGTGATCTGATCATAACAGAATGCAGCAGGAATATTACCTCCCTAGTTCAAGAGGATGATGTCTCTCAGTGTAGCCTGGGGTCATATTCACTTTTTTGTTTGCTGTGTCACTGTGTTATTAATTCTGAGACGACATTACACTAAAACTCAGAGATATTTTTCATTTGAATTGAAGTTTTGCCAGATCTGTTCTGCCATTATGAAACTAAAATTTCAAACCCAAGTATAAGACTTTAAATTTCCCTATTAAATATCAGCTTAGTAAATACTATGCTTTTAAAACCTTCTGAGATCCTATTATTCACTGTGTTAATTTTTCCTTCCAGTTTCATGAATCTGACTTTTAAATAAATATATCATTCAGGTCTTAATCCAGGTCATTGAAAAAAATGCTAAAAAAACACAAGACTAAGGAGAGATCCTAGGAGCACACTAATAAATGCCCTGTTCCAGACTGATATCAGACAGTGATGACTTTTGGGGGATGGTCATTTATCCAACTAACAACATATCTAGGAGTTCTACCTTCTAGCTCATATCTCTATTTTGTCCTCATCATCATATGAGACTAAGTGTTTTTACTGAAATATAGTGCTGTAGTTGAGAGGGGAATGTCCTCTATCCCTGTATCAGTTAACTTAATGTAATCACTGAAGGACTGGATGAAGTTTTGTATATTTACACAAGATGGTTTACAGTATCCTGTGAACTCTTGAGAGGCAACTAAGCAGTACAGTGGATAGATACTGGGCTTGGAGTCAAGATAACCCGAATTCAAATCTGGCCTCACACAGTTGCTAGCTATGTGAGTCAGGTATGTCACTCAACTTCTGTTTGCTTCTATTTCCTTATGTATAAAATACGGTTAATAATAGTATGTATCATATGTTGTGAGGATTAAATAAGATAATATTTGTAAAGTGCTTAGTGCAATGCCTAGCACACAGAAGGGGCTTAATAAATGCTTGTTTTCTTCCTTTCTTGCTTACTTCTTTTTTATAGGATGTGAATCTTTGATTGGGTCAATAAAAAGGGCAGTATGACTGACTAAGCCAAATCCACTGAGTCTATATATAAAGTAACTCTTAGTCCACTGGTAACCCATTCACTCCAGAGGCTTACATCCAGTGTTGGAAGATATCAGTTTGGGAGTTGAGGATTCCAGTTCAAACCAAGTCTCTGAAAAGAAATCATTCTTGGGCATTGGGTGAAGAAGGGTTTTTTCCTCTCTCTTCTCCCCTGTCTGTTGCATTGACTATGTCCTCAGAGAGAAGGGACCAGTAGGAGATAATGTATCCACCTGGGAGCTGATTGACACAATGGAAAATATGGACAAATACAAATCCAGACAGATATATGAGGGTGGCCATCTAAGGAAGGAAGCGGTTTCAAGGAGCAGTTAATGCTCCAGAAAAGAATAGTGACTATGAACTTAATAAAGAACTTTTGGGAGCCAAGAACTCTAGCCACAATATTCTCCATGTGTCTCTCACTATCATTGTATTTTAAATTTGTGCCCACTCTCCCCTGGGATGCCATGTATATTTGTTGGGAGAATGTGTCCCAGTCTTTTTTTGGGGGGTGAGGGGTATGGGGGGGATAATTTTGGTATGAACTGTTCTTGCTATATACTTGCTGTGTTAATTCTCATTCTAAAAGGTAGTTAAGCCTGGTTAATAATCAGTGGGAACCAAACTGGTGGGAGTTTGTGAGCAACAGTGCTAGAACCTTAAACCTCTCATGGTTATCCCTGAAAAGCAGTCAGCCACTCTATGGGGACCTAACTTCTTGGTAATATTAGGAGTTTGGGGCATGAGTTCAGACAGGCTACTCTACTATTTCTAAAGCATTCCTTGATCTACCAGCCCAATAACTGCCATAAAAATAAAATAAAATAAATAGATGAATGGATAGATAAATAGATGAGTAAATAAATAAGTGATGGTAAATGGGTACAGATTGTTCTTGATAAAATTATACTTGTTTCTAATGCTTTCCCAATGTTCATTTCCAAATGCTTACAAATTATTTAATTATAAATTCTAAAAAAATTTCCAGGACTCAGTCAAGTTCACTGACTTATAGTTGTATAATCCATGTTCTTATTTCTTTTAAAAATTAAGATATTTGTTCTCCTTCAATATTGTGGCATATTTCCTGTTTTCCACAGTCTTTGAAAAATCAGTCAGAATGACTGCTTCTTTCCATACCCTAGAATATAGTTTTTCTAGGCTCAGCTAAGTTGTGCTCATTGATGAAAAATTAGGGACTATCTTGTCATTATTTTTGTCTTGGGTTTTAACTTCCTGTTTTATCATTCCATTTTATCCTTCACAGTATTAAAACTATTCTTGGAAGAGAAAATAGCAACAAATGATGAGTTGAGAAGTTTTGCCTTCTTTCTCTCATTTGTTATCCTATGTTCAGATACCACCAATACTGCACCTTATGACTGGGCAAGTCATTTGACCTCTTTAGACCCCACTTCCCTCATCTATTGAATAGGGTGTTTGGATTAGAAGTCCTCTAAGACTTCTGTAAACTCTAAGTGTATGGTCATGTGACCATTGTTTAGCCTTCTTATGCTTTTCTCGTGCTAGTCTTTAATATAATTTCTCCATCACCTGCCTTTGTTTCCATCTATACATATCTTATTAAAAAAAATCTGAGTTGGTTGATGAGTTTCCTGTGCATCCACATTAATCTTTTAAAAAAAGTTTTATATTTTTTCCAAATGGAATAATTTTTGTTTTTGTCTTCAACATTTCATTTTTGTGAGTTTCCCATCCCTCTTGGACCAACTGCCCATATGGACCTTTGTATCCTTTTTATCTAATGCTTTGACTTCTCTGTCAAAATATTGGGTATAACTCTCCCCTCCTTTTTGATCATAAATTTTTTTCTTAATAGTTTTAAACATTTTTTCCAATTATGTGTAAAGATAGTTTTCAACATTTATTTTGTAAGATTTTGAGTTCCAAATTTTTCTCCCTACCTCTTTTCCCTCCAACCTCCACAAGACAACAAGCAGTCTGATATGTTATATGTATACATATATAACTTACATGTATACATATTTCCACGTTTGTCATGTTGTGAAAGAGTCAGAATAAAAGAGGGAAAAATCATAAGAAAGAAAAAAAACCAAAAAAAATGTAAATAATATGCTTTGCTCTGCATTCGGACTCCACAGTTCTTTCTTTGGCTGTGGTTAGCATTTTCCTCAAATCTTTTGGAATTGCTTTGGATCATTGTGTCACTGAGAAGAGTTAAGTCTATCATAGCTGATTGTTGTACAATATTGCTGTTACTGTGTTAATATTCTCCTGGTTCTGTTCACTTCACTCAGCATCAGTTCATTCAAGTTTTTCCAGGTTTTTCAGAAATCTGCCTGCTCAACATTTCTTATAGAACAATAGTGTTCCATTACACTCATATACTACGACCATTCCTCAATTGATGGGCATTCCCCAAATTTCCAATTCTTTGCCACCACAAAAAGAGTAGCTATAAATATTTTTGTACATGTGGGTCCTTTTCCCTTTTTTATGATCTCTTTGGGATGCAGACCTAGTAGTGGTATTGCTGGATCAAAGGATATGCACAGTTTTATAGCCCTTTGGGTTGATCATAAATTTTAAGATAGAGTAGTCAATGCCTCCCCCAAGGTTCTCATCATTTATACGCCAACACTTAGTCCCTTCTTGTTGCTCAGAATTCAGTTTACTTCTCTTTATTTCATACTTGGATGAATTAAATTCTCATCGGGGCAAGTCAAAATTTTATCAAAATAAAGTTTCTTCCAAAGAGAAAATTTTACAATTCCATTTGACAGGGAATGAGGACTCCAATAAATGTCTGGAAAGTAGAAATTCTCCATTATTAATTAATTTCTAACTCCATCCCAGGTTTGTGAACTGTTCCTCAAGTTTCTTTTCTGTTTTCATTGATCCTAGTGGTCTCTAATACATCCCTTCAACAGTATAACTTCTGCTTTTTTTCAACTTTTACTCAAATTCTCTCCAGTGTGTTTTTCCTCTTTCAGCTGCTGGATTTCTTTAGCTTAGTATATTATCTTTAGGTATAACACTATACCATTGTCCCCTTTAGTTATCTCTCAGCCATGTCATGAGTCCCACCCCACCAAATTCCAGTTACACCTTTGAGATTGCTTTTGCCTCTTTGCATTTGAATTTCTAGTTCATCCTTTTAATTACTTTGAACATTTATTTACTGATTTCTAAGGTGCTAAATTTCATTTCTCTTTCATCTTGGTAATTGTCTTCTGTAAATTACAAATTTTCTCAACTGTTATTTTCCCTTATACCACAATGCTATTCTCTATGGTTTTGGGAAATTTTCTCACTCACCTTCCATTTTCAGTTCAAATCCAACTTCATAATATTTCTAAGACTTAATATATGTTTGCAACGGACTTAATTAGGTCATTAGGTGTATAGACACTGTGGCACATTGGATAAGTAGAGGATCTTGAAGTTGGGAAGGCCTGAGTTCAAGACCTGTCTTTGAAATGGGGTAAGAGAAGGAAGGAAATAAGTACCTACTATGTGCCAGGTGCTGTGCTAAGCACTTTACAAATATTTTCTCACTTGATTCTCATAATAACCCTGTAAGGTAGGTGCTGTTATTGCCTCCATTTTATAGTGGGAAAACTGAAGCAAACAGTGGTTAAATGACTTGCCGCAGGTCATTCAAGTAGCATCTGAGACCAGATTTGAATTCAGTTCTTCCTAACTCCAGGGGGAAAAATAAATACAAATAGGTGTGTATACACACACACACACACACACACACATATATGTATATATAAATATAGTCACATATAGATAGATCTTTAGGAGCATAAATGAGAAACAAATTACTGACTTGCATTGTTGAATGGGCCCCTAGGTGGAGCAGTGGATAGAGTACCAGGTCTGGAGTTAGGAAAACCCGAGTTCAAATTCAACCTCAGACATTTACTAGCTGTGTGACCCTGGGCAAGTCAGTAAACCCTGTGTGCCTCAGTTTCCTTACCTGTAAAATGAACCAGAGAAGGAAATGCAAAACACTTCACTATCTTTGCCATGAAAACCCCAAATAGTGTCATGAAGAGTTCGACACAACTGAAATGATTGAACAGCAACAACAACTGCATCGTTAGACGGGTTTTCCATAATAGAAATTACTTATGCACCAGCAATCACAAGGCTGAACCTCCTCAGGTCCCTCCCTACTCATAAAAAATTGTTACTTGCATTTGAACCTTAGGCAAGTGCATCGTTCTTTAATTTTAAACTGAAAAATTCTTGACTCAATAATTTCATCTTTTAGAAGATAGAGCCAAGAGGGAGCCTGCTCTATCGGACCTGATACTAATCTATAAGGGAACTAGTTAGCGAAGTGAAAATTATGGGAGAAATGGGCAGAGTTAGCTTCTAACCTTTATAATTCTAACTTAACCTTAAATTATTACAAATAAATAGGATTGTGAAACAAGTGGGGTAGAATAACATTGTCCATTTAAACAAGATTTAATATACAGAAATCTAAGAAGTAAGGGTAAAGGAGAGAAGCACGGTGGAAAACATTTTGGAGGCAACAGAACTGGAAAAGAATTTGTATTGTTTTTGGGCTACATAGAGAGAGCATCTGGAAAGAGAGGCTAGATATGGATCTCAATAATATATCACAAACCTGTCATAGAAGCACAATATATTAATGACAGGGGAATAGAGTGACCTGCCCATCTGTGCTGCCTCTCTCCTATCTTTATTTTCTCTCTCCTCCTTCCTTTCTCTTTTTCTCCCCTTCTCTCTCTGAGTCTCCTTCCTTCCCCTCTTCCCTGTCTTGCACTTCTCTTTCATCTTTCCCCCCCTTTCCTATCTTTCCTCCTTCTTCTTTCTTTTCTCCCCAGAATATAGCAGCCAATAATCTCTTGATTGACTTTAATTATAATTTGATCTTCCAAAAGACAGAGAAACCAATAAAGGAGAATTATTTTCTGGATCCAATTTTCTCCCAAAAGAGGAACATCTGGTTGTTGGAGGTAGAAATCATGGGAAAATTGGGAGAGAATAACCACTTTATCTTAGAGTTCCCATCTCCACATTCCAAAGTGATGACAGCTGTGGAGCTGTAGTAGATTGAGCACTGGAGAGAGAGGCAGATGACTTGGGTTTGAACAACCTCTACATCATTTACCATCTGTCTGATTTTAGTCAAGTCATTTAATCTCTTGGGGTTTTGTTTCTTTATGTGTAGAATAGAGAGGCTAGAATAAATGACCACCTAAGGTTTCTTCCAGACTCAAATAATCTAATGGTAAAATGGGAAGAACTCTGATTCAGGATGACCATTGTTAGGACATTTATTTGCCCGGTTACCCTGGGCATGTCACTTCCTAGTGATCCCCATATGATTGCTAACCTCCCCACTTATTTCTATAAACTTGGAGCCTGACCCTGGTAAAGAGGGTCTAACAGATAGGCTTCTATTTGATCTTGCCTAGGAGCTAGGCATTTCCATCCATTGCCTCCTCTTCCCTCTTTTTTATCTTTCTGTTTCTGTTTTGTCTTTCTCTATTAGAATGTTACCTCCTTGAGGGAGAAGGCAGACTTTCTTTTATATTTTCATTCATAAGTATCATTACATAATAAGCGCTTATAAATGATTAATCTATATAGCTAAGTCATTTAACCTGTCATTTTTTTCAATCTCATGGGTATCATGTGGAACCCCAGAATTGTTTTGTTTTGCATTTCTTTAATTATTAATGACTTGGAACATTTTTTATATTTTTATTAATAACTTGAGTTTCTTCCCTTGATAGCTTCCTGTTCATATTCTTTGACCATTTAGATATTGGAGATGGTTCTTCTTTTACATTTGAATCAATTTGTCATATATCTTAGATATGATACTTTTATCAGAGCAACTTGTTTGCAAGGTTTTTTTCCCCTCAGTTTCCTATTTCCCTTCTAATTTTAGCCTTATTGGTTTTATTTGTGGAGAACCTTCTTTACTCTGCGTAATAAAAACTGTCCATTTTATCTCCTATGATCTTCTCTGTCATTTAGTCATGAGATCTTCACTTATTCATAGTTGCAAAAGGTATTTCCTTCCTTGCTCCTTGAATTTGTTTATGATGTGACTTTTTGCATGTTTTTGGAGTTTTCCTTGGTATATGGTGGGAATAATTGGTCTAAACCTAATTTTTTCTAAACAGTTTTCCAGTTTCTCAAGAAATTTTTGTGGAATAGTAAGTCCTTAATACAGAAGTTGTGTTCTTTGGGTTTATCAAACACTATGCCACTTTCTTAATTTGTTTTTGTTACTTACATAATACTTTGCACTTCTTTAAATCTCAATTTCCTCATCTCCAAAATGTGGGTAATAATACTTGGCTACATCACAGGGTTGCTTTGAGTAAAGCACTTTGTAATCTTTAAAGAACTGGGTACATATAAGTGATTACTATTATGGTTTTACAAAGGGAGAAGACTTAATACTTAATATCCTGAGCACTAGAGCATCTCCAGGTTTTCATGACACTCAATTCTCCTGGTTCTTCTCCTACCTGTCTGACTGATCCTTTTCAGTCTCCTTTTCTGGATCTGAAATCAGGTCATGCCCATTAATCATGTTGGCCCTGAAACTCTGTGCTATACCTGCTTCTCTTCTCCCTCAATATTATTTCTCTATACTATTAGCTCCCATGGATCTCTATGTTGATAAGTTTCAGATCTATTTGTCTATCCCTAACCTCTCTCCCTACCTCTAGTCTCTCATATCCAACTCTCTATTAGACATCTTAAACTCAACATATCTGAGATTTAACTCATTATCTTACCCTCCAAACCTCTCTTGGTGCAAATGTTCCTATTACTGTTGAGGGTACTACTATCTTCCCAGGCATCAAGGCTTGCAACCTGGTCATCATACTCAACTCCTCACTCTCACCTCCCATATGTAATCAGTTGTCAAGTTCTGTTATTTCTACCTCTGTAACATTTTTCATATATACCCCCTTTGCTCCTCCCACACTGCCGCCATCTTTTTTTGCAGATCTTTATCATCTCATGCTTGTACTAATGTAATAGCCTGCTGGTCGGTGTCCTTGTCTCAAGTCTTTGCCCATTTCATTTTATTCCCCTTATAGCCTTTATAGAAATGTGGGTTATCTTCAACTTTTTTCACTATTCCCTGCTGCTCCTGAGTGGGGTGGACAGACTTTCTTTTCTTGCTTGAAGATGCTGCATCTCTTTTTGCCCAGTAAATCTTCATCCTATCCAAGTAATGTCTCTAATTTTCCATTTGTTCATAGAGCAGAGAAGACTGATATACCATGAGCTCAGGGAATGAGAGGCTGTGTACACTTACTCAAAATATTTGAGTTCAAGAACTGGTTTTACTGCTTAATAGCTCTGTGACTTTGGGCAAGTCACTTCTTCAGTCTTAATCTCCTCATCTGTCAAATAGGGAAAACAAAGTTTTATGAGCTATCTCACAGGGTTGTTATGAGAAAAAATACTTTGTTAGATTGTAAATCATTATAGAATTGTGAGCTATCATTATCATCATTATCATCACTGCTATTACTCTGTTGTTCACATTCATTGGCTCAGGTTACCAGCTCCACTGGCTCTCCTAGGTGTGATTCATCAGCTTAAGTGCCCTACAGCAGAAGCTCACTGAATATTATCTTATTGCTTTATTGTATTTACTACACTAAATACACATTGAGAGTAATAGTAGGAAAGTTAAGGCCCATTGTGAACTGAAGCATGCAGTAAATGCTAAAGAAGACAAAAAAAAGTTCTTTTAAGTTATGTTGGAGACAAGCAGGATATCACAGGACCATAGGCATAACAAGGAAGGAGCAAATATTTACCTATTTGGGTTGAGTAGGGATATGAAAAGAAGAAAGATTTAGAGTTTTAGGGAGGCCCTCTGGTTCAATGTCTTCATTTTATAGATGAGGAAATTAAGACCCAGTGACTTGCTCAAAGTTAACATGAGTCATGGTGGGAGAGTTGGAATATACCTTTCTCCCCATTTCCATTTCTAGGCTCCCTCTATTACCATCACTTAGTAATTTCTCTTCTTTTGATGTTAATATAGTCCTGGTGATTACTGTCTACCAACCTCCAGGACACTCTCCTTCCTTACTCAATGAGTTCAGGGCCTGGTTCACAGTGTTCCTCTCCTCCTCAATTTCTGTCCTTATATTTGGGGACTTCATCATACATATTGATATTCCTTCCAACCCTCTAACCTCCAATTTCTTCAGTTTAATCATTTCCCATAACCTATTCTTCCATCACACCTCAACCACACACAAAGATGTTCATATCTTTGATTTTGTCATCACTTACAAGTATATCATTTTAATGTTCCTGAACTCTGAAATTACTTTAATTTGTCACGGTCTATGGTGATTTCACTTCTCTATGCTTTATAACCACAGAACCTATTTTTCATCCTCATTGCGATCTTAAATCCTTCACTTTTCAGTTCTTTTCTAGATCATCACTCCTATACTGGCTATACTTTCCTCACTTCTCTATCTTGATCCCTTGGAGAACCACTTCAACTCTACACTATTATCTTGTCTTGACTCCTTTGCCCCCTTATCCTCTCAAATACTTTGCCTAACAAGATTCAGGTGTGGATTGCTTCCATCCTCTGCTGCCATCATTCCTATATACATGCTGCTTAGTAAAAGTGGAGAAAGTCATCAAACTTTTGATTGGGTCCACTAGAAATTTATGTTACAAAATCTCGAGTGGGCCCTTATTGTGGCAAGGCAACCCTTTCGATCTCTCTAATTGACATACCATCTCACCACAGCACCTGTTCTAAACCTTGTCATTCCTCCTCAAGTCTCCCAGAGTTCTCCTCCCTTTAGTCTCTCAGATAAGAAACTTGCCTCATATTTCTTTGAAGAAACTGAAGCAATTCACTGAGACTTACCTCTTCTTTGTCTTAATCATCTAATATTACTCACATATATTCTTCCACTACCTCCTCCTTCACGTCTGTCTCATAAGAAAATGTGATTCTCCTACTTGCTAAGACAAACTCCCACCTGCACAAATAATCCTGTTCTGTCCCCTCTTCTCCAACAGACTGACTCCTTTAATCCCATCATTCTCCCACTAAAATTTGATCTCTCTTCATCTACCAGCTAATTTTCTACTGTCTACAAATATACCCAAGTCTTCACCATCTTTAAAAGATTTCTCTCTTGATCCATCCATCGTTGCCAATGATAATCATATCTGTCTCTTCTCCTTTCTGGGGTCTTAACTTCTTGAGAAGATTGACTCAATTGATGTTTTAACTTTTTTTCTTAACTTTCTACAGGTTGTCTTCTGACCTCATCATTCAACTGAAACTGCTTTATCAAAAGTTAGGAGTGATCTCTTAATTGCTGAATCTAATGGTCTTTTCTCAATCCTCAATCTTCTTGACCTTTCTATGGCTTTTGACACTGTCAATCACTCTCTTCTCCTTGATTTTCTCTCTCTCTCTCTCTCTCTCTCTCTCTCTCTCTCCCTCTTTCTCTCTCTCTCTGTCTCAATCTCTCTCTCCCCGCCCCCCCCAAGTTTTCCTCCAGTCTTCTTTGCTGACTACTCTTTTTTAAAAAACTTTCATTTATTTTAGTTTATATCATTCATTTCCACGAGATTTTGAGTTACAAAATTTCTCCCCATCTTTCCCCTACTCACCACCCCAAAACAGCCATCCCATTGTATAACCCCTCCCCCAATCTATTCTCTCCTATGTCCTCCCCCATCACCCCTCTGACTTTCTGGTAGGGCAGGATGGATTTCCCTCCCACAGTGCCTGTGTATCTTAACATTTGATTATAGAAGTTTAAATTCTAGATTCTTTCTCTTCCTCCTTCATCACCCATCCTCACTGGAAGGACAAGCAATTAAATACAGGCTGTACATGTGTAATTACGCAGAACCTCTCCACAGTGAGCATATTGTGAGAGACTGATTATATGTCAACTCCTTCCTATCCCACCCCCCCTTATTCTATTCTCTACCCTGTCCCTGTCCCTTTACAGATGTGTGTACTTCCATCAACCCTCCCCCCTCTTCCCCTCCCTTCCATCATCCCACCTCTCATCTTCATCCCCCTTACTCTCCTGTGTGGCAAGATACCCAGTTTAGAGTTTATGTCATTCCTTCCCTAAGCCAAGTTCAATGAGAATAAGGTTGACTCTTTCCCTTTTGCCTTCCTGTTCTTCCCCTCTGTTGTAACAATTATCCTTTTCCTCTTCTGTGAGATGATTGACCCC
>CM053584.1:95322816-95368392 GCA_028627135.1 Pseudochirops cupreus
TCATCAAGAATGCTTGGAATTCCTCCACCTCATGGAATGACCATATTTTCCTCTGGAACAATATACTCAATTTTGCTGGGTAGGTGATTCTTGGTTTTAATCCTAGCTCCCTTGATCTCTGGAATATCATATTCCAGGCCCTTTGATCTCTTAATGTAGAAGGTGATAGATCCTGGGTTATCCTGATTGTGTTTCCACAGTTTTCAAATTGTTTCTTCTTGGCAGCTTGTAATATTTTCTCCTTGATCTGGGAACTCTGTAATATGGCTATAACATTCCTAGGAGTTTTCTTTTTTGAATCTTTTTCAAGAGTTGATCAATGAATTCTTTCAAGTTCTATTTTGCCCTCTGGCTCTAAAATATCAGGGCAATTTTCCTTGAGAATTTCTTGAAGGATGATTTCTAGTTTCTTTTTTTGATCATGGCTTTCAGGTAGTCCAATAATTTTTAAATTGTCTCTTCTGGATCTATTTTCCAGGTCATTGGTTTTTTCAAGGAGATATTTCACATTGCCTACTATTTTTTCATTTGTTTGGATCTGTTTAGTAGTATCTTGATTTCTCATAAAGTCATTTGCTTCCATTTGCTCCACTCTAATTCTGAAGGAATTATTCTCTTCAGAAAGCTTTTGAGATTCTTTTTCTGTCTGGCAAATTAGACTTTTTAATGTATTCTTCTCCTCATTGGCTTTTTTGGGCCTCTTTTTGCCATTTGAGTTAATCTACTTTTTAAGGTGTTATTTTCTTCAGTTAGGTTGTTAACTCTCTTTTCATGATTTTCTTGCATCATTCTCATTTCTCTCCCCAATTTTTCCTTCACTTCTCTTATTTGGTTTTCAAAATCTTTCTTATGTTCCTCTATGGCCTGTAACCAGTCTATAATTTTCTTGGAAGTTTTTGGTGCAGAAGTTCTGACTGTGTTGTCTTCTTCCCGCTCCATGCTTTGATCCTTTTTGTCCCCAAAAAAGGAATCTAAAGTTGCATTGCTGGGCTTGCTTTGCTTCCTTTGCCTACTCATGTTGCCAGTCAAGTGCTTGACTTTTAGGTTCAGTAGAACTCTGCTTTCAGAGGGGAGAGCTCTGTCCCAAATCACTAGGTTTTTTGCAGCTGCCAGAGCTATTAGGAGGCCATTGTTTCTGCAGCCCCCACCAGCTTTGGCTCACTGAAAACGCACCTCAGGACAACCACCCAAGACCATGATGCCATCCAGACAGCTCAAGGCAGGAGCACTTGGCCTCTGAATGATCCCTTGGCCCCCCTGCAATCTGCAGGCTGGGAACTCTGAAGCAGCCATGTGGAGGCAGCTGCAGGGCCACTGCTTCAGCCTCTTCTAGCCCTGGGGCAGTCGGCCTGATGCTCTCCCCCGAATTTATCCAAGTTCTACTGACCTTTCACTTAGTCCTTGTTTCTTACGGGTTGGTAAATCTGGAAAATGCCATAGCTGCCAGTGATTTGCGCTCCAGCTGCCGCTTGATCTGGTGGCCCTAGGGCTCCAGGCATGGGTTCATGCAGTGCTGATCTGGGCTCCCAGCATGTTGCGATGAACCCCTTCTGGTCTGCCTGCCAGGCTGCCTTCAGCAGGAGCTTTTCCACTCTGCCACTTTGTGAGTTCTGGAGCTTTAAAATTTGTTTAGAGTCATATTTTATAGGTATTTGAGGTGGTTATGGTGAGAGCTGCCGAGTTTTGCTGCATCTACACTGCCATCTTGACTCCGCCCCCCTACTGTTGTTAATGTCAATGCCTATGTTAATATGCAGTTCATGAACTGAGCATAGAATCCAGGTGTAGTCTGAAAAATGTTTAATATAATGATTCTATTGCCTTGTTTCTTCTGGACATTATGTTTCTCTTAATGTAATCTGAGACTGCTTTCCTCCCCTAGGGTCCTTTCTGATACCTAATTATCTAATAGCTAGCATTTATGCACTTATATAGTTCTCGAAGGTTTGCAAAGCCCTTTACAAATATCTCCTTTGACTCTCATAGCAACCATGGGAAGTAGGTGCTATTATCGTAGCCATTTTATATATGAGGAAACTAAGGCAGACAGATAGGATCACACAACTGATGCGACATTTGAGCTTAGGTCTTCGTTGCTCTGAGTTCAGAACTTTATCCACTTTACCATCTAACTGGCTTTTTGGTATAGAGTTAACCCTTAAAAGTTTTACTGGTAGAATTTAAGTTTAATCAGTTTCTAGCAAGTATGGTCTCTCTCTGTAACTATATATCTTTTATTTGAGGACTAGTCTATCTAATTTCAAAGACGATCATCTTCTGGTTGACCACAAAGTAATGAATTTTTGGCCTCAGAAACTCTCAAACATTAGCTACATCATTGAGTGGGAGGTGACACTCATACTGATGAAATAAATCACACATCGTTGAGGTATTATTGAAAGAGTAGATTGCTTTAGGTGCCATTATGTCTCACAATTGGTTTACATTGTGTTTTTAGTCAACTAAAATTTCTAACTACATTTCCCATAAATAAAGACTCCCCATACTCTAGTTGGGTAATGTACTTCAACACTCAGCATAAACTGGGTTAACTAAACAACAGCCTTGGTTAAAAAACAAGTAGTGACGTTGCTTGTTGCTGGTGGCCCTGAGCAAAATACAAACACTCTGTCTCCAACTAGGTTATTGGTCTAATCAAGATTTCGAAGAATCCTTCCAATGACGTACCCATTTTTTTCATGTCACTTTGAATAGGCCAAGGTTGCATAGCAAAATAAATTTTAAAATGAGTTCAGGGTGTTCAGAGCTGCTGCTTGAGCTAAGTAAAGTTGGGAAACTGCAATGTGGCACTTCTTCAATGGAATTTTGTTACTATGTGATATTTCTAAATTTCCTATTCTAAATACTATGCAAATTTATAGAGTTTCTTAGAAAAAAGGAAGCCAGGATAGGTCGGAAGGAGATTAGTAAAAGAAATGGAATCAACTTGACCCTTCATAAAATGGTCTTGTGGGATTTTTTATTTTCCCGATGACATTGGCATAAATGTAAACAGGATAAACCGTCCCATTTCCTTCTTTCCCCAAATGAAATGATATACAAACCAGCCTACTTCCTTTTTTTTTCTCTTGTTTCAAACACTGAGTGAATGAGGATATGTGATTCAAGATGACACTGCCCCCTATATAGTACTGGTCTCTGAATAGAGGAGTTGCTCATAGGCAGGAGAATAAAGGGATGGTGCTGGTAAGCATGAACAATAGTCATGTAAGAAATAGTTTATTGGTCCCATAAACTTGTATATACAGGAAAAGAAAGATAGCTCCACAGATTAATTTGTTGTGATTCTTTTGTGAAAAGTTTTTATGAATTTTTTAAAAAAGATATATTTGCAAAGCACATTTGTTCTTAAATATTACTCCTACATTCAGGAAGGCAAGGTCAATCCAGGGAGTGAAGTAAGGGTGAAATTGAGGCAGTTTGTTTGCTATACATAGAGATGAGGAAGGACTGACAGTTTTCAAAAGGAACAGATATTTGGATCTTGTGGTGAACCACTAGCTGAAAATGTCAGCCATACACTGTTTTTTGGGAAAAAGGAAACATTTTATTGGGACTATGGTATGAAGGAACTGTGAAGTAACTTCCCACCATATTTAGCATTAGTCAGCCCTTGGTCTGACTTGGAGGTCCACAACTTGAGTAAGATGTGGTTGATTTTTACAGAATCCAGAAAAGAAAAGGAAAAAAATAAATCCAATGAGTTAGAGATTGGAGAACAGGAGAAAGGAAGAAAAGTGAGAGAGGATCTGGGATCATTTAGCCTGGAACAAATGTGAGAAGAGAATAAAACAATGTCCAGAATATGCATTAATTCCATGACTAGGAATACACCCAGTCTTCAGACCCCTGAAGGGAAATTTGGAATGATGGTTAGTTAAATTGAGGTTTTTCGTTTTTGTTAATAGAAGAAAGGGATATGGAATTGGAGGAGTCTAAAGTTAAAAACTTTTGGACACACAGGAGCTGTGACAATATAATATACTTAAAAAGGTAAGAGCCTGGGGGAGAGCAATCTGTAAACTGCTCTGAATGTTTTAAAGAAAAAAGTAGCTACATAATTTCTTCACCTTATTAAAGGTAACTTGCAGCTCTGTTGTGTATCAGGAGTCTCCTTCCAGGTTCACATGGTTTCTGGGTTTCAACAGGAAGGTCTGCTTATTACAGGATGTGCACTTCTATTTGCTATGACTTACTGCAGTTACAGAAGGTAAATTTGGTGTGGTTGGTAGGGGAAGGAGGGTGGAACACAGCAGGCAATTCATGCTGCAGCCCTGGAAAGGGAAAATAATTTACTCTGGGAGCTTTGGTTCTATTCCTGTTAAATCATTTGTGTACTGTGAAATGATTTGTCTGTTAGCACAGGAGTTTCTAATCTAAACACCCTCTCCTCTCTGCCTATTCTCCTAACTGCAATGTTAAGCAGGCTATGTCCACAAGTTTAGAGTATCCTGGAAAATGATTCCTAAGAGGATAGATAAAAAGATCTGCCAAAGCTAGGACCTTAGAGAGTGGTGGAGGGGGCTGATCTCATTCATCAGACTTCTGCTATCCTTCTGCCCCCACTGAAGTAGTACACCGTGTACCTCCACGAACCTTTGGCAACTGGTAGTTTCCATAGAAGACCGTGTTTTCTCCCCTTTCATCCTTCAGCATCCTCTCTTAGTGTTTTTGTCCTTGACACATCTGCTCTCCCAGTCCCCTCCACCCCCACCTTCCCAATCCTGTCAAAGCAAGGGTTGGTCAGAGTTCTCTGAAGGAAGAAGCGTCGGTCGTTGCTGGGATGGATGGCTTGGCAGAGAAGAGGACAGATGGACATTCTCGCATCGGTATCAAGTAAGAGAGAGGAACCCCAACTACTAGGGTCTCTTTTCCGCACGCTTACCCTTAGGCTCTATAGTAAGAGCAGAGTGCCAGCCTCAGAGCGGAAAGTCCCAGAGAGAGGGAAGACCACGTGGACCGATCTTAAGGACTCTGAAGACATCCTGGCTCCCTCCTTCAGCTGTGAGGGATCAGTTCATGGATTCCAGGGACGAGGTTGGGGATTGGGTGGGGCACTGAAACTAGAGTACCATATACCTGAGAATAGTGGGTGTTACCTGGTTTTAGAGAAAATGGTGGCAGAGTCAGGGACCAGGGCACAGAGGGCAAGGGAGAAGCCAATTGAGTGCAACGGAATTCCATTTCCAGCCAGGGAACCGGGCAAAAATCAGAGATGAAGCCATAGGCAGAAGGTGGCAGAATGGTGGAGGTTGTCGGGAATTGGGGGGAAGGATTGACAAGCGAAGAGCAAAGGCAGGGAGGAAGGAGGAGACAAGTAGGAGGGAAGATCGAAAGGAGGGAAAGGAGACAGGCTGTGATGGGGTGGTGGGGGGGGAGAAAGGGAGGGAGACAAGCAAAGAGAAGCGAGAGGAGGGGAGACAGGCAGAGGTGGAGAAGGGAGGAGGGAGCCACACGGTGACTGTGTCGCGCACACACACACACACACACACACACACAGATACACATACACACGCTCATACAAGCGCTCTCACGCACTGAGGGTTGGGGGGGGGACTTGCGAGAGAGGAGACACACAAAGACATGCAAAGAGGGACTGAGCGAGATCCTCACACAAAGACAGCAGGGCGGACAGACGCGCAGACAGGACCGATTGACACAAAGACGCCCGGTGACAGAGCAAGGAGGCGAGGGAGAGCCTGGGAGCCCCCCGGGCGGTGGCGGTGGCAGCAGCCCCACTCTGACTCCCTTTTGCTCACCACTCGGTGACAGCTGCAGCTCTAGAGCTCAGGAGCTCCTTACTCTCCTTGGCCTGGGGAGCTTTGGAGGGGGAACTAGGGGCAGGAGGACTCAACTTCTCGCCTCGCCCTCTTTGCAGCTAGCCAGTCACCAGTCCCCTCTCCCCCCACCCCCCCACCTTTTCAAATCCCGTCTATTTCCCCCTCCCCCTCTCCCTTCTGCCTCCCCCCCCCCCAGTAAAACAAAGACTGGGAAAATGCCTGCCCCTGAAACTCGGAGCGCGCAGCCAGTCTGTGAATAAGAAGTGAGTACCTTGGCGTGTTTTTGTAAAAGCTTCGAGGCCCCCCTACCCTCCAGCCTGCCCCCCCTCCCCGGTTTTGAATGCTGCATGCATGCCTCATGCTTTCCAGTGCCTCGCAGGAGACAACCGGCTCCAGGAGGTAAATCCCTTGTTCCCAGGCGTCATGCCGCTGGTCTCCCGGGGCTGCTTCGTTCTAGGGGACAGTCGTCTGGCTTTCTCCAAGCTGTGGGTAGTCCATCCATACGATGTTTAAGGTCGACACCTTGGGTCTCACTGGGCTAGCAGATCATTTAGGGACAAACCCACTTTTTTCCCCCCATCCTCTCCTAACCCCTCCTTCTTTCCCCCATTTCTGCTCCCCCTACCCCCTATGGTATCCCGACTTTTGCATCTGCATTGAGTTTTTGCTTTGAATATTTTGAAAGATTTGTGATGGGGGGAGGGGAATAGAAGGAGGGGTTTATGAGGAGGAGGTTAGCTAGGATTGTGTAGGGTTATGTTATGCAGTGGTTGTCCACACTTGTTGCTAGCTGTGTAAGGAGAATAAGTGGTGCTGAAGTCTGGCTTCTGCCAGCATCAGGTCTCCTGTCAGAACTCCCGAAGAGTCTGTCTCAAGGATAAGTAAATGGGTGAGGATGGGGAGCATCTGATTAAGAACAGCCTGTCATTAGTTGAAGGAGGAAGGAAAGAAGGAAAAAATATAACCTCTGTTTTTTTTCTCTGAGTAGCTTCTTTTGGGCTTATACCCAGCACTTACAAACTCATTGATTTCCCATATTTGGGTTAGAGAAAAAGATTATTTTTGTTCTTTTTATCTAGGATTTCACCAAAATTTTATACACACAGTTATTAGAATAGATATCTCATTTGTTTTTGGTAATTGAAAAACTTTTAATTGCTTGAGAGAAGTGGATTTCTTTGAATTTTAAAAAGAAAAATTTGGATTTCTTCCAATAATAATTTGAGTGACTGTTTTAGGTACATAAGGAAAGGTGGGATCATCTTTTGAGGAGCAAGTAATTTTCAAAGTTTCCCAGATTCTTCAGGCTAGAAAACATGGATTTAAGGGATTGCCTGTGTCTGTGTGTTGATGGGACCTAGGGGAGCTCTGAGATTTCTTCCAAATGCTAAGTGCAATGCTTGAGTGTGTATTATTAGTCATTAGTATTGTAATTTATCATCCAGATATGCCAATAGAGCTTGTCTGTCTGTCTGTCCATCTATCTAATCAAACTTTATCATGATTTTTTTGTTTTTCATTGAGGACAGTGACTCTGAAAAGAATCCTCATTTAGGAAGTCTGAACTTTGACTATTCTTAATTATATAATGTTAAATCAATTCATGTTATATTCAGTTGTATAATCCATTATCTTTCAAAAAAAAGTAATGATAGTGGTTTCAATCACTGGCATTATTTAATACAGCTGAATATACTTGGGCAGAAAGATAAACACATACATATCTATGTAGATGTTTATATATCTGGATACATATTGAGGTGTCCTCAAACATTTCCTTTTTATTTTTTTTAAGTAGTTGAAAGAAATATGGTATATTGGTTTACAGCTGTGAATTCATTTTTTTTGGAGAAAAATGAAAAAGGGGTATGCATTCTACTGAATGAAGAGAACATTTTTTCATCCTATACCACATTACAGCTGTGCTCAAGCCCAGAGCTTTAAATAGCTTTGTGTACAAAGCTTCTTGCCTAAGTGCTACTGTAGATTTATTTTATGAAATGAAACTGTGATTGGTAGCTGTATGGTTTAGCTCACAGAGGATAGTCTGGGAGAGGAGATTAGGCATATGAAATATGATATCTTGACTTCACTCCTTACTATATATATATTCTTAAGTTTTTAGCTGTATTTGAATTTGTCATATGGCAATCTAATGTGTATCTTGCACTATCAAAATTAATGAATTTATCTATCGTGTACAATATAGCAAATTCATTTACCGTAATACTGAAATATGCAGTTTAGTAATTCATTCTATGACTATATACTTAGCGAATTTGATACTACAGTCTCTTCTGTTTGGGTTCATGTATATACTTCTAATCTATTCCCATCTACCAATCAACAAAGATTTATTAAGTGGCTGCTGAGAACAAGGTACTATACTTGTAAGGTCATAAGTCAAAAGTATTTTGGTTAAAACTGTCAGTAGAATATTGCCATTCCAAAGGTTTGTTGAGGTAGATATAATCAAATATCCTTCAGTAGATGCTTGATTCCCTTCTCCCCCTCCCCCAACATGGTAGAATTCTGGTATTTCTTTTATTTTCTAAAAGGGAATCCATTAATGATATTTTTGAATAACTGAAATGAATAATAAATAGCTTCATAGTTACAGCAGAGTGTATGAGAATTTGTAAGAAGACATAAAAATATACTCTAATGGAACAATTATCTTTTTACAGAGCATGTAGAGTACAAGAGTACAAGGGTAGGAGACAAAGTTTAAATTTTCTTTTTCTGGATGATTAACCATTATTCCAATATTTGTGAGTTGTACCTAGGATTGTGTTATTGTAAGTACCAGCGAGTTTTTTTTTTAATATGCCACAATTTCAAAGAATGAAAGAGGAAATTTTATTTTGAGCTTCCATTGGGCACTAAGAAAGACAGCATACATGATGCAAAGAAGGTTCAGTGACATTATAAATACTGTTGATTTATATGTGCAAAAATATTGTTATGTTAAGGACCTTAAGGTATAAAAATTATCATTACTTCAGTTTTCAAAATAACAAATTGTTTCTTATATTATTCTGACTGTAAGCTGCTTGAGAACAGGGGCTGTTTTGTCTTTTTTTATGCATTTCAAAAACATAGGATTCAACCTGCCCTCCTTCCTCCCCCCCCCATTTCTTGTCCAGCATGGAAGATGGTTATGAAAAAAAACGCAAGCTATAGCAAAAGACTATAAATTTGGATTTTTAAAAGGGAACTCTGTACAAATTCTTATCTTTGTTCAAGTTTCCAGGTGTACCTCTTCTTTCTTCTCTCATACCACATGACATCATGAGAGTAAAGCTCCCAACCCTTTCTCTGGGCAGGTACCCATATATAGGCTACTGGATCTGAGATTCTAGGAGGTGATATCTGGTCTGAATATTAGAACTCAGTCACCTTCTACCAGGAAAGCAGAGAAGAGTTGAAATAAGTTATGCTGGCCCCATAAAAAAAAAGAAGCTTACTCAACCAGAACACCCTAAACCAACTCCAACCTAATACTCCTTCTCTGTTATTACTAGTGGCGGCACCTGACTTGCTGGATCCTAAATCTGCCACTCAGAACTCCAAACCGAGGCTCTCGTTTTCTACAAAACCCACAGTACTTTCTTCCCGGGTGGAAAGTGACACAACTATTAATGTTATGAAATGGAAGACGGTCTCCACGATTTTCCTGGTGGTTGTTGTCTATCTGATCATTGGAGCCACTGTCTTCAAAGCTCTGGAGCAACCTCATGAGATTTCACGGAGGACCACCATTGTGATTCAGAAGCAGACATTTATATCTCAACACTCTTGTGTCAATGCAACTGAGCTGGACGATCTCATCCAGGTAACCTGTATGTAAGGAGCTGCTGCTTGTGTATTCTCTGAGGAGAACACAAAGGGATAGTTTAGATTTTAGAGTAAGGGTTGGTAGTCTATAAGATGGGTTACTATGTAGAGGTGACAGTGGCCCTGTACATTCATTCCCCATCATACACATCTCAAAAAAATTTTTGCCCTTTTTTCTTTCTCTCCTTTTTCTGTCCTCTTCCGTTTACCCTCAAATACCATTTTCCACCTTTTTATACCCCTTTCTTTTACCCTTACCTATATCATAGACCTGCCAGTTGTAGTACTTATAGATTTTTTTTGGTGGGAGGGGGGCTTCTGGAAGCTCTCTGGTTTAGAGAATCTGTTGATCTCTGATCAAATTGCAGGATGACTAATTATTGCAGAAAGAAATGTAAAAAAAAAGTATATGTTTGAGGGCTGTAAGAAAAGGCTAACATAGGTGATCTGGGAGAGTAGCAAGGTGGTTATTTGAAATCAGAAGCAAAGTAGAGCTAGTGCATTATGAGGTGTTCTTCATGGCCAAGTTGTTTCTGATTCCATTTGCTCTGATCAGTGTGAATTTATTATAACCTCCTTGGTGTGAGCACTCAGGGTGTACTGATTAAACTTTCATTCATCAGAGTTAAAAGCAGTTTACTAGATGCCAGAGGAATGAACTTATTGATTAGTCCTGACTTAGTTTAACTTAGTTTACAAAATATGAAGAAAAAGAAGATACAAAAAATTCAATTCAATTAAGCAAACATTTAGTATGCACTTACTGTATACAGAATACTGGGGTAAGCCTTGAATTAAAAGAACAAGTAGACTTATTACTCCATTCTCAGAAGGGAGTATGTCATTTGCTCCTTTCCATATTTTAATTGTCTTTATATTGATCAAGAGGATGACCCTAGAAATTTCTCAGAAGGAGAGAAATGACTCATTATTCAAAGTAATTTACATTAATATTTCTCTTACAAATCCTAATTTCTATATTGCTTCACGTCAAATTGTAAGGAATGTTAATTGCTTACAAGTTATCAGCTAATTTTGTTCACTTTATCTCTCAAAGACTATATATTTTCTGAATTTAATGAAATGTACCTCTTGGAAAAGAGAGAATTGTTGGAGAATTGTTTATTTTTAAACAAGTTGCAGGTCTGGGAACTTTATTATAGTATTGCTGCCATATTCCACCTTTCTGGCTTTCCATAAACCTTCCCTATCTTTCTATATTATAACTATACAATTTCATCCTCAAAATCAGATGTCTAAATGCAATAACTTTGTTCAGATCCCTGATCCATAGCACCACTCATTCTCAATCCTCCTCATGTTGCCCCAGAAAGCTCTTCTCCACCTATCTTTGACTCTTCTATTGATATGTTCTCTTGCCTTCCATATTTTGTTTATTTGGTGGCCCATGCCAGATAGGATGGAGTACCTAATGCTAAGTAGTGCTGGAGGATGCCCAGGGCCTGCCAAACAACCTAGAATCATGATATCTTGGTGTGATATCTCAGAGAATATTGACTATTTTGACCTCATTGTTTTTTAAATAGCTGAAGATTACTTTGAAGAATCACAACCCATTTTTACCTTATTGATTTTCATGGACAATTAGGATTAACCTTATTTATTTTTATTGTAAATTGACTTGTGTTTGCCCATTTGTTGAGAACTGCTTTCTTTCAATTCCTTTCTTCTTCTTTGTTTTTGTTTTTGTCTTTTGTCTTTTGGCAAGGAAAATTGTGATAATTGGCATTGTCTGTTACTAAGTGTGATACAGCCATTAAACCCATTGTTTCAGGAAGTTTTTTTTCCTGTAGAGTAATTACTACAGTTCACATATTGGGGAGAAAGTAGAACCTGAATTCATATCTTTGATTCTAAAACAGGTATTAGGAACTTTGTAAGAGTAGGAGGGAGGTGATAGTGGTGAAGAGAGATCCTGTTAAAAGGGCTGTTGGCAGATGCTATTAGACTGACTCTCATCAGAATGTATCAAGCCAATTCCTTCAAGAATTAGGGGAGAAATTGATCTTTCCCTACTGTCCTTGAATGTATAGAATATTAGTACTGATAAACAAACATTTCAAGGGGAGGGGCAAAGGAAGTGCTCTAGAGGAAGAGTTTGTTGGTTTTGGATTTTCAACACTTCTCTCAACAACATGAAGAGAAGAATGAAGCTAAATTTGTTCTGATGTAAAGAAACATTAAATTAAAATTAGTATTGGTAGGAAGAAATAAATTCCAGAAATTAAAAATGCTGTTTTGTCATTGTTAATAAACTCTCAGTGTACAGAACCCTCCATACAGTTTGGTCTAGGTATGGTTCTGTCTAGGCTGAAGATCTGGTTATATTTCTCACATACATAGTAAGGCATAAAGTGTCTCCTGCTTTGGAAGTGTTCTAACTTGAGTTAATTTTGTTATTGAGGCAGCTAATTTGTACTGTGGATAGAGTGCTGTACCTAGAATCAGGAAGGCCCAAGATCAAATCTAGACACTTTGTAGAGATGTAACCCTAGGCAAGTCACTGAACATCTGCCTGCCTCAGTTTCCTCATCTGTCAAATAGGGATAATTATAATATCTATATTTCAGAGTTGTTGTGAGGATCAAATGAAATAATATTTGTGAAGTGCTCCACAAATATTAAATATAGTTCTATGTTCACACTAGCAAGTTATTGTTTCTGGATGCCAGCATTTTGGTGAGATTTGCCTTTATGAACATCCTAATTCAGGGTTCAGTTTCTAGATATACATTAGATCCAAAGTTATTTTGTCTTGGATTCAGTTTTTTTTCATCTACAAAATGAAAGCATTGGATTAGTTGGCCCCAAAAGATCTTTCAACAATAAGTTGAAACAATATGTTGTAATACCTTCACATATTACCTTAGAAGGGTAATACATTACTCTAAGGATTACTTTCATAGTTTACATTTGATGTCGGGTCATGGGATTGAGAGTTAGAAGGGACCTTTACTCCTTCATTTTGAGGAAAGTGAGACTTAAAGAGAGTGAATAACTTGCTTGAGGTCATTCTAATGGTAAAGAGTAGAGTGAGGATTTGAGGTCAGTATCTAAGGCTTCAAATCCAACACTTGTTAGACTACATTATGTTGACCCTCGTGTTTTATGTTCTCAAATTGGTTTGTTGCCATTGAAAGGGGGACCTGGAAGGAATGGCACTGGACAGGAAAACTTTGTTGAAGCATGGCATCAAGAAAAATCTTCAGCATGAGTTTTTATAAAAAGACCCAGGTGGGGTGTCTTAATTCACTAGGGGGTACTTAGGAATAACTTTTCCTATTCATATCTTTTCCCCTCCAAACACATTTAGAACTTGTCCCAGCTGCTTCCCACTCTCCTATCCCCCAGTCTCAGGCTGCTATATAGCTCAGATATAGATAATAGTCTCAGACTATTCTATAGCTTCCTGATTTTAATGACAAAAAGTATTAAAGGTAATTACCTTTTTCTTATTTGAATTCACATAATTCTGGAAATTAAAATTTTTTTTTAATGTGGTCATAATAATACTTGGTGATGTTATTAGTTGGGGTGGGGGGCAGTGTTATGAGAGGTAGTACAGTGGATAGAGAACAAACCTCTTAGTTAGGAAGATCTGGGTTCCTGTTCTGACTCTGACGCATGCTAACTGTGTGACCCTGGGAAAGTCACTTAATCTCTCTATGCCCCAGGTAACTCTCCAAAATGACAGGGTTCAGAGTAGATGTTGCTCTGCATTAGTAGATGGAATTGTCTGCACTGGTAAAATTACAGGTCTGATTTCTGTAACTCTGCCCCTTCCCTCAAATAAGTTAGGGTAGGATTATAAGCTAAAAACAAAAAGCAGCTTGTTGAAGAAAGAATGCTTGATTCATAAAGGCATGTGAGCATTAATTAATGAATATTGGTAAATTACTTTGGAGAGGATAAAGGACATGAGACTACTATATGTCATTAAGTATCACTCAAACTGATGTAATAAAGGATTTACCAGAAGAATATTAACTGCAAATAATGGATAGGAGGGTATCATTGGATGCTTTAATCATAAGTTGAGAGGAACTGAAGGGAATTATTGTGATTATTCATTGTAATACACTCTTTATTATAGTCTATGGCTGAGTATTTCTTGAGTCTAAATGAAAATAAAATACACATGATATTAATTTAATTCTAAGCTGTGTTTCCTGGGCAAATAAACATTTACGTAGTGAAATTGATCATAAATCATTGGTATATGAATTGATCTAATGTAATATTGTCAACAAAAACACTAACACCTAATATTTAGTAATAAGTACCTTGCACTTTTATAGGCTGTCTTTATGACTTTTAAAAGTGCTTTCACATACATTATCTCATTTGATCTTTGCCTCAATCTCATGAGGTAAGCAGGGCAGGCATTATTACTCTCATTTTACAGGTGTGAAACAAAAAGGTTAAGTGATTTGCTCAAGGTTGTACACTTAGCAACCTTCTTCCCACTCTCACTTCGGTCATCTGCCAACCCCCCAGAACACTTTCCCACCTTTGTTAATGATGTCTTGGCTCACGTTATTCCTTTCTCCTTTCTCCCAGATCCTCTGCTACTATCTTCACTGATGCAAATATGCCTTATTAAGTCTTCTCATACTTTAATCTGTCAGAATTTCTTAACTTTGTCAGCTCTAGTGACCTCCCCTTTTATCCCATTGCTTCAAAACCCTGGATTATAAAATTTTGTGTTCTGATCCTAACTAATGGTCTTTTGATCTTTCCTTTTCGTGTATGTGTATTGAATAGGTACCAGGGTGACCATTGTCTCCTTAAATCCTCCACCTTCTCCTAATGCATCACACCTGTGCTGGCATCATTTGCCTCCTCACTCAGGTCAGATCCCATGATCAGCCATTAATTTTTTTTTCTGTCACACTCTCCCCATGAGTTAAAATATCATCTCTATGCAGATGATTTCCAGAGCTGTGTCTCCATCTCTAGTCTGTCTCTCGAGCTTTACCCACTTCTCTCCAATTGCCTCTTAGAAAGCAAACTCAACATGTCAAAAACAGCTCATTATCTTTTCCCCCAAACCTTCTTTCCTCCCACACTTCCCAATTACTGTCACAGGTACCTTCATTCTAATCACCCTGCTTACAACCTCAATGTTGTAAACTAAATTCTTTGTTCTCACTTACTTCATATATCTAATCCATTGCTAAATCTTATTATTTCTAAATTCACACTTCTTGTGTTTCTACCAGTCTCTCCACTTGTACAATCAGTGAATAAACATTTATTAAGTGCCTACAATGTGCTAAATAAGGCATGCAAAGGAAGATAAAAGACAGTCCCTGCTTTCAAGGATCTCACAATTTAAGGATGGAGACAATGTGCAAACAACTATGTTTAAGTTACATACTGTACAAACTGGAAATAGTTGTAAGAAGAAGGGCACTAGAATTAAAGGTTATTAACAAAGGCCTGTTGAAGGTAGGATTTTACCTGGGACTTGAAGCAAATCAGGAGACAGAGAAGAGGAGGGAGAGTATTCCAAGCATAGGGGACAACCAGTGAAAATTCCTGAATTTGGGAAATGGAGTGTCTTGTTGAAAGAACAGCAGAAGCCAGTGTTGCTGGATCACAGAGTACATGGAAATATATGATGTAAGAAGACTGGAAAAGTAGGGAAGGCAGGCTATGAAAAACTTTTCAATGCCAAACAGAAGATTTTATATTTAATCCTGAAGGTGAGAGGGAGCCATTGATGTTTATTGAATAGGACATGGGTGGGGGGGAAGCTGATATGGTAACCTAGGCTTTGGGAGGATCACTTTGATGGCTGAGTGGAAGATGGAACAGAATGGAGATTGCAACAGATGGACCAACAAGTAGCCTGTCTATTATGGTAATCCAGGTGAGAAGTGATAAGGATCTTGACCAGGGTGGTGAAGGTGTCAAAGAAGAGAAGGGAATGGTCATGAGAGATATAAAACTGACATGGCTTTGACAAAAGAGTATATATGGAGGTAGTGGTAGTAAGAGAGAATGAGGACTGAGGATGACACCCAGCTTGTAAACCTAAGTGACTTAGGAGGATATTGATGTCCTCAACAGTAATAGAGAATTTATGAAGAGGAGATTTGGCGTAAAGATAATGAGTTCAGTTTTGGACATGCTAAGCATGGCCACAACCCTAGTTCAGATCCTCATTACCTCTTACCTAGATTACTTCAGTAGACTTATAACTGGTCTCCTTTCCTGAGTGTCTCCCCAATCCACTCCATCCTCCACTTAGCATTCTGAAAATGTTCCTTTTCCTCCCACAGTGAGCACCAGTGACTCTCAATGACCTCCAGGATCAAATATTAAATGAGCTAGTATTTAAAGCTCTTTATAATTTGACCTCTTCCTCCTTTTGCTATCTCCTTGTGCTGTACTGCCCCCGATATTCTACTATCCAGCCACACTGGGCCATTTGCAGTTCCTTGGACCCTCCATTTCCTATCTCTCTGCCTTTGCCTTGGCTATCCCTCATGGCTATCATACTTTCCCCTCTCATTTCTGCTTACTTTCCCTGGCTTCCTTCAAGACTCAATTCAAAGCTTTTCTGCAGGAAGCCTTTCCCATTCCCTCCTTATGCAAAATAGCTTTCCCTTTTAGATTAACCTTCTATATGTATATCACTATGTATGTATTGTCTCCTCTATTGGAATCAGCCCTCCTTGAGGGCAAGGATGACTTTTTGTGGCCTTTCTCTGTATCTTGGCACAGTGCCTGGCATATAGAAAACATCCAATAAATATGTATTGACTGATTGACCACCCAAGAATCTGTCATCCATCTTAATCTTCCACAATTTCCACTTTTGAGTGGTTGAACCAAAACTCTGGTTTGTTTGCTTTCCAGGCAAACTTTAGGCTGCAAATATCACTCAAAAAGTAAAAATAAAAAAAAGCTTTAATTTAATGTATTATAAATTCATACTGATGAATCTCACATTAAATCTCACCCCTCCTCCCCAAAGGGAGGTAGCATGATTCATTAGACAGTATATTAGACAGGCATAGTCTGGAGGTTTGGGTTCAAGTCTCAGCTCTTGGACTAATCAGCTATGTGATTTTGGGCAAGTGCCCCTCCCCAATCTGTTTCATCTTTTGTAAAATAGTATCTGAGGTGTCTCTGAGCTCTAACAAACTATGAATTCTCTTGTTAACTCCTTACAACAAAACTTTATAATCTTTTCCTTCTCTTAAGCACCTAGCCCCCTTTTTGCCTCTTATTCTCAGCAGACCATCTCACCTCTTCCTTTACTCAACAGAGAGATGTCATCTCCTCCCATGACTTCAATGACCATCTCTATATCAATGACCCCCAAACCGATATTCATTTGTAAAATGGGAGCAATATTAATAACCCACAATGTTGTAAGACTCAAACAATGTTCCCTATGTAAGGCGCTTTGCAAACTTTGAAGCAACTACATAAACGCCATTATTATTTTTATTATTGCTATTATTAATTTCTGAGAAACAGAATGGCTTAGTACCCAAAGGTTCAAAGCCTTGGAGCTGGGAAAGATTCAGGTTCAAGTTCTCTCTCTCAAACATGTTTTCTGTGTGACACTAGATACGTCACTTAACTTTTCAGTCTCACCTTTAGGTGACTGGCCTCTTTATTCCATGAAAAAGACACTCTATCTCTCCTCTCCAGGGCATTTTCTCTAGCTGGCTTCCATGCCTGGAATCCTTTCCCACTTCATCTCCTCCTCCTGGCTTCCTTCAAATCCCAACTAAAATCCCATCTTTGGCAGGAAGCCGTTCTCGACTCCTCTTAAACCTGGTGCCTTCTCTGTAAATTATTGCCTATTTTTGTCTGTGTATAGTTTATTTGATTGTTTGTTGTCACTCTATTTGATTGTGGGCTCCTTGAGGGCAGGGACTTTTTCCTCTTTCTGTATCCTCAGCACTTAGCAAGGTGCCTGACACAGAGTGGGTACTTAATAAATGCTTATTGACTGAAGGGAAAGTGTTCATGACGTAAACTGCAGACGAGTTGCTAATCTGCCTCTGTGAAAGGAGTTGTTATATCAGAAGTTCCCTGCACTAATGGAATCACAAGTCTGGACCAAAACTAAAATAAAAAAGCTGTAATGTTTCCTCTGAACTTCAGTTCCACATCTCCCCCTGACTGTTGGACACCCCCACTTGGATATCCTTCTAGTATCTGAACTCAGCAAGTGAAAATTTGAATTCCTCATTATCCTCCTCAGAACCTGCCCTGGCTTGCCAACTTTCCTTTCCTGTTGGCACCGCTCTGTTCTCTCATTTCCCAGACCTGAAACCCTCATGTTATCTTTGATTTTTTCGCTCTCCATCACTATCATCCTCAAATGTTGCCAAATCCTGTCAATTCTGTTTCATGCTACCTTGCCAATCTGTCCCCTTTTATCCACTGATTCTTGCCACCACATTGTTGCTGGTTTTGATCATATTTCGCTTGGATTATTGTTATAGATACTTTCCTATCTGGTCACCCTGGCATCAGATTCTCCTTTCTCCATTGTTTTCCTAGCTGCCAAAAATAATATTCTAATATATAGATGATGTCTTCCTCCAAAATGTTTAGAGGATCTTTACTGCTAAAGAAGTAGCAAGTACTTCACAGAATATTTTAATTAAGTTTTTTATTTCATAAAGTTTGCTTTCCCCCCCCTCAAACTCCATTGGAAAAAATAAAAATAAAACCTCTGTGTCAAATATATGTAGTGAAGCAAAACAATTTCCCACATTGTCTGAATCCAAAAATATATGTCTTCTTTTGCATTTTTAGCCCATTATTCCTCTCTAAGGTGGTAGATAGCATGCTTCGTCATGGGTCCTCTAGAATTATGGTTGGCCTTTGTGTTGATTAGGGTTCTTTAGTCTTTCAAAATTGTTTGCTTTACAATGTTGTTGTTCTTGTACAAATCATTCTCCTGATTCTGCTCACTTCATACAAGTTTTCCCCAGTTTCTCTGAAAAAGAGTCACTTTTATCATTTCTTATGGCACAACAGTAGTCCATTACCCTCACACACCATAATTTGTTCAGTCATTCTATAAATTGATGGACACCCCAAACCCCTTAATTTCCAATTCTTTGACACTACAATAAAAGCTGCTATACATATATTTTTAGTAACGTATGTTTCTTCTCTCTTTCTTTGATCTCTTCAGGGTATAAGCCTGGTAGAGTTATCTCTGGATCAAAGGGTATGCATAGTTTAGAATGCTTCACAAAATATCACAGAACATCTGAGTTGGAAGGAAACTGAAAGCACATCCATTCCACCTCATACTTAAAAAAACAAAACAAAAACACAACTCCTTTGCCACATACCAGACAAATGATCATTTAGGCTTTGCTTGAAGGTCTCCATTGAGGAAGAACTCAAGAACTCCCAAAGCAGCACATTAGTCAAGCAGTTCCCTACACAAAGCCTAAATGTATTTCTCCATAACACCTGTCTATAGCCCCTACCTCTATCTCTACTCCTGCTTTTTCTTCAAATAGAACAAGCTTAAATTCTCTTTCACTTGGCCGTCCTTCAAATACTTCAATGACAAATGTTTGTTGAGTTGTGATTGATATTTAAGGCCCTCCATAATCTGACTCCCCTCTATTGCCTTAATATTGGTTCATCCCATGGTGTTGACCTTCTTCCTCTCCATTCTCTTCCTTGCTAATGTCATCTGTTGTTATGGCTTCAGTCAGCAGATCTTTGCAGATAAGTCCCAAATTCAGATTCCTCTCATTTGCTTCTTTCCTGAACATAGATTTCAATGAATATATATTTATTAAACTCTTATTATGTGTCCCTCTCTGTGTGAAGTACTGGAGATACAGAGGAAAAAAAACCAGTCCCTATCTCCAGGAGCTTTCATTTTAATGTAATAAAAAACCCACCCAGATCTATGAGTGAGAGTGACTCACTTCATATTTGCAACAAACCAAAGAAATTAATGAATTAATGTAGTAAAGTAATATAGTCAAAATATAGTCAAAGTGATGTTTTAAATATTTTTTTCTGTCATATGATGACAGTTAAGAGAGGTAAGCTGGAAGGTTACCAGTGGTGCTGAAGGGTTAAGTCACTTTTGCATGGCCACACAGTCAGTGTGTGTCAGATGTGGAGCTAGAATCCAAAGACCTGAGACTGACTTTCTGTCTTCGAGCGCACATTGTGGAAATTACTTTTGTATGGTAGAAAAGTCCTTTACAGGATGCACAGAAGGATGGTCTGGCACTCTGATAAAGAATGCTAAATACATAGGCTTCTAACCATTGTGCATGTGAGCAAAAGAAATCTCAGTAATGTAATATTCCAGTCAGAGAAGTGTCTCTTCCCAATATTTTATTTCTCGCCTTGAAAGCAATTCTCTATATCCAAATATTCCCCCTCTTTCCATGGTAATTCAGGTTTTTTTTTTTTTTTGCTACCCTTTGGTGTAGAAACTCCTAGTCTATTTAAAATTATGCCAACTGTTTCATTCCTGCCCTTATTTATCCTCTCAGATAACTCCATAAATTATCGAGGCATAATTTCCCTCTACTGCAACCATTGTGCCTTCCCAATTAGGTTATGTTTGCTTATGTATTCAAATGATCCTACATTTCATGATAAGATCTTGCCCCATTGCTCTTTAGACTATTTCTTAACCAGCTCACTTTCATTCATGATGTGCAATTATGTATGTGGGTTGACTTCAGCTTTCATGCCTAAGTGTTAACCAATCTGTTCAGTGGGCATAATGATACTATACCCATAATGATGTTAACTGAAAAGTGACAAACATTTGCTTGCTCTTGAGTTAAAAAGATTTTTTTTTTACTCTTTTAAGGGGCACCAAAGGAATCAACAATTGCCACATCCTCCTAGAGTTTTAGTATATTCTTTGGTTTTGTGAAGGTGGCTTTGGGAAATAAGTGAATCTTAGGAATTGGAGGACTGGGAAAACTGGAAAAAGTCTCTTTAGAAGTCACTGAATGCCCAAATAAATCACAACAAAGTTCATTCCAGGGAAAGGAGACTTTAATTGGTTCTTAAACTTTGAAATTTTTAGGATTCGGCAGGGTTTTTATTTTTGGGTTTTGCAGTTGTCAAATTTCTATCCTTTAACTCTTTCAGTCATATCTATCTACTCCTTTAATTTTTGCTGGAGTCTTTATTTGAAAGATTATGGATTTAGACCTTCCTTTTAAAATGTAATTGTTTCTTCTGTTGAGTGAAAATGACTTCTATGTTAATTATTTTTAAATAGGTTATATCCCAGCGTGATAACTGGGAAATGTTGTATCTAATCTTCAGACTATCTAAAGTGAATTTTCCCCTAGAAGATATGTGCTTTGTTCCAATGAAATGGCAAAACCCATCGGAATTTGAGACTTTTGAATAAAGAAGCAAGAGAAATTAGAAACCAAAGCATAGACTAATTCACAGGGTAAGGCAAGGCATAGGGATTCTAGTTACCTCTTGGGCACAGAGGGGATTTGGCAGCTGAAGTTTTGGTGGTGTCTTTCTGACATATGGAACCTGCATGGTCTATCATTTTCATGCCTATCAAGCTAGTACTGGAATGATTTACAGGCTCAGTCCTGCTGCCTTCCTATTACTAACTAATCTTTATCTAGCTCCTATTTCTATTCCTTAAAGTCTCTTTTCAGTTTTTGGTATATTTCAGTCCCTTTGGGGTCCTGTTGAAGTACAGGATTTGTTTAGAATTGCTTTTATTAGTTTAAATTAAACTCAATTTGGTGGACATTTGTTAAGTACCTACTTTGTACAGAAAACTATAGCAAACTCCAGTGGGGGAAAATATAAAAACTGGTAAAATGTAGTCTCTACTTTTTTTCGGGGGGGGGCTTTTTTTTTTGCTTTTTTTTGGAGGGTAATTGGGGTTAAGTGACATGCCCAAGGTCACACGGCTAGGTTTTTGTGTTAAGTGTCTGAGGTGAGATTTGAACTCAGGTCCTCCTGACTCGAGGGCCAGTGCTCTATTCACTGCACCACCTAGCTGCCCCCGTAGTCTCTACTCTTACTGGACCTAATGGATTATAATTTAGCAAACATATATGCCAAATAGCCATATTACAAAGTAGATCATATTAAGTGAATAGGAGTAGAGCTATTGGAGGGCTATGTGGAATTTCACCTTAGAAGGAACCTCCAAGACTAGGTAATCCCATATTCCCTTTTACAGCAAAGAAAAATATGGCCCAGAAAAGTACAGTCATTTGCCTAAAGCAGGGGTGGGGAACCATATGTAGCTCTCTAGGTCCTCAAGTGGGACCCTTTGACTCTTTAGACCCTTCTGTCAAGGGGCCATGATTGAGGACCTAGAGGGCCATGTGTGACCTCAAGGCCTCAGGTTCCCTACCCCAGGCCTAAAGCCACATAAATATTAAGTCTGAGAATGAGGATTCAAACCCAGGTCTATTGACTCCTAACCTATAGCTTCTTCCAGGGTGATACTGTCTTTCTTTGTGATTGTGAGAAAATTCACCTTCCTGAAACCAACACACTCAGTATTTTCAGATTCCCAAGAAAGGCAAAGCAAAACAGAAGAGACAAAAAATATTATTTCATTGTCTTTAGGTCTGTCCTCTGCCTGATTTTCTTTATGACTTAAACATAGAGGAAGATTTTTTTTAACTTCTTATTTTACCCACGAAAACAGGTTTTCCAAAATAAATACAGTTTAATGAGCAGAATCTTGCCAGTCAGAAACTTCACAAGGCTAGCACCCAAGTCTTTAAAACTAACTCTTGTTATTTTGTGATTTTTAGACTGGTAAATTTGTTCCCATTTTCTGTGCCAAGTGCATAGAAATTAAAATTTCTGAGGAGTTTTTGAGATTGCTTGCTGCTGTTTCCCTGCTTAGATTGTACTGGATATTGTTCATGATTTCTCAGTGAGAAGAATTGCTTTTTACTACTGTTCAATAGGACATTTACCCTGCTTTAAGTTATGCTATCTACAGGAAAAAAATACATTTCATAATATTTGACAAATTGCACTTATAGAAAAAACTACATTTAATCATGTTGCAATCTAGTCCATTGTAAATGGAAAAAAGATCAAGAATTGTTTCATAAATTTTTTATTTTTTAAATTTTTGTGTAACTTAAAACATAACATCTCCTGTATCATATTCTCCGTTATCAGTCAATCTTATTTATTTTGTGTCTACTGTGTTTGGAGCACACAATAGGGTCTCTATTCCATTGGTCATTAAAGAGGAAAGGATGCCATTTAACAACAATGATTCAGTTCAAACATTTATTAAGAACCTACTCTATGCTAGGCATTGGGGGAAAGGCAAAATTTAGATATGACCTGATCTGCACCCTTATGTAATTTACAGTGTGCTGTGGGAGTAGAATAAGGTACATAATATAGACAGCCATCATACATAATAAGTAAATTGTGGGAACATACTTGAGAGTCTTGTTTAAAGACAGAAATAGGATAAACCATATGATAGATAATCTTTATATAGCATTTGCTTGATGCTAGGCACTGTGCTAAGTACTTTACAGTTATAGGAGATCTATACTATAATTATCCTCATTTTCTAGATGGGGAAATTGAGGAAAACAGGTCTTTCTTCTTTTCTTTCTTCCTGAAAACAGGAAGTATTTGAGGTCAAATTTGAATTCAGGTCTTCCTGATTCCAGGTCTAGTGTTCTATCATCTGTACCACCTAGTTGCCCCTAAAACATAAATACACAACACAAATGTATAATTGATCATGACTTCACAGACCTATATGCATAAATATTGAAGAGGTTGATATGATGAAATTGATGAACCAGGAAAGTTTAACTGTAATTGATTTCTAAGGGGAAAAGATTTTTGAGTAGCTTTTGAAAGAAGACTGGGTCAAAATCTGATTAAGAGCAATGGAAAATGCCTTATAAGGAAGGTTAGTAGAATGGATAAGAGTTGTAAGATGAGAGAAAACAAGTTGTATAGGGCACTATAGTTCAGGATGTCTAGAGAGAGGGGTCAGAGTTGAGATGACATTAGAAAAGGGGGTGGCTACTTGGGAGAGACTGATTTATTGGGGAGTTAGAAGTATTTACTCATTTTCAGTACAGCTAAGAGAAACATTTTCAAAGTAAATGATTTTTACAAGAGATATAATAACAAGAATATTTGTTAGGATACTTTTCTTATCTTCCCTGTGATAGAAATCCTTTCCATTTCAGTTTGATTTCCTTCCTCAGAAGTCAATTTTCAATGTATCTCAAGGATATTAAGGTGTTGATGTTTTTAAACCCAGGATTGATGTATTTGGGTGCATTGAAGTTTAGATTCTAGAGAAAATGATTGGTTACATTTTGTCAGTAAAATTGCCCCTTTTTGGTATGTTAACAAGTTTAGCATTATCTCTTTAATATTTCATTTCTGGAGAGAGATTTATCA
Organism: Pseudochirops cupreus; assembly: GCA_028627135.1. Lineage (NCBI taxonomy): Eukaryota > Metazoa > Chordata > Mammalia > Diprotodontia > Pseudocheiridae > Pseudochirops > Pseudochirops cupreus. Next base: position 95,346,903 of record CM053584.1, read on the forward strand.
GATGTTGACAACTGACATACAATTTGAGCAGACCTGATATTCTAGTTCATAAAACTGAGATAAAATAATTCAGTTTATTAAAATTGTGCTTGATTGTATTTTAAAGGAAATATTGTTCCTAGGAGATATTTTATTAGACAGTTTGTACATTGCTGTTATGAAAACAATCTTCTGTGGATGGCAGGGGAATAGCTCCTTTCTTCCTTTGCTGGATTCCCTATAACCTAGATCAGAGGTAGGGAACCTGCAACCTCAAGGTCACATGCGGCCTTCTAGGTCCTTGGGTGTGGTCTTTTAACTGAGTCCATGTTTTACAGAACAAATCCATAAAAGGGAGATTTATTCTGTGAAGTTTGGATTGAATCAAAGAACCCTACTTTAGGACCTAGAGCGCCACATGTGGACTTGAGGCCACAGGTTCCCCATCCTTGACCTAGACCAAGGGTAGGGAATCCTGGATTCAGTCAAAAGGCCACACTTGAAGACCTAGAGGGCAGCATATGGCCTTCAGGGTGCAGATTCTCCACCCCTGACTTAGGCTATTTTCCAACCAATATAAAAGTAAGAATTTTCTCCTTTATGCTCCTTCCTAAATGGAAAACTGAGACACTGTGGAATGACTCACGAATAAGGAACCTGTGCTACATAGTTAGAACAGTGTTTACTTTCTTGTTGACATGGACATAGTACTAAAGCATGGGAGTAATACTCCTTACACTATCTATCTTGTACGGTTATAAGGAAAGTACAATATAAACTATGGGATATTATCAGAATGTGAGCTATCATTATTAACAATAATAACTATTAGTGTTGTAATTCAGACCTCAAAGGGAATGCAAATAAATAGCAAAATCCAGCTATAGTTATCTGAAAGAGAAGAAAACTCTATCTGTTTTGCTGTAGGGTGCTCAAAATTGTCTGGCTACAATATACTAGAAAATCAATCAACAATAAAAAAATGAATAAAGCACTCATTATGCTCCAGGCACTGTGCTGAGATCCGGAAATAAAAGAAAGATTAAAATAGTCTTTGCTTCCAAGGCACTCACATTATATGGGGGTGAGGACACGTAAATAACTAAATACATACAAGATATACACTGAGTAGGTGAGGATTAATCTTCAAGGGGAAGGTGCTAGAAGCTGAGGATGCCCTTTCAGAATGTGAGTTCTGAGCTGAGACTTGACCGAAGTCAATGCAATTAAGACGTGGAGGAAAGGAGGAATGGATTTTTAAATGCGATTTATTATTCTCTTATTTCTCATTCTTTTTTTTAGAGCTCTATTTCTTACTAACCCAAGTTATTTTTCCCAACATTTTTCTCTTTCATTTAAATAAAGCAATGGTTTCAATTTCATCCTTTAGCCACTAGGGTTGGCATATACCACCATGACTGACAATAATGATAGCTAGCATTTATGTGTAACTTTAAAGTTCGTAAAGTACTTTGCAAATATTTTCTCATTTGATCCTTACAAAAACCCTGAGAAGTAGGGTCTATTATTACTCCTGTTTTACAGATGAGAAAACTGAGGCCAATAGAGTAAGTGACTTTACCAGTGTCACACAGTTGATTAGATGTCTGAGACTGGATTTGAACTCAGTTCTTCTGATCTAAGCACTGTATCACCTGGTTGCCTATGATGCCAATAAAGGTGATTAGGATAAATATGAAATTTTCCCCAAATTTTAGTGAGATACTTTTGGGAAATTATTTTTAAGTTTAAATAGCTTTCCTTCTTTGTACCAATCAAAATCCCACATGTTCATGGAAACCAATTTCTATTCGAAGTGTTCCCAACCACTCTAATTCATATCAGCTCCTCTAGAACTTATATTCATTGTGTCACATTCTAGGACATGATTATTTTTGGAAGTAATAAAAAACCAGAAGGCAGAATGTGATAGAGGACCTCCTGAGAAAATGATCAAACCTGAGGATGACATGAACTTCTGATGATTAGATGCTTAGCACGATGCCTGGCACAGAGCAGGCACTTAATAAATGCTTATTGATTGATTGACATGGAAACAATGCTACTATAAGAAGGAACTTGGAAAGAATCTTTAGGGAATATGAAGACATGAGCAGAATATAGAAGGATTGAAGGGGAACAGGTAGTATTTGATTAATTATTTTCAGTTGCAAAGAGGAAGTTTAGAAGAGAAAACATGTGAGAAAATAAAAACTGGCTAATAATGTAGTATTGGAAAATGAAATTTTGTTTTCTGAACTCTTGAAAGATGCAAGAATTTTTGGCTCTTGGCCCAGGTATGGAGTACATGTAATGAGTATCAAGAAGGATGTATTTTTTCTAGAGACTGTCTTACCCAATCAAGTAATATTTAAATAGAAAAATAGAAAGGGAGGTAGAAAATCACTCACATATAGTCAGGGGTGTGCTGGCAAATGTTTAACAAATGACTGAAAAAGAGGAAGACAACACAGTTTTGAGTTTAATCTGCATGATAAACATTTTCTTCATAACTTTCTTGAGCCCAGAAATCAATAAAACAATAAATTAAACCTTAATTTTATAGCATTTGTCAATTTCTAAGACATAAATTCTTGCCTTGAATATTTAACAACCAGCCCTCATGAACCAGCATGAAGTGGATCCAGCACCCTCGCACCCTCCTGCTTATAGAAATAAGAGCAGATAACAAAGAGAGACTTATGTGACAAAAGAAAGAATAAAAATAGAAGTGTTTAGTTATTCACAGAAGACATTTATGGGGAAGAAGTAATGGACTCAAATTTCTACGTACCAAAGCATGGAATACGTATGATTAAAAAAAAAGAGCCAGAGATCTTATTGTGACAAAGCATATATACCCTCAGAGGCACTGGGGAGATTTAGTAGTATGCAAATATGATGAGGAAAGAATATTCTTTCTTTGAAATGAACAGATTGTCTAGTAGGAGTAGTGGAAGAAGACATTCACTAGTGTAGTAATCCATGAATTTGAGAGAAAAAGCATGATAAAAGGCATTTGAATAAGGATTAAAGGAAAGACAGGCAATATCCTAATGGGAGTATTCTGTGAGACAATGGAAAGCGTTGAGGGATGCATTTCAAATATATATATATATATATATATATATATCACTAAGAGTAGGATATAATTATGATTGGGCAACCTTCAAATATTTGTACATCTGTTGAAGACCTCTCTCTACTTTAACAGAAGAATTGATTAAATACTTGACTTGCCTTGCTGATAATTTCATCTTCGTGAAAGTGGAGGAAATGATAAGGTGAATTGCATTTGGGACTGCCATAAAACATATGCAAGTATCAATGTATGCATACGTGCCTGCTTACATATACGTGTGTATGTCTATACATACACATACACATACACTCATATAAAGGCATGTTTATGTAGATAGATAGAATTCAGTTCTTAGATTAATTATCCATCTGCTCTGTCTATTCCAGATATATATGCTGAATGTTATAGAAACATTGAAAAGTCTCCATTTTCATCAATATGTTTTAATCCAGCCAAATTCATCTATGAATATTCTTGGAATGCTGTGGTTATTTCTGGAGACATTATATCCAGTGTTTTGTCTTTAATTGGATGATAATATTTGTAATTGTCTGCCATTCTTTTCTGTAGTGTTTTACAAATAAGGTTTATATTCTAAACTAGCTTCTTTTAGCTACCATCTTTCTCTTCTTGGCAAGATTTACAAATGTTTCCTGGCTAAGGCAGTTTCTGTGTACTTTTGGTCTTCATATTGGGGCAGCCTTTCCATACCACTTAAATTTTTTTTTTTTTGCAAGGGGGGAAGGTAGGGCAATTGGAGTTAAGTGACTTGCCCAAGGTCACATGGCTAATTTTGTGTTAAGTGTCTGAGGCCGTATTTGAACTCAAGTTCTCTTGACTCCAGGTCCTATGCTCTATTCACTGTACCATCTAGCCACCCACCAGTTAAATTTTTAAAAGAGATTTTGATCAATTTGTTATCTTTATCTTTTTTCCATTTCCATTTTAATACACATGTACACACACATATATGTATACTATATATATACATATATACATATATACACACATATATATATGTACATATATATTTGGTATCAGTGGCTTCAGTTGTGATAATCATATACAGTGTCTTATAATCCTTTCCTCTTTCTTCTATTGACAATTCCCTTTGATCTGATTAATTAGTAGAACGGCTTCACACAGATAGTTGAATTTTAAATGGCATATATCAGTAACTAGTGAATTACTGGCTGTTAAGATAAAGTTAATTTATTTTTTCTGGTGTTGTTTATTTGCCATGTTTAGTGTTTTCTGGCTCTCTTTAGAAGGAAGCATTCATGAGATAAAGGCATTAGACTTCTGAGTAGTCTCTACTCAGCTGACATTAGCATCTTTAATTCCTTAAAATTGAACTATAAAGCTCATTTTATGCTCCTGTATTCATCTTCCATTACTTGCTTTCACTTCCTCTATATCCATCAATTTGGACACCAACTTTTTATTTCTGAGTAGAATCAATTGTGCTTAGACTTTCATTCTTGACTATAGTGAGTCAATTTCTACATTAGTCTAGGATCATCTTAGACTGCATATCTTATTTGTGAACTCTTTGTAAACTGTCCTCTGAAAGGTTAGGGTACCCATCAGACTATGTCCAACATTTCTACCATAGTTTATCATGAACTCTAAGCTGTCACTGTCATTTTTTGCCTTCCAAGGTTCTTTCACTTACATTTCACCTCTTCTTTACTGGTCAAAATCAACTATACCTAGGGAGGGAATACCCATGCTATAAGATCACAAATCTGTAAAATATCACAGACACACACACACAGACATGCATACACACATGTTATAACCAAAGTTAGGGGGCAGGATATGGGTGCTGACACAACAAAGAAGATTTATTAGTGGTCATATAAATAGGAGGAGAACCAAGAGAGAACCAAGAGAATAAAAGGGTATACAGGAAGAGTGGTCCCCTGTGTCAGATGCTGCAGAAAGATTATGAAGGAGGAAGACAGAGAAAAGGGTTAAATCTGGAAACTGAGATGTCATTGATGACTTTGAACAGAAAAGTTTCAGTTGGGTAATAATATTGGAAGCTGGATTTCCAGGGGGTGAGGAATGAGATGAAGTAGAGGCAACCATCCTTTACAGTTTCTTTCCCCTGAGTTTGGCTATGAAAGAGAAGAATAATATAGAATGATAGCTTGTAGGGATTCTAGAACTAGAAGGAAGTTATTTTTATTTCAAGTATTGAGGGAGATCTAAGTATGTTTGTAAACATTAGTGAAGGAGTCAATAGATAGGAGAAGAAAAGATTAAAGAGAGAGATGGGGATATAATTTCAGGGGGCAGCATGCTATAGAAGGGACTAGAAGGACCAGAAAGAAAGGAGCTAGAGTTGCTAGCCTTGGTGATAAGGTACCTCTGTTTGTTAGAGAAAAAAGTAAAGAGGAGAGATGGGAAATGATGCCAAGGGTTTTTGAAATGTATAGTCAGGGAGTAGAGGACATTCATAAGAAATGATCTCTATTTTCTCAGCCTAATGTGTAGCAAGGATCTTTTGTGAGAATCTTTTTAATTACATTAAATAATTAATAACAAATAATAAACTGATTCCTCACCAATTATATTTTAATAAAATGGTTTTAATCTACACAGGAAAGAGGGATATAAGGTAGTGTGATAGATTTTAAGAGAGAAGAGAATGTTTCAAATAGCTTTTGCAGAAAATATGCTTGCCAATTAGGGAGGAATAAAAGGTTTACCTTGGAATAATGAAGGATCAGTTGAGACTAGATAATATAGGAGTAGTGGATCCAGTCAAGTATTTTTTTTTTTAGAAAATATTTTTTCAATTATACATAAAATGATTTTTAACATTTATTTTTCCAAAATTTTGAGTTCTGAAATCTTTTTTTGAGAAGAAATTTGACATAGGTTATACATATGTAATCATGTAAAACATTTCCATATTAGTCATATTGTGAAACAAAACATAGAAGGGAAAAAACAAGAAAAAATAAATTTAAAAAACATGCTTCTATATGCATTCAAATTCCATCAGTTCTTTCCCTTAGGTTAATAGCATTTTCATCATAAGTCCTTTAGAATTGTCTGGGATCATTGTGTTGCTGAGAATAGCTAAGTCATTCACAGCTGATTATCTTACAATATTGCTGTTACCATGTACATACACTGTAATGCTGGTTCTACTTACTTCACTTTGCATCAGTTCATATAAGTCTTTCCAGGTTTTTCTGAAAGCATCCTTCATCATTTCTTATAACACAATAGTATTCCATCACAATCATACACCACAACTTGGTCAGTCATTTCCTAGTTGATCAACATCCCCTCAATTTCCCATTCTTTGTCACTACAAACAAAGTTGCTACAAATATTTTTGTACTTATAGGTACTTTTCCATTTTTAAAAAATCTCTTTGGGATACAGAACTCATAGTTGTATTGCTGGGCCAAGGGGTATGAACAATTTTATAGCTTTTTGAGCATAGTTCCAAATTGCTCTCCAGAATACTTGGATCCATTCACAACTCTGTCAACAATGTATTCCAATTTCCCTCCAACATTTATCATTTTCCTTTTTTTTTTGGTCATGTTAACTGACATGATAGGTATGAGGTGGTACTTTAGAGTTGTTTTAATTTGCATTTCTCTAATCAATATTGATTTAGACTATTTTTTTCATATGACTATAGATAACTTTAACTCCTTTTTCTGAAAACTGCCTGTTCATATCCTTTGATCATTTTTCAGTTGGGAAAAGACTTGTATTCTTATTAATTTGATTCACTTCTTGTAATGCCAAGCATTAGCAGCTTTTCAGAAGAATGCTACTGTGAACAGCTTTTAAGGTTCTGATTACACAGTATAATGAACACTCTATTCATTCCATAACAAATCAAAGCAAAACATTTACAGTAAATCAAAGTACAGCATTCACAATGTTACAACTTATCACAGAAAATGACCACATAGTTTCCACCACAGTGGTCACAAAGTTTTCAACAAAGAACAAACATTTAGTAACTCAATCAACCTTAAGAAGGTTTGCCTCCTCAAGGAACATAAAGTATGATAGTCAGAATTCTCCACTCATGGGGCACATTAAGTTAACTCAATCAGTCACTTATTCAGTCATCAATCACTAAGAACAATCATTTAATCAATCAATCATTATATCAACTTGATCATTCAATCATTCTTCCTCATTCACTATTCAATCATCAGAAAATACATAGACTCTCCACCCCTAGGTCACTAGTAAATTTACAATTTCTCAGTGAGTACACAGTATCCAAGTAAAGTCTGTGTTTCAGCTTGATTTGTGGTGGTTTCACAGATTCCCTGGATCCCTTTCCATGGTCCCACATCCTACCTAGATTCACCAAACTGTCACCTGGGTTCAAAGGCAGACAGCTCCCAGGTCCTTGTGCAGCTCTCTGTGCAGTTCCTGCTCCACATTGGGGCTCACAGTGTCCAGTCCATCTAAAATCCTTCACAGTCTCTGTTCCCAGGAAGATAAGGCTTAACAAAGCCACAAACAGACAAAGTCTTAAATCCCTCACAGTCATGCCTCCTCAGTCTTTTAGCAGCTCTGGATGGTCCTTGGACTCATCAGAAGTTTCAGCTGGTTCCCAGAATCAAGATCACTTCATCCAGGTTTTCAAAATCAAAATCATTCTCTCCAGTCTGGGAGAGGCTTTCCTCTTCAACCTCCCCGGTGGCAGCAGCTTCAGCCTCCACAGAGTTTGCTTCAAGAAGATCTGTCTCAGTTACCAATTCTCATTTTTCTTCTCAATTCTCAGTCCAGCAGTAACAACCCAGCCTCCAGATGCTGCTGAGAGAAATTCTCTTTTTCTCCAGCAGCAGCAACTTCTGCCTCCAGATCCTTGTCCCAAGAAATTCTGACTCTCCCTTTCTGGGGTTTTTCCTTATATACAGTATTGCATTAGCTTCCTGTTTCAGCCAACCCCTTCCTGTTAACTTCAGCAACAGGGATTCATACCTTCTTGATTAATTACTAAGTGCTAAGTATTTGTTACCTTTGCCAATACAAAGAGATCTTCAAATTCAAATTATATTACCATTACACTTTTCTATATATTTGAGAAAGGACCCCTTTCCTAGAGAATCTTGCTGTAATTTTTTTTCCCTCAGTTTTGGTTACTAACTCTATTTCCCTCCATCCTACTTTTCCCGTTTATCCTTTCTTTCTCCTTCCCTTTCCTTTCTCAAAAGTGTTTTGCTTCTGATCAATGACTCCCACAATCTACCCTCCTTTTTATTAGCCCCTTCTTTTCTTATCCCCTTTCACTCCTACTTTCTTGTAGGGTAAATAGATTTCTATACCCAATTGAGTGTGTATGTTATTCTCTCTTTGAAGCAATTCTGATGACAGTAGAGTTCAAGCACTGTCTGCCACCCCTCACCTTCCTTTCTATTGTAAAAGCTCTTTTGTGCCTCTTTTAAGTAAAATAATTTACCCTATTATATCTCTCCTTTCTTCCTTCTTTCAGTACATCCCTCTTAATCATCCCTTAATTTTATCTTCTTTAAGATATCTTCCAATCATTGTCAATTTATCCCCATGACCTCAGTCTATTTCTACTCCTTCTGAGTACCTTAATAATGATCAAGTTCTTAGGCATTACAAGCATCATCTTCCCCTGTAGGAAAGTAAAACAGTTTAACCTTACTGAATCCCTTATGATTTATCTTTCCTGTTACCTCTTTTATGCTTCTCTTGTATCTTCTATTTGAAAGTCAAATTTTCTAATTTAACTTTGGTCTTTTCATCAGAAATGCTTAAAATTTTTCTATTTAATTAAATATCCATTTCCCCCCTGAAGCATTATAGTCAGTTTTGTTAAACAGGTGATTCTTGGTTGTGATCCTAGCTTTTTTGTCCTCTGGAATATCATATTTCAAGCCCTCCAATCCATTAATGTAAAAGCTGCTAAATCTTGTGTTGTACTGACTGTGGCTCTATGATATTTGAAACGATTCTTTCTGGCTGCTTGCAATATGTTTTCCTCAATCTGGCAGCTCTGAAATTTGGCTATAATATTCCTGGGAGTTTTCATTTTGGGATCTCTTTCAGCAGGCAATTGGTAGATTATTTCTATTTCTATTTTACCCTCCAGTTCTAGGATATGAGGGCAATTTTCCTTGATAATTTCTTGAAAGGTGATATCTAGCTCTTTTTTAATCATGGCTCTCAGGTAGTTCAATAATTCTTAAATTTATCTCCTTGATCATTCATCTTTTTACCCTCTGTGGGCTGACACCTCTGGAAGCAGCTGCTGCATATTCAGTTGCTCCCAAGGCCTGCTGCTGACTTGTAGGGGCGTGATCTGTCCACTCTCATTCCATTGAGATGGATCTTTCCTTTTTTATGTGAAGATCATTCAGGTCATTTTCCAATGAGTTATCTCCCATTTTCTTCTGTTTTTTTTCTCATTCTTTTGATTTTGTTCTATTATTTCTTGAGAAATGGAATTATTAACTTCCACTTGCCCAATTCTAATTTTTAAGGAATTATTTTTTGTCAATGAGTTTTTCCATTTGGCTAATTCTGGTCTTAACAAGTTCTACTCTTCAGTGAATTTTTGTGCCTATTTTACCAGTTGGCCTATTCTGTTTTTTTAAGGTGTACGTGTTTTTCAGTCCTTTCTTGTGCCCCCTTTACCAAGTTGGTGACTTGTTTTTCATGATTTTCTGGCATCACTCTCATTTTTCTTATTTTTCCCTCTTCCTCTCCTATTCAATTTTGAAAATCCATTTCAAGTTGTTCCAGGAATTTTTTTGAGGCCTGAAACCAATTCACATTTTTTCTTTGAAGCTTTGGATGTAGCAGTTTTGACTATTGTCTTCTTTTGAGTTTGTGTTTTGATCTTCCCTGTCACCATGGTAATTTTTTAAAGTTAGGTTCTTTTTTTTTTGTTTTTTGTTTTTGTTATTTTCTTCTTTTCTAGCTTATGTTAAAGTTGGGTTCTGCTTCTGGGGCAGTGGGAGCACTGTCCCAAATTTCAGGTTTTTGTGTTGCTGATTTCAGGGCTAGTTCTGAGGGTCTATAAGTTTCTTTCTTTCTTTTTTTCAAAATAGTCTGATCTAAGGAGAGGTGTGGTCACTGCTCTCCTGGCATGTTCTCTGGTCTATGAATGACCACAAGCACTCTTTTCTACCCTGAAACTGTGATCAGGTTCCCTGCTCTCCTGTGGCCACATGTTCTCATGTGTTAGTGCTCTTCCTTGCCTGGAGACTGTAAGCTGGAACACAGTTCTGCACCTAGTGCTAACAAAGGAGGCCGGTTGTCTGGCCTTTTTACCCTCTGTGGGCTGACACCTCTGGAAGCAGCTGCTGCATGTTCAGTTGCTCCTAAGGCCTGCTGCTGACTTGGAGGGGTATGACCTGTCCACTATCATTTCATTGAGATGGATCTTTCCTTTTTTATGTGAAGAGTATTTTATTTTTTCCAATTACATATAAAAATAATTTTCAGCATTCACTTTTTATAAGATTTTGAATTACAAATTTTTCTCCCTCTCTTCCCTCACATGAGCCTCCAAGATGGCAAGAAATCTGATATAGGTTATACATGGCAATAATGTTAAACATATTTCCACATTAGTCATGTTATGAAAGAAGAAACAAATCAAAAGTAAAAAAAACACAAAAAACCACCAAAGAAAGTGAAAATGGTATACTTTGATTTATGTTCTAACACAATTGGTTCAATTCTTTTGACATGAACTAGCAGTAGGACCAATGTGGAAATCACCTAACCTCCTTGAACAGAAGATACTTCTTTGAGACTATTAGTTATAGATAAACAAGGTCAAATCTGCTTCAGTAGAGGGGATTCTGTCATTGAGTCACAAGTCATTGATATGTCTTATAACATTAGTCCTTTTTCACCAATAACTTACTGGAGATTTCCAGTTGGTTGGCATCCACCCACACACAAATTTCATATTTAATGTATATTTTATCTATATTTGTATTTTCATACCTATATTTCATATACATACATATAAACTTTCCTCTTTCTTTCTGAATAATATATACACATATAAATAAATATTACAAGCTAGTGAAATATAATTATATATAATATACACATATCCTTTCCAAATATACACACATATATGATATACATTTGTATATCTATATCTATATCTATATATCTATATATCTATATCTATATATATATACAATATAAGAAAGATTAATGACCTGTGATTTACACACATATATGTTAATTATGCAATATTTTAATATACATGCAATGCACATGCATATATATGTCACAGGCCACAGGTATATCATATAGTATATATGTTTCTACATAGAGAAGAGAAGTGGAGGAGGTAGGAATGGTGAGGAGAAAGAGAGAGAGAAAGGGAGAGGGAGAGAGAAAAGAAAAACTTTTTTCAGCCACTAGACGGAGCTAAAAATACCAGCAGACAAATGATATGTACTGGCAAACTGTTCAAAATTAGTCCATCTACCGGTGCAGTGTATGTTTCAGACCAAAACCCAGTGAGACTTTTTTCCCCCTTGAAAAATTCCCTTTACTGACATCATTTTATGTGTATGAATATCTTCTCAGGCAAGTAGGGAGTGTGGCTTGACCCAGGTCCTATACCTCCTTAGGGATGGCTTTGGAGGAACATCTCCTTAGAGATGGTCCCTGCAATACTGTAATTTCTAATGCTGATCAGAATTTCTCAAAGTACTTTTCCTCTTTCCTGCTCTCCCTAAAGTCTAATCCTTGTTCTATGTCCTGATGTGCCTCAACTTAAAAAGTTCCTTGGCTTCTATTGGGTGGTGGTTGTGCTTATTTGTGTTGAGATAAATAAGCTAGCATCTGAAGAAAGATACTGTGAAAACTTCTGGTGGTGGTGATGGCACTGTCTTGGTTTATTTTTCTATGAATAATTATGTAGGTCATGTAGTAATTTATTGACAGTTGTAGCTATATTATGCTACCTGGCTTGAGAAATTGGGTAAGACACCTCACCTGGTCTTGTTTTCTAAAGAACAGATTTAGGGAACAGAGAAATGCATATCTGTTAATGTGTGTGTTCAGAGTGCTTGGGAAGATAGTTTTTTGCTATGTTTATTTGCATATGTGTTTATCCTAGCTCCTTTGGAAAGTGGATATGTCTTTTGGGAGGCGGGTCATGAAAAGAATTTGGAAAGGGAGGTGGGAAAGAATAGTATGGGTAGTACAGGGAAATTAAAAGGACAGATGACAGAGAAACTTTGTGTTTTGGAAGCCATGTATACTTCATTTGTACTCTCTAAAATTTGTTACACTGAGCCAGGGAATTTGAACATTTCCATTTTTTTTTTAAAGTTGCAAGATTGCTTTTTCCTCATTCTGCCTGGTGGTGGGCAGTTCAAAGAAGTTCACCCAAGTTCTCGAAACAGGGAGATGCCTTAAAATGTAACTGGTTGCCATGTATTCACTCTGTCTGAGAAAAATAGTTAAATTTTTACATGAGACCCAAAGTCTGTATCTATAAGATGAAAGTCATGAAAATGAAAAGCATCTCTTCTGCTGTGTTGAGCTTTTTTAATGGCAGGTGTCAACACAGTTCGATAGAATCAATTGTTCTGTTCAAAACAAGAACATCAAAAATCAATTGACCAAAAAATGGTCAATTTGGGGGTTGTGTGTACACATAACTGCAGTGTTTGGATCCAAGCCATAATTTTCTAGTTTTTATTATCGCTGAAAGCATTGGAGGAGAACACCTTTGGATTATAGGATCATAGCATTCAGACATAACCCACACAATTTAGACCTGAACACTGATTTTTAGATCTGTTTAAAAGGGTTACTTTTCTATGGGAACAGAAATAATCATCTTCCATTAAAATGCTATTTTGCCCAACATTTTTTAGATTAAGGAATTCAGTTAAATTCAACATCCATCAATTGCCTATGGTGTAGGATATTTTTCTAGTCAACAAGTAAATCCTCATTTACTAAGCACCTTCTCTATATAAGCCACTATGTTAAATTTTGCTATATAAAGGAAGGCAAAAGACAATCTGCTGTCAAGGAGTTCACAGTTTGGTGGAGATGACATGCAAACAATTATGTACAAAAGCATATATGTAGGATTATTTGGAGATAATCTCAGAGGGAAGGCATTAGCATCAAGATGGGGGTAAGAGAGATCACGAAATGCTTCTTGTAGGTGAGATTTTAGCTGAGACTTGAAGAAATCCAGGGAATTCAGGAAGAAGTAAGGAAGGAGAGAATTCCATGAATGGGAAACAATGAAAATACACAGAAATAGGACCATCTTGTTCAAGGAACAGCAAGGAAATCAGTGTCACTGTATCACAAATGTGTGAAAAGGAGTAAGGTATAAGATGCTTGGGAAGATACAAAAATGAATGACAATCTTCAACATGCCCCTAAACTGTTATTAAAAAAAATAAGAGAAAGCTATTTGTTAAAAAAGATGAAAAATATTCAATTATTAGGTAATGGTGAAGTAAATTGTTAAGTAAATAATGGAATAGAATAATTTAATGCAATTAAGACTGAGAAATCTGAGTAATATAAGAAAGAAATCTGGAAGACTTTTTATGAAATTATGTAATGTGAAAAAAAGGGCCAGATGGTTAGAGTACACAGTGTAACCATATAAATGGAATAATAAATGAAAATGATAGACAAGACTTCTGATGGAGACTTGGAAAGAATGAATGAAACGTTATACTATTTTAAGTATTAAAATGAATTTAAACATAAATAGTTACGAAGCAAGTTTAATTAGTCATATTGATATTTAGTATTTACATTTAATATTATTTTAATATATTAATGTATTAAACATATTTAGTATTAATCATAATAAATAATTTTAAAATGTATTAATTTTAATTTTTAATTTATAGAATAAAACAAGCATTTCCATAACATAATATAAATAAAGAAAGGATGAAATGATGTAATCACTACCCTGATGGAAAATGGGGATCGCACACATCTGTCTAATATATACACATCTATAATATATACCCAGAAATATATATTTCTGCTAGATTATGGCTTTTCATATATGTGCATATATGTACATACATATATATATGCATATATGAAAATAACTTCTAATGTGTTAGTTTCACTATCCTCTAATAGTTATAGGCATACTGAGTATTTATTATATATGTCAATCAATAAGCCCAATAATGCAAAGAAAGGCATTAGATAGATCAGTCGATACATAGATAGTAGTTATGGATTGAACTTCTGATTTCATTTGATAAAGGGAATGCCTGGATGCGGAAATATCCTCTATTAATACAGGTTTGCATTTACTCTGTAACTTAGTCCTGGAGAATAGCCCTAGAACAATATCCTAGCCCTAAAACATTGAAAAATAAAAGGAACTGCCCAGGGTCACAGTGGCATTATTTGTCAGGGGTAGTACTTGATCCCAAGACTTCCTGATTCTGAGGCCAGTTCTCTATCCATGTATCTGAATGTATGTACAAGAGGCAGTAGGGTGAGGGAAAGGGAGGCTGAAGGAAGAGAGAAGGGAAGATACTGGCAGGGTTAGGGGGGAGGTAAAGGAGAGGGAAACAGGGAGAGAGGAAAGAGAGAAATGAGAGTGAGGTTAGCATCTTTACTCTTAAAACCATCCTATCCACAATAACACTCTTCCTTGTGAGCAGATATAAATAATGTGTGTACTCTTTCTTTATCTTTTAAAAAAAATATTTATTTTTAGTTTTCAACATTCATTTCCACAAGATTTTGAGTTATATTTTTTTTCTCTCCCTGTCTTTTCCCTACCCCCAACTCCAAAATAGCAAGCTTACTGAATACCCCTTCCCCCAATTTGTTCTCTCTTGTATCCTCCCCCTTTACCCCTCTAACTTTCTAGTAGGGCAAGATGGGTTTATATACCTCAGTACCTGTATATCTTATTTCCCAGTTGCATGTAAAAAACAATTTTTAAACATTTGTTTTTAAAACTTTGAGTTCCAGATCTTTTTCCCTTTCTTCCTTCCTCACTCACCCCCACTGGGAAGATAAGCAATTCAATATAGATTGTATATGTGTAGTTACCCAAATAATTTCCATAGTAGTTATCTTGTGGAAGACTTAACTATATTTTCCTCCATCCTTTCCTGCTCCTCACTTATTCTATTTTCTCCTTTGACCCTATCCCTTTTCAAAAATGTTTGCTTCTTGGAGGAACATATAATCAGTCTCTCACAATATGTCCACTGTGGAGATGTTCTGCGTAACTACACATGTACGGCCTGTATTGAATTGCTTGTCTTTCCAGTGGGGGTGGGTGATGAGGGAGGAAGGGAAAGAATCTAGAATTTCAAGTTCTATAATCAAATGTTAAAATATATAATATATATATATATATATATATTTATAATTATTATTATTAACTACATGCAATGGGAATTAAGATGTACAGGCATTGGGGTAGAGAGATCCATTTTGCCCTACTGGAAAGTCAGAGGGGTGATGGGTCAGGACATAGGAGAGAGCAGATTGGGAGAGGAGTTATACAGGGGGGTGGCTGTTTTGGGGTTGTAGGTGGGGGAAAGAGGGGGTGAAAATTTGTAACTCAAAATCTTGTGGAAATGAATGATGTAAAGAAGAAAATAAAATAAATTAATTTTAAAAATTAGAAAAAAACAAATAAAAATTAAAAAATTGTTTGCTTCTAACTACCCTCTCCCCCAATCTGCCCTCCCTTCTATCCTCCCCCCCCTCTTAATCCCCTACCGCACAATTTTCCTGTAGGGTAAGATACTCATTTGAGTGTGTATGTTATTCCCTCCTTAGGCCACATTCAATGAGAATCAGGTTGTCCCATTCCCTTTCACCTTCCTATTCTTCCCCTCCATTGTAACAATTTTGTCTTGCCTCTTTTATGTAAGATAATTTACCCTAATCTATTGCTCCCTTTCTTCTTCTCCCAATAAATTCCTGTCTCAGACTTCTCAGACTTCTCAAACCACAAATGTCAAAGAAAAGGTCAGTGTGGAACTTTGTTCAAACAAGGGGAGCATGGTCTCGTTGCTACCCCCAGAGCAAGAAGTGCAGAGGCAAGGTAGTAGGAGCTGCTGCCACATGGCTGCTTCCAGAGTTCCTGGCCTGCTGATTGTAGGGGGAACAAACAACAATATTTTTTATTTTTTAGATATCATCCCTTCATATTCAACTCATCATGTGCCCTCTGTCTATGTATACATGAATATAAAAATGTTCATACTCACATATATATGTGTGTTTGTGTGTGTGTGTACACACACACACACGCACACACATTCCCTTCAGCTATTGTCATACTGAGAAAAGTCTAATGAGTTACAATTATTGTTTTTTCGTGTAGGAATGTAAATAGTTCAACTTTAATAGGTTCCTTATGATTTCCTTTTCCTTTTTACCATTTCATGCTTCTCTTGCTTCTTGTATTTGAAAATCAAATTTTCTGTTCAGCTCAGCTTTTTTCATCAAGCATGCTTGAAAGTCCTCTATTTCATCGAATAACCATATTTTTCCCTGTAGCATTATACTAAGTTTTTCTGGGTAGGTGATTCTTGGTTTTAGTCCTAGTTCCTTTGACCTCCAGAATAACATATTCCAAGCCCTTCAATCCCTCAATGTAGAAGCTGCTAGGTCTTATGTTATCCTGATTTTGTTTCCGCAATACTCAAATTGTTTCTTTCTGACTGCTGGCAGTATTTTCTCTTTGACCTTGGGAACTCTGGAATTTGACTATAATATTCCTAGGAGTTTTCTTTTTGGGATCTTTTTCAAGAAGCGATTGGTGAATTCTTTCAGTTTCTATTTTGCCTTCTGGTTCTAGAATATCAGAGCAATTTTGCTTAATAATTCCTTGAAAGATGGTGTCTAGACTCTTTTTTTGATCATGGCTTTCAGGTAGACCAATAATTTTCAAAATATCTCTCCTGGATCTATTTTCCAGGTCAGTGGTTTTTCCAATGAGATATTTCACATTGCCTTCTATTTTTTTTATTTGTTTGCATCTGTTTTATAATATCTTGATTTCTCATAAAGTCATTAGCTTCCAATTGCTCCAAACTAATTTTGAAAGAGTTATTCTCTTCAATGAGTTTTTGAAATTCCTTTTCCATCTGGCAAATTCAGCTTTTTAAAGCATTTTTCTCCTCATTGGCTTTTTGGGCCTCTTTTAGCCATTTGAGTTAGGCTATTTTTTTAAGGTGTTATTTTTTTCAGTGTATTTTTGGATCTCCTTTAGCAGGCTGTTGATTCCCTTTTCATGATTTTCTTGCATCATTATCATTTCTATTCCCAATTTTTCCTCCTCTTCTCTTACTTGATTTTCAAAATCCTTCTTGAGCTCCTCCATGGCCTGTAACCAGTTCATATTTTTCTTGGAGACTTTTGATGTAGGAGTTCTGACTTTGATGTCTTCCGCCTGCTCCCTGCCTTGATCCTTTTGTCCCCAAAAAAGGATTCTATCGTCTGTTTGTTCTTCCTGTGCTTGCTCATATTGGAAGCCAATTACTTGACTTTTGAGCTCTTTGCCACAGTAGAACTCTGCTTCCAAAATGGAGAGAGCTATGTCCCAAATTGCTGGGGTTTTTGCAGCTGCTGGAGCTATTAGATGGGTTCCATCTCTACAGCCCCCACACACTCAGGTTCACTGGTCACTCACCCCAGGACTACCACCCAAGACCACGATCTAGATCCAAGCAGGTCAAAGCAAGAGCAATTGCCCTCTGTATTGTTGTTTGTTCCCCCTACAATCAGCAGGCCAGGAACTCTGGAAGCAGCCATGTGGCAGCAGCTCCTACTACCTTGCCTCTGCACTTCTTGCTCTGGGGGTAGCAACGAGACCATGCTCCCCTTGTTTGAACAAAGTTCCACACTGACCTTTTCTTTGACATTTGTGGTTTGAGAAGTCTGAAAACCACTACAGCTGGTGGTGACTCAATCTCCTGAAGTCTCCTCCAAATGCTCCTGATTGGGCTGCCCTGGGGCTAAAACTGCAGGCTCACATGGGGCTGGGCTTGGCTCTCAGTGCATGGTGATGGACCCTTCCTGCTGGCCTGCTGGGCTTCCTTCAGTGTGAGATTTGTTTTTCTCTGTCACTTTGTGGGTTCTGTAGCTCTAAAGTTTGTTTAGAGTCATTTTTGATATGTATTGGAGGAAGTGGAAGCTGGAGCCATGGGGAAGTCCTATTTCTACTCCACCATCTTGGCTGAAAGGCCTCTTTCTTTATCTTTACCTTATAATTAGCTATGGTTTATCATTCAGCAGACTTTGCTACCTACTAGTAGGTATACGTGCCTCTTGTGTATATAAAACCATTAATTCTGCTAAATATAACTTCCCTTCCCTCCTCCCCTCACCAGTAGCTATATCATAAGATAGCCATTCCTTTTTTCCTTCCTTCCTTCCTTTCTTGGAGGCAACTGGGGTTAAGTGACTGGCCCAGGGTTACAAAGCTAGTAAATGTGTGAAATCACATTTGAACTCAGATCCTTCTGACACCAAGGCCCACGTTCTATCTACTGTGTCACCTAGTTACCTGGAGATATTCATTCCTTGTATTACAAAGGTGGCATTCCTGAGGTCTTGACCCTGAATAAGTCACTTACTTTCTTGGTACCCCAGGCAAACTATAAGTTGGAGAGCAGGTAAAGATCTATATTCATAGAATTTCTTTATCCAGTGTTTTCATATCAGGAGTTTAATATTCATCACTTGCCTACTATGTGTAGATCTAAGGGAGATATAAAGAATTGGTCAGCACTGCTATGTTCCTTGGATCTCAGCTATTCCCAATAAATAGTTTTGTATCTTTTAATCTCTTGCACCTGCCCTCAGGCTACTGTAGCTGAGAAACCTACCCACTTGAGAGGAAACTTAATCTTTATTTCCTCCCCAAGGGCTTCTTCCCTGCCTTCCAAGACTATAGAATCCTAATCTTATACACTGAAAACTGGTTAAACCCTGGAGAAGGTGCCCACCCCTCCCAGCCCAGGACTTTTTTCCCCTCTTAGATATTGAATAGCTGCAAATTCTGAAGCTGATAAATATGAAGAGCTGTGATTAGAATTTCCAGAAGTGTTGTCTGTGTTTTCAGGTTTTAGAGGTGCAAAAGATTTTTTTGGGGGGGGGAGGGGAGAGAATGATTTAGAGGAATATGTGTTTTTCTAGATTTTTATGAGTTGCCCTCATAAATCAAATAATTAAATGTTAATGGTGGCCTTCTGGTGATTGTCCACATGACACTAAAACTGGTTCATGTTTATTCAGGGAACTGAAACCTTAATTTTATGCACACACACACACACACACACACACACACACACACACACACACACACCAGTTTGCCTAAACATATTTCCTCTGCATCCCAAGAAAGAAATTGTAATTTATTTTTATGCATTTTTACTGATTAATGGGCTAAAACTGCAAGCCTGTTTTGCTTATAGATAAGAATATGGAATTTTTATTTTCCAAATTATTGGGAGGAAAATATTAAACTAACTGGCTATTGCTATCTTTTGAAACATTTCAACTGTCCAGATCAGAACCATACAAAAGCATATTCGTGCTTTTAAAAAGTAATTTAACACTTGAATGTAATGTCTTATAATGAAATGGAGATGACCCAGGACTCTCAAATGCTATCCCTACTGAACACTGGCTTTAGTGGGTAGAGCCCAAGTAGAAAGACTTCAAGTTTGGGCCCAACAATGAACTGTCTGTCTATCATCCGAAAACCAGTTCAAAGGGTTCCTCATCAATAGGATGGCCACTAAGTCATATTTTTGTTTTATTTCATTCATTTGTTTGTTCATTCTTGGCCAGAGATTCACATCTAATAAGTTGTGGATGATTTGTGATCTACATTTTTTTGGAGGAAATTATCAACATTAATGAAATCATAGATCCTTTAAGTACCCAAACATTAATTTCTACCCAATGTTTGAGACAAGCATTTCAGGGGTCCTTTTAAAAAGAGGTTCAGTTTTCCAAGTATAGATGCCCTGACTTTATGATCCAGAAAGTCCCTTGCACATAATGGGCACCTAAGAGATGATTATTGAGTTGAATTGGATTGAAAAAAGAAGGATCAAATCTTGGTTTTCTTACCAAAGATTTTCCTTTCATTTAGAATCTGTCCTGGCCAAAGTTATTGATAAATCAACAAGTATGAAGTAAAACTCCTACTATGTGTCAGGCACTGTACTAGGCACTGAGAATATAAATACAAAGAAAAAATAAAACAATCCCCAATCTCCAGAGTGTATATTCTATTGGGTAAGACAATGGGTAGCTATGCAAGCATATCTACAATATATATTAAATAAATGCAAGGCAGTCAAATGGAATATGACTTTTTTTCCACTGAAGTTCTATAAAGATGGTTGAGGTTTGGTGGAGAATTTGTAACTACCCCCAAAAAGTAATGTTTTAGGCAGAAAACAAAGAAATAACATTTTAAATCAATTACAATATTCTTCTATGATTCAGAGAAATATATATATGTATATATATATATATATATATACATATATATGTTATATAAAATAGGGATAATCATAAAGCTTGTGCCACATTACTAACAGATATGTAGGGAAGAAAACTGCTTTCTAAACTGTAAAACGCTATATAATTGGGAGCTATTATTACTTCAAGTTCATTTCTAGGTCAGTACAGGTCTTTGAAAAGGATATGACAATGTATTTTGTTACTGGACAATAAAAACATTTCTAATATATTTAGTCATATGTTCCTAAAAGTCAGAGCAATGAAATCACTGCAAAGCCATGGAATGAGTAGCAAACAGATTTAGAGTTTTAGAATTAACAGTCACATATTCAGAAATATAATGGGTTTCAGAACAGGCAGGAGAAATCACACAAATTGCTAAATATTTCTATTATTTGTACAATTGGTGAAAGGTCAGTGTCTCAAAACCAGACAAAATGTGCTTATTTCTTTATTTTTTTAATTTTTTAATTTTTTTAAATTTTATTATAGTTTGCATCATTCATTTCCACAAGATTTTGAGTTACATATTTTCTCTCCCTCTTTCGCCCGCCTACCACCCCAAAACAGCCATCCCAGTGTGTCCCCCCTCCCCCAGTCTATTCTCTCCTATGTCACTTTTTTTGGTAGGGCAGGATGGATCTCCCAACTGCAGTGCCTGTGTATCTCAAGTTCCAGTTGGATGTAGTCAATAATAATAATAATAATTGCATATATAGATAGATAGATAGATAGATTGATACACATTCATAACATTTGATTATGGAACTCCAGATTCCAGATTCTTTCTCCTCCTCCCTCACCACCCATCCCCACTGGAAGGACAAGCAATCAAATACAGGCTGAACATGTGAAATTACGCAGAACCTCTCCATAGTGAGCACACTGTGAGAGTCTGATTAAATG
>CM053584.1:95368892-95394418 GCA_028627135.1 Pseudochirops cupreus
CCAAATCGCTGGGGTCCTCCCGGCTGCCTTAGCTCTCAGGAAGGTGCTGGGAGTCTTCCTAAATACTTCAGGCAGACTAGGTAATAAAGACTCCAAGACCGAGGCCCAAGACGGCGATCTGGATCCAGGCCACTCAACGCGAGAGCACTGGCCTGAAAACAATCGCTCAGTCCCCCTGCTGTC
Source organism: Pseudochirops cupreus (assembly GCA_028627135.1). Taxonomy (NCBI): domain Eukaryota; kingdom Metazoa; phylum Chordata; class Mammalia; order Diprotodontia; family Pseudocheiridae; genus Pseudochirops; species Pseudochirops cupreus. The sequence continues at coordinate 95,369,076 of CM053584.1, forward strand.
TGCAGGCTGCGGGCATGAAGCTACAAAGCAGAGGCGGGTGCAAAACCTCTGCCTTACGCTTTTCTGCTCTGGAGGCCTTTTGCCAGACTGCTTATCTCCCCCTTTTGCAATTCCCACTCACAGCTGCTGCTAATCTGCTCACCTGAGAGGCTCCTCCACTTCTCCCATCCAGTCACCCCCGGGCACAGCTGCGGCTTCAGGCCAGGCTGGTTTTGGTTCTCAGTGCTGATATGGTTCCTCATAGCTGAGCTGACTTTAGTGGGAAGTATCTTTGTGTGCATTTTGGAGTTCTAGGATTGGTTTAGAGACCTGTTTTATGGGTATTTTGGGGTGGCTACGTGAGAGCTGCGATATGTTGCTGCTGCTATGCCGCCATCTTGGCTCTGCCCCCCAAAATGTGCTTATTTCTAAAAAGGAGCTATTGAATTTGGAGTATTCAAAGTGAAATACAAACATGTCACAATCATAAAAATTTTAAGTTGGAAGGAACCTGAAAGATTATCTAGTTCATAGCTGTCTTCTTTGTAGCCAGTAGCATATAACAAACGCCTACTATTCCTCAGGCCCTGGAAACAGAGGTCTGGAAAGGACAAATTACACAGATAGTTGATTCTGCCTCTGCTATATCTTGCATCTTTCCCCTTCTCATCATTCATACAGTCACCTCCCTAGTTCATGCACATATCTCTTTTAGTTGTACTGTGGCCATAGCCTCCTAATTAATTCCTCTGCCCTCAATTTCTTCCTTTTCTGGTACATTCTCCACACAGCTACCTACGTATTTCTAAAGTGCAGATCTGATCACATCAGTTTGTTGCTTAAGAACCTTCAGTGGCTCCCTATTGCTTTTAGGATAAAATACAAATATTTCTGGGTGTCATTTAAAGTTTTTCTTTATCTGGTTGAACCAATCCAGATTGAGTTCCTATTACTACCCTTAATCATGCTACAGCTACTCGATATTCTTTTTCAGAGATCCCACATGCCTAAAAGGCTCTCCCTGTACCCTGTAGCCTCTTAGGAACCTGATTTTCCTTCAAGTATTAACTTGTGGTCTTTCCTGATAAACCTAGTTGTTGCCATTTCCCCCAACTCCCTTTCCCCCAATTACCTTGTATATATTTTATATTTATTTACTTGTGTATGTTTTGTTTCTGCCATTGGAATGTAAGGGTGAGGATTATTGTTTTTGTCATAGTATCTCCAGCACCTAGGAGAATGACTATTGAATAATCAACAGATTGGTGCATAGTCAGATTCTTAATTAATGCACTTAACATAGTGCCTGGTGTATAATAGGCATTGAATCACTACTTGTCCATTCAACTTGACTTGTTAATTTGAATTGAACCTAGGTCTCTTAGCTCCCAGTTTACCATATTTTTCGCTAATATCTTCTAAATTAATTCAGTAAAATAAGTACCTATTTTGTGCACAATGCCAAACATTGGGGGTTGATAGAAAAATGAGTTAGATGTTATCTCACCTCAAAAAGGTGATAATGATAGTAGGTTAACATATGTGATCAAGCAGCATTTGAACAGGACCCGAGTCCTATTCCAATTCCAGTACTCACTCCTGTTAACCATGCTTAGGAGATAAGAACTGGACACAAATAATAGTGATGCAAAATAGAATATGACATTCCTTCCTCATCTCTTGGGTTTGCAACTTTGGCACAATTCTTGACTCCTCACTCTTCCTTACCCTATGGATTCAATCAATTTCCAAACCTTGCCATTTCAACCTCCATAGCATCTCCTGCATCCTTTGTCTCTCCCTCGCCGCCCAGCCACCACCTTAGTGCTTTTCTGATTGATAACAGGGCCTACAGATGCTTTGCCAAATTAGAGGATATGAAATGAGTGAGTGAATGAATAAATACCTTTTTTTTTTTAAAGTGCTTACTACATGCTGGGTGCTATGCTATGTACTGGGGAAAGAAACACAAAAGCAAGACAGCCTATGGTTCCGACAAGCTTACCTTCTAATAATGGGAGAAAACAGACTGGGGAATGGTAGCCAGGAAAGAGAATTTTGGTCTGCTAAGGTTAAGGGATGATAAGGCAGTCAGTTGCTATGCCTTTTTCAGAAACAATGATATTGATTTGATTCAAAGTTCTAAGAGCAAGAAGTGGAAAGTGGGGGAGGGATGGTGCCCACCAGTTGTCAGATTAGAAAGTGTTTGGGACCCTGCTCAGTTAGATATAATAAGGTCTCATCATTCAAGAAAGGCAGAATGTTTCTTATTCGTGGTAGAAATCTGCAGGGAAAATTAAAGAATACTTCATTAAAGATGTGGCATTTCAGCTGGGTCTTAAAGAATGTAAAGGATTCCCACAGATGGGTGGGTGGCACTTAAGATTTTAGCAGTAGCCAGAAATCATAGGATGAGTTTGGAAGAGAGAAAGTAGTCCATCTAGTTTGACTGCTGTGTAAATTAACATGTTGACTCTATGTCATTTATTATAGCTTTAGTTTCTTTCTCTTCTTTCCCCGTCTCCAATATTTGTTTCTTTTTCTCATGTTTCTGTTTCCTCACAAGTCATTGCTTCCTCAGTCCTTTGATACTAACTGGCTGTTTGACAATGGACAGACAAGTCAATGGAGTTCCCTGGGTGCCAGTTTCCTCATTTGATATACAAATGTCATCTATTATTATTAATTATTGTTACTACTAATAGTGAAAAAAGGGCTATGCCAGTAAAGCAGAAGTTCTGGCCAATCCTCCTACCCAAAAGATTTCAGAGATGGGCTCAGTAATATCTATCACTAAAACTAGCTTAGTTCTGAAAGGCTCATTCACTATAAGTTTCAGAGGCTTATAGATTGAGCTTGATATTTTGTTGGTTACAGTAATTCTTAACCAAAGAGGTTACAATCTGCCTCAGTGGGAAAAATACTAATGAAGTCTTATCTTTTGAAAAATAGCCTTGGTGAAATATATTTTTCATACACAATTTCAGGTCAAAATTTCACACAGAGCCCATTTTACATTCCTGTAATTTTCCCTTTACCTACATAAAAAGGTTTTACTATGAACAATTTTTAATAATTGATACCTTGAAAACCAACTTCAGGTAGCATTATTTCATTTTTGATTTTTCCTTCTTCCTCACTTACCTAATACAATCAGTTGCCAGATCCTGCTTTTTCTAATTCTGTAATCTCTCTGAAATTTATTCCCTCAATTACACACAGATAATAAGTGACATGGTCGTCAATCAATCAGTAAGAATTCATTAAGTTCCTCTTATGTTCCAGGCGCTAAGCATACAAATTAAAAAAAAAGAAACACTCTTTTCTCAAGATTACATAATAATGGGGAGCAAATACATGTAAATATAATAAATTTGAAGCTTATTAAAAAGCTTAAAACTAAACTAAGAATAATGAGAACAAACACAAAATAGAGAGGGAGATTGGCAACTGGGGAGATCAGGCAGCTCCAATAGAAAGTGATGCTCAAGCTATGTCCTGAGTGAAAAGATGGATTCTGTGAACCAGAGAGGAGAAGAGGAGACTATTTAAGGCATAGAAGACTGCCATTACAAAGGCAGGTGAGAGAGGGAATGATGTAATTTGAGCCCAGCCCTTCTAACTCGCTCAGTCAGGGAGTCAAAAAACATTCATTTTAAAGGCTTACTATGTGCCAGGCACAATGTGAAACACTAGAAATACAAGGAAAAGCAAAAGTAATCCATGTCCTCAAAGAGATCACATTCTAATGGGGAAGACAATGTGTAAATAATTAGGTAAATACGTGTAAGACATATACAGAGAAAGGGGAAGGTAATTTCAGTAGGGGGTGGGGGAAACCAGTACATCCTGCCAAAATGAGGACATTTTCCATTAAAACACATTGCTTATTTTGGAAAACATACATTACGTTAGAGTAAGCTGAAAGCTACATCTTAGTGTAAATTTAGACATCATTCAACAAGCATTTATTAAGTACCTGCTCTGTGCCAGACAATGTATTAAGTCCTTGGGTTAAAAAAGAGGCAAAAGACACTCCCTGATGTTAAGAAGCTCACAGTCTAATGGGGGAGACAACATGTAAAAAATTATGTATAAACGAGATACAGACAGGATAAATTGGAGGTAACCAATCAATACAATCAATCTTGTGCAAACAAGATACAGACAGGATAAATTGTATTGTTTGATTACCTCCAATCAATCTTGTACAAACGGGATACAGACAGGATAAATTGGAGATAATCAATAGAGGGAAAGCACTAGTATTACAAGGTATCAGGAAAAGCTTAAAAAAAAAAAGATGAGATTTTAACTGAGACTTGAAGACAGCCAGGAGGAGAAGATGAGGAAGAAGAGCATTCCAGGCATGGGGAATAGCCAGTGAAAATATTCAATTAGGTCAGAGATAAAAGGTCTTGTGTGAAGAACAGGAAGGAAGCCAGTGTCACTGGACTACAGAGTATATGGGAGGGGAGGAACGGGGGTGTAAGACAGAAGAAGCCTGGGAAGGGAAGAAGGGGACAGGTTATATAAGGATTTAAAAAGCCTAACAGAATCTTATATTTTTATCCTGGAGGCTGTAGGGAACCATTGGAGTTAATTGAATGGAGGGGAGCAAGTGACATAGTTAAACTTGTACTTTAGAAAAATCAGCTTGAAAGTTCAATGGAGGATGAGAGTGGGAAGATGAGTTAGTAGGCTACAGCAATTATCCAGGGGTGAGGACCTATGATAGTGGCAGTGTCAGAGGAGAGAAAGGGGTGTATATGAGTGATGTCCTGTAGGTAGAAAGTATGGGATTTGGCAACTGCTTGGCTATGGAGAATGAGGGGGAGTAAGAAGTTGAGGATGAAGTTTGTGAACCTGGATAGTTGGGAGGATACAATTCAAAAACCCTCCAATTTGGGGCTTTTTCAGCTTGAAGTGTTATTGATGGGGATGGTTAGTGTGATTACAGTAAACCTTGCACAGAACTTTTTGACAAGATCATAAAGGTAGGAGGGGAATTACAAAGGGTTTCTGTGGGCTTATGTCAATTATTGGGGAATAACTTTTCCATGACCCTCCACCTACCATCCTCTAAAGCAAAGCTTCTTCTTCTTTGTGTCATGGACCCCTCTGGCAATCAGGTAAAGCATATGCATCCTTTTTCAGAATAATGTTGTTAAATGCATAAAATAAAAGACATAGAATTACAAAGAAGGTAAATTGTGTTGAATATAATTATCAAAATATATATTAAAAACACAAGATCATTGAGTTCTTCTTTTTAGAATCCATAGGAGTCTCTATCCATGCTTCATCTTTATAAGTTTGGTCTTGAATCTTTGTTTTTGCATGTGGCTAATAAATTCATACTTTAAAAACCAAGAAGAAAAATGCTTAGAATGTATTCATTCATTAGCTAGTGCAAAAATAACTTTGGAGGGCTGGGGCAAGAGGGAAAGAAATGAAGGAGCAGGGAAAATTTGATTCTAGAATTGCCTTCCAAAGGATAAAACCAAGAGAACCTTTTTCCTGAAAAACAATATAGTCCTTTATACATTTTTAAAAAATCTCGTTTTGTTAGGAAATGTTGAAATCTGTGGTCAGGATTGGTTGTGCATTATTTGGGAGGTTGTCTAAGAGTTTTCAAAACCTTTTAAGATTAAAAAAAAGGCTTTATTTTCATCCAAGCTGTTCTCTTGTAAACAATGGTAATTATGCCCCCTGCTTCTCCTCTTCCTATCCTGGGAAAAAAAAAAGTTAGCGTATACTGTCTGGCTTACATAACATTCTACAGAGAAATCTTGGAGGCATGACTCTTACCCAGAATCTAAATACAGTATGGCCTAATCTAATCACCTGTAATCTTCATAAGTTACACAAACTCAACACTACTTTTTTCTCTCTGTTGATGTAGTAACCTGTGTAGGAAGACAGACTCAAAACCAAAAGTAACCTGCAGCTTTTAGATTTTAGATATGGGGAAGGGAAAGGCCAGGATAGACAAAGTTTCACAGTTACCAAAATCCAGCTGAAAATATAGGAAAATTACAATAATCCTATCAATTCTGTAAAGGTCCTTCAGTCATGAATTTTTAGTGTGAAATGTCACTTGAGGACCAACTTTTTATTTCTTTCTTGTATCCTACTGGTGTTTGGCATATAGTAGAGAAAAAAAGTATGTTTTTCATCCTAGGTAGAGTGTGTGTATGTGTGGTTATACACACACACACACATACATGCACATACATACATATTTTAAATCTCAGTTCTTAATTCTGTGTAACCTATCTTAAGTTTGGTGTGCCTCTATTATGTCTAAAGATGAGGATATGAGAAAACATCAGCAAATAAGGAAGTGTTATCATAAAATTCACTTATTAAAAGATATGATTGCACTCCTGTTGTCAAATATAACCATGTATTTAATCATAGGTCATCGATACGTATTCCTAAACCTAACCTTTTCTCAAATTCCGTATTTATGTTAGAGACCGTTTTCCCAGTTACCTCTCTTGTAGCATTGTAATCATTCTAAATGCCTTGCTTTCCCTCATGACACATTTCCAATCAATTGCCTAATCTTATTGACTTTACCACCTCAACATCACTTATATCCATTTCCTTTTCTCCATCTACACAACAACCCCCTAGTTCAAATCCTTATCACCTCTTTCCATTACTGTTGCAATAACCTCCTAATTGGTCTCCATATCTGACATCTCTTCATCTACAATACATCTGCCATGTTATTTGCCAAAGTAATTTTCCTAATTCACAGGTCAAAAAAAAAAATTCACAGGTCACTCAAATACAGATTCTTCTGGCATTTGGAATGTGTGTGTGTGTGTGTGTGTGTGTGTGTGTGTGTGTATGTGTGTGTGTGTATGTTTGTGTATACCCTCTCACCTCCATCACTTAGAATTCTTAGATTTTCATCAAAGCTTAAAAGTGCCACATTTATATATTCTACATAAGGGTTCTCTTGATACTCCAGTTACTGGAGCCTCTTCTACTTCTCCCTCCAATTCTTTTGTATTTCCTTTGTACATATTTTGTATTTAGGAGCATATGTATTAAAAGAGAATGCAAACTCGTTGAAGGCAGAGACTTATTCCATTTTTGCTCTTGTGTCCATGGCTTACCATAGTATCTGAAATTTTATATATATATATGTGTGTGTGTGTGTGTGTATGTATATAGTAAGAACTTAATACATATATATGTATTGATCATTTGATTCCCAAGAGAGATGATTAAATTTCAGAAGCATATGTGACATACACATTTTTATTTCTCGTCATGGGCCCACAATAAGTCAATGCCTTGTTAATATTAACTGAGGTTTCAAAAAGGTACAGCACTAGCCAAAAAAACAAACAAAAAACCCAACCCTATCAAACTAATTTGCACTTAGCTTTTATTATTACTAGAGCTGTAAATAAATCTAGTGAATTAATATATAAACAGCCATTTGATTCACTAGATTCTGGAAATATTTATTGAAATCTTTATCATGTGCAAGGCTATTTTGCTATAGAACTATGATGATAAATTAGCCTCTGTGATCAGAGTTTATAATCTACTAAGGAAGTACTGTACCAAAATAATTATATATGTAAAATAGAATATAGTAATTGTGTATGGAAAGGTCAGGATATTTTGTGAGTTCAGAGGAAGTAATTATCATTTCCATTATGGAAGATCAAGAAGGAAGTGATGTTTGAGACAGGATTTGGAGGATGAACAGGACTGTAGCAGTTAGATGCAAGGATACAGAGGAGGAAAAGGTAGAAGGGGATTCTATGTGTAGATAACAGGTAAAAGAAAGGCATCAGTTCGCTAGTCAGGACAAGTAAAATGTCTGTGTTGGCTAGAGTGTAGAATATGTGCTGTAAAGTAGTGGGGTAAGGCTAGACAGATTAATTGGGGTGAGATTATTTTTTCTAGGAATGCTAGGTTGAGGAGTCTGACCTTTACACATTTGGCAATGGAAAACCACTAAAGAATTTTGGGTAATAGTATGATCTGATTGTAGGTATATGTTCTGGATATTACTTTGGCAGAAATGTTGAGAACTACATGTGAAAAGAAAAGATGAAGCTATTATAATTGACCAAGCAAGAGGCCATGAGCCAGAATGCTGACAATGGGAGACTGGGAGCAAATGCCAGAGACACCAAGAAGGTAGAATCTAAAAGATTCAGTGACTGATTAGGTATGTGAGTGAAAAAAAAAAGAGAGAAAAGCTTAAAGATGAAAAGAAAGTTTCAGTTCTGGCTAACATTAACAGAAACAGGGAAGTTTGGATGAGGGGATGCTTTTGGAAAAATGACTGATTTCATGGCATAGCTGGGTGAACATGTCCAAGAAGTAGTTGAAGATGTCTGTCTGGGGGTCAGGGACAAAGTTAACAGTAGAGAGTTGGATTTCAGAGTCTTGAGTTCAGAGACGAAATTTGAAACCATTCAGGTGGATGATAGGATAGGAATGGAGGAAAGGAAAGACATTTTCTCAGAGCTGATGTGAGAAATGCCTGACTAAAAATGACAGGAAAAGGAACCAGTAAGGGAAACAGAGGAGTGATAAATATTCACTTATAAGTATGGTATAGTGTTTCTGAAGTCATGAGATTAGGCAGGGATGTGATATGTTAGTAAGTGTTTAACAACTGGCTCTCTGTTGGACAATACACTTTTAAACTTAATCTGTTTTATCCACATTTTCTCCTTCCCTTTTTTAAGGCCAGACACTCAGAAATAAATCAAACCCTGATTTGTAGAATTTGCTAATTTCCAAGGTGTAAACACTCACACTGAAAATTTAACTGTTGGCTCTTGGAATAGTTCAAGCTGGCACCAGTACACCCCTGGGAGAAGGTATCAGGGAATAGACTTTTGACAGTATGCAGAGAATGAAGACTGAAGAAAAGGGGTGGGGGAGGAAATACTCAGTTGCTGGATTGGACAATTAGGAGGTCATTGATAACTTTAAATGACAGTGTCCATTGAATAGTGGGAGAAAAGGCCTGGGGTGTTGTCAAGTTGTGAAAAAATTAAGACTTTGGATTTAGACTCTTGATATTTGAGCAAATGTAAGAAGAGAGAAATGAGGCAGTACTTGAAGAAGTATATAGGCATCAAGGAAAGTTAATATATTGTATATACATGAACACACACATATTAGTCAGAAAGACCTGGGTTCAAGTCTCATTTCAGGGTGATTCTGAGCAAGGGAATTGGGCTTCAGATAATTCTCTAGGACTTACCTACTAAGTCTTAGATGGGTTGGATCTGCATGGTGTAGTAAGTTCCACCACAAAGAATTCTTCACATTGATGATAATTCATAAAGCACAACTTCAGGACCAGAGAGATCTGAACCTCTTCTTAGAGGACAGTTGCTTTACAAGTGACTTTTCAAGAACGTATTTATTGTCTAGAATGAAACATTTCCATAATCTTCTACTGTACTAGACTCTTTAGTTTTTTTCCTTCTGGAGTTACTTCTCAGCATAGCTCTTTTATTTTCATTCTTTTACTTATTATGTATATGAAGATGATTTACACATTTACACCTCTAACTTGGGCAGATTCCCCTTTCCTTTTCTCTTTGTCTTTTATTCATAGATTTTCCGTATCAGTTTCTATAGATAACCACATAGATGTGCACTTTGAACATTTTTAGATGGTCTTTGTATATTACAATATAATAATAATGTTAACTACAGATTTTTTGTCTTTATTAATTTGTTTGTTTACTTTTAGTTTACAAGATTCAGTTCCACAATCCCTTGAGTTTCAAATTTTCTCCTTCTCCCTCCCCTACCCCCACCCCCATCGTGGCATGCAATCAAGTATAGGATCTGAAAATACTTTCACATTAGACATTAGTCAGGTTGTAAAGAAGGATTGTAATCGCTGGAATGAACAATGGGAAAGAGGAAACAAAACCAAACAAGAGAAAGAAAGAGAGCAGGTAGTTTGCTTCAGTCTACATTCAAACTAGTTTTTCTAGTTCTTTCTCTGTTCTTTCTAGTTCTTTCCCTTAATGTAGACATCTCCTTCCATCATGTTAATTCCAGATTTTTAAAGTATATCTTTTAACAACCTACAATTGATCTGATTTTGCATATGAGGAAGCCCTTAGTTGTCAATAACCAGACATAGAAGAGCTAATGAAGTAGATCATAGATTAAGAGTCAGAAAGAATCTTAGAGATTATCTTGTCCAGTGGTGTCAAACTCAAATAGAAATGTGGCTTCTGATCCATATGGAAGAATCCTTGCAGATCGTACGTTCCCTTAGCTTGAAAATATAATGTTGTCTATGTTTTATTGTATTTTTTATTTATTTTGTAAAATATTTCCCTATTACATTTTACTCTTTTTCCAGAAGTAGAGAATATGTGAGTCTGATTGGACACCACTGATCTAGTCCAACTCCTTCATTTTGTAAATGAAGAAAGAGAATTCCCAAGAAGCAATGTGATTTATTCCAGGTCCCACAGAGAGTTAGTCAAAGCCAGAGTGTGACCCTAGACCATCTGACACCAAAGCCAGTATTTTTCCTATTGTACCATAATTCTATTCATGCTAACTCTTACTAAATGGCTTGCTTCTTGAAGGGAATAATTCAGTTTTCTCTTTCCCCAGAGCTCCTACATCTTCTAATATAATGCTTCCCATCCAATAGATATTCTAACCTTATTGTGCAATAATTACTAAGTGAAGACTGTGAATTTCCTATCACCATTAGTTTTTAAAATAGTAGTTCAGTTGTTTTTCAGTCATGTCCAACTCTTCATGACCCCATTTGGTGTTTTCTTGATAAAGATGCTAGAGTGGTTTTTGCCATTTCCTTCTCTAGTTCATTTTGCAAATGAGGAAACTGAGTCAAACAGGGTTAAAAGACTTGCCCAGGGTCACACAGCTAGCAAGTGTCTGAGGCCATATTTGACCTCAGAAAGATGAGTCTTCCTGACTCCAGGCCCGGTATTCTCTTCACTGAGCCACCTGACTACCCCCTTTAAAAATAAAACTGCTATAAATTGTTAAGAACTTTGAGACTTACTGAAATATTATACTTCGGACTTAGGTTCAGTAATTACTCTGTTATTAAAGTTTGCTTCTCTTTTCCACCTTATCCCAGTCTGTTTTTGAGTATAATTAGTTGTGTTCTAAATTAATGATCATTCTTCACATAGAGGTATAAAAACAGATTTGACGGATTTGTTAAAAAGTCGTTACTCTCAAGAAGTCTTTTCTTAGAGGATTCTACTCTCTAGCGTTTAGGCTTCTGTGTAGTTTGCAGCTTTTTAATTTAAGCTCTATAGTTGTTTTTGACACATGGGAAGATTTCTTAAATTCATATCGTTAAATACGTTAACTAATGTATATAAATGCTATGCTATTTATTCTATCCCATTCCCATCGTTTTAATAATTAGCTGATTTCAAACATAATTTCTCATAAATTAATTATAAGAACTTTACATTATAAAGTAGTGTTCTAAACTGTATATGATTCACATTAAAAAGTAAAACCTTAGAATTGATTTTTCATATGATTAGTAATTAATACTTCTTAAAATATTATATATATATATATCTATATAATTCCTATGATCATGTATACTGACAAGTTTCTTTTTAAACTTGCAGCAAATAGTGGAAGCAATAAATGCAGGGATTATACCTTTAGGAAACACCTCCAATCAAATCAGTCACTGGGACTTGGGAAGTTCCTTCTTCTTTGCTGGCACTGTTATTACGACCATAGGTAGGAAATATCTTATGCTTTTTTATTTTGGGAAAGTGGTGTGAGCTACAATGCATTTCTCTTTGAAAACTGTTTTCCCTTCAACAATTGGTTTTGTTTGTTGGTCATAATGTCATACTTTAGAACAAAGAGTAGATTTCTGCAAATGATATGGAAACCAAACTGTGGTATTCAATGAGAAAGAGAAGATTGCTTAAAATGAGATAGTCCCCAAAAGAAAAAAAAAATAAAACCACAATCTTAATGTGATAAGAGAACTGGAGCCTCAAGAAATCTCAGCCTTAATTATTGTTTTATCTTTAACTTTGGGAAAATCATTTATGCTTTGATCCCTGTCTTGTTATTTTAATTCACAGGTATGGAACCCACTTAACGCCATTTTGATTTCATGCTATTTCCATATTTATATTATAACTCTATATTTTGTTTCAGCAGATGTTGTCATCCTTTGTGTACTTGCATATTTTTTCATATCATTAAATGATGTTTATGGTTTAAGCAATGAATTTTGAAAGTCATAAATAGCCCAGGCATAAAAAAAATCTATAATGTGTGTGAAGATAACAGAATGAAACTGAAAATTTATACTACTTTACTTTATTGCCTACTATCATGTCAAAAAACCTACTAAAATTGCATCTATCTTATTTTAAATCTTCCTAATGCATCTGTTTGGCTTCATCTCCAGTAATACCTCCTAAAGGAACTATATGGCATAGTGGATGTGGGAATGGTGTGACTATCCATAAAAATACTCTGCATTTATGCTTTTATAAGTCATTCTGCCAACACCAAGTGCCTATATGTACACAGTCCTACAAAATGAATGGCCAGGGGATACAAGAACATATGAAACTAGTACAAGCAGGGTACATAACTGTGGTGGGTAGGTACTGGGAATGCTCATGGTTGAGAAGGCTTTCCATAAAGAAGTAGTTTTGAAGCAAGAGAAGCAAAGTGGTTTGCTGAAGAAGATGAAAATATTTTGGGGAGGAGGAATGATGTGTACAAATGCATGTGGTTGAGAGTGAGCTAGTTTTGACAACCTGAATAGATATTCTCTACCTCCATATTAATTTCCCTCCATAGGTTTAAAGAGATGTGATCTTATACTACAGTACCTCAGTGTAAGAGTTATTGTTCTGATTTGACTACCTGAGGAACAGCTATATAAGGCAAGAGTCACTGTTCCGCATCAATATTTTTAAATTCAACCTCTAAATTACACCACAAAACACAACAAACATTCATTAAGCACCTGCTATCTCCTAGCACCTCTATTCTAGGTCTAGTACTGGGTATAATGCAGTGGTTCTCAACCTGTGGGTCATGACCACTTTGGGGGTTGAACGACCCTTTCACAGGGGTCACACGGGTTGCCTAAGACCATCAGAAAACACAGATTTCTGATGGTCTTAGGAACCAAGACACTGCTCCTCTACCCGTCTCCAGGCAGGTCTGCCCACATGTAGATACACCCACAGACAAGTATTAAAGGTCTCAGCATTAGGCAGGTTGAGAACCACTGGTATAATGGAATATAAACCAAAAATAAAACAAGCCCTGCCCTCAAGGAACTCTTTTCTACCAGATTGCCCTGGATTGCCTATTCTTCATCAACCAAGGCCTTATTTTGATTTCTATGACTCACTTCAAAATTAAGATGCTATTGATTTATGAATTTCTGTTTGTGAAAGTTAGACCAAGTAGTGATTAAGCTGTTATCGTTGTTGTTATCGTTATTTGTAGTTTACCAAACTATGGAACAGCAATTTTGGGACCCTTCTTTCCTAAGTATTAAGTATGGTTAATTATAATCCTTTTTGCTTGAATGTTAAGAGTTATCTGTTTTCTTTGAAGCCTACCCACCTGTAACTTCACAAATTTGCATTCCAGAAGTTCAGTAAGATGTGATTTCCCCTGCCTTTTTATAACCTTTGCAAATGACCTAACACTTATTCTGAGATAGTGATAATGTCCCTTAGGAACATTTTGAAATAATAGTTCTGAAGTTTGTTAGAACGTATACTCTGAAGTAATCTCTTTATGTCATGGAATATCATTCCAAAGTTGTTTACAATAACAGCTAGATAGCCCAGTGATCAGTGTTGGGGTTGGTGAAAACCTTAGTGCAAATCCTGTCTCATACACTTCTTAGCTGTGTGACCCCATCATTTAACTGTGTGCCTCAGTTTTCTTATCTCTAACATGAGGATAATTACAGTGCCTTTCTCCCATGGTTATCATGAGAATCAAATGGGATAATAATTGTAAAGTGCTTAGCATAATAGTTTGCACAAAGTAAGTATGATATAAATGTTGTTATTGTTGGGATAAAATGAAATAATATGAATAAAGTTCTTTGTAAACCTTAAAACACTATACAAATGCTAGCTGATTGTCATCATCACCATTAATGATATTATAATTTATATTACATAATTTTAATTTTTAACTGGTCTATCATAGGTTTTGCTTTAGCAGAAATAGCACTGGGTTTTTTAGTCAGCAGACCTGCTTTCAAATCTTGCCTCTGTCACTTACTACCTGTGATTTTTGACAAATCATTTAAACTCTCTGGGCCTCAATTTCTTTATATTTGTTATTAAGAGGTTAGGCTTTGAGATCCATTCTTAGTATATGAGCCTAGGAACAGGCATCTCCCTCTGAGGGTCTTGACTATACATCAAGGAAAGTTGTCCCAAAGACAAATTACTCATATATAATGACACATGTAAAAGACTGAGAGCTTAGATATGTGGGCCTTGGTCAAGTAGCTTTCAGAAAAGCCCATCTAAGAATTCAGGCATGTGTATCTTGGCCAAGTAGTACTCAACATTTTGAAACCATTTGAAAGACAGAGACTTAAGGAGAAATATTAGAAGTGAAGCTTATGTAGAGCCTCAAACCCTATGTTAAAGATTTCTTCTAGAAGCTTCACATAGATACTGCTACTTTGATCAACATGAAGAAAATTGGTACTCTATAGACTGAAGTAAGATGCCTCTCATCTGGAAATGCTCAAGGGGACCTTGATAGTTTTGACACTTCCTGCGCTCACTTTTCATTCAGTACACTCTCGTAGAACACACATGAGTTGTCTATTGCATTTTGCTTTACACTTTTAATGATGTGGCGGTAATGTTTACCATATAGCGATCCATTTAGGGAACATTTACTGCTAAATTTGGGGAATGGGTAGGGGAGTCTGATCTCTTATTTGACCATTGAAATTAGCCTCATGAAACTAACACATGAACACATGAATGTGTGTGTAGGGTAGGGTAGTTAAAATATGTGCTCAGAGAAGTTAATATAGTTATTTAAAGACAAAGAGTATTAATAATTAGAAAAGGCTTTATTTAGGCACTAAGGCGGTGGTTTGAAGGAACATAGGAATTCCATGAATTGGAGATTAGAAGAGATGCCCACAAGACTTGAGAGATTACATGTATTGAGTGATGAGGATAGAATGACATATTAAGTAAACAACTAGCAGGGCAGTTTGACTGGAATGGAAACTATAGGAAAAGTAATATAAGAATGGAAAGGTACGTAGAAGTCAGATTGTGGAGGGTTTTCAATACCAATTTAAATATTTTTGTATTTGTTTCGAGAGGTAATTGGGAAAAAGTAGAATAAAACTAAAGGAAATACCACTTAGGTTGTCTTGTTTAGAACAATTTGTCTTCTTTTCATTATGAATTCACTATAGTCTTTCTGCCTCTAGGTCATACTAGATTGAATTACCTTAGCTTGCCTTAGTTATGAGCCAGGTCAAAAGTTAGGTGACTGAAAATCTGGAAGAAAGGAAACCCTAATTTTCAACCATAATTATAGGTTAAATTTAGGGCTTAGACATTTTGACAATTTCCACTCTGAAAATAACTATTTATTGTTTGAATTACTTTTGGGTCTGAAGAGAAAAAAATTATCATAAGAGAATGTGAGGATGGTTATTTTCTGCACAATGAAAATTCAAAAGATCAAGTTATACCCCTTTTGACCACCACCAAGTTGCTTTGAAAGAAATTCTGTCTGTCACTATGCAGACTTAATGTTGAAGTTCCACAGTATGTTTATAAACATTGTCTCATTTCAAGAATCCCCAAACCTGCAAGTTTTGCAGACATATACTTCAATATGTAAAAAATACACTATTATTACCAGCCTTACTTCCAAATTATAGCCATTAAATACAGTAGCTGATTATTTCCATTTCCCCTTGGAGTCTCCAGGCAGCCAAGATATCTCACTGTTTGAGATCAGTCTCTACATTTTAAGTGAATTAGTTCATTTTGGGTCAGTAACATCTTTCCTATTAAGATAGGTTTTGAAATAGAGAGCCTTAAAGCTTCCTCAGTTCTTTCTTAGAATTTTGATCACAGAATCAAAGAAATTTCAACATTGGGAAGGCCCCCAGATTCTGTATAGTCCAAACTGTACTTGAAAAATAATCCTTTCTGCAATATACCCAATAAGGGTTCATCTAACATTTGCTGAAGTTTTCTAATGAGACTGGCAGAGGCAGCCCATTCCTGATTCCCCTTAAACTGAACTTAAATCTGCCTTTTCAGACCTTGCATCTAACTTTAGACCATAATGCAAAAATAATTCAAGATACAGTCTTACTTCAATTGGAATATAAACACTTAAAGGCTTCATATTCCTCATAGATGTACACCAGAAAGAGACCTAAGAGTTCATCTAGTTTATGCCTTTTATTTTATAGATGAGGAAACCAAGGCCCAGTAAGGTTAAAAGGTTTGCCGTTGATTACACGATTAGTGTAATGTGAGTTTTGAGCACTGGTCATTTGACGCCAAATCCAATGCATTTATCATTGCACTCACCCCTTATTCAAATTTTAGCTATTCTGATTATTTTAGCATTCTTGCCAATTACGTTAGTAGGGAGAAATGTAGTTAGCTTTCATTTACAACCAAAGAAAAAAGGTACTTGAGGATTTGCTTATTTTTGTACTATAAGGAAATGCATGTAAAAGTGTTTGGAATTTATTGGATGCTAGAAAGATGCTACATAAACACAATATATCATTATTAATCCTGTTAGGAATTAATAGTAGTCTGAGAAATAATGGGCCTCCTGCACTATCTGCACTTCATTAGTTCTTTAAAAATACAACTTTAGAGAGTTTTGGAAAATAAGTTACAATGGTTTTTTATAGAGTGGCTGGTACAGACAGTGCCTCATGGGGACATGCTAGACATGTAGTTACCCGAGGTTTTTTAGTCAGGTTATAGATATTGGTCTCAGAAGAGTAAGAAAACTTTCCTATTAGGGAAAATGCCTAATGGGAATTTTGCTTACAAAGAATAAACCATCTTAAAATTTAAGGACTCATTTCAGAGAAGCTCTTACCAAACACATCTGTGCACACATGTTGTATATTATGACACACAATTAACAGTACTATACCAGCACCAGGTGTTGTTTTTTTTTTCCTTCTGGGATTTGAATTATTGTTTGGGGAAGTCACAGAATCCCAGAACTCAGAGGGAACTCAGAAGCCATCTACAGTAGTCTAATGCATACCTAAACAAAAATTCATGTTATATTTACTGGGCTTCTTAACTATTTTTTTGGAGTCATGAACCCCTTCGGTCATCTAATGAAACCCACAGATCCCTTCTTAGGAGAATGTTTTTAAATGTATAAAATAAAATACATAGGTATTCAAAGAAAATTAGTGACAAAAGGTTTTTAAAAAAATGTTCATAAATGCCAAAATGAGAACCATTGCTCTTAGCACAGTGCCTTGTCCATAGTAGGAACTTAAATGTTTATTAACTAACAATAATCTATTCAAGGAATCATTTAATCTTTTCTTGGAGGCTTCTAGTGAAGGGAAGCCACTAGTGACTAACTCTTAAGACAGTCCATTTAACTTTTAGACGACTCTAATTGTTAGGAAGGTTTTTCCTTAACTCAAACTTAAAATTTTCTCTTTGAATTATTGTTCCAAATTAGTTTGTCTTGAATCTGTCATCACTATAGCAGCCCTTCACAAATTTGAAGAGTGCTCTGATGTCTCCCTAAAGTCTTCTCTTCTTCAGGCAGAAGATCTCCAATTTGTTCAAACCATCCTGATAGGGGATGAACATGAAGTCCCTCACCATGTTGACTGCCATTCTCTGGATGCTATCCAGCATATCAAAGACCTGTTAACAATGTGGCTTTCAGAACTGAACACAATACTTAAGCTGTCATCTAACCAGGACAGTATCCAGAAGCACTATTATCACCCTCATCCTGGACACTCTACCTCTTTTAATATTTAAGTTTAAGATTTCATTAGCTTTCTTGGCTTCCATGTAATGGTAGCTGACAGCTATGAAGCTCTCAGGTGCTTTACAGATATCTCACTTGGGCCTCAGAAAAACCTCATCGGTCAATTCAATGGGTTTTATTGTCTCCATTTTGAAGATAAAGTAATTGTAGGCCAAAGAAGTTGAGTTTCTTATCCATGATCATGCAGTTAATTTTCACAAGTAGAAGACATAGGCTTTTTTGGCTCCATATCCAGCTTTCTATCCACTATACTATAATGCCTTATAATGCTGTTGATTCCTATTGAGTTTGAAGGCCAACATGAGAATTTTTTTTTTTTTGCCAATGAAGAGCCCTAAGTGTACTTCTCCCATCTTCTACTTATGTCATTGATTGTCATCACATTCCCCACTCATCTTATTCAATTGGTTCTAGTGTTCTCTTGGCAAAGTATTTTGAAATCCTGATTCTGTGATCCAGTTAGCTTTTGTTCATATCCTCGTGTCATCTACAAATCTAATAACCATGCCATATATACTTTTGCCCAAGTCATTGATACAAATGCTATGGTACATACATTCAAGTACAGTCTTCTAGAACACTCTCCTGGAGACCTCCTCCCAAGTTGACAATGATTCATTTAACGCCTTCTTTTTGAGTCTGGTAATGCAATCAGTTCAAAATAGGCCTACTTATATTATGATTTAGCCTGTGTTAGCATGGAAGATATATCCCTGAGGCATCCACTAGAAATTTCTTTGTAAGTTCACATTGACCCATTAGTGACTACTTTTTGGATTCAGTTTTTCAAACAGAACTATATGTAAAACTGCTTCATACGTTAAAAAAAAGTGCTTTGTAAACTGCAATGCAAATTTAAATTGTTCTTATTACATTAGCTTTTGATGATGAAGAATTTAACTGTAACTCAAAATAATATGAGCCAAAAGTCTCTATGAAGTACCCCTTGTGTACGCAGAGTTACAAGGGCACTATGGTGGATTAATATGAGTTTGTTTAAGCATTAATGAGTCCAGCCACTAACTAGTTGTTCCTGTTCCCAGGGAATTTGGGAACTTAACAACATGGAGGGATAACAATGAGCATTTCTGTGAATGGATAAGCCATTCTAAATTTGAGGTATTCACATGAGTGACTCAGGGTCCATGAAACAGTCAAGCAGTTGACTAGGCTGAGCAAGTGTGATGTTACTTCAAGAATTCAAAGAAAGTTAAGAGATTTTTCAGAAAATGACTGGATCAGACAATTTATCATCCAAGTTCCCTGAGTACATTATTTTAAATCAGTCTATTGATATTGATAGTCCTATGACATCACTGATATGGAAATTTTAATTTTTAAATATTGTGCAGTTAGATGGCTCAGTGGATAGAGCTTTGGGCCTGGAGTCAGGAAGGCCTGAGTTCAAATCCAGTCTCAGACATTTACTCCTTGTATGACTTGGGGCAAGTCACTTAACTTCTGTCAACCTTAATTCACTGGAGAAGGAAATGGCAAGCTGTCATCTAACCAGGACAGTGTCTAGCTCCAGTATTTTTGCCTAGAAAACTCCATGAACAGTATGACATGACTGAACAACAGAAATGGAAATAAAAATCCATGAATACATGGTTTAAAAGAAATTCATTCAGTTATTCATTTGTTCAACAAAAAAGTAAACATCTGTTACCTCTGTGAAGTAGGCTAGTTAGTAGGAGATTTATATTACTTGTACCTGAATAATTAAAAATAGATGCTTTTCACCATGATCAATGAACTTGTCTGTGGATATACACACACATCTATATACATGTGTATGCATATACATGCAGGTATATATGTACATATGTACAACACAATACATATATACACACACAATACACATCTGTATATGTGTATGCATATACACACAGCTATGCATAGGCACATGGATACATCATACATACATGCCTATGTGCCTATATACATGCCTATATGCACACATATACACACATGCATACACACTATATATGTATATGTGTGTGTGTGTGTGTGTGTGTGTGTGTATATATATATATATATGTATATAAAAATCCTATGTATTTTATGTTGCACATTTAAAATGTTATTCTAATAAGGGGTACTTTAGACTTCACCAAACTACCAAATGGATCCATGACATGATAAATGTTGGTAATACCTCCACCAATGCAGATTTCAATCACTCTGTAACCTAGTCATTGGGAGTTGATATGGCTGAAGAAGTCATCACTGTATAGCCAGTCTAATAATAATAAATTTCTCTTAACTGTAGCTAGGCAGACTAACCTGTGGATGATTAGTTGGTACTTGAGGCTTTTCTGGTTTGTTAGGACCCTCCACAGCTTGAGCTCTGCTAACCTAACCTTTGAGAATCCAGGGCCACATCCATGACACATTGAAGGACGAGAGGTTTGGTTGCTGTACTGAAGCTTTAATAGGCTTGGTAATTCTAATAGTTAACCCTTGCTATCATGAACTCTCCCAATCTTATCTCAGAAGTCAAGCAGGGGAAGGCATGCTTAGAATTAAGATGGAAGGCCATGTGGTAATGCTGAATAGCATGGGCTTTTCTATTAATGAATCAGTGTGATGAAGTAGAAGGAGCACTGGGTTTGGAGTTGGAGGACACAGGTTTAAATCCCAATTCTGTTGCCATCTATGTGAGCTTTGGCACATCCTTTAACAATTATGGGTCTTTCCTCATCTATAAGATGAAAGGGGTTAGAGTAGAGGACTTTTGAGTTCCCGTGCAACTCTCAATTTATGGTCCTACTTCCTCAAATGTTATACTATGTAAAATGAAGTCATAATATTTTGTGCCTTTAGAAGTTAATTGATTTTGCTTGTTGATTCCCCACTTTGAAACCAGAAATTTTAAATTACTTTTATGTACTGCTACTTTTGTTCATTTGTTTTTCAGTCATTGCCTACTCTTCTGTGACTCCATTTGGGGTTTTCTTAGCCTAGAGATACTGGAGTGGTTTGCCTAAATGGGATTAAATGACTTGCCCAGGGTCACACAGCTAGTAAATGTCAGAGGCTAGAACTCAGAAAAATGAGTCTTCTTGACTCCAGGCCACTGTACTACCTCACTGCCCTATTCTGCTACCTAAAGCTAAAATTTTAGAAATCTTGGGGTAACTTTTAAATGGTTGCTCAGAAACCAAGTATTTTCTGGTTATGGAATGTAGTTGCTTTCATTGGGATTATTTTCTGCCCTTATTTCATGATATGCATCTTGGTTAGGTGGTGCTCTATTTTACATGATTATGGAAGTTCTTCCTTCCACCTTCTACTTTATGCTGCAGCACTCAACTAACCATAAGAGGGAAGACAAACTCTAATATCTCTTTTTTTTTTAGCATATAGCTAAGAAGTTTAAGCTTTATTTTTTTAAGGGAGATAGGGTCTTCCTATGCCCAATATCAGTTGAATAGCTGCTTTCCCCCCTTTCCATTAAGAGAGAATTCTATCAATTTTAAGAGTTAACACTAAGAAAAATTTTCCTTTTCAGAAAGAATTTTTGCCTCCAGGACCCAAATATTTTTTTCTTCGTTCATAAAATAGCCAGGAAGCTTAGAAGAATCTATAGACGTTGAATCTGATACTTTTACTGAAGTACAGTTTCTTGATAATACTCTGACAGGATTATAAAGTGTATGTGATTTCCAAAAAGTCCTGATTGTCAATCGTTACTCCTTTAAAAATAATTTTTAGTGGTAGTAATTGTCCTTTCAAAGAGTCACCAATGAATATCTGGGTTTCAGGCCCCAGCATTTTTTTTTCAGCCCCAGAATTTTTAAGTCACTCCCATGACCCCACTCTAAAAATTCCCTAGTTTTCAGTACAAATGAAAAGAAGGAGTTAAAGGCAAGGAAAAAAAAACACAACAGGTAGAGGGAGGCATCATTCCCTCAAACATTTCTTCAAATGACTAATCTTGATGATGCATATGTGACCAGCAATAGGTTTCCCAAATTTTGGTCTGGCCTTGTTCAGTTGTTTTTCAGTTGTGTCCAACTCTTCATGACCTGATTTAGGGCTTTCCTGGCAAAGATGTTGGAGTGTAGCCTCAGACATCTTTGCCATTTTCTTCTCTAACTCATTTTATAGATAAGGAAACTGAGGCAAACAAAAGGTAAGTGACTTTCCCAGAGTCACACAGTTAAGTAAGTGTCTGAGGTCACATTTGAACTCAGGTCCTCCTGACTCTAAGTCCAGCACTCTATTGACTGCACCAGCTAGCTGCCCCAGGTTCTGACCTACAGAAGCAATATTATTATGTTAGGTACCTTGGCTAGTCCATAGTACCCTGTTTAATAATTTATTGAATGGTAGTACTAGAATTCTGGATATACTAGTTCTGAAACATGATTAAAATACATTCATTTATCCTTATTACATGTAAATTTTTACATGAGAAAAGTAGGAGAAATGTCATGTAAATTATAATATTATATTCAAAGGCAACTAGGTATTATAACAACAAGCCCCCTAGCATACCTAGGATGGTTGCTAGCACAGGTTCTTTAATCTTCTTTTCTAAAGGGAAACAACTGAAAAAGGATTAATCAAACATATATATATCATTTACTTATTTCAGGGGAAAAAGTCAGCACCCTGAACTTCAGAGAAAATACAAACAAAAATTATAAGCAGACAAAAAAATACAGACAGAGAAAATAATATAACTCACCAGACAGAGCTTCTAGCTGTCTGACCATTACATACATACATAGTTACCAGAGAGAGAAGCATCAACATCTGGGTTTTCAAAGCCAGGGCCTATATATATATATATATTCCTGAAAAACAAGCCTCCTCTAAACAAGCTTCTCCTATTGGGCTTCTAGTGAGGCCCATTAAGGGGCAGGGAAGATCTTCAAATTCCCTTACCATTACAGGTAGTGAAGTGGATAGAATTTATAGCTTGGAGTCAAGAATACCAAAGTTCAAATTCAATCTTAGATACTTGTTAGCTGTGTGCCTTGGCAAGTCATTTACCCTTTGTGTGCTTCCATTTCCTCAACTATAAAAATGAGGATAATAATATCATCTATCTTCTAAGGCTTGTTGTGAGGATCAAGTGAAATAATGCTTGTAAAGCACTTAGCATAGTGCTTGGACCATAGTAGGTATTAAATAATCGTAAATATTATTAGTAGCAATATTAGTATTACATTGTCAGAGGGAGGGTGTGTTGGAGTCTGCAAGGGTAGCACCTTCTAGTAACCAGAGAGTGGGGAAGTCTGGCAGGGAGTAGTGGAGGCAGAAGTTGTAACTTCTCAAGCAGGCAACATTGTGGGGTTTGGTAGGTATGGCAGTGGGAGAGGTATACAGCAGCAGAGGATGGGACTGGGAAGGTCATTCATGTACACGACACATTAGTAAGTCAGGAGTTTTTAAATTGGGGGCAATATGTACTTTGGAATAAGACCTACCTTTGACATTTTCTCAGTAGCATCTCTTAATCTTCAGAAAAGTGATTGTCAAATGTCATGATTTTACTGTTGCTTAAAATTGGGGAGCAATAGTTTGACTTAAAGGTCATGAGCTGAATAGAAACAGAAAACCTGGGATTTTTTTTTTCTTTTTTAAATAAGCGCCTCCATCCACAGTTGTTTGGAGAAAGTTAGTAGATTTTAAGAGAATAGGATCTAAGCATCAGACTGCCAACCAGAAATGCAAGTAAGCCTTTGGGTATGATTATGGCTGGATGAGATTGTTATCAGAAAAATACCTTTTTTTTTAAAAGCACCTCAAGTATTTCACTCGATAAGGAAAGCACATGGGTTGATTTTTGCCCAGGCCTGTCTACTTTCAGTTAGTAATTATACCACATATTTGTTTCCCTCCCAATTCTTTTTTTCAGACTTGTGCAATCTTCCTGTTGGAAAATTGGCATTGTTATTTATGTGGTACGGTAAATATAGCATGATGTTTACAGAAGACGTACTTATGCCATGTGAGCTTCGTGTTTAAGTGCTGTGGTTTATATGCACGTAAAGTACAAGGCAGATACGACTCATTCCAAATGGGAAAGGATTGTTATGTATCCAATTCTTGGTTATGTATGCTAGTAGGGGGGATGGTGATAATGTGGATAATTGAGTGACAGGTCATTAAAAAAAAACCATCTTATTTCAGCCATTCCTTTCAACCTTCTCTTCCATGAAAGTCTTTTGTTGTTTTACTAGAACTGCTAACAAGAAACGTAGTTGACTTTCTGTGTTTCTCTTCTTCCTTCTGATATTATTTGTTCCACTCAACTTCCAGTTGGAGATGGCAAAAAAGGATGAATATTCCAAAGACAAGCAATTTACGGAAGATGGAGATGAAGGGAAGGAAATGAAGGCCCTGAATAATCCACGAATTGGATTAAAAATAGCTTCTCCACCCAGAATGCTTCTTTTGATGAATAAGTTTAGTGGAACATATGGACTTGCTGATGAGAAGTCTGTATGCAGTATTTGAACTTTGTGGGAATAAGCAAATTAAAAAAAAAACAGGACAAAAACAACTTGGCTTCTTCCAGATGACTCTGCATCCCAAGTCATGCTCCCACTGATACTAGCTCCATGTTTTCTTGTAACCTCCTGACATGGTGGGCCTGAAAGGAGTCAGAATATTCTTTGCTCTCCACTGTTATTTTCTGACCTTCTTTTTGCTGCCATTGCTCAGCAGCCTCTTTTCCTCTGAATTGATTAATTTTATCCAAATTTATCAACTAACCTAGATACCAGAAAGTTATTATTTATTTACCTTCTCCTCCTGAATTCTCCTTCCCTTTTCTTTTTTTTTCTTTTTTTCTTTTTTTAAACAAATCTCTTTTAATAGATAAGAATAATTAAATGAAACAAATTCACACAGTGGCCATGTCCAAAAAACGTACATCTCTCTCTGCACCTTGAGCCCATCATCTTTCTAATAGGAGGACAGTAATTTATTTCATCATAGGTCCTCTGGTTGGTCATTGTTTTGATTGGAATTCTTATCTTTCAGAGTTGTTTTTCTTTTTTTTTTTAATTTTATTATAGTTTGCATCATTCATTTCCACAAGATTTTGAGTTACATATTTTCTCCCCGTCTTTCCCCCGCCCACCACCCCAAAACAGCCATCCCAGTGTGTCCCCCCTCCCCCAGTCTATTCTCTCCTATGTCACTTTTTTTGGTAGGGCAGGATGGATCTCCCAACTGCAGTGCCTGTGTATCTCAAGTTCCAGTTGGATGTAGTCAATAATAATAATAATAATTGCATATGTAGATAGATAGATAGATAGATACAC
>CM053584.1:95394918-95442767 GCA_028627135.1 Pseudochirops cupreus
TGCAGGCCGCGGGCGGGAAGCTACAAAGCAGAGGCGGGCGCAAAACCTCTGCCTTTTGCTTTTCTGCTCTGGAGGCCTTTTGCCAGACTGCTTATCTCCCCCTTTTGCAATTCCCACTCGCAGCTGCTGCTAATCCACTCACCTGAGAGGCTCCTCCACTCCTCCCATCCAGTCGCCCCTGGAGCACAGCCACGGCTTCAGTGCAGGCTGGTTTTGGTTCGCAGTGCTGATATGGTTCCTCGTGGCCGAGCTGACTTTAGTGGGACGTATCTTTGTGTGCGTTTTGGAGTTCTGGGATTGGTTTAGAGTCCTGTTTTATGGGTATTTTGGGGTGGCTATGTGAGAGCTGCGATATGTTGCTGCTGCTATGCTGCCATCTTGGCTCTGCCCCCCCTCTCCTTCCCTTTTCAAGGAGTCAGTACCTGCTTATAGTCTTTGTTCCTACCCAAACTCCTTCCTTTTTTATTACATGTTGATGTCTCCTGAAACACTCTAACTTCCCTGTTGCTAAAACTTCTTAGCTCCCATCACTTTCTCTTCTATTGCTATAGCTTCATGCGGACGTGTGTTTTCACAATTTATCATCATTTATGTGTATTTTATGTCTAAGACCAAAACTCCCCAAATTCTTTTATCAGATCATAAACTAACATACTATCTCTTCCTGTACTGCATCCCTGATAAACCTGTTATTTGTCTTCACTGGGATCTCCATCTCTTAGTACTTTCTCAGGCTTTCATTTCTTATTTAACATCACTTCCCTCCTTACAAGAAAGAGATTCTGTCATTCATCATTTCCACTTTATTTATATTGTCCTCTATTTTTATATCATTTGTTCCTGGTCCTGTTCATTTTCATATCTTGAAAATCCAGCCATGAATCATTCTTGCCAGTTGTTTCATTTACCCCTACTCATGTGCTAATGAAAGGAACTGAAAACAAACTGACTGGATCCATTACAAATTTATGTCTTCTAATCTTAACAGAGCCCTCATTGCAGTATCGAAATCTTTTGACTCTTCTCTAATTTATTCCCCATTCCATTCGCCACAAAAACTTTTTCAAGTCTTCTCTTCTCTCTTCAAGTTTTATTTACAATCCATCCCCTTTTCATTCAACTGGCGTCATAGACTATTCACTACTATCAACTCCCTTTTGCCACTTCTCTACATCACAACCCCCTTGATATCATCCTCAATTTTCTCTTCTTTTATTTCAGTCCCTGATAAAGAGTTGTATCTTTTATCCAAGGATAACTTTTCAGCTTGTACCCTCATCCCTTCTTATCTTGTCTCTAGCAGAAGCTTTCACAATTATACTTTTTTGCTCTAATTTTCAATATCTTCCTATATAGTGATTCTTTCCTTAGTGCCAACAAATACAGCAAAGTCTCTCCATCATTAAAAGGCCCTTTAGCCATCATTCTATATCTCTCTATTCTCTTTCTCAGCTAAAATTTTAGAAAAAAGCAGTCTATACTTCTTGCTTCCACATCCTCTTTTTTCACTCACTCTTCAGTCCCCTCTGATCTGGTTTCTAATTACCTCACTCCACTCACCCTGGATTTATCTGTGGTCTCTTAATTGCCAATGATATTTTCTCAGTTCTCATTCTTTTCAGTCTCAGTTTAGTATTTCACTTTGTTAGCCATCCTCTCCTCCTAAATACACTGTACTCCTGGGGTTTCCATGACAGTACTCTCTTTTGGTTCTCAGTGTCCTTTTCTTGTACATCATCATCGTCATCATTATCTTCTCAAACATTCATAACTATAAACTTCAGTATTTGCAAAGCATTTGACACATATTATCTTATTTTCTCCTCAGAATATTTTTGAAGCAGATAGAGGTTAAATGAATTGTCCAAAGCCACATAGCTACTAAATGTCTGAGTCTGGATTTAAACTCATGTCTTCTTGATTTCAGGTCCAGCTCTCTTATCTGCTGCACCGCCTTGCTAACTCTGGGTGTCCCTCAAAGCTCTGTTTGGACCCTCTTCTCTACATATAATCTCACTTGTTGAGCTCATCAGTTCTCATGAGGTTAATTATTTATATGGAATATATAGATTACTAAAGATCGAGTCTTAGTATATTTCCTGAACTTCAGTCATACAGTTCCAAAGCTTATTGGACATCCCAGTTTGGTGTACCCATCTCAAATTCAACAAGCCAGAGAGGCCAGGTTATTTTCTTCTCCTGGACTACCTGTACCCATCCCAGAAACCTCTTCATCTTGGTACTTACTACAACCCTGGAATTCACACATTAGAAGTAGGTTCACTCCTACAGGCTCTCCCTTTGCTGGGTTTTCTCCTAGAACCTCCATTTAAGGAGGGCACCCAGGCCAGACATGTCTCAGTCTTGTCTATGCTACAGTGGGGATTTAGTCTACCATGCTCCTATACCACATCTCTTCTTCCTTCTTCCTCTGTTTGCCCTTCCCCTTTAGTTCCCTTTTATGTCTTGTCTTCATCTACTAACCTGTAAACTCTTTATTTCTTCTTCTGTTTGTATCCCCAGTTCATTATTCAGGGAGTAGCACAGTAAGTGTATAACATAAGCTTGTTGACTGAACAAAATCCTTTACAACCTGACTGCAACCCACTTTTTCAGTCTCACTAAGCTCTGTTTTAAGACTCAACTCAAATGTCACCTGTTAATTGAAATATTTCCTGATCCTCCCAGCTGCTTGTTTTGTTGTTGTTGTTGTTGTTCAGTTGTTTCAATCACATCTGACCCTTTATTACCCCATTCAAGGTTTTTTTGGCAAAGATATTGGAGTGATTTGTCATTCACTTCTCCAGCTCAATTTACAGATTAATAAGTGAAGCAAACAGGGTTAAGTGACTTGCCCAAGGTCACACAGTAAGTGTCAGAGTTCAGATTTGAACTCAGGAAGATGTAACATAAAATAAAAATCAATGTAATGATGGCCATTTTGAACTCCATCCAAGGAGGTCTAATTGCAGAAATAGTCTATTATAATTGAAGATGGTCTTACCTATTGAGATTGCCCCGCCCCTAGAGCACTTATATTAAATTCTCCAAAGTGTTTCTTGAAAGAATAGTGCCATAGGATATTAGAGCTGGAGACCCTCTAAATTGTTAGACCACCTCCTTAATTATATGGATGAGAAATCTGAGAACTCAATGTCTTAGCTGAAGTCACATAGCTAGTTAATGACAGAGTTGGGATTCAAATATAGGTCTCCCCAAACCCTGTCAAGTGTTCTTATTAAATTATGCTGTCCCTTCATTTTTTGGCATCAGGGTCAGTTAAGATTGTGTTGTTTATCTGCTGAGCATTTATAGTGTCTTGACTATGATCTTATAATAAAGTCAAAGTTTTGTTAATAACTAAGAGTCCAACTCCTCTGGGTAGAAGGTTAATTAATGAGGATTATCCAGAGAATGGAACTGGAACCAGGATGATGAGTTCAAATCCAGCTTCAGATACTTACTAATTGAGTGACTCTGGGCAAGTCACTGCCTCTATCTTCCTTAGTTCCTCATCTATAAAATGGGGGTAATAATACCACCTACCTCCCAGAGTTGTTGTAAGAATCAAATGAGATGATATCTTTAAAATTCTTCACCAACCTTAAAGTACTATATAAATGTTTGTTGTTATTTCCTTCCATAATTAAACTTTAATATGTCATGACCCGCGGCCTGAAATTTTGAAAAGTTTGGATTTATACCTTTAGAATGTCTTAGAGTGTATCCATTTAATATTTTCCTTTGTTCTAAAAGGTATCTTGTGCTGGACTTCAGAAACTAGGAGAGTATTGCACAGTAAAGAGAACACATATGGAGAATATCATACCCTATCCAGTAGTGAGTGTGGCAAAGTCTGTTGATCTTGTGTAGACAGTTGAAAGCTAAAGCACTACTTAATTTGTTGTGTACAGTGTCTAGGAGGCTATAATAAGCATATGTGTATTTAATAATAAATCAACTTGGTAATCATGACAGTAATTTTTAAAAATAGCACTAAAAATCTAATATCACACTTTGTTTTAAACCCTGGTCTAGCCATGTTTTTGAAAAAATAAAATCCCTTCTCCTAACATCTTACAGATCATAAAAAACACCATACCTTGTTTCCAAAAGCATGATGGGAAATGACATCTTGCAAAGGCTAGAGTAGTACCAATGCCATGAAATTTAATCCTTAAAAAAAAAAAGCTTAAAAAATCCTTTTAAAAACTCCTTCTGTAAAAGGTTTGGAGAAATGTGAAATTTAAGACCCAGGCAAAGTGAATGAAAGGGGCAACAGATTTCTGAAAG
This sequence comes from Pseudochirops cupreus, assembly GCA_028627135.1. Lineage (NCBI taxonomy): Eukaryota > Metazoa > Chordata > Mammalia > Diprotodontia > Pseudocheiridae > Pseudochirops > Pseudochirops cupreus. Next base: position 95,399,212 of record CM053584.1, read on the forward strand.
AAATATACCAGGAAATGGAAATACTGAGTATATTATCGTCAGCACAAAGGAGACAGTTTCAAAGAGAGTTGTAATGTGGAGAATTACTGAGTGGAAAGGAAAAATTCCTAACAAGGAAAGGATTGTGAATGAAATTTCATGAACTATGTATGTTTTGGGTTAGACAATTTTTTTTTCCAAATCCTCTAGACCAAGGGTCTCCATACTTATTTTCACTGTGTAACTCTATCAATTAAACAAATTATTTTAGGCATGACCACTATATATAATATCAATTCTCTGTATGAACTAGTAATATGAATATATTATATATGTCATAAACATACAGAATATGTTAGATTTTAAATTATATGAAGATAAGCACTATTTTAAAAATATTCATGCATAATATGTACACAAGTATTTGTTTGCGTTTATATGTGTTTTGTTGTTGTTGCTAAGCACTGAGTATCTTATCCTAACAAATTAACAGAAATTATTAGGGCCTTAAAGTACCATAATTTTATTGGTATAAAGAAGTAGGAAGTTCTTGGAAAAGACCACTGTTGATATAAATATACACCTAGGGGAAGAAGGCCCTTGAGCTGTTTTGAATTTATTAATAAAATATGGTCTTCAGTGATAAGGCATCTCTATGGCTGGGTCCTTGAGATTTGTTGGAGGAATTTGGAGTGGAGAAAGGAAGGTTAAAAGAATAGGGGTTTGTCTAGTCAATAGACATACGTTTATTGAGTAGAGTTATCTCCATACTAAATATTCATGTGAACTATTTCTTCCTGATCTATAGTAGAGCCTTCAGAGCTTATATTGGTCCAGTTGGTCATAGTTGGACATGCTGTACCTTGATCCCAACATAGTGATGTTATTTTGGTTCTCTTCAAGAATGAAGGATGATAATCATTAATGAGTAGGTCTGACATTTAGTAGAAAACAATCCTTAAACTCACTAACATTAAGTGGAAGGAATAGGGCTAAAAGGATATATCAAATCCAAAAGAATTTGAGTGGCCTGTTGCATCTTCATGGCATGGAGGTTACCTTGGATTATGATAGCCTTTCCAGATTGGAAGGACTCTCCAAAGGATGCCATATCATATTTGCCTTTTTCTGTGTAGCTCAGTGCTAGACCTGCAATTAGCAAGACCTAAATATAAAGCCTCAAATGCTTACTAGCTGTGTGACCATGGGCAAGTCATTTAACTTCTGTTGCCTTAGTTTACTCCACTGTAAAATGGGAAAAATTATAACACCCACCTCCAAGGCTTTTGTGAGAATCAAAAGAGATATTTTTTGTGAGCACTTAGCATCATGCTAAGTAGGAGGTGTAGGATGTTCTTAATCAAGTTTATTCCCTGTTCATGCCCACCAAGGATTTCTACATTCCCCTCTATATGACACTCATTTTAAATTCTTCAGATTTTTGGATTTCATGTCTCATTGACAGAGTAAAACTGGTAGAATGCAAGTATTGAACATATAGGCCTTTGCTTTCACAGAAAGCTTAATTTATATGATGTGATATTAGAGTCCAAATATGGTGGTTCCACTATCTTTGTTAGTGAAAAGAGTTTGTTATAAAAACTTGTATTTTCCATTTTTTTGTTGTCTGTCCTGGAACTTTCATTATTATATATACCAAGGATGATTTTATTCTTTCCAATCTTTCTTTAAATTTGTTTTTCCCACTACTCACTATTTTAGATATATCATATAAGTATTATATTAAATATATTTACTGCTTGTATTTTCTACCATCTCTCCCCCAAAATAATTATGAATGTGTTTAAATTCTAAACTGGTGTCACTCTTGGCTGTCATATCTCTCTGCTTATCAAGGAGATCAAATGTTTACTGAGTTTTCTAGGCTCTGTTCATGTCCATGTTGTAGGCATTGATTTACATAAGTCAACTGGATTTTAAAAATACTTGTAATCAGTGGCAATGTCTATTCCTCTAGTCATTTCCCATTTTGCAGCATCAGAAGCTTGTTGGATAGGTCATGTTGAAAATATTTTGATTACATTCCATTTCTTTTTCTAATTTTGATTCTTCTGTTTTTGCATTAACTTTGCCCTTGTTCTAACTTCTTGGTTTGATTAGATAGACTATTGATTCAGGAATGACACCTATTGGTAATATATATTGGTGACATAATTCCCCCTCATTAAACTATTTTCAGATTAATTTTTGTGATGTATTTTGGTGCTTTCCATGTTCAGGGGTTTCTTATGCTTTTCTCAAAGAAAACATTCAGGGTATAGCGATGTGAAACTTCTTTATAGTCCACCAGCTTTAAAATTCTCTTAATTTTTACTCCTGAACAGAATGTTCCAACATATTTTTCACCATCCTTCACTATATCCATCTTTACCCTAAAGCTATTGAGTATATGTGTGTGTGTATATATATATATATGTACATAAATATATGTATGTATTTGTATATATGTTTTAATTTGATCTTATTATTTATAGAATTTCTCTACTACCTTATCATCACAATTATTTTTGTGTTGTTAGTTGTTGTTTTGATGAGACAATTGGAATTAAGTGACTTGCCCAGGGTCACACAGTTAGTGTCAAATTTCTGAGGCCAGATTTCAATTCTGGTCATCCTGACTCCAGGGCTGGTACTCTATCCACTGCACCACCTAGCTGCCCCCATTTCAATTGTTTTCATTTTTTTCTCACAAATACTTACCATGAGCACTGCAACACAAGATGACAAAAGTGATGTTTCTTGGTTTCTTGGGTATATGCTAAAAACCGACCTTGCCAACTCCTTTATGTAACACTTTAGATAGAGAAAATATTTGAGCCATCCTTTCACTTTCAGAAGTGAGGACTTCTTTTGTTTGTTTGTTTTATTTGTAACAAGAATGTCAAGATGGATACAATTCTGGTCCCTCAGGAGCATAGCCATTCATTGGTCATTGGAGAATGATGTCATAGAGTTATAATACCAAAGTTAATACTCATAGATGGCCTAAAGATTGTGAGATTAAAAAACAATTACCTTCTGTTTCCTTTTCTATTACTTTGCAATCACTGCATAAGCAGAAGAATAGTACGTGTGTAGCAGAGGTGTATGTGTCTAGTGGCACATGTGTAGGGGAGACACATAGGAGTGACAACAAATTTCTCATTTTTTTTATTTCATAGGTTGCCATGGCCAAATAACGTATTGCTAAGTGCCCAGTAGTGGTGATCCTTTCTACACTTATCAAAACTTATTCTTAGAGAGCAGATAGTATTTTACCAGAAACATCCTTATGACTCCTTGAACATGGTAGAAACTGCTTACACTCTGTTGGCATAATCTTCAAGAATACAGAGCAACTTTTGTATAATTATGAGACCTTAGGGTAGGTAATGAAGGCAGGTAAACATAGAGTTGAATTGAATTGGTACAGTGTTACCTTTCCAAAAGTTAAATGAGTTACACATAAATAAATTGGCATAAGGATACATAGATATTTGTATACCTTCATGACTATTTGGTGAACTAGTCTTAGCCTGGAAATAAATGAATATTGCATTTCATCAGAATTATAGATAATTTTTATGATAAAACATTATGTCTAGAAAATACTACCATCACTCTCATTAAGTTCCTGAAGAGTGAAACATTTCTCAGAGATTTGATTTGTTGCATTTTCCCCCCTCATTTTATTATTGACAATGATAGTGCTTGCCAGTTATTCTTCCAAAATAAAAGTTAAAGGTCAGTCTTGTTTATTGCAAATAAATTTTGAAATGAGATTTCATGGAATTTAGGCAGCCCCTAACTTCCACGGCTTCACATTGCAGTGTTTGTTCATCCCATGTAACCTAATTAGATTTGTAACTCAGCTCCATGGGGCTTAATCATAAATGTGACATAGATCTTTGTAAATTGGATGCATGGATATCTAAGGCCTTTTCTAGCTCTAAGATTGCATAACTCTATGAAAAAAAATTCACCGTCTTTAATTCATTTGTATTAGCTTCTTTCATGAACATGAGAAGGCAATAGCATGTGTCGTCAGGACATAACTCAACAAATATGTCCTAATGACCTGATGTATACAAAGTGGTGTTCTACGGGCTGGGCATATAGATAAAAAAAAAAAACAACCAAATAAACATGTAAAAGTCCTCAAGTAACTTGTATTCTACTGTAGGATAGGATACATACATATATGAGTAAATGCAAAATAGCTTAAAAAACAGGAAAAGCAACAACGACTGGGAAAGATCAGAAGCAACATAATACAATGGATGTGGTCACTAAACTTAAGAATCAGGAGGACACAGGTTAGAATCCTACATCAGACAATTACTAACTGGTCTCAGTTCCCCCTTTGGTAAGATGAGGTGGTTCACTCAATGACTGCTATGATCCTTCCCAGCTCTTTATATAGGATCCTATGACCAGGAAAGGGTTCACATAGAAGGTGGCCCTAAACTGTGCTTTGAAGGAAATGAAGGCTGTTAAGTCACAGGTGAGGAGGGAAAGTGTTCTTAATCATGTTTTAGAAATTGCTAAGGAGCTGACCTCTGTGTTCATGGTTTCTGATGATGTATGAAGTGTTTTCATAGCTGTCAATCTAATGTAGAGTGGGCTATGTGACTTTGAATGGTAAGAATGCCTTTCAATGCTCATTATTTCTTGATGAATTTTATTTGATCTGATACTGTACTTTTGTGAATGAATTGAGGAGGTAGGAGAGGGTGAAATGAAAAGATCAGTTTTCATGATGGATTTGTATGAAGGAACCTCAGTCCAAATCCTACTTTTTGTTTGATATTCTGTTTCTACTTATATGACCTTGGGTCAATCATTTGTCTCTCTTTGGGTCTTTGTTTCTTGATCAGATGGGATTGGGGCTGATGATGTTTAAACTTGCTTTCCAATTTTAAGTCCTATTAACTTATCAGTGAACTCTGAGGTGAATGAAATGAATTTGAATGCTTTTTGCAACAGGGAAAGTTATCAAGAGAAAAAAAGCCATCATCGTTCTCAGATAGTCTCTCCCCTTCAAATTGAAATATTTAAACCATTAACCCCTCCAACTTTCTTATAATCTAATTAGGCAAAGTTGACATTAATTAGATATTTTATATTTGTCACTCAGATACTAAAATAGTTCTGTGATTTCATTGATTTAGAAGTTCCATATAATTATGCAAATCACAATCCATCATTCCCTGTTCATCTTGTGTGACTCTATTCCATATTCTTCTTTAAGTTTGCCTCAAGGAGATTCCCAAGTATTGGAGGCTTTCCCCAAAATTTTAATCGTACCACTGGGTTACCCTATCTATCTGTCCTTTACCATATGCCAGCTCATCTTTTTTTCTGTCAAAATACTTGTCAATAATTTTTATCATGGTATTGTTCCACATTTCTGATTTAATAGAATTGCACTTTTTCATGCTACATTAGTTGATGCACTTTATACTCACGAGTCCTCAACATATGAACCAATTTTGTGTATAATCCACTCATAGGACTTAGTGCGTCATTTTCATCTTTTAAATAATTAGGTTCATGGTTGTATTGTTGCTTTTATAGCATATTGTTAATCATTTCCATAGGGTTTTCATTGACTCTAAGTTCCCCTGAAGGAGAACACTTTTCTGTGGGGAGATGTTCTCTCTGAAATGTTTTTCAGGAGAGTATAACAGGAAAAAGTAGCTACTGCCTGTCTTTTCACATGTAAAGAATTCTTAAAATATACAAGTTCTTAACTAAGAAAAATCCCAAAATTTCCTTGATTCTACTTGTTTCATATTTCCAAAAAACCTCAAAACCAACTGAATTAAATGGAAGGTCATATAGACATACAGATTCACAGCTGAGTTCAGGAATTACTTCAATATACCTTGGATTAGAAGAAGGAATGGATATTTTGCTACTGGGATAATAAATTACATATGAAGAACAGCTTTAAAATTGCACTTGTGACACATCGAGACCATGAGATTTGTAGCTTCCAATGTGTAAATGAGATTGCAAACATACTCTACAATATGTAAATCAAGATTTTAAGCATTTTTGAAAATCCAGGAGCAAGATTTTTTTAGAAGATTTCTAAAGGATGAAACATTCAATCTTCTAGAGATTAAAATACTTAGATTAGAGTTTATAGTGGTCCATGTGCTCTACTTTATGATGAAAACATTCAATTTGGAATCTTAAACCACAGAAAATGAAAGCTATCTGCATCCAGAGAAAGAACTGATAAATACAAGTATGTAGAGAATAGTTTTGCACACACACACACATATTTGTGTCTAATAGTAACCATGTCTATGTTGTGGGAGGGAGGGAGGAAAAACAACAAAAAAATTTACATGAGAACTTTATTATACATTTAAAAGGAATAGCAAGTTCTACATAATAGATTTGTTTCAGGTGCAGTCATCTTTTTATTATACTATATTATGGAAATGCTTGTTTAATTCCATAAATTAAATATAAATCTTAAAAAAAGAAAATGAATGGTGAATGGTGTATTTACTTTACCAATCATGCTTTCGTTATACCTGGCACTTCTTTTTGCCTTTTTATCTTTTTTTAAAAGAGGCATGGGAAATATAAATGTAGGGAAAGGAGGGTAGGATTGCAAAAATACTTATTTAAAATAGATGATTAATTTTATATCATGAACCCCTTTACTGTGTTGTATTTTGTTAAACCTTATACCTTCCCTTACCACCCTCCTCCCCTACCTATTCTACAATCCAGTGACTGCTTTCCTTATTTTTCCTTGAACAAGACACTCCATCTCCTAACTCTTGGCATTTACACTGGCTATCTCCCTTCCCTGGAATGCTCTCCTTCTTCATTTCTGCTTCCTGGCTTCCCTTTAAGCTCTAGTTAAAATCCCACTTTCTGCAGGAAGTCTTTCATGATTCCCCTTAATTTTAGTGCTCTCCGTCTATTAACTATTCTGATTTATCCTGCATGTATCTCGTTTGGACATAGTTGTTTGCATGTTGTCATCCCCATTAGACTGAGAGCTCCTCGATGGTATCTTAGCACAGTGTTTGGCACATATTTAATATGTAATATGTACTTCATAAATATTTATTGACTAAGTCATTACAGGTTATTAGATGTTTGACTGAAAACTTGGGAGGCAGAAAAGCACAGTTTAATGAGCAGTAAATGTCTGTTATATGTTCTGCACTGTGCTTGACATTGGTGATACAGAGACAATTGAAAAGCTTTTGTACTACTGGGGGTGGCAGTGGGATTCAGGGAAGGATTTCCAACCCTGATGCGATAATTGTATGTCCGTTCATAGTCAATGAACCAAATGACAAGCATTTATGAGGTGCCTACTATGTGCTGGTGCAGGGTATACAGAGCCAGAGGTGAGAACAGTTTCTACCCTTGAGGAGGGAATTTTATAAAATTGGAATATACAAAATAGGTACAAGGTAATTTGGGGAGATGTGGAACTTACTAGAAGCTGGGAGAATCAGAAAAGTATTCCCATAGAAACTTGCTCTTGTGTGACAACTGTCTCTTAAAAATTTTCTAACTTTAGATCCAATTCTAACTGTTCCCAATTTTGTGTTGTAGTTCAAAACATTCTACAGTGCTATGAGAATATCGCTGTTTCTACTCACATTTTTTTTTTAAATTTAGCTCATTCAAAAGTTCAGGAATATATTCAAATATTCATAGCTTTCATAGATAAACTAATATGAATATATTTTTTCTGAATTCACTTAAACTTTTCTTGACTACATCTGTATTTTTAACCTATATCATTCTTTAGAGTAATGAGGCTTATAATTTTTTTACATAATATATAAACAGCACTTGATTTTTTTTGTCCTGAAAAAAAAGCTACCTACCTCTCAAGCTCCAAGGAATGTCCACTATTCTTTTAGTATGAAATTTCATGAATAAAAAATGGGGCAATTCTCCCTATCTTCTCTTAGCCTTTCCCCCAACCCTAGACTGGAGAGCCTTCCTCCATTCTCCTACAATTTTAACTTTCCTTTTCTGGACCTTCTCCAACTCTGTTACATATTTCTTAGTAATAGAGCAACTGGTTTTGAGTGGGACTGAATCTTAGAAATCATCTTGTCTCAGTACTGTCTATCTCTTTGTCTTCTGTCTTTCTTTAGGGAAGCTAGATGGCAAAGTGGATAGAGTTCCAGCCTTGAAGTCAGTAAGAGTCACCTTCCTAAGTACAAAACTTCCTAGCTGTGTGACCCCGGGCAAGTTACTTAACCCTGTTTGTCTCCGTTTCCTCATCTGTAAAAATGAGCTGGAGAAGGAAATGGCAAACCACTCCAATATTTCTGCCAAGAAAATCCCAAATGGGGTCATGAAGGGTCAGACATGAATGAAAAATGCCTGAACCACAACAGTAACGATTGTCTTTCTTTAGTTTCTATGATGAATTTGCATTGACACAACCATATTTTCTTGCTCTTTCTGTATAGTTACCAACAACATGAATTTGCATGATGGCCAGGCAGTAGCTGGCCTACAGAGAAAACAAACTGGCAGCCCATATGGGATGATTTAATCCATAACTTTGACCTCTACAATGCAATGGTCTAGTCAACAGAGTTAGCTAAGCCAGAAAAATAAAGACAAAAAATGTCTTTAAAGGGAGGACTTTTCATAAGGAAAATTCTACTTAAACAAAAGCCTATACCTTCTGAAGGAAGAACTAAAGTAATGAAGGCATATTTTATTTTATTAAAATTTTTAAAACCCTGTTTAATTATCTTTTTGGTTACAGATACATTTCTCCAGCACCAGAATTTCCTTTGAGTTGCTTAAGTTCTATTAGAATTCTTTTTTTTTTTTGGCCAGATGGTAATGATTCCTGACTTCAATGCTTTACACAATTAACTACTTTTCGTATACTGGTAATTTTTGCATAGAGCAATTACACAACTGCATTGTCATGTTTCTCTCTTTCTGAACCTTCCCTCACCCTTCGTACCTGCAATTAATGTTGTCTCTCCCACATTGAGACATTAGAAAAATTGAAACTTTTAGCATAAGAAACATAAACTCTAGATATAAAATATTTTAAACCTTTTTAAAAACCAATGGTCTAAGAACTTTACTTTCTATCCACAAGTGAATATAATTAAATACAATGGAAATTATTAGAGGGACAAATAGCAGGACACAATAGTTTATACTCATTAAAATATGAGAGTAGATCAAATATGACTTCATCAGGTCTGTGTTATAATGGAAATACATGGGAATCCTGATTTTTACAGGTGACATAGAAAAAATAGTACTTTGATAAATATTTATAAAAATTACTCTAATTTCTAACTGTTAATTCTATAATAATTTTCCATGTAAATGGTATCTTTGAATTCCCTTTGATTTTTTGATACAAGAATTTTCATCATACACATGTAAGGAAGTAGCTAGAGGGAAAGACAATATCTTCTTCATTTCAAAGATATACTCAGAATAATTGTAATTTGCTTTGGACCATATAATAAACATTAGTCATTAATAGAATGATTGTTCCCTTATTTTGGTGCTCCCTTATTTTGAATCCCTTCAGCATTTATGCCTTCAATTTGTAGTCCTTGCATACTTATCTTCATTTGTTGGTGTATGGCTTTGTACTTTTTGTTAAATCATTTTTTGTATATATTTTTTTCTCTTGATTTCAAAGCCCTTGAATTCAGGGATAGCCCTGTAATTCGCAAATCACTGAATATGAATCAAGTCCAATCTGTACTTGAACAGGTCTTCTCCCACAGTATCCCAAAAACAAATAGTCTTCAAATGCTTTTTGAAGACTTCCATTGAATAGACACCTGCTACCTCTTGCTTGAGGCAGCACCTTCTACTGCTGAACATCTGTGATTCTCAGGGACTGTATTTTATTTGGTTTGCTTTGAACATTCACCTCTTTCCAAATTCAACCCCTTGACTCTAATTATTCCCTATGGTGCCAAGAAAAAGATTTAATCTTCTTTTTAATGACAGTCACCTATAATCTTTTGTAAATATTCTCTTTCCCAGGCTAAACATCCTTAGATCTTTAACTGATTAATCAATCATGTGGCATCATCTCCAGTCCTCTCACCTTGCTGGTTTCCTTCCTCTGAATTTCCTCAAATTTATCAACATCATATCTTGAATGTAATGACTGGACTGAATAAAACATTCTGTATGTTGTGTGATGAGAGAAGAGTCTAGAATTAACTTTCTTAATACAAAACCTTATATCACCTCATATAGGGGTTTGTAAGACTCAGAAAACTGTATCGACTAGTTTCAACATTTAGTCTCACTATAATTTGCTTCTTTTGGTTACCTGTGCAATGTGTTGACCAATCTTGAATCATAGGAATACCATAGGAGTACAGATCTAAAGTTGGAAGAGATCACAGAGCCTATCTTGTCCAATCCCTTATTTTACAGTTGAAGAAACTGAGGTGCAAGGGAGATATGGAAATTGTCCAAAGTTATATGAGTAATTAGCATCACAGGCAGAACCCGAAGCCAGATCCTGTGAGTGAACAGTTTTTATGTGGGATTGCTAAAACTTTTTCATTCTTTGATGCCTTTAAGTTTTTCTATATAACCTTCTTTTTCTACTATTTTACATTATCCCTCCATGATACACACACACACACACACACACACACACACACACACACACCCCAAACAAATACAAAACTGCAGAATAAAAAACAACCCTCATGCTTTGCTGGTTCTGTCATCAACATAATTAACTTTCCAATATTTCATAGCACTTACCCCACCTTTCTCCAGGCAAAGTCATATACAGTTAGTATTCCCCCATTAGAATACAAGCTTCTTGAGAGCAGGTACTATCTTTTTGCTTTTTTTTTTTTTGTATCATCAGGGTTTACTACTGTACAAAGCCTGGTACTTAGTATGCTCTTAATAATTGCTTATTAACATGTCTTGACTTAGTAAAAGGCATAAGGGCCTTGTTGTGTTTGTCTTTCATTTTTGAAGAAGATCATGGAATATGGGAAATGATGACATGACTTTCAGTTGACTTTCTCTTTGGAACAGCAACCCTAAGGGTCTTCCCTTTCCATCTTGATTTTTTTCTTTTTTCTAATTAAAAGGGCCATACCTTCATTCACTTCTTAAAGAGGCCTCTTCCCTGAATGGATGTTACCTCACTCTAAGTGAGTATATGAAAAGGCCTTAGTCTAAAAGGGCCAGAATCTCCCATTGCATCCTGAGTCATCCCCCGTCATGCTGATGAGTATCTGGCCACTGGACCCACATGGCTGTAGAGGAGAAAGTGAGGCTGATGACCTTGCACAGCCCTGCCTCACTCAAATCAAAGTCAACTACAAGTGAGGCTGATGACCTTGCACAGCCCTGCCTCACTCAAATCAAAGTCAACTACAAGTCTTGTCATAAGGGCCTAGGAAAAGAAAAAAAAGGCTGTCATGTCATCCATTAAGTATTTTTATACCATGGATACTTCCAGATGACTGAGAGTTAGTCACAATTTAGGAAACCCCTTCAGGACTTTCCTTTGGATTTCCTGTGGATTCCAACCAAGGAATATTAAAAAAAAACAAACAATAACAATAAACAAGAGCAACAATACACCAGACTAATATGAAGAAAAGGTTATTTTAATGGTCAGAGTAAAAATATATGATTTCATAAAGGACATCCTTACATAGACACATAATACATAGTGGGGACTGAGAATGCAAGCATATTTCTCAGAAGTTGTTAGTTGGTTCTATGAAAACACATCATTAGTCACAACAATGTTACAGGGAACTTTAGGGAGTTTTCATCATGGGAACTAAAGCACTAGTTATTTCATGGAATCAGAAAATCAGACATCTGGAAGGTTCCCACCTTCAGTCATTAAGGTCGTCTAATCCCTAACTTATATTCATCCAACCTTAGGCCATTCAACTCCTTACGTGCAGCATGAATCTCCTCTGTAGCTGAAGCAAGTGACTATTCATTGTCTACCAGGGAATATATTAATTCCTGAGGCCACCAGCACAGAACAAATAATTGCTAGTCCTGTGACTTGTGCTTGGTGGCAATTAGCCAGATGCAATTATAGTGGGATTTCGTGACATAACAATGGGGTTTGGTCATAATCTATTAATGGTATTATTGAGAAATCAAATTGGTTGGGGCAATTTTGTATTTTAATACAAAATAAATTACTATAATCTTAATTCTCTTTAATTATAAGATAACTTTTTGCTATAATACCAGACTACCATTTTCTCCTATTGAAAATTTAATTTCAGGAGAGATCATGTAGAACATGATTCCTTCCTTCTTTGTTCCTTCCTTTGTTTCTTCCTTCATTCCTTCCTTTGTTCCTTCTTTTCTTCCTTCCTTTTCTTTCTCTTCTTTTACTTCCATTTCTTTGCTTATTTGTTTCTTTTCTTTCTTTTTCTCTTTTTCTTTCCTTCTTTCTCTTCTTTTCTTTTCTTTTTTTGAGACTGACTCTCCCTGTCTCTCCTAGGCCGGTAGAGTAGAATCTGCTCCCAGTCTCTATGTAATTAAGAAGTGCAACTTACTTGGAAGCTTTAACCTGCTCCATTTTTCTTACCTGGACCCTTTTTGGGCAGCCTGGTAACCTTTTACTCCAATGAGCTCACAATATTGGTGACAGGTTTAAAGCATTCACTCAATCAACATTAGTCCTACTAAAGCTCAGAACTCTTAGGGTCAAGTTATCCAGTAGCTCCAGTCTCCCCAGCAACAGGGACTAAAGTCATGTTTTGCCACGCCTGACTGAATTTTTAAATTTTTTAAAAATTGCATTTTTTTCTAACTAATTTTTCATTTGTATAATGAGGATAATATCTTCTCATCTTCTAAGTTTGTTGTGAGAATTAACCAAGTGTTTTTAAAATATGTTTAACTCTTTGAAAAATGAGGAAATGAAATTTAGTCAACAGTCAATAATCAATAAACATATATTAAATGGCTACTATATCAGAGGCATTGTGGCCAGGGATATAAAGAAAGGGAAACAATATTCCCTACCATCAAGGAGGTCACAGTCTGATAGGGTAGAAAACATGTAAACAACTATGTGCAAACAAGCTATGTATAGGAAAAATTGAAAATAATCAACAGAGGGAAAACTAAAATTAAGAACTATTGGGAAAGACTTCTTGTAGATTCTCTAGAAAGTGAGTTCTTAGTGGGGCCTTGAAAGAATCAAGAGAAGCCAGGAGGCAGAGATGAAGAGGGCATGTCCTCCAGGCATGGGGGATGTCCCAACTAGCGGAAAACTCAGACTTGGAGATGGGTTGTTTTGTTCAAGGATCAATAAGGAGGTTAGTGTCACTGGATCACAGAGAACATGGTAACACATTTGCATGTAAGAAGAGGAGGAAGGACAGGTTTTGAAGGATTTTGAATGCCAGATATGATTTTATATTTGATACTGGAGGTCATAGGGAGTCTTGGGAGTTTATTGAGTGGGGAAAGGGAGTCACATGGATAGACCTACACTAATTTAGGAAGATCACTCTTGTTGCCTTTCTTGTTATTATACTGAATAGTAAACTATCATAAACTGCTGTTCCAAGTTGAGAATGCAACCTTGAATACTATTTTCAGTGAAGCGAGCCTATTTCCTGAGTAAAAGGTTAAATCAGTAGATAAGTCCCTCTCGCTTTAGCTTAGACACGAGAATTGTGCATTTTTCATGAAGTGCCTGTTAGTCAAATAAAACTCTCATCCTCTAGAGCATTTAATCTGAAATTGACAAGTCCAAACAACTTAATTTTATTTAATTCCATCAAGGCTCATATGGAAGGTTAAAAGGCTGCTGAAACCCTGGTTTAGCTAAAATTCACACTATTTTTTATTTATCTGTAGGTAGGATGTTCATGTTTCAAAGGAAAAACTCTCACTGGTGAAAAATAACCCTTTTAAGAACTCTCCAGTTTGTACACTGAGGAGGCATTAGGTATAAGCAGTAACAGTTAGGTTAAATTGGTTGACCAATGTAACATTATTAACATTTGAAATTGCTGAGTCTCAATATGCTTCTCTCAAAGGACAATTCACTGTTTAAATAACTGTAGCTAAGGATTCAACTATGTAATCATTTCATATCACTAGGTGAAGTGCATAACTAATTAGACCATCATTGACTTTATTATCAAATGGGGAGATCTGGCCCGTGATGAAGGAGAGCTATGAGGCTGTTCACTGGCATGTTTGAATATTTCTGCTACAAGGGCATAAGAAATGGTAAACTCATCTGCAGTCAGGGGATGTAGGAAAAGAGGGCTTCTTTGCTCACTATAAAAATCATGAATTTGCATTTTCAATCTACTACCGAGCATATGTCATTGAAAGTATTACTTATGTGATAAAAAGCATGGTGTGGTAGACAAAGGGTCCGGTTTTGGAGTCAGAAAGACCTGAGTCCAAATCTAGTCTCAGAGATATACTAGCTGAGTGTAGTATTATAGTAGTATTATATTTTGTCTTCATCCACATCCCTTCCAGTGGGCAGCTCCTGCTGTCAGGTTTCTAGCTCACCATTCCACTTGAGTTGCTCTCTTTAAATTTTTCAGCAATCTCCAAAATATGAAGCTCAGTAATATTTTCTCTGTTTTTTTTCCTCTTTGGCTTCTCTACAACATTTAAAACTGTCCAACATCTCTTCCTTCTTGAAATTCTCTTCTTCTGTGCAGTGGATAGATCACTGAGCTTACAGTCAGGAATACCCAAATTCAAATCTGGCCTCCAGCACTTACTAGCTGTGTGACCTTGGGCACGTCACTTAACTTCTGTCTGTTTCAGTTTCCTTGATGATAAAATCAGGATAATGATAGCACCTACCTTGTGAGGTTCTTGTGAGACTCCAGTGAGATTATATTTGTAAGCACTTAGCACAATGCCTGACACCTACTAGGAACTTAGTAAATAGCTATCTCCTTCTTTCTTAGCTTTTATGATAATATCCAGAAAGGTTATCTTTCTCTAATGGTTCATATTTATTCTTTTCTTACCATGTAGAATGCCTAGATTCCCTAGATTGCCTATTGACTATTGGTATCTTTTCTATCCTTCAAGGCCAAGATCAAAAACCACTTTCTCTATGAAGCCTTCCTTAAATGATTGTTCGAGCCTAAAGTGGTCTCTCTCTCTCTCTCTTTGAATCCCAATTTTATTTGTATCACTCATGTAGTATTTCTTTTTATACTTTATTGTAATATAAGTAGTTGTACACTTGTCTTATTTTTTCTTGAGATTGAGGTAGGTACGTTATACTAATTTAGTATATTGCACAAGAAAAATGTTTAATAAAAATTTGTTGAGTCAATGAATGCTCATTAGTCGATCAATGAACATTTATTAAACAACAGATATATACCAGGAATTGTTAATTATTGGGTATAGAAATGTAACAATCTCTAGTCATAAGGAGCTTACATTATACTGGGGAAGAAAAGTAAATATTGAATATATTTAAAGAGAAATAAATACAAAATAGTCAAATACTAGGTAAATTGGCATTTGGGGGATCACATAGAAGGTGAGGCTTGAGCTTTATCTTGAAGGGATTCTCTTAAGCAAAGATGAGCCAGGAGTGTGTTCCAGGCAAGGGGCATGACCAAGGAAATGGAATAGAAATAAGAGAGGGAGTGTCTTATGTAAGGAAGAATGAGACATTCCGTTTGCTATGCTGGATCACACAGTTCAAGAAAGAGAGTAGGATCATTGGATCCATTATCAATGAGTCTAGAGAGACAGGTTAGGTGCTCATGGCTTTAACAGTTTAAAAAAGTGAAGGCAGCTTACCTTCTCTCTAGGGAGATAACATGTACATATACTGTGTAGTTATGTAAAAAATGCATGCAAATGATTCAGAGGATGAGGAAAGACACTAATACCTGGGAGGATCAGGGATGACCTCATATAGAAGGTACCACTTGAACTAAACTTTGAAGGGGGTTAGGGACCCTAAAAGGAGAGGAGAGCTTTCAAGGCTGTTATGTGGAACTACAAATCTAACAGCTGAGAGATGGAAAATAGAGCGATAAATGAGTAATGGAAAAGTTAGTTTAATGATATGTATATAAATAGGTATATATATAAGATACATGCAGAGTAGATTGAAAGTAGGGAAAGATTAGTCACTGGAGAAATGATTATCTCTTAGGAGTGGGCACTTGAACTGTTTAATGAAAGGGATTCTAATAGGTAAAGGTTAGGAGGGACAACATTCCAGGCAGTAGGGACAGCTTTTGAAAAACTACAGAAATGGTAAAGTGGAGCATAGTGTGAGTATAACAGCAAATAGGCCAGTATGATTGGAGTACAGAGTTCGAAGAGTAGAAGTGTGTCATTAGACTGGGAAGATAGGGCTAACTCAGATTATGAAGTCCTTTCTATGCCAAATAGAGGGGTTTACATGTCCCTATCTATTGAGAAGCAAAGAGACATCTTAAGACTTTAGATAGGGCTTTCTTAGGTAGGGTTTACCAATCGCCATTTTATATGTATGCAATTTGTATTACTTATCTGAGTAGTCAGCTTATAATTTTTCCCAGTTCTTCTTACTGTGTTTGTGCCCTTGGAAGGTCACTTTAGCTTTTCAGACTTCACTTTTGTTCTCTTTTACAGAGTAGGTCAGACCAGATGAGCTGTAAGGTCCCTGATGGCTGTATGGCCATCAACCTGTGATCTGTTAAGAAGCTTTATTATGTCATTCCCTTACTCAGTAAACTCTAATGGATCTCTACTATCTCTAGGATCAAATCTAAATTATCTTTGACATTTAAAGCTCTTCATAACTTTTTGCCTTCCTATCTTTCCAGTCATCTTGCATATTACTCCACTTCATGCAATGTACAGCCCAGCCATATGGGCCAGTTGGCTGTTCCTCACACATGACCCTCCATGTCCTATATCCCATGTCTTGTACTGGCTGTCTTTCATGCCTGAAATTTGCTCCCTCTTCTCTTCTGCCTTTTGGCATTTTTTTCAAGATTCAGCTTGATTGCTATCTTCTCTGCTCCCCCCTCCCCCCCGCACTAGTATTTTATTTTTCCAATTACATGCAGAGAGAGTTTTCAACATTTACTTTTATAAGATTTTGAGTTTTAATTTTTTTTCTCTCTCCCTCCCTACCCCCTTCCCAAGATGACATGCAATCTGATATAGACTATATATGCACAATCATATTAAACATATTTCCTCATTAGTGTAATGGTAATTAATTTAGCAGGTACTTGGCTCTTAGTGACTAAGGGCTAAGTACTTCTGTCAAAGAGGCAGAGAGTGTGAACTCTATTCCTGTGTGAACAGAGGGCATGAACTCTGTCTCCTGTTGCTGACGTGGCAGGAGGGGGTTGGCTGAGAGAGGAGGCCAATGTGTGGATATAAGAAGAATTCCAGAGACAGAGAATCATAATTGGGAATTTTCCTCCTGGTGGTTCCTGGTGGAGGGAGTAGAATTGTCCCAGAATCTGGGAGCTGGGCTGCTGGACTCAGAATTGAGTTGGAGTTTTCTATGAGACCAGAATCTGGTGAGGGCTGCCTGGAAGGCAGAGAGGGCTGCCTCGAAGGCTGCCTGGAAGACCACAATTTCTCCTGGGCCCTAGGGCCAGCTGAATTGTTGGAGGATTTAAGAAGCATGACCAGGATAAGACTTTGTGGCTTGGTGGATCCTTGAGTTCCTGGCAACAGAAGTGGTGAAGGGTTTGAGATGTGTTGGACCCTGTGAACTTCAGTGTATAAGAAGAACTGCTCAGAGGACTGAACAAGGAGCTGGCAACTGTCTGCTTCTGAATCCAGGTGACTGTTTGGTGGATTCAAGTAGGAGCTGTGACCATGGAAGGTGATCCAGGGAACCTGAGAGACTACCCTGAGTCAAGATGAAGAAAACGCCTCTCCTCAGATATAGAATGTCTGATGAAATTGAAGTTTGCTGGACACCAAGGGGTGGAGGGTTTGTGTAATTTTCTAATGACTGTACTTAGTGATTAATGATATTTAGTGATTGTGAATCTAGATAAGTGACTGATTAAGTTAATCTATAATTGCCTCATGAGTGGAATATTTATTATTGTATTGTGAACTGACCAAATGTTTGCCTTGATTTGTAATGGAATAAATGGAATGTTCACTATACTGTGTAATCTAAACCTTAAAAGCTGTTCACAGTAACATTCTTTTGGAAATCTGCTAGTGCATGGCTTTATAATTAGTCATGTTGCAAAAGAAGAATCAGAAGAAAAGGTAAAAAATAAAACACAAGAAAGAAAGAACAAAAAAAAAGAGAGAAAAAATAGTATGCTTCAGTATACTTTCAGACTCCATAGTTCTTTCTCTGGATGTGGATAGAATTTTCCATCATGAGTCTTTTAGAATTGTCTTAGATCATTGTATTTCTGAGAAGAACTAAGTCTATCAAAGTTGGTAGCTGCACAATATTGCTGTTACTGTGTACGTTGTTCTCCTGTTTCTGCTCACTTCACTCAGTATCAGTTCATGTAAGTCTTTCCAGGTTTTTCTGAAATCCACCAGCTCATCATTTCATATAGTACGACAGTATCCCATCACATTCATATGCCATAACTTGTTCAGCCACTCCCCAATTGATGGGCACCCCCTTGATTTCCAATTCTTGGCCACCATAAAAAAATTGCTATAAATATTTTTGTACATGTGGGTCCTTTCCCCCTTTTAATGATCTCTTTGGGATACAGATCTAGTACTGTTATTGCTGGGTCAAAGAAGATGCATATTTTTATAGCCCTTTAGGCATAGTTCCAAAGTGATCTCCAGAATGGTTTGATCAGTTCACAACTCCACTAACGTGATTGCTACCTTCTGCTGCTGGATCTACTCAGTCTTCTCAGCTGCTGCTGCTTTCCCATCTAAGGCTATCTTCTATCTACTCTGCATGTGTCTTATATGTACCTATTAATATGCAAGTTGTCTTTTCTGTTAGAACATACTTTTCTTTTTGAGAGCAGGGACTGTTTTAGCTTTTTCTTTGTGTTCTTAGCACTAAGCATTGTGTCTGGTAGGGAAAAAGTAATAAATGCTTGTTGATTACTTGATTGGTTGATTACCACTGATTTGTCCAATTTATTAGACTCTTAAGGGAAATCTAAAAAATTAAGTTCTCTCCAATATACATCACCTGCTGATCTTGTAAATTCATCGACCATGCCTTGATCCCATTGTCTATATTGAAGAAAAATTATTAAGAGTAACTCTAGGGGAGACAGGCATTTTATATATTAAAGATATTACCATGAGAAGTCAGTATAGCATAGTCGATACAGAGTCAGCCTTAAAGCTAGGGAGGACCTGGTTTTGAGTCCAGTCCCTGAAAAACGCTGGGAAGAAGTCACTTATCAGTGCTCTAAGTCACTTTATAAGACTATTAAGTTACAGAGTAGTTATAGATCAGTATTTCTAGAGGGAGTTTGCTCACCTGGAGTTCCCTATCACAGGTCCCATCCAGGTCATGGTGAGCCAAAGCTGGCATCCTCAATTTTATATTACATTAGGACAGCAGTTCTCAACCTGTGGGTCATGACCCCTTTGGGGGTCAAACGACCCTTTCACAGGTGTCACAGGGGTCGCCTAAGACCATCAGGAAACACATATTTCCAATGGTCTTAGGAACCGAGACACTGCTCCTCTATCTGTCTCCAGGCAGGTCTGCCCACGTGCAGATATGCCCACATATGAGTATTAAAGGATCATGGCATTAGGAAGGTTGAGAACCACTGCATTAGGAGGATGCCATGGTTATCATGGCTGTCAGGCTATGTAGTATATACTATAAATTTCAAAGCTCCAGGACAAAAGCATTTCATAACTTATTAACTACTATCTTATTTTATTAAATGTTAAATTATTAACTCACAGAGATGCTAATTCATCTGAGTGGGTTAGAGGTTGTCACATGCTGTAGAGATTATAAGAAATATTAGAGATTATAAGAAATATTATTGAGATAAATTTTGGTAACTCTTCGAAATGTAACTAAATATATTAACCTGCATTGGAATCATAAAACTAGTTGAGTACAAATGCAGTACTTAATTTTAGTAAAACTTTCAAACTCACATGAGAGAGATGTTGATCAATGTGTGAATCCAAACACTTTTGAGAAAATTTTTCCTTCAATCAGAGGCATGACACATGCCTTTTAAGTCTTGTAGTACCATCTTGCATGCATTTTTGAAAAGTCGAGGCTGACTTTTGGGCTGCTTCAAATGAGTTACTGACATAGAAAAGCCAGTCAGTTGTATTCCCTATATGCAATAAACATTCTCCAGAAAAGTTGTGCAAATAAAATAGTAGTTACAATGGAGCAGGGGAACTCTGTACCTCATGGAATTATTTGACAAATACTTGTGTAAAGTGAAAAATCATTCCGTGTTAAGAAAACATTGCCCTCTAATTTTTGTCGTACAATTTTGGACATTCTTGTATGGTGTATTGTTTTGTTTTTGTTTTTGCTTTTTGGATGGCAATTGGGGTTAAGTGACTTGCCCAAGGTCATGCAGCTAGTAAATGTTAAGTGTCTGAGGCCAGATTTGAACTCAGGTCCTCCTGACTCCAGGGCCAGTGCTCTATTCACTGTGCCATCTAGCCACCCCTATACTGTGTATTGTTGTCTTAAGTGCAAACCTGTACTCAGTAAAAATGGACAGGATTAGGACCATTCAACATTCTATAGCAACAGCTTAAAATGCCAGTGAGTATAGAAGAGGGTCATAATTATAGTCTTCCAATAGATTTAGGGATATTCTATAGGTGGCAGTGAGGGAACATTCCCTGTTTCTATTTAAGACAGAGCAACAGGTAGTAGAAACCACTGAATATCATCATTCAATCCATATTGTTTAGGACAATGAAATCCTACATAATAAAGGTTTCAGTGAGATAAAAGGGATCTGAAGTGGAGATAAGGTGATGAGAAGGGAGCCTCTTCAGAAGGTTGAAGAGAATGAAGGGGGAGGAGACTTCCAGTCAAGATGACTGCCTGTGGAAGCAGACCACCCAGAAAACCTACACTAGCAAAACTTCAATGTTAGTAGCAGATCAAATTTTTGTTGTTCAGTAATTTTTAGTCATATATGTATCTTTGAGACCACATTTGGGGTTTTCTTGGAAAATACTAGAATGGCTTGCCATTTCCTTCACCAGCTAATTTTAGAGGTGAGGAAACTGAGGCAAACAGGATTAGACTTGTCCAGGGTCACACAGCCAGTAAGTGTTGGAGACTGATTTGAACTCAGGTCTTCCTGACTCCATACCAGCAATTGCCTGTGCAGACCAAATACTGGTCAACAAAATGAATTAAAAACTACAGTAAGTAACTTCTTAAACACCGGAACTGCACAAAAAGTCAGCCATTATCCTTTGATTTAAAAAAAAATCTGGACAATTTGATTTCAAGCTATATTAGAAGCAGAGTGCAAAGTGAAGACAGAAAGACAGAAAGATTCCACAGATTACTTCTTAAGAGATATTCTGAAATGAAAAGTCCCAGGAATGCCTTAGCAAAATACAGAACTTCTGGGTCAAAGAGAAAAATAATGCCGGCAATCAGAAAGAAAATGTTCAGGTACCAAAGATCACATAAGACCTGACATCTTCTACTTTAAAGAGGAGATCTTGGAATACAATATTACACATAGCAAAAGAGATATACTTACAACCAAGAAAGCGTAATTCTTACAAAGAAAGTATAATCTTACATGGGAAAAATGGATCTTCGGTGGAGTAGAAGACTTTTAAGCATTCCTGAAAAGACTAGAAGTGAATGGAAACTTTGAAATTTAAACAGAAGAGATGGATGTACAGTAGAAAGGTAAATTTATTTGAAGAGTTATAAGGAATTGTATCTTGATGCAGTACTAATATTCTAATGGTATTCCATTAGAGAGAAAAGAAATATGTCCCTTTAGAACCTTAATGCCTTTAAAGGACATATTGATGAAGTTAAATAAGAAAAAACAGAGGTCCTAGAGTGGGGGTAGATTAGTTCTGTTTTGAGGGCTTTAAAAACAGTAAAAAAGGAACACATTAGTATAGGTCAAAGAAACTTGTCATTTCTGAGAAGAGTATGTAAACATGGAGGGCTGGGGAGGAGGGCTTAGGACAGACCTGCACAACTTGGGAGTAGGTAGGGACCAAAATTAAAACAGACTGAATTAGTTTGGGCCACAGATAGATTAGACTATAGACAAACTGATGATAGTTGGTTGCCTTGGGTCATGTGACAAACAGGAGATGTACAGTGGTAGTCCTACATTTTTCACAGGCTGCCTGAAATCCTTTGGTGGGCTGCAAATGGCCCACAGGCCGTGGGTGGTGCAGGCCTGGCTTACTATGAACTTCATTCTTATCACAAATGGACAAATGGATATACGCACGTCAAACTCAACAAGGAAACAAACATAGATAGGGAAGGTAGATAATAGTCTGGAGGGCATATCCATTAGCAAAACAAACGTCCTGATCCTGAACAATACTGTTAGATTAAGGTGTGTGTGTGTGTTGGGGGGGCAAGTGAAGAATTACAATCTAAGGACATGAACATCAGTTGGTAAATGGCTCAACACAATGTGGCTTCTGAAAGATACCTGTCAATTACAGACTGACTGAACAAATTGTGGCATATAACTATAGTGGAGTATTATTATTCCATAAGAGATAACTAAAGAGATAACTTCGACATTTCTTGGGTAGTATGCACTGATGCAGAGTGAAATGAGCAGAGCCAGGAAAATTATTTATAATTAAATTTTATGTTTATTTTTAGTTTACACCAATCATCTCCACAAGATTTTGAGCTACAAATTTTCTCCCCATCTTTCCCCTACCCACCACCCCAAAACAGTGATCCCACTGTTTACTCCCTCCCCCAATCTGCTCTCTCCTATATCCTCCTCCATCACCCATCTAACTTTCCAGCAGGGCAAAATGGATCTCCTTACCCCAGTGTCTGTATATCTTATTTCCCAGTTGCAGGGAAAATTATTTATAGAAAGAGAGCAACAGGGTAAAGAAAAACAATTTTGAAAGATTTAAGAACTCTGGTCAATTCAATGGTCAACTATGTTTCCAGATAGACTCAAAGTGCGCAGAGAGACACATTTTTGGCCATGGCCTGTGTGTGATTTGTTTTATTTGACTATGCTTATAAGTTACAAGGAATTTTTCCCCTTTCTTTTTCTTTTTTAATTAGGGGGTTAAGAAGGAGGAAATAGCAATAGCGATGACAAAAAGGAGGCCATCGAAACATTTTTAAAGTGCACGAAAGGGCACAGAAGTAGGTTCAGAAGGAAGCCTGAACAGGCAGTTTTAAACTAATGTGTGGAATTACTATGTACTTTAAAAAATAAGCAGCAGAAAAATAGAGATCTTTTTGTATTCTTCAGTATAGAAAGGCTCTTTTTTAGTGTTCAAGTTAAAAACAATTAAGAGAATAGAATGGGAGAAGTGGCAGGAAAAAAGGGTCTACACTTTGAACTCAAAAGATATATTTATGCTTCAGGAGTTTAAAATCTGAAGTGGAAGATTGTGGGCTATAGACATTTTAATTAATTAATGATTTTGTTCTAGTCCATATGTATGAAGTTCTCTAGGACAACTCTCTTAAGACCACAAATTGCAGACCTGCATTGGCAGTTATATTTAGCTTTCTTTCTATCAATTTAGATCCATTTTAGCTTTGATTCTCAGTGTTCCCCTACCTTCACACTTTGAGAGTCACATTTTCTACGCAGAAACTACTAGCGGCATTCAAATATTAACTCTCTTAAGGCTTGCAACCACTGCCCCAGATGTTAAAATACCTCTTGATGGGGAAGTCATTGAGATCAGTTGCTCAGTCTCATTGACTGGATGCTAATTAGGTGTATTTGGTTTCACACAATAACTTGATTCTCTCTCTCTGTTGTTGTACAGTCATTTTCCAGTTATGTCCAACTCTTCATTGACCACATTTGGAATTTTCTTGGCAAAGACACTGGAGTGGTTTACCATTTCCTTCTCCAGCTCATTTTACAAAAAAAAAAAAAACACAAAAAAACCAAAAAAAACCAGTGAGGCAAAGGGGGTTAAGTGACTTGTCCAGGGTCACACAATGTCCGAGGCTAGATTTAAACTCAGGAAAATGAGTCTTCTTAACTCCAGACCTGGCACTCTATCCACTGTGCCACTTAACCTCCTCTCACTCTCTGAAGACTTTGTAAATCAAGGTTTTCCTTATAATTAACTAAACCTCAGCGGGTGCCAAACTAGAGACACCAATAAAATTGCTAAAGATCTTGCACTCATCACATATTCCCACTGCCTGGAGACCCATGGCTGAACATTCACATATACATTTACTCTCACAGCATGGTTTGTTCTTTAACTGTCTGACTGGTACCACCACTCAACAGCAACTCAACTCCAATCACAATGCTAATTTTCTGTCTATACTCTATATTCCATACTCTGAAGAGCTCACTTGTTAACTGCATTTGTGGATTACCAGAGCCAAGACGTTGTCAGAATTTCCCTTATGGCTCAGAGGATAATTGAGACTGAGGAGCAGAAATGATTCCCCTTCTTAGATGCGCAACTGTAGAGGTGATTATCTTGTGTTCTTGTTTCTGTTATTGTAGTGGGTGTGCAGAGGGTCCTTCTTAGCTCCTTATTGTACCAGCAAAGAGGGCCTTTTGGGCGGGGGGGGGGGGGAGGTTTGAGAAGTCTCTTAAATGAAACATGAAGTTTTCTTGGCAGGGTTAACTCTGACCACTGTGAATCCCTTGAGATGTTCTGGATCATTGAGCCTTAATTGATAATGATGATGTTTTTCAGCAAGTTAATATAGTTAAGTTGTGGTCTTATACTTGACTTTTAAAAGGGAGCATGGAGAGAAAGGTGAAGGTGAGAAAGGGGAGGATGCAAACACACACAGAGAGAGAGAGAGAGAGAGAAAGAGAGAGAGAGGGAGAGAGAGAGAGAGAGAGAGAGAGAGATGGATGGAAGGAAGGAGGGGGAGACAGATAGACAAAGAGAAAGAGATTCAGAGAGAGATTGTGGAGAGTGAGGCTAGGCTACACAAAAATTCAGAAACATCTTCTTGGATGGAGTCCTGCAGATACAAAGCTCCTCTTGGAAACCACATGGCCCCAGAAGTAGACAGTCAGGAGACAGAGTCAGTGACTGAATGGCAAGTTGTTCCTAGCCCAAATGGGAAGATAGAGGAACACTACCAGTAGTAGAGTTATTTTGTATCTAAATTTCCAGGGCCCAATGACTTATTTGAGGGATGTTTAAATAGCACTGAAGAAGATCATCAGGAAGAGTGACTAATGGAACTAAAAACATGTATAATTAGATGGCCTATGAGGTTTTTTCCAAATCCAAAATCCTAATTCAATGATTTTACCACCTTTTTAGAATCTATCAATAGTGCTAATAATAATTGATGCTAATGATAATAATGGCTATAGCTGGCTCAAAAATAGATAATTATTTGTTTTCTTCGTTTCCAAACTTACCTCGCAGAATGGACAATTCCATGGCTTTGTTGCTAAACATCCCATTGTTTATGACTATGTTAATTAACTTAACTCATATTCCTTTAAAATTAGCATAGCATTTTACATGCATCATCTTCATTAGACCCTCACAACAACCCTGTGAGGTAGGTAGGGAGTAGATACCATAATTTTACAGATTAGGAAACTGAGGCTTTGGGGAGACTGATAGGTAGCACAGTGAATAGAATGCTGGCCCTGGAGTCAAGAGGACCTGAATTCAAATCTGTCCTCAGACATTTACTAGCTGTGTGACCTTGGGCAAGTCATTTAACCCTGTTTGCCTCAGTTTCCTTATCTGTAAAATGAGTTGGAGAAGGAAATGGTGAGCCACTCTGGTATCTTTGCCAAAAAAACCCCAATGGGGTCTCAAAGAGTTGGATATGATGACTAAACCAGCAATAACAAACTGAGTCTTAGAGGTTAGGTAACTTTCCCGTAGCCATACAACTAATTCGTATCTGAGGCAGAATTTGAATTTCGATATCCCTGTTTCCAAGCCCAGCACTTTCTCCAGTATTCTATCTACTCTGTCTCATTATACCTGGATCAGTCAGACGAGGACTTATGCTTGTAGGAAGATCATCTCATTTTCTTTCTTTATTCTTTTTTGCCTTAGATATATTATTTTGCAAAGATCAGCTAATGTCTTTGTCTTGATCTTTGTCTAATATGCTGAGAATATCAGCCTTTTTCGTAATTCACTCAAAAGAAAGTTAATTGTTAAGGCTTCTTTGAATAGAGAGATAAGGGGTGTTCATAGTAATCGATTAACTATCTTGAGCTGGCAATGAGTACTCTTGAGTGTTTAAATGAGCCAAAATATCAAATGATGCTCTTGTACCCTGGGAAAAAATGTGCTTATAGAGCTAAAACAGAAATTCATATTAGTTCTTTACAAAGATTCATTTCTTTGCTACTGTTTATTCTCTCTTAGACACCTTTCACATGAGGATTGTAAGCCTATCTAAATCATTATCAATTCCACAAAATTCTCCTATTCACTGGCCAAGCTGTGCTAAGCCTAGGGAGTGAAGCACACAAACTGACATGTGAGGTGAAAAATAAGACACATTTCCCTTGCTCAAGTGTAGATATTCCATCCAACCAGGGCAAGCTGCTTCTTTTTTGGGGGGGGGGGGGAGATATCTTTTATCTACCTAGCATTTATATGGCATATTAAGGGTTTATTTTGCAAAGTATTTTACAAATATTATCTCATTTTATCTTCACCAAAACCCTGGCAGTTGGGGCTATTATACTACTCATTTTACAGATGTACATGATAAACAAAATGCTATTTAACCACATTCTCCCTGTGGCAGAATGATGTTATCTGATATAATATTTGGTTTATTTTATTATTATTGGTTTTCTATATAACAGATTTTTTTACGGTATTTTTTTCAGTTGTTTCCAACATTTCATGACCTCATTTGGGGTTTTATTGGAAAAGGTACTGGATTACTTTACATTATCTTCTCCAGCTCATTTTGCAGATGATGACACTGAGGCAAAAAGATTGGGTGACTTTCCCATAGTCACACAGATAGTAAGTTTCTGAGGTCAGATTTGAATCAGGAAGGTAAGTCTTCCAAATTCCAAGCCTAACACTCTATCCACTGAGCAACCTAGCTGCTCAGTATAGTAGATACTTCCCAGCAAATACCTGAGTAACTTACTCTTAGTCCCACCTCCTAGCTACAAGCACATCCTCTGGAAACAATAATGTGAAACTACAGTAAAGTGATTGCCACCAACAGCATACATCACTTTCCATCTTGCCAGTTTACCTATTGTTAATAAAGACAGTTGTTAGGTGCCAACATTATCTGGATTTTTTTCCTTTTTGTGTTATATTCCTTTAAATTTTTGTAGTTATGCTTATTGCTAGCATCCAGGATGATAGAGTCAGGATCCAAAAGGATTTTGACTGGCTATAACATTGATCTATCATTGCAGAAAATCTGGCAGGAACAACAAAAAATATTAGGTAAATCAGGTCTCTCTGTTTTTGTCATCGTTCATATCCAAAGCCTTTCCATCTTAGAGAAAAAACTTGCCAGAACATACACTTCACTTCTGGAATACAGGGTCATCTCTGAGCCATAACTTTATGAAGGAATCTCTGGTCCAATGTTTATTACCCATACTTTGTACATTTTTATATTGGTCCCTTTCTTGGGTATTGTGTCTTGTGAATTACCAGTCCTCTCACTTGGTCTTATTTCCACGTTTTATGTGTTATTCTCTGTATTTGAGATAAAGAGAGACAAGAGAAAGAGAGGGAGGGAAAGAAACACACACACACACATACATAGATACATGCACAAAGAATGAGAGAGAGAAAGAGCAGAGAGAGAGAGAAAGAGAGAGAGAGAGAGAGGGAGGGAGAGAGGCAATTTTTTTCCTTCTTTGTTCATTTTCAGTTAAAGTCGTCCATTAATATCAATGGGCCTTCCGCTTGAACAGTTAAGGTCTTTAGTTTTTTTTTGCTTTGAATTTCAATTTCATAATCTTTAGTAATATTTCTATGTTACTTTTGGCAATATCATCTATCCCCTCATAAACCATAGGGAGTAGCTGTGATTATTTGATCTGACAAATTTATAGACAACCTCTGTCATGTCCCAGATGCATGCCCCAAGACAATAGCATTTCCCTTTCTTATTTTTCTCAGGTTGACAAATGGCAACCTTGCTACCACTCAGCAGGAAGTCATTGATCGCTACTACTCCACTCTTTTTCCTCTGACCAATAATGAATGACTTTTCACCTGAGGGACTCTGTGGCACACCATCATTATTGCTTGGACAGCTAGATGCCATGTCCTCCTGAGATTTTCTCCAGCTTCTCCCTTTATGTAAAGAGAATCTTACCTATCATTTTCCTTCAGATGTGCCCTGTGCTTTTTCCTTCTCTGGAAGGATATGGATCTCTGTAATAATATAGCATAACTGAGATAGGATAAATTTTATGTTATTTGGTTGTTTCATTCATGTCTGCCTCCCATGTGGTATTTTCTTGTCAAATATACCAGAACAGTTTGCCATTTCCTTCTCCAGCTCATTTTATAAATGACAAATCGAGGAAACAGGATAAGTGATTAACCAGCATCACATAGCTAGTAAATGTCTGAAATCATATTCAAATTCAATATCTTTGTATAATTAATAGAAAAGTGGCTCAGTTAGAGAATGGTAGTGAGCCTTATAAAATGAGTGTGGTATAGTGGATAATCTGTTGGATTTGGACTCAGGAAGATCTGAGTTTAAATCCCACACTTATTAGCTACGTGAATGGTTGATTACTTGACCTTTTGAAGGTTCAATATCCTCATTGTTAAGAAAAAAAATGATAATACCTTTGTATCTGCTTCACAAAGTTGTTGTGAAGTTCAAAATAAATAATGTGTCAAAGGACTCTGTTAACTTTAAAGTTGTCTATAACTGTCATTGGTATTAGGAAAAGGAGAAGGAGGAGGAAGAAGAGGAGGAGTCAAAGACTGTATGATTCTTGTCTTTCCCAGAACACAAGTGCTTGACATTCAGAATTATATCTGATTACTATTTTGATTTGTTCTCAAAATATGCCACTTGTCAAATAATTGCATTATGTAAAAAAATCATTAATTTATTCTCATCACTTAATACCTTGTATATAACCACGTCTATTCTATTTTTACATGTCTATTCAATTAAATGAAAGCTGGATAAATGTTGGTCCATGCCTTTTGTTTGGATAAAGGAAAGGGATCCAACTATGTTTTTGGAAGGCATACAGATTTGTCAGCATGGCATTTAAAGCCCTTCACGATCTGGATCCTACCTGCCTTTACAGACATTCATATTTTTCCCCTTCACACACTCTATGTTGCAACTAATCTGTCCTACTTGTTCTTCCTCATAATTGGCATCATATCTCCTACACCTCTGCTTTTGCACATGCTGTCCCAAAATCCTGAAATGTTCACCCTTGTCACCTCCCCCTCACAGAATTCTTAGCATGTTCAAGGCTCAACTCAAGCTGCATCCAATGGGAAGTCTTACTTAATCCCCCTCATTTTTAGTGCTATCTTCCTCCTCATTTTATCATGTATTTAATTGTCTGTGTGATATTATATTCTCCACCTCAACAGAATATAAGCTCTTTGAGGATGGGCAATGTATTTCATTTTTCTTTATATCTCCAGTGTCCTTTATATGTTGAGCACTCAATAATTTTAAAAAGTGCTTGTGGAATTGTATTGAGTGAATTGAAAAAACCCAGAGTAATTTTCATGAAAGCAAAGTCCCAAGTTCAAAGACATAGATAATTCTGTATATAATCCTTAGTTTTTTTATATATGTGAATTCTTCTCTAATTAGTATCTCCAACGTCAGGGTTTTTCTTTTTTTCTTAAAGTATTTTATTTTTGTTTCTCCCTGGTGACATCTAAAAACAATTTTTAACATTAGTTTTTGAAACTTTGAGTTCCAAATTCTCTCCCTTCCTCCCTCCCCACTGCCCGCCTCATTGAGAAGGCAAGCAATTTGATATAGGTTATACATAGGTACTCATGCAAAACATATTCATAATAGTCATGTAAAAGAAAACATACACTAAAAAACTCAAGAGAAATAAAGTAAAAAAAGTATTCTTCAATCTATATTCAGACACCATCAGTTCTTTCTCTGGAGATGGATAGCAGTTTTCATCATGAGTCCTTCAGAGCTGTCTTGGATCATTGTGTTCCTAAGAAGAGCTAAGTCATTCACAACTGATCATCCTGCAATATTGCTTTTACTTTGTACACAGTACATTTCACTTTGCATCAGCCCATTCAAGTCTTTTCAGATTTTTCTGAGAGCATGCTGCTCATCATTTCTTATAGTACAAGAGTATTCCATCAACTTGTTCAGCCATTCCCCAATTGATGGGTATCCCCACAGTTTCTAATTATTTGCTCACAGAAATGAGCTACCATAAATATTTTTGTACATATAGGTCCTTTCCTTTTTGTTTTTTATGTGTTTTGGGATACCGATGTAGTAGTGTTATTGCTAGGTCAAAGGGTATGTATAGTTTTATAGCCCTTTGGGCATAGTTCCAGATTGCTTTCCAGAGTTGTTGAATCAATTCACAACTCCACCAATAGTGCATGAATGTCTCATTTTTTCCCACATCCCCTCCAATATTTGTCATTTACTTTTTCTGTCCTGTTAGTCAATCTAATAGATATGAATTGTTTTTAATTTTTATTTCTCCTACCAATAGTGAGAGTATTTTTTCATATGACTATAGTTTTGATCACTTATGAAAACTGATTATATCCTTTGGTCATTTATTAATCGGGGAATGGCTTTTATTTTTTATAAATTTAACTCGGTTTTCTTTATGTTTGAGAAATGAGACTTTTATCAGAGTAACTTGCTTCAAAAATTTTTTCACAGTTACTATTGCTAACTATATTTTCTTCCATTCTATCTCTCCCATTTATTCTATTCTCTGTCTCCTTTCACCCTGTTCCTCCTCAAAAATGTTTTGCTTCTGACTATCCCCTCCCCTAATCTGTCTTCCCTTTTATCACCACCACCATCCTTCTCTTATACCCTTTCCCTCCTGTCATGTAAGTACTTTCCTGTTGTGTAAGTTATATTTCTATACCCAATTGAGTGTGTATATTATTCCCTCTTTGAGTCAGTTCTAGTTAGTTTAAGGTTCACTCACTCCCCTTCAACAACTGCCTCTTTCCCCTCCACTATAAAAGCTTTTTTTTTTGCCTCTTTTATGTAAGATAATTTACCCCATTCTACCTCTCCCTTTCTCTTTCTCTCAGTACATTCCTCTCTCACACCTTACTTTTATTTTTTGATATAATCCCTTCATATTCAATCCACACCTGTGCCCTCTGTCTATATATACTCCTTTTAACTACTCTAATAATGAGAAAGATCTTGAGTTACAAATATCTTCTTTTTTTTCTGGAAAACTTTTTATTGTAGGTGGAATGGGACACAGCTGGACACAGTAAATTAGATGATTTCAATTTTGTTGGCAACATCTAATGCATCATAGCCTGGAGTAAGACGGACATAGGCCTTCTTCTCTCTATCAGGCCGGATCAGTGTGTTGACTTTGGCTACATCGATGTCATACAGCTTCTTTACGGCCTGCTTGATCTGATGCTTGTTGGCCTTGATGTCCACAATGAAGACTAGGGCGTTATTCTCCTCAATCTTCTTCATAGCAGACTTGGTGAAGAGAAACTTGATGATGGCATAGTGATCAAGCTTGTTTCTCTGAGGGGCACTTTTCCGAGGGTATTTGGGCTGCCTTTGAAATCTTAGTGTCTTGGGTCGCCAGAAGGTGGGGGATGTTCTGATCTTTTTGTGGCTATGGACACCCTTCAGCACCACCTTCTTGGCCTTCAAGCCTTAGACTTGGCTTCTGTCTTGGGGGGGACAACAGCTTCCTTCTTCACCTTTGGCACCATCTTGGGGGAAAGGGTCTTCTGCAGTGTTTCTCACAAGCTTATAGAACTAACTCTAGCTCAAACCTCATGAGGCTTCAAGGGCTCGGAAGACTACAAATATCTTCTTATGTAAGAATGTAAACAATTTAACCTTTTTAAGTCCCTTAGGATTTCCCTTTCCTGTTTACCTTTTTATACTTCTCCTGAGTCTTGCATTTGAAAGTCAAATTTTCTATTCAGCTCTGGTCTCTTCATCATGAATGCTTGAAAGTCCTCCATCTCAATGAATAACCATTTCCCCCTGAAAGGATTATACTCAGTTTTGCTGGGTGGGTGATTCTTGGTTGTAATTGATTCTAGTTCCTTTGTCCTTCGGAATATCATATTCCAAACCCTCTGGTTTATTAGTGTAGAAGCTGCTAAATCTTGTGTTATCCTGTTATGGGAATCTGAAGATCTTCCCTGCCCCTAGTGGCTCTGAGAACCTTCCCTGATTTGAAAGTATACTCTGCCCCATAATAGGCTGAATGTGTTCACATGGAGCCTGTGGTGGGAGGCTCGTTCTTTAGGAATGTCCAATGTGATTGAGCATTGGGTCAAGAGGGCTGTGATATTCTCTGATCCAGGAGAAGGCTATATATACCCTGATGTGAGGTTTTGTTTTGGGGGGCTCACTTTGGAAAGAGTCGTGTGATTTGGCCAGATGAGACTCTGGGCAGCTGTTGAGACCCCCGGCTTTGAAAAACCCAGATGTTGGTGCTTCCCTCTCTGGTAACTGACTAGGTATGGATGTGATGGTCAGATGACTGGAAGCCCATCTGCTGATCTGTTTCTTTGTCTGTTTGTAACTTGTGTTTGTAGCTTGTATTTGCATTCTCTGAAGTTCAGGGTGCTGACTTTTTCCCCTGAGCTAGGTAAATGATATATGTTTGATTGATTAAAGTAAGATTGTTAACCCATTTTGAGTTGCTTTCCTTTTGAAAAGCAGATCTAAGTACCTGTGCTAACAGCCACCCTGGGTATGCTAGGGTGCTTGCTGATACATATCTTGACTGTGGCTCCACAGTACTTGAATTATGTCTTTCTGGCTACTTGTAATATTTTATCCTTTACCTGGAAATCTGGAATTTGGATTTATCTTGGTGATTTTCATTTTGGGATCTCTTTCAGGAGGTGACTAGTAGATTCTTTCAATATCTATCTTATCATTTTAGGGTAGCCTTGTACCTTAATAATTTCTTGAAATATGATGTCCAGCCTCTTTTTTGGTCATGGCTTTCAGGTAGTCCAATAATTTTAAAATTATCTCTCCTGGATATATTTCTCAGGTTAGTTGTTATTCCAATGAGATATTTTGTGTTGTCTTCTATTTTTTCAATCTTTTGGTTTTGTTTTATTGTTTATTGATTTCTCAAAAAGTCATTAGCTTCCATTTGTTCCATTCTAATTTTTAGGGAATTATTTTCTTTAGTGAGTTTTTGGACCTCCGTTTTCATTTAGCCAATTCTGCTTTTTAAGGTATTCTTCTCCTCATTAGATTTTGAACCTCTTTTACCATTTGGTCAAGTCTGTTTTTTTTAAGATGTTATTGTCTTCAGTATTTTTTTGTGTCTCCTTTACCAAACTGTTGACTCATTTTTCATGATTTTCTTGTATCACTCTCATTTTTCTTCACAATTTTTCCTCTCCCTCTTTTACTTGATTTTCAAAATGCTTTATGAGCTCTTCCATGGCCTGAGACCAAGTCATATTTTTTTTGGAAGCTTTGAATGTAGGAACTTTGACTTTGTTGTCTTCTTCTGAGTGTATGTTTTGATCTTCCTTGTCATCATAGTAATTTTCTATAGTCAGAGTTTTTTTTTTTCTGTTGTTTGCTCATTTCCCTGGTCTTTTACTTGACTCTTTACTCTTGGTTGAAGTAGGGCTCTACTTCCAGAGTGGGGAGGGTATTGTCCCAAGCTTCAGTGGATTTTGTACAGCTGTTTCAGAGATACCTGTAGGGACCTGTAACTTTTCCATTTTCCCAAAGTGGTATGATCAAAGGAGAAGTGTTCACTACTCTTCTGGCTTATGATGTGGTCTGTGAATGACCACAAACATTCTTTTCCTGCCCTGGAACTATGAAGAGAGTCCTCCCTCCACTGTGGCCATAAGCTTTGGTCTGCTAGTGTTCTTCCTTGCCTGGGACTGCCTCCCAGAACTGTGACCTGGATCAAGTATAGGCAAAGCAACAGAGTCCTGCCTCAGTGCTAGTGAAGACACCGTTATAATCTCCTTCTGACCAGTTGTGTGACCCCCTTATTGTCTGTGAGCTGAAAGCTCTGGAAGCAGCTTCTGCAACTGCTGATTCAGTCACTCCCATGGCCTGCTCCTGGTTTTCTATGGCCAGGGCTATGCTGGACCTGGCTATGCTGGGTTGTGTTGGTGCAGACTGTGTTCCACTCTCACCTGGGTTTGACAGACCTTTCCTGCTCACCTTCTAAGTTGTCTTTGGAATCTATGGACTGAGAGGTCTGCTACCAGTGATTTAGTCACCCTGAAGTCTGCTCCTAGTTTGCTGGGGCCTGATCCAAGCTGATGTGACCTGTGAGGGACTGATCTCCTCTCTCACTCTAGTGCAACAGATCTTTCCTTCCAAGTTGTCTTACACTGGAAATTTATTTCACTCCATATTTTTCTGCTGCTCTAGAATTTGTTGTCATTTTAAAAAGGTGTTTGGAGGCTACTCCCTGCCTTTACTGTGCCATCTAGGCTTCACCTCCCCCTGGGTTTTTCTTAGATATATCCTCAAAGTAGAAATTACAGGGTCAGTCCTCTGTGCAGGTAGAGAGCAATAGAGAATAAATCTTTTCTCTCTTTTATGCAAGACATCTTCAAATATTGATAATAATTATGTCTCCCCTCCAGGCTAAACATCTCCCTCTCTCTCAACAATTTCTTATGTAATATGGGAACATAGTTGTGTCAGTGTCACCTCTTAAATTGGGATACATAGAAATGGACACATTCATTATTCCAGATGTGGCCTGAGCAGTACAGTACACAGAATGTGCATTACCTCCTGTCAGTTGACCATTATGTCATTATTAAACTATATCATTAGTAAATGATTGCTCTCTTGAATAACACAGAATTTTTTTAAAATTGTGTTTCACTCACTTTTCTTCCTTGGCTATAATTGCCACTTTTCTAATTTGAGGGTTAGAAGGGGAAAAAATATCTCTTAAAGAATGATTTTTTTCATTTTCCATGAATACTCTAAATACCTAGAATATTTGTCAACTTTTTACATTCCGTAAGAGAGTTTCATAACTCATGGTGGATTTAATTTAGAAAATTTAGTCAATTCATGAAAGATGATAGTGTTGAACTTATTGAATTATAACCATAATCTATAATTGCCAATCCTAGAAAATCTTGGATGCTTGATCAAATGAATCATTTATAATTTTGTAGTTATGAGGAAGCTAGATAGTACAGTGGAGAGAGCATTGGTTTTGAAGTCATGAAGAAAGGAATTCAATTCTTGCCTTGAATAATTCCTAGGAATGCAACCATGTCATTTAATCCCTTTTAGTTTCATTTTCCTCATTCGTAAATTGGATATAATAATAGCACCTACCTCACAGGGTTGTTGTGAGGATCAAAAGAGAAAGTACTATATCAATATTAGCTATTATCATGTTGTTATTATTATCTGAAAAATAAAGTAAAAATTATCCACTTAAATTCTTAGAGTAACTTAAAAATTTTTTGATAACATTTAAAATAGAGTGAGATGCACTTTTCATATTGAGTGCCCACAAATGTTTACAAAATTCAGCAAAACTTTTTCTATATAGAAATATGTTAAATTTAATTGAAAATTTTCTTGTTACTTTTGCAATTTCTATATTATAAATTGTGTCTATCATATTGTTGAAAAATAAAACAATAGAATGTTAAATATACTTTCTGTAATCCTAAACCCCCATTTATGCTCCAAAATATTCAGTGAAAGACATTTTATAATGGCTTAAAATTTTTATCCCATAAAATTATAATGGCATTAGCAATGCATAGTGAGTTCATTGTGAAACATTCTACACTTTCTCTCACACTTCATCTATCTTGGCATGTATTTTTATATATCACTAATTTGTAAATATCTGAAGTTTTTGTTTTGTTTTGTTTTTGTGATTTAGGCTTTGGAAACATCTCACCACGTACAGAAGGTGGAAAGATATTCTGTATCATCTATGCCTTATTGGGAATTCCCCTCTTTGGTTTTCTCTTGGCTGGAGTTGGAGATCAACTAGGGACTATATTTGGAAAAGGAATTGCCAAAGTAGAGGATACATTTATTGTGAGCATTTAAATATTTTACCATATATATTTGTTACAAAACCTGCAAATGTTTGATGAGGAAAACAAAGTAAACTTAAATGAAGAAATAATTTTGTTTTACTATATCCATGGTTAATACATTATTTTTTAAAATCACAAAAAAGTTCTATATCGTACTACATTTTATGACCTGCCATAGATTACCAAAATGGGTGATAACCACTCCCGCCCCCCCTCCATGGGGGGGGGGACTGGAATGATCCAGGGGAGCAGTATTTTTTTTAATGATGCAAATAAAAGAAACTGTTAAAGGGTTGAAGAAAGTAGATTTCCAGGGGGACACTGACTGATGTCTTTTAAAAGGCATTGTTAGGCCAAATAAATTTGGGAAGCTCTGAGAATTTAGCCATTGAAATTCTACAGCACTTTAAAATGCATGGCACTTTATATACATTCTTTTGTTTGAGTCTCAAAACAACCCATTATGGAAAATAGAGTGATGATTCACCTATTCAAATTCCAGATTTTAAAACAACAATAATCCTGATTTACTATTTTTTAAGGCTTTAACAATTTAACTTAATTTTTGGCAAGTAAGAGGAATATTAGGATATAACAACAACAACAAGGCAGCTAATTAGGGTAATGGATAGAGTACTGGGCCTGGAGTCAGAAAGACTCATCTTTCTGAGCTCAAATCTGGCCTAGACACTTACTAGCTATGTGACCTTGGATAAGTCACTTAACCCTGTTTACCTCAGTTCCTCATCTGAGCTGGAGAAGGAAATGGCAAACCAATCTAGCATCTTTGCCAAGAAAACCCCAAGTGGGGTCATGAAGAGTCAATGAAACAACTGAACAACAAAAAATAGCATGAATGGGAGGCAGCATGACACAGAGGATAGAAAATTGGCCTCACAGTGAAGAAGACCTGAATTCAAGTCTTGCTGCTGACACCTAATGACTGTGTGATTGTTGGCAAGTCACAACCTTTCAGTGTCCCTGGGCAGCTCTCTAAAACTAGAAATTGAAGAGCAGGTAGTAATCTGCATTGGTAGAGAGAAGCTCCTCACTTTGAGTTCACTACATGAATAAAATCATTAATTCAATCCAAAATAAAAATTCATCATGATAATCCAGTTTTGCCAGTATGTTCAATTCAGTTCAATAGACATTTATTGACTACCATAAAAGACATTTTTTTTCAGTTTTCAAACTTTATATTGGCTAATATTTAAATTAACTTGTATCCTTCTGTGCAATTAGTAAGGGATAAGAACTTATTCCAAGAGCCAGCTGAGTATTCAAAATTGGCTACTAAAAACATTCATGTGAATAACTGAAAAATGTCATTTTGTGATTATTTCCTTTACTATAATTTTATATGTGCCTCAATGGCATGCCATGTGATGTTGTTGTTGTCTGAGGACAACATGTTCTGAAATAATACTTGACTTCTGTAAGGCAAAGCATTCCCTGCAGGTGTCATTGGTAAAGTTAAGAAATTGTCAGGGCAACACTCAGAAAGCAAAAGAAGAAAGAGGGATAAAAATATAGAGTAATAACATAGAGATGGAGAAAGGGAGGAGTAAGAAAGAAAGAGAGAACACAAATAGGAAAGAACAGGCAAGATTTAAAAGATGCTTATGGTAAGGCTCATATCCTATTCACTGGTACCAGTGTCCTAAGTCACAAACATTTATTCTCTCTTTCTTCATTTTCATTATGATTTAATACATTTGTACACAAATAGCTATTCTTGATATGATCATATAGTCAAATCTTAGACAAGATGTTACTGACCTCCTCTTATAGGTATGAACTTTGGGTCCCTTTTCCCATATTGACGATGACATTTTCATATAGATTTATCTACAACCTGTTGCCTGTCTCCTCCATAACAAAGGACATCATTTCATAAAATAACTTCCTTTATTAAGGCCATGAAATAGAAGTAAAAATAGCCCCAGGTGGGAATCAAATTCATGTACTTAGGACTGGTAAGCACTTAACTGAAATTCTATTTCCCTTCTTCCTTCCCTCTCTTTCTCCCTCCCTCTATGTCTTTCTCCTTCCCTCCCTTCTTTCCTTCCTCTCTTCCTCCTTTCTCCCTCCACCTGTCCCCTCCTTCCTTTCTCCTTTCCTTCCTTCCTCCTTTCCTTCCTTCCTTCCTTTCCTCTTTCCTACCTTCCTTCCTATCCTTCTTTTAGTCAAGTAAGCTAAATAACCACAAGAACCTATATTAGTGCCATGACTTTTGTTTAAGTCAAGTAAAGCTAAAAACAACAACAACAACAACAACATTCATTAAGCTACCTATTATGTGTCAGGCACTGCTAAAGGCTGGGGATACAAGAAAAGGCAAAAAATGTGCCCTACACTTGTGATCTAAATGGCAGAGACAGCGTGCTAAGTGCTGTACAAGAATAACATATAAACAGGATAATTCAGAAGTAATTTCAGAGGGAAAGCACCAGCATTAAAGGGGAGTGGAAAAGACTTCTTCCAAAGGACATTTTTGCTGAGACTTGAAGGATACCAGGGAAGCCTAGAGGTAAAAATAAAGGAGAGGATTCCAGGTGTGGAGAACAGCCACAAATGTACAAGGTCAGGAAATAGTGTCTTCTTATTATCTCATTATGCATAGCAAATAGAGTCCTGGGCTCACTCTTTCCTCTCAACTAAAGATACTTCTAGAAAAGCACTCCCTAATTTTCCAGTAAAATAAAAATATATTATTTTTAGTCTAAGCAAAAATAATGTAAATGTATAACTTTGAACAATTAAATTAATTAAATTCTATTAAAATGCTTACCTTGGGGCCATCTATGTCACACATGTCTTCAAGGGGTAGAGATGATTGAGAGTTAATATCACTAAGGGGATTAAGTAACATGGTTACTTGCAATTATTTTTACATAGATTTACATGTCCAGTTTTTGAAGCATACCAATAATGAAAGTCTTTTTTTTCTTTCATATCCAGAAGTGGAATGTGAGTCAGACTAAAATTCGAATCATCTCAACAATCATCTTCATATTGTTTGGGTGTGTTCTCTTTGTTGCTCTACCTGCAGTCATATTCAAGCACATAGAAGGTTGGAGTGCCCTCGATGCCATATATTTTGTGGTCATCACATTAACAACCATCGGTTTTGGTGATTATGTTGCAGGTAAGGGTCTTTGTTTCTATTTTTGTTTTCAATGCTCATATCTATTCTTTTCATGGCTATTTCAATGGCATTTGAATGGGAAGACTCTCTTGTTATTGGCTTGGACTGGACATCATGGTAAAATTTAAGAGTATAGCTGTCATGTGACATTAGAGATGGGCAGAAGCATATTTAATTTCTTATTCTACAGACACACTATAGGTTTAGAAACTGTGGCAGTGCCAGTTTTTGTTGTTAGTCTTTTAAGCAATTCTAACTTAAGAAAATGTTATGTTACATGATAGCATTTTTAAAAAATTTGATTTTGACTTTCATCTTTTACCTTTGCTTCACATATACTTTTTTCTTTTTCTATTTGTCTTGCTGAAAATGTATGTCCTATTGTACTCTTGGTTTCACCAATTCTGTGATTTTTTAATCTAATTCTGGTTTGACTCCCTATAACATCTCATTCACCTTCTGCTCTTATCTTTTAAGCTCTCTGCCTTTAGCAGAAAATTTGCAAAGTCAGTTTCCCCAAATACCAATTCATAATTTCCACTGAATATTATGGCTAGAAGGGACCACAGAAATTATTTAGTCCAAACCTCTCATTGGAGAGATGAGGAACCTTCATCCCAGAGAGGTTTGAGTAGTAGAAAAGCTGGATTTTAATTGAGGACTTTTTAACCTAAGGCCAAGGGGTCAAAATTCTTTCCCCTCCATCATGCTGCCTTTCTGGGATAAATTGGGAAACACATATTAATTTTTTCTTTTCTTTTTTTTCTGTAACTCAGTTTTATTTATCTATATAGGAAA
Organism: Pseudochirops cupreus; assembly: GCA_028627135.1. Taxonomy (NCBI): domain Eukaryota; kingdom Metazoa; phylum Chordata; class Mammalia; order Diprotodontia; family Pseudocheiridae; genus Pseudochirops; species Pseudochirops cupreus. The sequence continues at coordinate 95,439,530 of CM053584.1, forward strand.
CACTGTGAGGAGCTCCCTCTGCCAAGCAGATTGGCATCTTTTCTACAGTCTATAATCTTAGTGAGCTGCTTAGGGATGAGAGGAAGAGAAGTATCTGTGTTGAAGTTCCTTCTTTGGCCAGGGTCACATATCCAATGTGTCATAGACAGGATTTGAACCCAGCTTTTTCTGTCTCTGAGGCCAATTTTCTAACCATTATTCCTCATAGCCTTCTTCACTTTGATCAAATGCTCTAACATTATTTCTTTTGGTTTAAAATGCCAAAGCAAATTCTTAATTATTCAGAAGATGATTATTTAGCCTAGAGAATTACATGCGTTTTTCATTTATACTCTGATTTCACCTTGATCCTTCCTTTGGCATTTTTATTACTTGTTAACATATCCACAAGAAGGCAAGAAGGGGAGAAAAAGGCAGAGAAAACCCATCATTCAATTAGTTTCATTTAGGAAATAGATCAAACCATGGCTAAAATGAAATTTAGCGATTATCTATGAATTTCACTTTTCTATTTTTCCCTTTCCTTGTATTCCTTCTCTCAAAGTCTAACACAAGACTGTTAGACTTATCTGTATATGCTCTATCTCAAAGTTTACCTAATTGAAGTGACTGAAAAAAAGAGTGATTCTGTTGTGAGATCACCAAAATTTCTCTTTCAAATTTATGTTTTCTGTGTAATCCTTAGTTTAAACATTTTATTTCTCAAAAAATCTTTTTAAAAAAGAAAATGGTTATTGATATGACCAAAAAGTTTTGTAATTCCAAGATCTGTGCTGTTTTGGAAGTATGTGGAAAAGTTATGATTGCTAAAGAGCAAAGAATGTGCAAATTCTTAGTCTATATCATAGTATACATGCTTGGAGGGAGCAAGAATGAAGTCTTTTCAGAAGGAAATATAGAGTAAAATAGTTGAGAAACCTTCTGATTTAAAATTGTCACAGGGGTTTATGCTCCTGGCACACAGATGCTCTGTGTGACTGTGATTGTTGTATTCTCTGTTCCTACTGTATAGAAAGCAGGAAAACTAGAGATAGCAATTAGTGCAGAGAACCAGAGAACAGATGTTAGCTTTCTCTTTCCACTTGGCTACTCTTTCTCATGTTATTTGAGACAAGTAGAGTCTGAGAAGTGAGGCAGTGAGAATTTTGAGCACTTTTGACTAAGAAAGCCTGTGGCAATCAGAAAGCTGGACCTAAGAATTTATAACTAGCTACTGGCAGAAGCTACTAGGGATTTTAAACTCTACCCTACCGAAGTTTTGGAACCTGTTCACAAGCTCCAGGACAGATCTTATATTAAGATAAAGATTCTGAATTAGAAAGGAGTGCCCTAACCATGTCTGAGCATAAAATCAGGGTTAAATTAATCAGATTGATAGCAGTTATACATTGAAGAGAAAGGTGATACATTGTACCTAAGCATTTATTTCTTCCAGGGATGGGGAACCTGAGGCCTTAAGGACACATGTGGCCCTCTAGATCCTCAAATGTGGCCCTTTGATTGAATCCAAACTTCCTTTTATCAAGGATTTGTATACTAATGTATGTATATGTATACAACTATATGCATATACTCTATACTATGTGTACATATGTACTCATATATGTATATACTATTTAAATATTCATTTAAATTTTTATTTAAATTTATTAAAATAGTATATAAGTATTTTTAAAGAAATAAATTTATTGTGAAATTTTGTATGATATATAATATATATGTTTCATATATACATATAAGATATATATATAATCCTTTCAAAATAGTGCTTAGTAATAATGATTGGGTTTAGCTGATTTAATTAAGAGCTGTGTGTTTAATAAATTCAGAAAGATCATTTAGTGGAATCATTTGGCTGAAATGGGGATATTTAACATGGAAAAGAGATGTCATTGTAGAGAAACCATTTTCAGGTACTTGAAGAACTTTTATATGAAAATGAGATTATCTTATTCTTCTTTAACTCAAAGGAATGAATTAAAACCAATGGGTAGAGGTACAGGAAAGACAATTTTGTCTTAATATAAGGAAGAGCTTTCCAAAGAGAACTGTAAGAAGAATGGAATTGGTGACATTATTGAGATTGTGAGTTTTGTCTAACATTGGAGGTGTTTGAACAGAGAAACTAGATGACCACTTCTTGGAGATGGTGTAATGAAATGTCATCTTCATGCATAAATTGGATTAAATAGCCTCTAAGATCTTTTCCAACTCTGAATCTATGATTCTCTGGGGAAGACATGCTAATCTCTATATCTATGGAATGATCCTGCTTGTTTGGAACACAAGACTAGGGAGTCACCTCTACTTATCTCTTATTAGCTTGTTCTAATTACAGACAAAATAAGGAGGAAAGAAAGAGTCCCTTGATTGTTTAATTAGCCAATTTCAAAAGACAAACAGCAGTAGCAGGTACTTAATAGCTTCTCCTTTATCCCTTTTTATTTTATTTCTGTAATTGAATATGCATCAAATGGACCATCATTATGCAAATCATCACATTTATATGAAAATATTTCTACTTTTAAGAAAATGTGCTATAGCTTTTTGCTGGAAATTATCATAGCAAAAACTCAAATCTGTCATAATAAAGAACTGAATATAATCTATCCTTTAGAACATACCAATTTTAACATTATCAAAGAATCAGGAAATATAAAAAGTGTTTTAGAAGGGCAAAAAGTTTTTTTTCAAGCCACAAAAGGTGGGTAAAGGGTAAAGCAATGTTGGTAACTATAATTGGAGTCTAAATTAAAATACTTGTAAAGAAAGGAATATATTATTTGAACATGAACAGTTTAAAAATAGAGTAGTATGCATAACAGCCAGATGATAAAACATTAACACCTCTCTCTTTAGTGAGTTATTTTAACAATACAAGCACCTTGAAGTAGATAAGATTTTTTGAGTCAGATAAACTGGCTGTTATCTGGGACTCTATATGTGAAAATGAGACCATAAATAAGGTAAACTGAAACATCATTTCAAAATACTTTAATTCAGAAATGTGAACAAAAGTATTACCTCTCTTATACTGCAGAAACTGTAAGTCCTGTATTTTAACAAGAGAGCATGTTAACATAAATACTTATAGTGAATTGGAGAGCATTATAAAATGCAAAATGGATAACCTTGAGTACATTAAATTGAAAAGTTTCTGTACAAACAAAGACAATGTAACCAAGATTAAGAGGGAAGTGGGAAATTGGGAAAGAATATTTACAACCAATGTCTCTGA
>CM053584.1:95443267-95511722 GCA_028627135.1 Pseudochirops cupreus
AAAAGTGACATAGGAGAGAATAGACTGGGGGAGGGGGGAAATACTGGGATGGCTGTTTTGGGGTGGTGGGCGGGGGAAAGACGGGGAGAAAAGATGTAACTCAAAAAAATTTAATAAAGAATTTAATAAAAAAAAAAAGAATAACATGGAGAGGACATGGCTAGAAGGAGTTCATTTGAAAAAAGCATCTGGGATCTTTAATATACTACAAATTATAGTTTGATATGGCTACTCCCCCCCAAAAAACTTGAAACATTAGGATTTAATAAAAAAGTCATACCAAGGTGATAGCTTTGTATTCTAGCCTGATCAGATCACATGTGAAGTATTGTTTTCAATTTGGGGCACTCCCTCTTAGGAAAGCCATTGACAAGCCCTAAAGAATTATTGAAGAGATTTTCCAGACAAGGGTCACTTGAAAGAACTGGGGTTGTTTAGACTGAAGAAGACAGGGAAATAAGGCATGTTGGGATATAGTAGTTGTTTTCAGGTGTTTGAATGGTTGTCAAGTAGAAGAGGTATTTTATTCATCCTGTTTGACATCAGAGTACAGAATGAGGAAAGATGGGAAGAAGTTAGAAAGATACTCATTTAAGTTTGATTTAAGAAAAAGTTTCCTTATGGTTAGATCTATTCAAAATGGAGTATACTATCTTGACATACAGGTGGCTCCCCTGGAGGGTTCCTGTCGAGACTGGATGAGTACTTGTATAGGATGTCATTGTTGAAATTTTTGTTTAGGTTCGTCTTGGACTAGACGACGTCTGAGATCCTCTCCAACTCTAGAAATCTTTGGTGCTGTGGTTTTGTGGTTCTGCCCATAGTATCAAAGGTCAGTAAGAAGTCAAGAAGGATGAGGACAGAAAATGAATAATTGGATTTGTTGATAAGGAGATAAGATGATTAATAACCTTGGAGGGAGGAGGAGAGAGAGAGACTTCAGTAGAATGGTAGTTAGTCATAGCATGGCTTTTTAGGAGACAACACAATTTCAAGATTTTGTTCAGCAGAATTCAATAGTACTGAGTTAATAAGGTCAAAGGAAGGGCCAAAAGCCTAAAAAAAGACACAAAATAGGTTTGGGAGAAGTAAAGAAGTGGAGGAATTGGAAGATCAATAGATTGTGGTCTAAGATAAATTTCTGAGTACCAGATCTTAGAAAGACAGCTATTTTCATGAATGGTGAGCTCCAAGGTCTGACCAGCCTGTTGGAGAGTTGAAATAGAGTGGAGTTAGAGGTTATAGGAACCAAGGAGTTTAAAAAAAAATGCTCTGAGGATAGGTTGCAGGGTTGTTAATATGGATATTAAAATTTCCCAAGGATAATAATTGGTTCTGAGATGTCATGAAGGACTGTTGAATTTATTTCAATGTTAGGACTTCTATTTGAAGAGATTATGTGATGGGAATCTGAAGATCTTCCCTGCCCCTTGGCCCCTTGATAAGCTTAAGTGAATCTGAGAACCTACTCTAATTTGAAAATATACTCTGCCCCCTAATGGGCTGAATGTGGTCACATGGAGCCTGTGGTGAGAGGCTTGTTTTTCAGGAATGCTTGCACCTTGCTGCTTTGTGATTGGAAAGTGGGTCAAAAGGGCTGTGGCATTCTCTTACCCAGGAGAAGGATATATATACCCTGATATGAGGTTTTGTTTTGGGGCTCACTTTGGGAAGGGTTGTGTGATTTGACCAGATGAGACTCTGGGTAGCCGATGAGACTCTGGGTAGCCGATGAGACTCTGGGTAGCCATTGAGTCCCCCAGCTTTGAAAACCCAGATGTTGGTGCTTCCCTCTCTGGTAACTAACTAGGTATGGATGTAATGGTCAGACAGCTGGAAGTCCTGTCTGCTGATCTCTTTCTCTGTCTGTATTTTTTTGTCTGCTTGTAACTTCTGCTTGTATTCTCTGAAATTCAGGATCCCCCTGAACCAGGTAAATGATATGTTTAATTAAAGTAGGATTGTTAACCCATTTTGAGTTGCTTTCCTTTAGAAAAGCAGATCTAAGAACCTGTGCCAGCAGCCATCCTGGGTATGCTAGGGTGCTTGCTGCTACAGAGTGGTAGAGTGTTACTGGGTAGCACACAATTAGGTACTTAATAAGCTTATTTGTTTGAATGATTGATAGTGGTAGAGAACACAAAAGAGAAGCAATAAAATAATTTCTTTTTAAAAAATATGCACAGAAAGGGCAGCTAGGTGGTGCAGTAAATAGAGCATCAGTCCTGGAGTCAGGAGGACCTGAGTTCAAATCTAGCCTCTGACACTTAACACTTAATAGCCGTGTGACCTTGGGCAAGTCACTTAACCCCAATTGCCCTACTTTCCCTCACCAAAAAGCAAAAAAAAATTATGCACAGAAGAAAGAAGTGAAAGGGACATAAACATATAGAACACTTTTATTCCCACCTTGCTAAATTTAGTGCAAACATACATTCTTTTAAAAACAACTGTATATAACAGTCCATAGTTTTAAATATTTTTTTCTTGTTCTCTTTTGTATGTTAAAGTGTTTGTTGATAATTGTCAAGTTCACGAAAAGATTATTTTTTAAAAGAGTGTAAGATAGGTAGAAAAATCATAGAGAGAAGCAGAAAAGTGACCAGAAGGTCAGTAGATGATAGAGACAGGATAAGGAGAGGGTTATTTAGCAGGTAGGTGACACAGTGATAGAATGCTGGGCCTGAAGTCAGGTAGATTCATTTTCCTGAGTTCAGATCCAGCCTCAGATACCTACTAGCTGTATGCCTCTGGATAAGTCTCTTAACCCAGTTTGCCTTAGTTTCCTCATCTGTAAAATGAGCTGGAGAAGGAAATGGCTATCCATTCTAGTATCTCTACCAAGAAAACCCCAAATGGGGTCACAAAGAATTGGACATGACTAAAATGACTAAACAACAACAACAAAAAGTATGGCCAAAGAAGTGGTTGTGGAATGATTGTGTCAGAACAAAAGTCTGGAAACGCCAATCAGGAACCAAAAGTGTACATCTCATCTACTACTGTGAGAAGATAGGACTCATTGGAAAAGACCCTGATGTTGGAAAAGATTGAAGGTGCAAAGGATGAGATGGATAGATTGTGTCATGGAAACAATGAACATGAGCTAGGTCAGATTTCAAGAGAGTGGAGAATAGAAGGGTCTGCTGTGCTATGGTCCAGGGAGTCACTGAGTCAGATATGACTGAACAACAATAAAGTGAGTTCCCTCATTAAGTATTCCTTTCACCAATGAAATCGCAGGCTTAGCATCTCCCTCCAACCCATAAGCATGGGAGGAAAAGGTCCAGGATGAAGGGACATTTGTTAACCCTGGAATATGCATTCCAAAGGACCTGGTGGAAGGGAGAAGACAAGATGGAAAGGATGAGTGAAAGTCAGGTAGATATTGCATATATATAGATCAATATATCAAGGACCTATGATATTATCAGTGTGGAAACTACTCCCAAATTTGCGGTTAATGTATAATTTACATTCTTAAAGAATTGCTTGGGGCTCAAAGAGATTGAGTGATTTTTGCAAGATCATCCAATTAATGTGTCTCTAAGGCAGGATTTGAACCTAGGTCTTCCTGAGTCTCAAGTCTAGTAGCAATCTACCATACCGTCCTACCCATCTCTTTCACAATACAGCAATTTGTAGGTATCTATATATCTATATAGCTATAACATTTGTTTATATAAACATAAAAGTTTCAAGGGAAAATTTTTCTTATATGTACAATTTGCTCTATGAGATAAATAGTTCTGTTTAGATTGTTATACATTTCACAGATCAAACAAGATAATAGATTTAAAGTGCTTTGTAAACAGTAAAACCTTTGGGTAAATGCTAGCTATGCTTATTATCATACAACTTCTCCACTCACCTTCCCTTACTTACAGCCACACAAATGTTTTAGCTGCAGAAGTTCAGTAATAATATTCTGGAAGCAAGCCACTTAAAACAATCAAATCTCAATTCCTGGGTTTCCATTTCTAAAGGACTGGTGAGTTCAGTCATATAGGTGGATTAATATTTTAGCTTAAACTCAAAGTCATAGTTCAAATTTTCTTTTCTTTCTGCATTGCTGGTAGTCTTCCTCTCCTGTCTATCAATCTGCATCCATTTTCATTATCCAGTAATTGCCTGAGGAATCACAATTATCTGTTGATAGGCAGCAGCCTTGATTTCATCCAACACAGTTGTTCTTCAATCTAATCCTATGAAGCGAGAGCAAGAGAGACAGACAGAGACAGAGACACACACACAAAGAGAAAGAGAGAGACAGAGAGACAGGGACACAGACAGAGACAGAGAGAGATACAGAGACAGAGAGAGACAGAAAGAGACAGAGACAGAGACACACACACAAAGAGAGAGAGACAGAGACAGAGACACACATACAGAGAGACAGAGACACAGAGAGAGAGAGAGAGAGAGACAGAGAGAGAGAGAGAGACAGAGAGACAGAGAGAGACAGAGAGAGACAGAGAGAGAGACAGAGAGAGAGAGACAGAGAAAGACAGAGAGAGACAGAGAGAGAGACAGGGACAGAGACAGAGACAGAGAGACAGAGAGAGAGAGAGAGACATAAACAGAGACACATATACAGACAGACAGAGACAGAGAGACACACAGACAGAGAGACAGAGACAGACACACACACAGATACAAAGACACACACACACACAGACAGAGAGAGAGAAAGAGAGAGACAGAGATGGAGATGGAGCACATAGAGGAATTTTCTTTTGACTGAAAGATTTTCTCTACACTTACTAATACACAGAAGTTAGGCAGTGTCCAAGTTTTCTTTTCATGTCTCATAGTAAGAATAATGTCCCAAATGAAAGCTTAGTAAATTCCCATGAAATCAGATGTGAACTTGTAGGTTTTGTATAAAGATCTCTGGACAAGTGCCAGATTGTCCTATAAGGAAAAAATATTTGAGGACTTATATCAATGTCTCAATTGCATAATAGAACAAGACCTGTTTCTAAAAATGTCCTTTACACTACAGCAGCTAGGTGGCACAGTAGGAGAGTGCTGAACCTGGAGTTCAAATATGACCTTAGACACTTAATAGTTGTGTAATCCTAGGCCAATGACTTTAAAAAATAATCTCTATCTAACCGAGTTTCCTTAACTATTAATTGGATATAATAATAACAGCTGCCTCCAAGACCTGTGGAAATAAAACAAGACAACATCTATAAAGCACTTTACAAACCTTATGCTACTATGTAAATGACAGCTATTACAACTGGTAGGGGCAGCTAGGTGGCTCAGTGGATAGAGTGCTGGGCCTGATGTCAGGAAGACTCATCTTCCTGAGTTCAAATCTAGGCCAAAACACTTCCTACCTATGTGACCCTGGGCAAGTCACTTAATCTTGTCTACTTCAGTTTCCTCATCTGTAAAATGAGCTGGAGAAGGAGATGGCAAAACATTCCATTATCTTTGCCAAGAAAAGGTGACAAAGAGTCAGATATGACTGACCACCACCACCAACTGCTACTACTATGACCCTGGCCAAGTTGCTTAATCTCCATATGCCTCAGTTTCCTCATCTGCAAAATGGGGTTAATAGCACTTAGCTCCCAGGGTAGACACATACTAAGTGTGTGACTTTAGGCAAGTCACCTAACCTTGTGTGCCTCAGTTTGTTCATCTGTAAAATGAGCTGGAGAAGGAAATGGCAAACCACTCCAGTGTCTCTGTCAAGAAAACTCCAAACGGAGTCACAAAGAGTCAGAGAAACAACTGAAAGATGACGGAACAACAAGCTTCGCAGGGTTGTCCCGAGGATAATATTTGTAAAGTCCTTCACAAACTTTAAAGAGGTATAAATGTTAGGCATTGTTATTACCAGTTTATGTATCGTGTTCTTGATCTCACTAAAAGCTTTGCACTGAATATGATTTCCAAGATTCTGCTGACATCTTTGTCAGACTTATGGTTAATTTGTGAATCCTGGTGTTGTTCTCCATTTGGATGTGCTTCAAAGCTAGAAACGGATTTGATGAGAAAAAAAGTAAATTAGAATAGGTCTAGATCAGGGGTGGGGAATCTGTGGCCCTCTAGGTCCTTGGATGCAGCCTTTTGACTGAGGCCAAGTTTTATAGAACAAATCCTTTTACTAAGAGGATTTGTTCTGTGAAGGTTGGATGCAGTCAAAGGGCTGCACTTGAGGACCTAAAGGGCCACAAGTGGCCTCAAGGCTGCAAGTTTCCCACCCCTGTTATAGGTGTTCATATAATACATACTATTTTGATGAATGTGGCTGAAGCAAAGTGCTCGTTATGTCCAACAAAATATGTTCCAGCGGCTGAAACACAATCACACACACACACACACACACACACACACACACACACACACACACACCCTTTTAAGTTTTATTGATAATACAACTATATCTACTAAACGGAAATAGAATTTTTTTTGTTCAAGTATAATATTTTTATGTGAAGCTCAACATAGTAAAAACAAATATGCCTAAAAGCTAGTATAACCCTCAAAAACGACCACCTGATTACCTTTACCGTGAGGTATATGTAAGGACATCAGTATTTATTCATATAGGTCAAAGTAATCACAATTGGAAGGAATAATGTACCCCACAACTAAGCCTCCCTAGATTGATGAGAATTGTATTTGGTTGTTGTTTTTTTAAGTCTTTAATGATCTAAAAAGTTGATAAAATGCACTAGGAAGCAACCCGATTGTTTGTTGTTCTGTTCCCCTTATTCTATGGGCATCCCTGAAATTCCTTTGTACTTAGTTGTATTCTAGTTTTACTTTTCTCTGTACATGTCTTCATTCCCCCTAATCCACCCAAGTCCCACCTACCTCCAGGAGAATGTAAGCTCCTTAGGGGCAGAGACAGTTTCATTTCTGTTTTTGAATCTCCAGACCTTAGCACTGTGCCTGGCACATGGGACAGTCAGGTGGCACAGTGGAAAGAACACTTAGGGAGACCTGATTTCAAGTCCTCCCTCTGACACTTACTAGCTGTAACCCTACTCACGTCATTTAATGTCTATTTGCCTTAGCTCTCTCATCTGTAAAAGGGGGATCATAATAGCACTTCCCACTCAGGATTGTTGTGAGGATCAAACAAGATAATATTTATACACTTTATAAACCTTAGAATTCTAAGTAAATGCTAGCCTACCTACCCAGTAGTAATAGATGCTGAATGTTTGTTAAATAAAATCAAATTGATCTACATTTTTAATCTATATGCTGATTTTCATCTGTATGTTCATCAAACATATTGTTAAAATCATCTTAAATAGTACAAGTGAGTAGTACAGTTTATGTAAGTTAAAAAGACACAGAATGTAGCATGAAAACTCTAAATGATAGTACTGAGACACTACTAGTTCTCTGTGTTAAAGATCCATTAATTATATGTTTTCTCTGGGTGAAAGGATTATGTATGATACTGAAGCCAAGTCTTGTATTATTGTGTCAATAAAACATGTCCTCTTATGGCATATCGTTAAGGTTTGAGCACATGAATCTATGCACATATGTGGCTTTATTTTCCTTCTGCTTTTATATTAAAATGTGACTTTTTCCAGTGAAAAGAAATAACTTTAATGAAAATATCATATTTGGAAGGAAGGAAAAATAGATTGTTTTCAATGAACATGCTGAAATAAAAGCATGTTGGTTATAGCTAATCTGCCTAAAATATTTGAAAAGGAAATGGTTGGTTGGAACAAAGCTATATTGTTTCAAAAGTGCCACATATAATTACAGTTAATCTGCATTCCTCAAGGAAAACTATAATGAACTAAATAATTTTCCATGGAGACATAATAGCTGCAATGAAATTGTGTTTGTTTTCTTTGGTTTCTTTTTTTAAACTGTGATGGGGAATGAGCACAAGACTGATTGTGAAGGATTGGTATGAGTAAAAACCTTTTTTTCATAATAGCACATTCCCCCTTCTGCTAAAATACTTCTTTTTGGAAACAGGGCATTCATATGTAGACACTAATGGATTATTTAAATGGCGAGACAAAAATACTTAGGCAACTATTGCTTTATGAGACAAGTGTAGCAGAGTAGAATGGGATTTCAAAAAAAATCAGGGGGTGCAATTTCCCTTGGTTCATTAAAACTGGCTCTGCACAGCGAAGAATAGTCTTTCCAACCCACCTGGCTCTCTCATCATCAGATAGAAAGGATGTGATGAACCTGCTACTGAATCTGTTGGGCATGTCTAGCTTTTTACCTCTTATGTATACTCAATAGAAAATAATTGAAATAAAAATTTAATTTCAAATGAACAACTATTTATTAAATGCTAACTATGCACAAGGAACTATGCAAAGTAATTGGATGGAATCAAAGCAACACGAAGACATGTTTTCTAACCTCAAAGAAGTTACAATATAGTTTAGGAAATAATTCCTAAACATATTAAAATTACAATATAATCATAGAATCGTTCAAGATACAACAGAAAAGTTGTCACAAGACAGTAGTTGTAAAATGAATTATAAAACCAATGAACATTGTGAGAGTTTGAGGGAGAGATGAATTTGAGATTGGGTGGCTAAGAAAGGTTTAGTGGAGGAAATAAAAAAATTGATCTTGATGGATAAATTCTATTGTGAGCAAAAACATAGAGACAGGAAAGCACAAGGGGTGTTTAGGTGAGAGTGAGTTAACTAGCCAAGAATTGGTCATTATTGACAGGTTAATGTAGAACAGTAGTGGGAGAAAACAGTGTTAAAACAGTTGGAAGTTGGTTTACTGAGGAGCTAGAATGTGAGGTTAAAGGAGCTTGAACCTTACCATCACTAGGGAACTATTGAAGGTTTTGGAGCAGAAAAGTTACATGTTCAAGGTAGTTATTTTCTGAGGATTAATCTAATAACAATCAGTAGGAAAAAGACTGGAGGCTCAAAGACCAGTTAAAAAAACTTTTCTTGTGCTAAATGATCTACTTTGTAACAGAAAATTAGTCCATCCAATTTAGTGTGGACCTGTTCAAAAGGAAAATTACAACAGATAATGAAAGATTGTCCTTATGTCTGAATATAGATCTGGATGCTGGCTGTCTTTTCTTTCATTTTCTTCCTCTTTTAGAATTACATTATATGCTTTGACTAGGAAAGCTTTCAGATTTTCAGTCTTTCTTAAAATATCCTGCTTTTATTACCTAAATACAATTCTTCACTCTTTACCCCACTCTCTTTGTTGCTGTGGGTTTGAGCATCTCTAGGGAATAACTGTTCAGTTCAAACACTGCTCTGGTACTCTTCTTTCCCCTCTCTAGCTTACAACCTGTTGATTTGAAAAGGAGTTTTCTATGAATATTTTAAGATAGACTTTGGTAAGAAACAGTAAGCATCAGTCGGTGTTTGTAAGAAACTAAAGCCCTGAAATTTTTATCCTCTTTCCACGCACTTTTCTCTTGTCTGATTAAAGGATTTCCTGAAAAAGGGCAAGCAAAACAAGCTGTATCACAACTGAAGATTAAAATGACATTCAGTAAAGGGTGATTATCTTGAATTAGGTTATGTCTTTGTGAGACAGCAGAAATGGATACAAAAAAAAATGGTCAATATGGTCCAAAATGCTAAAGGTTTTTCCATAAGGTTTCTTATAAATTCTAGAGCATCAAAAGGGCTCTATTCATGAAGGCCCTTTGAATTTTATGACACTTTTCTTAAATATTTCCTGAAGGTGGGACCACTCTTAGCACAGTCGATAGAGTACTGTATGTGGAGTCACAAGGTGAGAGACCATGGGCAGATCACTTAACTTCTATCCACTTCAATGTTCTCATCTGCAAAATAGGTATAATAATAACACCTAGCTTAGAGAGTTGTTCTGGGGATCAATTGAAATAGTACATGGAAAGCACTTTGGAAACCTTAAAATACTCTGTAAATGCTTTATTGTGACTATTATTGTCAATATTATAGATAAGGCTGGCGATATAATAATCTTGACAATACAGCAATCTTTAAAAGAAGACAAAGGGCAAATTAAAAATAAAGCAGGATCTTGAACAATGCCAGAACAAAAAAGTTATTCTGCTCCGAATTTGGATGTGTTGGTCAGGTCTATTTATTATGGGTACCTTGGACACAGACCTCCAGATTTGTTCAATCTTCATTGTAGTCATACAGGTGAATTACAGTGAACTGACTAGATCCCAGTTAATTTGGAAGTGGTTTGATCTGTCCAAGTCTTGATTTCTTTATACTCTAATGTGGAACTTGAAGAATATTTACTCCTTTAATTACAGAGAAAGAACTCTGTGTACCTATAGAGGCTAGTACTCAAATTTACCTAACTATACTAAAGGGAACCGTCTAACACCTTAGGAGTTCCAAGACTCTTTTAAATGAAATTCTTAAATTGCTGTTCCTTACATGTGATGCTTTGTCTCCCACCTCCACACCTTTTCAGTTATCTCCCATACCTGGAGTGCCCTCTCTCTTCACCTCTGCTTCTTGGTTTCCTTGATTCCCTTCAAGTCCATCATTTTCAATAACTTGATTTTTTTCTTTGGAAAGACATATTTCCTCAGGCATTCTCTCTCACACTTATGTCAAAGTGCTGTATAATTATCACCTGGAAAAGAAAATAAAGTTTCATAAAGGATTTTTTTTATTATTTTGAGCTGAATCTTCATTGCATAGAAACCACATTCTCCTTTGACTTTGAGGGTTTCACAAAAAGTTATCTCATAATTGGATAGTTGAGAAATTTTATCTATTCATTCACACATAATAGAAAAATAATTTTAGAGAATAGGTTTGGGTTTTTTTGCCTCAAAGAGCTTTAGAAATATTTTCATTTTATTTAGATAGCATAAAATGGGGATTTGGAGTATCAAGATTTAATATTATATCCTTTCTCTCTCTCCTTCTTTCCTTTCTTCCTTCCTACCTTCCTTCCTTCCTTCCTTCCTTCCTTCCTTCCTTCCTTCCTTCCTTCCTTCCTTCCTTCCTTCCTCTCCTCCTCCTCCTCCTCCTCCTCCTCCTCCTGTCTCTCTCTTTCTCTCTCCCTCCCCCTCTTCCTCTCCCTCTCCCCCTCATTTGGCATCATTATAAATTGCCATCAGCTTTGAAATCTTGTGCCAAAAAAGGTGGCCAGCACAAATGTTGCTTTCATAGTTTTATATATCATCCTTTTATTAAAGTAAAGGATTGTGCTTGCCAGTGCTCAGAGCTAAAATCAATCACATTTCACACAAAATCAAACCATTATTATGAAATATGCTGTACACACTGAGAACAAAGGCAAGTGTCTTGTCAAAGATGTCTGGGAAAATGACTTTGTTTTCAGTTCCTGTTGACAGATGGCACTTTCCAAATGAATGTCAGCACGTGCGGGACATTGTGAAATGTGAACAGGGATCATTTGATCCTCTTCAGTAACAAAGAGTGATGAATGAGTTGTGTAGTTCAGTGTGTGGTAACCACACTACTCAGAGAAGAGTCCCTCAGCTCCCCAGCTCCTCAGGGGATGAACTCAGGATCTTGGGTCTAGACAGAAGAAACGCTGCTCTGTAAGGACTTAGAACAGAGTATCATGGGCCATGTGCACATTTGATAAATTTTCTGTTGGTTTCCAAATCTCTCTTGAGGTAGGATTTATTACCTCCAGTATTCTCATGGAGAAAAGCTTTTCTTCTATTGCTTTTTATTCCTTGTCTCCTGTTTCTCTTGCCCCTTACCTGAAAGGGCAGGTGTCAGACTATTTGATGTATACTATTCTCTTAGAAAGGGAGGAGACAAGTTTTGAGGAAGGGGATTACCAAACAGCATTTTATAATATTTTAATTAATGAATGAATAATTGAATTAATTAACGAATGACTCATTAGGCTTTAAAGTTGACAAAGCATTTTCTTCACAACACTGAGGATGATAGTGTAAATATCATTCCCATTTTACATGGGAGGTAAATGAGGCTTAAAGAGATAAAATGAGTTGTGATGGATAACACAGCTGGTAAATCATAGACAGAGTTGAGAGAGACCCCGGGGTGCTTCTTGCCCAAACTGTATCTAAACAAGAAGCAAAACTCACTACCTCCTTAAGGAAACTTTCACAGATTGCTCCTACTTTTATACTCCATTGTGAAGCATGATAAGTCTCATATATTTCTCACACAATAGCTCTTAAAAGATTTAAAAACCATAGTGCTTCACTCTCTCAAGTCTTCTCAAATCCAGGCTAAAATTCCCCAATTCCTTCAATTGACTTTCAAATGGCTGAGACAAAACTTAAACCCCAGTTCCCTTGGCTACGAATTCCATCATAGCTCATTGCCTCTGACTCAAATTTAGGTGACTGTAGGTGTAAAGAGTTCTGACTTCTGGTCCTTCTTCTATTGATTTTGAAGGGGTGGGTAACCAATGAATTTTGAGAACTCAAAGAGGAATAACTTGAGCTTTTGCAGAAGAAAAAAGCCAGAAAAGATTAACTAAAGGAACTGTCTACTAATGCCTGAGTCCTTGTTTCCTTATCAATAAAATGAAGGGGGTTGGGCTATAAATATGATCTCTAAGATTCTTCCAGCCCTCAAGCTAAATTCTTATTTATGTAAGCTTGATTACCAAAGGTCTTGTATATTATCTTGCATGATGTTGATTTCTCCCTCTCACAATTAATGATAAAATTTTGGTTTTAATCGTACTCCATCCCCTATGGATCAAAAGAAGAAAGATTTCCATTCACTGTATAAGCCAGAAGAAAAAAAAAGAGGCAAATTCAGGAAGCTCAAAGACCCAGTATGGTACAATGGAGAATTGACGGATTTGAAGTTAGAGGACCTGAGTTTGAATCTAGACTCTGCCATTTAATGACTGTATGACTCTGGGCAAGTCATTTAACCCCTCTGGACCTCAGTTTCTTCATTTGTAAAACAGTGATGTTAAAATAACTGTCCTCTCAAGTGTCTTATAACTCTAGATCTGATGCCATAACATAGGATTGATGTAGTAGTTATGTAGAGAAGGAGATCCAGTGTATAGACCTGTTGAAAAATAAGGAAAGGCTCATGGAGGAAGAGGGATATGCCCTAGAAAAAGAATACAGGAGCTCAGCTTTCAGTACTGCCCAAATTTGCCCAGCAGATAGAGTGCTGGACCTGGAGTTCAAATCTGGTCTCAGACACTTCCTACCTGGCTTACCTTGGGCAACTGGCCTACTGGCTGTGTGACCTCAGTCTGCCTCACTTTCCTCATCTGTAAAATGGTGACAATGATTGCATCTATTTCTAAGAGTTGTTGTAACGATAAAGTGAGATTGACAATATTTGTGAAGCGCTTTGCAAACTTAAAGCGCTATGCCAATCCTAGCTACTACTATTATCTATAACATAAAATTCTATAGGCTTTGTTGTTACTCCACTAGAAAATGGAATAGCTAGATAAAATCAATAGCAAAATATTGTCCTTTGTAAAAACAAAAAAGCGTATAGACCTATGTAACAGCTGTTTCTCTGCCCTCAGCATGATTGTTTCTGTTTCCAAATCTGAGCAGAATGCCCCTGTTGCACCTATTCTCCCTGATATATCTCAAAGGTTGTACACCTATCTAAAATTTCCCTGAGAAAGCTTGTTTAACTCAAGTGAGAGGTTTCTACAAAACTTAGGAACAGACTACATGTAGAATCTAGAGCCACATAAAGTAATAAGAGAAAAAAGGAAATCTTTAATTTTTAAAATAAATTTGATGAACATCCACAAACCTGAACATTCCCATATGCAAAGAATAGAACAAGATGATTATATATGAAACAGCAAATCATTACTACATACAGCTTTTAAAAAAAGTATATATTAAAGTTACCACCGTAGTATCAACTCTGTCGGCTGGTCTGCATTCTTTTCTGAGTTTTCTCCTGCTCTCTTATGCATACTTTTAAATGGATCATTGATGTCCCAAAGAGGGAGTTCCTCCAGAACACTTTCTTAAAATGTATTTTAGAAGGCACAATGGCAATAAATGTTTCTTCAAATCTTGAAGGTTCTTTTTTTCTTTAAAGTTTGAACTACCTGTAAGATGAGAGAATTTTTTTCCCCCCTAGGTGACTTCGTCACACTTTCCTTCTTCATACCTGACTAAAATTCAAAATTCTTCAAAGTGGTTATACTAATTATGCAAAGTATAGAACCATTATCTCATCCCACTTCCAAGACAGACCAATTTATAGCAGTATGTGAAGGTGGCACAATAGGGGGAGAAAGCAAAAGGTTGGTGCTGATTGTCAAGAGTTTTCCCTATTATTAAGAAAAGTAAGAGATGGATGGGGGGAGTTATGGAGGGAGCTAAGAAGTTTAAAGGGAATAGCACCAGGTTATAAATAAAATAAAGCCCAGATTCAATTATAAAATAGATTTGGATATATTCTGGGTGGAAAAATGTTGACTCAAACATCACAACTGATAAAACAATAGTATAACCTTTAAATGTTAATCTCGTCTTCTCCCATGATCATTACAGAGGGGTCCCACTCTACCATATTGTATCGTCAATATAATTGAAGTAGTCTGTTCTACAATATGTTGCAATGTACTATTATTCATTAGCATTACTAGTTGGCTTTGTTTCTATTGCACCACACCTCAACCAACCCTCAGTCTTTGTTGGTGTGA
Organism: Pseudochirops cupreus; assembly: GCA_028627135.1. Classification (NCBI taxonomy): domain Eukaryota; kingdom Metazoa; phylum Chordata; class Mammalia; order Diprotodontia; family Pseudocheiridae; genus Pseudochirops; species Pseudochirops cupreus. Next base: position 95,457,893 of record CM053584.1, read on the forward strand.
TTGGTTCTAGATCACCCACCATGACAATTATTATTGTCATTATTATTACATCTAGTCTAAAGAAATGTTACTTAAATAAATATGCATCCATCAGAAGCCATAGATTGTGAAGTGGCAGGGACTCTAGAAGCCATCTGGTGCAGACCCAGCATTTTACAGATGAAAAATTGAGGCCCAGAAAAGTTGTTATTACCCAAGGTCATATAGGTAGGAAGTAGAAGAGTTGGGACTAAATTGCAGGCCTGAAGACTCCAATTCCAATACCTCCCCATTTTCCTTTCTCATTTTTAAATTTAATTTAATGTTTTTTAATTTAATTGGCATGTTTTTTTTTAATTTAATTTAATTTAATATGTTAGGCATAGTGGGCCCAACTAAAGGCTTCTCAAAATGACCCTGGGAAGTAGTTGCTATTATTATCTCCATTTTACTGTTGAGGAAACTGAGGCAGACAACTGAAGTGACTTGCCCAGGGTCACACAGCTAGTAAGTGTCTGAGGCCAGATTTGAACTCATCTTCTTGACTCCAGGTCTAGTACTCCATCCACTGTACCACCTAATTGGTTCCCTTCAAAAAGACAAAGGGAGTGAGTTTTATGTGTGATTGTTAGTGGGCAGTTAGGCAGTGTGGTGGATGGAGAATGGGGCCTACAATCAGGAAGACCTATCTTCCTGAATTCAAATCTGGCCTCAGACACTTACTAGCTGTGTGACCCTGGGCAAGTCACTTGATCTTGTTTGCCTCAGTTTCCTCATCTGTAATATGAGTTGGAGAAAGGGAAATGGCAAACCACTCTAGCATCTTTGCCAAGAAAATCCCAAATGGGTTCATGAAGAGTCTGATAGAACTGAACAAAATTATTGACTCTGGAAAATTAGTCTCTTGCTCCTTTGGGACATCAATTTTCACTGCCTTTATATATCACCCCTCTGACATTGAAAGATGTGAGGATTGATAACATAATTAAGTACAGCTTACATAGTTTTTGAATGTGTATGGAAAGTAGGGCTATAGGAACTTCATTGGCTAAGTTCCTGGTGGTTTTTTTATTTTTTATTTTTATTTTTAAATTTTTTTTTATTTACTCATTTACTTTTAATTTACAAGATTCAGTTCCACAATCACTTGCGTTTCAGATTTTCTCCCCCATGGTGGCGTGCAATCATGTATAGGATCTGCAAATACTTTCACATTGTACAATAGTTTGGTCATATAGAAGGGTTGTAACCAATGAGTGATCACTGGGAAAAGAAAAAAAAAAAAGCAAAACCAGACATGAAAGAGAACGATTAACGAGTTTTGCTTCAGTCTCCATTTAAACTATAGTCTTTCTATATCTTTCTCTGAGTTTAGGTATCTCCTTCCACCTGATGGTTTTTTTAGATCTTTTCAGAAACAAAAGAAATGTCTTGAATTTATATGGGGCAATTAATCAGGTACCCAGTCCTATCAGCTGGGTGAGACTTCCAAGAAGCTTTTAAAAATCATATTTAATACAATTACTGATAATTCTGATCGTTGTTTTGATGATGTTAGTACATTAAGAACTGGAGAGAGAATGCACAGTCTTCACTGAAATTAGAGAGTAAGTCTCCATCTGCATAAAAATGTCTAATATTTTTTTTCCTTCTTGGTATGATGGTTTTATGACAGGCAGCTTTCTGGCACTATCAATTACATGTTCTTTCCATAACTGGTTCCGTTTTTCCCTGCTGCTATGTAAACGTGTTTTTCCCCTCACTGTTATATGACATGCTGCTTATAGGTATCAATTCTGTTTTAAATATAGGGACTATTTCCAGAAGGTTATATTGTTTTTTAATGCTTTTGATCGTGTAAGACAACAAATTAGATGGTTAGGGGGCATTGCTTATTTGATTAGAGCTATTAGATGCAGACATGCAAAAAGAAAGGCAATGTGTCCATAAAGGACAACTCTCTCCTCATCTCTGCCTTCTGGCTTCCCTGACTTCCTTCAGGTCTTACCTACTAAAGTCCTACCCTCTGCAAGATGCCTTTCCTAGTTCTCCTTAATCTTAAATGCCTTCCTTCTGACACTAGGTAAATTGTTGTGTTTTTTTTTCCAGTTTGTAATTTGTTTGTACATAATTGCATGTTATCTCTCCCATTAGACTGTGAGCTCCTTGAAAAGAAGGACTTTTTATACCATTTTTTATTTCCAATACTTAGCACAGTCCCTGGAACTTAGTAGGTTCTTAATAAATGCCAGCTGATTGACCTACTTCCATGATATAAGTAACAATGAACAATATACCCAAGAGGACTCCTTGAATAAAGGATGTTTTTTTAATGCTCAGGTATTTTCTGAAAACATTTTTGTTCAGTGTGTAATTATGCAAAAAAAAAAAGTGGTCAGATACTTAAGATCTCTTAGCTAAAAACATTTCTCTCCATTGCGTATTAGTCAATAATTAACTACCCTTTAAAATGAGCAACTGAGTACTCAGAAACACAAACTTTAAAACAGCTGTTTGCTTTGAACAACCAACATTCTCTTCTTCTGTTTGGAACTTGAACAGGAATTTTCTTTTATGGGAAATCATGTGTACCAGAATCTGTTCAATCCTGAGTGAGGAGAGTTATCTGCAGAGGAACAGTGGTCCTGTTTTCTCAGTTTTTAGATATCAAAAACTTTCAGTCTTCTGTTAAATCTGTGAGAATGAGAGCTAATCTCAATGTCTTGTCATTATGTAACTACATGATACCATTGAAAAATATTTTCTTTGTACTTTGAAATACAGGTTATTTTCATGCTTGGGTTAAAGTAGTTTAAAAAAATAATAGCTAGTCCTGAAATTTTTTGAGGCTTAAAGGCCTTCAACAAAAATGTTGTTACCTAGTTTTAAGCCTTTGATAATGACTCATTAAACTATTTTACAGACTAATAGAGCTAGAGTTGGGGAAAAAAAAACCTTAGAGATGATCACTCTAACACTCTCACTTTACAGATGAGGAAACTGAGGCTTAGGTAGGCTAAATGTCTTGCCCAAGTGTAATGTTAATAGGATAATAAGATCTTACCCTTCCATTAATAGGCCTCATGTGGAGCCCATTGAGGGTGGGACTCGCCTAAGGAGGAGCTTGCTTATGGGGACACTTGTTTGTAGGAAGGCTTCCACATCTTTGGGTACTAAGTTGGTTGGGCACTGAGTCACGAGAGTTGTGATGCCTTCTGGCTCTGAGAAATGTATATATACTCTGAGTTGGTATTTTGCTTTGGGGGTTTGCTTATGAGAAAGGCTGTTTGATTTCCTGATTAAATCTCTGAGTAGTTGTATGTTCAGACCCCTGGACTGCTCAGATGAGAAGGTTCTCTCAATCCAGTGGTGTATATAAAATGTATTATAGCAATATTGCTTTGAATCAGGCACTCAGAGTCCTGTCTGTTGGTCTTTATGCTAATTTCTCTGCTTATATTTCCTCTGTATTTTCTCTGACGCTTAGGGTGCTAACCTTTCCCTGAACCAGTGAACGTAATTAAAAGTAGAATTGTTAATCCCTTTTTGAGCAGTCTTTCCTAGAAAAGCAGATCAAAGAACCTGTGCTAGCAGACCATGCTGGGTATGCTAGGGTGCTTTCTGTTACACCATGTCACATAGACAGTAGGCATCAGAGACTGGATTTTTAACCCAAGTCTTATATAAGAAGTATACTTTCTAAAACTTTATTACTGTTATTGAAATATGGAAAAATTCCTCTAAACACTCCATTGAGTCACTTGTTTATTCAATAAATATTATTGAGTATCAAGAAGGAATACTTTAAGCAAAGGCTAGATGACACTTTTTTAGGTTTGCTGCAGAGAGGATTATTTTTCAGGTCCAGATTAGATCAGATGGCCTCTAACTCTTTGTTGGTCTCTTTGACCCCAAACTTCTGTGATTCTGCATAACAGTAACTGGAAAAATGTTTTATCTCACTCCTTAGCATGGAGAAAGTTCTGATATGTTTCAGAAAAAGAAATTAATCTATTAATCAGCATTATATCATTGAAATTCTGCTATGATTCAATACTTTTAGAAAGAAACCTCATAAAAATTGCAAAGTTCCCTCTCCTGAGCCCAAAAATAAAATCTTTTCCGCAATCCTCACACCAGTAAAAAATCACCAAAAAGTATGTGAGAACTGATAATTGTCTCCAAAGTAAAGTTTGGTTAGAAATATATAGAGTTACTGGCTGTGGAGAAACATCAATCAATTGATTAATAAACATTGATTAAGTAGCTGCTATGTGCCAGGAACTGTGCTAAACAAGTCTAATCTCTGCCACTGGAAAGGTTGAGACTGGTAGATAGAGTAAGCTCAGGAATTCCGAACTACAGCAGGGCTCACCAATATGGTGAGTTTCCTGTAGTGAGGAGCCAACAGGCTAGGTAAGGAGGGACAAACCATCTCAGTTCAGAAACAAAACCAGTTATAGCTTCATGCTGATTAGCAGTGGGATTTTCTATGAGTAGCCATTGCATTTCCAGCCTGGACAAGATAGACTCAGTCTCAGAAAGAGAGAGAGAGAGAGGAAGAAAGGGAGGAGCGAGGGAAAAAAGAGAGAAAGGAAAGCAGAAAAGGAAGAGGTAGGAAGATAGGGAGTAAAGGAAGAAGGAGAAAAGGAAGAAAGGAAAAAAGAAAGAGAAATCTGATTCTGCAAAAAAAAAAGCAGCACATATTTGTCAAAATAATCAGATATAGAGTTAGAAATAAAAATCTGAAATCTCTAAATCACTTTGCTAGGGGAATAAATGTAAGGGGCTCAGTTCAAAATTGCAGTTTCTCTAAGTTGAAAGCACAAAATATAAAACTTCTGAAGTTCTTGGAAAATGACAGATAAGTGATCTAAATAGCCCATTAGTTCAGTATTTCATCTTCCTTTAATCTATTTCCCATTATTCATTTGTGTCTCTTTACCAAATGGAAACTCACTTGCTGTATTCCCCTTTATTCTCTACTCGATAAAAGATACAGAAGCAATTCTAGACATACATTTATATTACTCCCTCTCTTATTCTGATTACTTTTACAAATTTCCAATTGCTGCATTATAGTCTATGCAAGCGTCTGTTCTATTAATAATTTTTAAAAATTTTATGTAACTTTACTGAATTTCCAATCAATGGGAAATTTTGTCTTAGAAGAGCTCCCCATTTTCCTACTATATTACTTTATTTGGTATATTTTTCCTTTTTTTGGATCTTTCTAATAAAATATATTTATTGATCAAAATATTGTACATATCTCAAATAAGCTGTTTGATACAATGATTAAAGCAGAGGAAAAAAAATTTATTAGTTTTCTTTTTCTATTACTTATATTTTCTCCTAACTTCATTTCCTCATGCACCCAGACCAATCCTAAGTACTCCTTTCAATTCAGCAGTAGGAAGAGAGGAAAGGAAGAGAAAAGAAGGGACCAAAGCAGGAGATAGGAAAAGGAGATGTTAACCACAGCATTGTCTTGATGACCTTTCATGCCCACATCCACAGTTGCTTAGTATAATCTCTGGCACTGTGATAAGAAAGTAGGGTCAAGTTTTTCTTGTTGCCATATGCGCATTCTCTAGATTCTGTTCCTTGCTTTTTTTTTTTTAATTTGCATTTCTGTCTGTTCTTTCTCTGTCTTGAGCAGCCTCTTTACCCTTTAGTTAGGTTAATTGAAATACAGTGACATCCGTAGAAGACAAAGTGTTTCCCTTAGCAATAAGTGGCTTTTCTGTTGTACTAATTTGGTAATGCTAAATTTGGTTTGGGGAGGGAAGGCAGCTGTGAGTTCTTGCTTAATGAGCAATAAACACTTTGAGTTATTGGGCTCCATTCTGCTACTTCTGCTTTTTGAGATGGGGTGAGAAGAATAGTGTTTTTGTCCTATTTTCAGATAAGATAGAATTTTTTTTAATTCTTTTTTTTTTAGCCTTGCTGTTATCTGAATGGTATTTTCATACATTTTATTTTAAAAAGGACAAAAACATGATCACCTTTAGTGCTTTCTATTTGAAGAGATGACTGAAAGGTCATTATCCCACTGACGAAAACATCTTTGGCCTTTGAAAAGTTCAGACTTCTACTGGGGCACCATTAAAGTTTGAGCACAAAATTAAAAAAAAAAAAGAGGAGAAAAAGCAACTTTGCTGGGTCAGTAATTGATATATGAGGAGCCTTAATTTTTTTGTTGTGTTTTAAACCATAGATACTTAAAAAAAAAATCCATCATTTGTACTAGTCTGAGAGCTTGTTGGCCAAGTGCTCTGAGATGCATCAGCCCAAATGTCTATCTCAATAATCTGTTGCTAATAAACTATATGACTATACACATTGATTCCCCTCTAGGAACTTTCTCATCTGTAACTTTCTTATCTGTAAAATAATACTTATGAATAAATGATCTCTAAGCACATTTCTAACTCTCAAATTACAGAATTTTGAATCTTTTGAAAATGTTGCACTGTTGGGGACCAAATGAAACACTTTATTTAAAGTACTTTGTAACTTTAGGAAGCACTTTGGTGGTTTATTTTGGAAACGACTTTATGACTTGCATAAAGCACCATATACATTTCAACTATTATTATTTGGATATTATCTTTAATGATGGTAATAAACCAGAGGTGAGCCAGAACTGTGTGAATAAACTTGGGAGTCAATTGTTAAATTTTCAGCGTGATTGTTTACATCTTGGTAAAAGGCATGTTACAGATCAGAGCCAGATTCCTTGATTTGTTCATTATTTAGACTTAAGAAACTGATGGAGAAAATGTCAATAATGCATTTGTTAAACATTTATCAGCTCACTCTGCTGATAACTTGGGTTTATATAGAATCTTCAGTTTTGCCATGTGTTCCACATACATTATATCATTTGAGCCTTACATTTGACTTTACTATTATAAATATTATTTTCATGAGAAAACTAAGGCTTATTTCACAAGTGATGAGACTAAGGTTTATTTTTTGTTCTTGTTCAGTCCTTTCAGACTCTTCATGAGCCCATTTGGGATATGTGTGGCAGAGATACTAGAGTGGTGTGCCATTTCCTTCTGCAGCTCATTTTGTAGGTGAGGTAACAGGCAAACAGGGTTAAGTGACTTGCCCAGGGTCACATGGCTAGTAAGTGTCTGAGGTCACATGAACTCAGGAAGAGGAGTCTTCCTAACTCCAGGTCCTGCACTTTATCCATTGCCCTATGTAGCTGTCCAAGGTTTATTTTTCAAGTGATTAAAATGAGGCTCAGTTTGCGATTTGCTTGTGGTCACACATTTAGTAAATGCCAAAGCAGAATCCAAACCCAGGTTTTCCTGATTCTAGGTCCAATACTATCCACTACACTATACTTTGGAAATGTGTGTTTCTCTGTAGAAAGATGAGATTCTCTCCTCTCTGGATTCATTGGTTTGATTTGTTTGGGGAATTTACCTCTTTGCTGTGTAATTTTGAGGTTTTTTTTTAGAAAAAATTATTTTAAATTTATGAAATAAAACAAACATTTCATAGCAGTAGAATAAAAAAGATGATAGCACATGGAACTGTGTAGCTATTATGTACAGCATGCTATTCCTTTTAAATATACAATAAAATTATCACATAACTTTTTTTAAGTATATGAGTAGTATAGTTCAGGGTTGTGAGTCAGAAAGACCAGAGTCCAAATCCTACTTTACACATTTCCTAATTGTGTGACCTTGGGGAAGTCATTTAAGTCTCTTAGATTCAGTTTCTTCATCTATAAAAGAAAAGGGGGTTGCAATCTATAGCCTCTGGGCTGTCTTCTAGTTATGTCTAAATCTGTAGGCTATGCAGTATGATTCTGGATAAGCTGACATTGAATTCTATAAAGACTTCAAGAGTCACAGATAGTCAGAATTGGCAGGAACCTGAAAGACCATGTAGAACAAACTGTGCCTGAATGGAAACTCCTCATCTGTAAGTTCTTTGAGGTCAGAGGGCAGTTCTTTTATTTATGCAGCTCCATTGATCCTCTGGCATCTCTCATGGTACACTGTATCAGTATCTGCTATCCTATCTTCCCTTTCTCTCCTGAGTTCCAGGCTTGCATCATTAGCTACCTAGGGGCAGTTATTTCAAATCAGTTGTTCCAGTAACATCTCCAACTCCCTGTGAAAGAATGAGACCTTTGAGAGTATTGGGGCCCCTTGCCACACCATGTATCATCAATACCTAACAATGCCAGGCACACAGTAGGTTAAGAAATGCTCATTGATTGGTTGTACTAAATAAATACACAGAAAATATTTGTTACATTGGATGGAGTAATCATAGTTCTTTATTATTGTATAAGGTCACATCATTGAATGCTCTTTGTCAACCCTATAGTTTATATATAATATACATATGTACATATATATGTGTGTATGTATGTGTGTGTTATCTGTGTATGGAATATGTAGGTGGCACAGTGGATTGAGTAGGACCCTAGAGTCAGGAAGACCTAAGTTCAAATCTGATCTCAGACACTTACTAGCTGTGTGACCTTATGCAAGTCACTTAACTCTGTTGGCCTTATCTGTAAAATGAGCTGGAGAAGGAAATGGCAAACCACTCTAGTATTTCTGCCAGGAAAACCCCAAATGGGGTCACAAAGGGCCAGAAATGACTGAACAACAATGAGATTATATTTATATTTTTCCTGTATCCTGAGGACCTTCACCTCCTCTCTAACTCATCAGATTTCCCCAAAGCACTTTATCTGGCTTTCTCCTTTGCTCTTACCACTTTCTACCTTGAAGGAAGGGGTAAAGGACTCTTTCTCTTTTCTTTTTCATATTTGTATCCCTAGCACCTGGACATCAGTAAGAGTCTGCTGGTCTGGACTGAATTAAATTGAATCTTGTTGCTTAGGTCCATGCTTCCTGGTAGATTTCCCATTTATAGAATGCTGCTGCTTCAGAAAGCTCCATTTGCTTTCTTTCTCCCTTCATTGTTCATAGTCTAGTAAAGCAATTATCTGGACATGAAGGCCTGGGGAGGCAAGGTAATAGAGGAGAGTGAATAAAGTCCTGCTTCCTGTGGGGTTGAACTATAGCACCTTCAGGTCCCCTGGGAGAGTCTCAGTGGTGGCAGTGATTATTATTTATCTGCTTTCTGTAGGAGGTTTGCAGTAACCCTTATCTAGTAGGAAACTTTTAAATTTGTTAAGAAAATGAGGCTTATCTCTTATGGTTCACTAGTAAAAGATAAGGAATTAAAAGAAGATTGTTTAGAGGATAAAAATTAATGGTTACGAAAATGCCTGAATTCATTATTCCTTAATACCCAAGATAATTGGACAATGTCTCTTAGCTTTCTACCAGTCCCTGGGTTTTATTTTTTAATTGCTATATTTCATCTTCACACTATAGCCACTTCTCCAAAAGTTCTCCTAGTGGAACTGTGTCATTAAAAACAGAAGAAGCAGAAACACATAAAATAGCAACAGCGAATGACCCACAGGTAGCTTTCTTAATGGAAAGGAAGTGTATTGGGACCAACTTAGACTATCACATCTGACCTCAATTTGAGTGTCTTAATGTTGTCTTGATTTCCATTACTGTAATGACATGGGATAGCTAAGTGGCTCTGGGTCTAGAATCAGGAAGACCTGTGATCAAATCTGGCCTCAGATGCTTATTGTCTGTGTGATCTTGGGCAAATCACTTAACCACTGTAAGATGACTTGGAGAAGGAAATGGCAAACAAACCCTAAATGGCCTCATGGAGAGTCAGATGTGACTGAACAACAACACCACAATCCCGTGGAGATGGGACAGGAGAGGAGTCACTTCCAGGGATGAGATGCTATAAAAAGAATTGGAAGACACTACTGCAAGAGACCTTAGAGATCACATAGTCCAACTCCCCCATAATGCAGATGAGGAATATGGGTCCCAATGAAGTGAGTTGCCCAAGGTCACCTGGTTATTAGGTGGTAGAACTGATGATTGAGCTCAAGCCTTCTGACTCCAAACACAATGCTTTTTCTATCATGCCTGATCTGCTTTGAGATAACTACTTGGACAGGGACCAGACCTCTAACGACAAATAACATTTTATTATTTAACTTGAAATGGTTTTTTTTCTAGATTTCCATATTATTCAATGAAAGATTACCTTATATGTGATGGTCAACATCTCTTATTGTTAGTATTACATTAGTGTAGAGTAATAATTTAAAAGCATTAAGAATCAAGTGGCTGCTGCTGCAAAACAAAAACAGAAACATAAAACCATTATCATTTGCCTAGTACTTAATAGGTTATTTTATTTAATCCTTTCCATAACCCTGCAAGGTAGTTAACATGGATATAATTATCCCAATTTTACAGGGGAAACTAAAGAACAGAGAGATTGAGTTACCTATAGCTTCACAGCCAGTAAGTTGATGAATCAGTGAATAAAGATTTATTAGATACCTACTATGCGTCAAGCAATAGTGATGTAAAAAACAGGAAAAAAATATCAGAGCAGAAAAAGAAACACCAAACCAAAGAACATCCTTGCTCTCAAGGGGCTCATAGTCTGTGAGGAGGACAATATGCAAAAAAAAAAAATTACACATACGATATATACAGGACTAACTGGGGATCATGAATGGAGGAAAGTCCAAATTCACCTAAGTAAACTAAAATCAAGGGGGATTCAGGAAGGTTTCCTGTAAAAGATGAGATTTTAGCTGTGCCTTATGTCTCAGTTCTCCCAAGCAAAAGGTGATATGGGATGAGTAAAATGTAGGAGTTAAGAAGGCCTCTGTCACTAGGAGGATAGTGGTACTTTCAACAGAAATAGAGAAGTTCAGAAGAAAGGTGAGATTGAGCAAAAGATAATGAATTCTGTTTGGGACATACTGGGTTTGATACTTTACATAGCACATAGTTCAAAATGTCCATCAGGCATCTGGTGACGTGGAACTAAGACCGCAAGCATCCATCAGCACAGAGATAATTAAACCCATGTGGGCAGGTAATATCATTGAGAGTATAGAGAGAAGAGGGCCCAGGCTATCTCTGCAGCTAAGGGATACGTTTTAGGTGAAGATTTAGCAAAGGAAACTAAGAAGGAGGAGTAAGACAGGTAGGAAGATAACCAAGAAAATGATGTTATGAAAACCCAGAGAGAAGAGAGTATTCAGGAGGATGGTCAGCAGTGTCAAATGAGGTAGAGAAGTCAAGAAGGATTAAGAAAGAAGGATTGTCTTGATTTGGCAATTAAGAGATCATTGGAGACTTTGGAAAAGATAGTTTCAGTTCAGTGATGAGATCAGAAGTCAAATTATAGAGCAATCAGAAGAAGGGGAATGGAGAGAAAGCTGTCAATTTACTTCTTGATACTTTATTAGGAAGACAGAACTATAGCAACTGAGAGTACTTAAAATAGTAAGAGTTAGTAAGTAGGAATAATAATCTTTCCTTGGCACACTCAGGTAAATGGTGCTATGCTAGAACTACTCAGTTGCTTTTATTTTCTCATACTTTCACATTTCATAATAGACCAAAAAGTAAAACTTACTTTAAAGTGGAAACAATCTTATGGTTAAAGCAGTTTGTCATTCAGGTTTTAATTATTCCACCCCCATCCAAAAACAATTTGTACTTAAATAGAGTCCTTACTCTAAGTATCTCAAAAAATTTTATAGACATTGCATATCTTTCTGGGGTTATTCCAAAGTAGATAGGAAGCAAATAGCATTAATCTTACTTTTTAAAAAGGGAACCAAGACTTGGAGAATGTAAGAACCTTGATTAAAGTTATGAATTAGAGCCAATGAAAAAGTTTGGAATAAATTTATTTTACTCTCTTTTGAAATCTTCATCTAATGACATTTTATGTAGCCAAAATCCTTATATGTGTGTACATGCTCACCCTTGATGATGGATGTCCTTTCCAGAATCCTATCATGAAATACAGATGTTCAAACAGATTTCTCCTAGTAATATAAAATATTGGTGCTCCATTTCCCATTTGTACTTTATTTGTTATTTTGTTATTTCTATTATGATCAAGCACCTAGGTGGCCAGACCTGGAGTCAGGAAGACCTCAGTTCAAATTCAGCCTTAGACACTTAGTAGTTGTGTGACTTTGGACAAATCTCTTATTTGTCCTGGTTTGCTAACCTGTTAAAAGGGGAAAATAATAACACCAACTTCCTAGGGTTGTTGTGGGGGAACAAATAAGATATTAGAAAAGTGCTTAGCATGGTGCCTAGCGTATAGAGGGCTCTATATAAATGCTGGTTATTACAGACCATTATGATTTATTACAGAAAGTGGTCTTCTAGCAGTAATGCAAGTTCTACTTGGTACTTAGTGTTTCTGTTTTCTCCTTTTGCTTTCATTTAGGGTAGTTAAATTGTTGTTATGAAGAAATATTTTTGGCACATTCCTTTAGAGCAAAAAAAAAAAAGCAGCATCTTAGAGTTTCCAATAAACTCTCAGAATTCTAAAGTCTTCCTCAAGTAATGCCCTGTCTGAGCTACTTTCCTTCCCCAGATTTCACAGATTAGGTCTTCCAGGGGACAAATACCCCACTTTCAAAGTAGTATGTGGATCTACACTCATAAAATCATAGTTCACAAGCTCCCATTAGGAGAGTTACCATTAATATTCTTCCAGAGAACACAAATAGTTTAAAGTAATGGCAGTAACTGAAATGTCATCTTAAGATAAACTATAACACCCCCCGCCCCAATAAAATTGGTACATGCTCTTCTACAACTACACATGGCATCAATGGGAGGGAGGGGACACATAGATAGAGAGCACATATCACCCAGGCAACTCACACTATTGGCGCTGCGGGAATCCACTGGCCCTTCTCTTCTCATGATGGTTCATGAGCTCATGATTCTCATGAGCAGCTCATGCTGCTTTCCCTCTCCACAGTATCGCTGATTAATGTAGGTTACTAAATTCTGCAATCTGAAACTGTTTCTTTCTACAGGACACATCCCAATACCCACTGCTAACTCTCAATTCATAAAATTTCTCTGGTCTAATTCCCGATAGAAATAGTACCTCCTAGTGAAGTAGCTTCACTACAAGATGCCATTGGCTATTAAATTCCCCCCTTTTATAGATGGTTCTCTTTTCTACTCAGAGAATTCAAAATCCTTGAAGCTTTATTTTAACTGAATAGGAGTCAGTTATTGACTAGAAGAAACTTTCCAGAAGGAAAGGGTGGTCAACAGTGTCAAATGAAGCAAATAGATAGAACACTTACTCTATCTCAAAGTATTTTAGAGACATCATGTATATTTCTGTGGCTGTTCTAAAGTAGATGGGAGGCAAATGGTATTAACCTGACATTTTAAAAAAGGAATTGAGAAAGACAATTAAGTTGGACAACTAAAAGACTACTGATTACTTTGGATGGAGCAGTTTCAGTTGAATGGTGAGGCCAAAAGTAACATAAGTAAATGAGAAGAGACATGAGAGTAGACATATTTTTCAAGGAATATGACTGAGAAAGAGAGAAGAGATATAGGTAGATAGCTTGATGGAATGATAGCATGTAATGAGGTATCGTGGCACTTTTTGGAAGCAAAGCATCACTGGTAATTTAAATAATTTATACCTATCACACGTCACAATTGTCCTTTAGGTCATTCACAATTATGAATATTTTATGATTATTGGAAGCACTGTGCAAATTTCCAAATTCAATTCTGCCCTCATTTAGTCCTTATATTCAATTTGGATCCAGATAATAATCCATCTACAATGTCAGTTGAACTTGTCATTGTTCCATTGTGTCCAACTCTCTGTGACCCCAATGGGGGCTTTCTTTGCAAAAGATACTGGAGTGGTTTGCTGTTTCCTTCCCTAGCTCATTTTACAGGTGAGGAAACTGAGGCAAACAGGGTGAAGTGACTTGTCCAGGGTCACAGCTAATAATTGTCTGAAGCTAGATTTGAACGCAGGAAGATAAGTTTTCCTGAGCCCAGCGCTTTATCCATTGTGCCACCTAGCTGCCCTTCAGTTCAATTTATACATGCTAATTAATAGACTAATTCAGTGGAAATACATGTCATAATCTGAGCAAGGAGCATTCTTCAGCCGCTTGGTTATTTTTTTCCCCCTGTGTGGATTGTTATACTGCTTCTTTTGAAAAGATGTAGATCTTCTTGAGACTATCTTTTTTGTAGTATTTTGGAGCTTAATAAAATCAATATCATGTCATCTGAAAATTGGAGTGAAATGTAGTTGGACTGTTGTGGAATATCTCTTACAGACTTCAGACAGAAGAAATAAGATTTTCTAGCTCATGTCTTCCTCACAACAACCCTGTGTCAGCTTTTGGAATTCTGCACTGGGGCTAAGATTTCTTAACTGGGGAAGGTCCTTGCCTCCATCCACTATATCTAACAGCGCCTAGGCTTTATTTTGTATTCCATCCAGAAATGCACCAGGACACTGGAACCAATCCAGGTGGACATCCAGTTTTCTGACAACCCCTTGTCACTTCTACCTCTTCCTGTTGTTCTGGGAACAATAACCAAATCAATACTAACCACTACTAGAGAGGATGTGGCTCCACTTATGATTCTTGTGATGGGTCAATAGTCAAATAGTCAAAGCCCTCCCTTGACTCCCACTCCTTTATCGGCTTGATATCAAGAATATAAGCTCCCCGAGGCCAAGAATTGCCTCAATTTTGTATTTCTATTTCTGGTATCTAGCATAGTTCTTGGCACATACTTTATGCTTAATAATATTTGCCTGGTTAAGGAAGATAATGCAATTATGCTTAGACATCGTCTGAATGATGAAACTGTGAGAAGTTAAGCCCATAATCAAACATCTAAAATTCAGAGTTGAAGCTAAAGCCTAGGTTTCCTTAACTTTAGACTTTTTCACCTCTGCCTTTCTCTGACATAGCCAGATATGTTCTTTCCCCACCGAGTTCATCCCTAGGCATAGAATGTAGGTGTATTTGCAAAACAAATGATCACTTGTAATTTAACTTTAATATTACAAATGTTTACAGAATTGTATCTTTTTACCTAATTGTGCCAGTGTGGAAGTGTGTGCGTGTGTGTGTGTGTGTGTGTGTGTGTGTGTGTGTGTGTGTGTGGTGTAGGTGTAGCTTTCTCTCTGTGTGTATTAGTACTCAGGATATTCACTAATATCAGATCAAATTTCTTCAAATATTATAGAAATCAAGTATTATTATACATATAAGGGTTTAAATGTTGAGCCAAATATAGAACAAATAACAGGAGATATGAATAAATAAACGAATTTTTAAAGACATTTACTAAACTCTGGGCCAAACACTGTGCTAATTTCTGGAGATAACGGATGGAAAAGTGAGAAAGTCTCAGTAGTCAAGAAGTTCACATTCTAATAAGGAGCAAATTGGAGGGTTCAGTTGTAGGGCAGATGGAAAAAAGCCTTGTGGTCCCTAGGGTACAGCTACTCACATAAGAAAATGCATGTATTTATGGATGTATCTGTACTTACAATCCAATAAAATGTCTTTTGAATTTGTAGACTAGATTCTAACATGAAAATCTTGAAAATGATTAAAAAATATAAACACCCTACATCCAATGACACAGATTAATGTCTAGTGATTTGAATAGCTATCCTTAATAACAGTGTTTTTCCAAAGGACATATTACCATATTATATCATCTCTTTTTCAGGAAAAAAAAATGTGGTATATGCTAAAATAGTGTGAGGAGTTTTCTTTTCTAATAGTCTGTCACATTCTGACAATTCAGAATTGTTCAGTGTCTCTTATTAAATATCTACATGTCAGTGGATCCATTCTGGAACCTAAGTGATGATAGACTCAGAAACCTCATTATCCTGTCCTTCCTAATCACATTTTTCTGGCAGAGTGAAGTCTTCAGGGAACTTTATGAAATTTTTATTTATGAATAATTCCTTTCATAAGGAAAGACTCCATTTGAGTCTTGTACTTATGAGTTCCTGATGATACTGATTAAATAATTTTCCAAATCATTGTGAATTGTGGACCTTGGAAAGCAAATTACTTATACTTAAGTTTACAGGAGCAAATAAATTGGGAGCTAATTCAAGTCAACATCTATTAAACACTTACTCTGTACAAACTACTATGCTAAATGCTGGATACAGACTTTGGTTAGATGAGGGCTCCTTCCCTGCTCCAGTCCACCCTCTGTATAGCGACTAAAGCAATTTTCCCAAGGTATAGGATTGACTATATTGCTCCTCTCCTCAAAAAAACTCTAACAGCTGTCTATTAACTCAGGATTAAATATAAATGTCTTTGTTTGTAATTCAGAGCCCTTAAAAACCTGGCCCCGACCTAACTTTCTGGCCTTATTATATATTAGTCTCCTTCAGGACTACTCTGGTTCTGTTAAACTGGCCTTCTTACTGTTCCTCACACACAATACTCCACCTCCCTTATTTTATTTGCATGCTGTGTCCTCACATTCTTGGAATGTACTTCCTGCTCACTTGTCTCTTAGGATCCATAGTCATTTTCAAGATTCAACTTAAGAGCTGACTTCTAAATAATACCTTTGTTGATTCCAACAGCTGCTACTGCCTTCCTCTCAAAAAACTTTTTTACTTTATGTATATATATGTATACACACACACACACACACACACACACACACACACACACACACGCACAATCTCCCTTGAAAGAATGAAAGAAAGAAAGGCTATTTCTGTCTGAATCCTCAGAACCTAACACAATACTCAGCAGATAACATTAATAAATATTTCAAACTATTCTTTGTCCTTTATTCTGGAAGAGGACCAATGACATCATGAGGGTAATGTCTTGACTTGTGAGTGAATTGGATGTGAGGCTGAGCTGCATAAAGCCATTAGTCTCACTCTTTCCTCAAGAGTCATCAGAATCCAGTGGCACAACAAGTCAAGATAAGTGGAGGTGGCCCAGAAAATGCTTTTAACTGACTGAGAAAATAAGACAGCTACATACATGGTTGTAATTTGAATGATAATTTTGCAGGTTTGAATCTAATTGTATTGGATAGGTACAACTCAAGGGTTGTGTAAGATTTCAGGAAAGAGAGATTACTTCTAACTGGTAGGGGTTTGGGGAAGAATGCAGGGATAGATAAAGCTTTCTGGAGAAGGCAGCATCTAATCTAAGCTGCAAATGGATAATCTAGGGATGATGTATGGAATAAACAAAGGAGTGGAAGAAGGAAAGGGCAAGACAGTTTAGAAAACAGCAAGGGTTCCTATTTGGCTAGAATATAGAATAAATGAAAGTGAATAGTGCCAGAAAATTGATGTCTAATTGTGGAGAATAGTGAACGCTAAACTAAAAAATTTGTATTCTATTTAGTACTTTGGTAGAAACCATTTAAGATTTTTGATCAGGATAGTGCCATGCTCAGATCTGTGCATTAGAAAGATTCCTTCTGGAATCATTAATACATTGTAGCTTGGAATGGGGAAGACTAGAGACTGGAAGTTAAGCAACTGTTGGCTAAGATAGAGAAACTGAAATGACAGCAGTGGGAATGGAAAGGAGTCAATCTGTGTGAGAAATATTAGAGAGATAGCATCAGTAGGACTTTGTAATGGTTTACAATAGCTGCCTTCACTTCCTTTCCTCTCACTCTTAACACTTTGCAATCTGCCTTCCAAACTCATCATTCAACTTCTCTTAACTGACAAATCTAATGGCCTCTTTTTAGTCCTCATCCACCCCCTAATAGTGGTGGTCCCCCACGGCTTCTTTATATAAAGCTCCATTTTTCCCCCCTATACTATTTCACTTGGTCATCTCATGACCTCCCCTAGTTTCAGTGATCATCTCAATGCAGATGCCTCTCAGATCTACTTATCCAGCCCTAATCTCTATCTTCTCTCCAGTGCCTCTTATACATCTTGAATTCATTTTAAACTTAACATTCCCAAACTGAACTTAATCTCCTCCCCGACACATATCACCCTGTTCCTAACTTCTCTCTTAGTGTTGAGCACACCACCATCTTCCCAGTCCCCTAGTTTTACAAGCTAGGTGTCTTTTGAATCTTCACTCTCATCCTTCATATCTAAACAGTTATTAATGCTTCATGAGTCTGCCTTCTCAACATTTGTCTTATACAGCCTTTTCTCTCCTCTGACGCTGCATTCATTCATTCCACACCTCTTGCCACCTGTAGTAGTTGAATAGCCTGTTGACTGCTTTGTCTGCCTTAATTCTCTCCCCATACTAATCCATGCTCTACGAAGGTGTCAAATTGATCTCTTCCTAAAAGAAAGTCTGACCATGTTATTCCCTTATCCAATAAGCTCCACTGATTCCATAATATGTCCAGGTTAAAGATAAAATTCCCTGTTTGGCTTTTAAAGCCTTTCATAACCTGGCCTCTTCCTACCTTTTCAGTCCTCTTATACCTTATTCTCTTCCGTGTACTCTGGGTGACATTGGCTTCCTTTCTGTTCCTTAAAGAAGATACTCCATCTTTTGACTCTGGTCTTACCAAAATCCCTGTCTTCTAAAGGAAACCTTTCCTGTCCATTAATTTTAGTGCTTCTGAAATTATCACCAATTTCTCTAGTATATATCCATTCTCTCTCTGTGTCTCTCTGTCTGCATCTCTCTTTCTCCCTCTCTCTCTGTCTCTCTATCTCTGTCTCTGCCTTTATTTGTATCCCTGGCACTTAGCATAATGCTTGGCATATCATAGGTGTTTAATAAATGTTAATTGACTGACTGACAGAACTGCCTCAGCCCCTCATTTCACTTTGCCTACTGAAATACAGATTTTTACAGTATTTAGTTGTATAATCACTCTCATTAATATAGATAATTACAATAATTTTATTTTGTATAGCACTTTAACATTTTCAAAGAATTGTGTTCATAACAACTTTATAAAGTAGGAAGTGCAAGTAGGCACATTACTAGTGATATATCACAGAATTTAGCAAATTTTCCATGTTTTCCCCAGTCACAGCTCTTTTTGAGGCCTTCATAACCCTCACCTCAAATATTCCAGTGGCCTCCCAAATGGACCCCCCTTTCTCACAGCTTCTTCCCTTTGCAATTGATCCTTCCCAAAGCTGTGTTTCCAGAGCACAGGTCTAACCATATCACTCCCTGCTCAATAAGCATAAAGCTCTGCTCTTTGGCATTTGAACCCCTCCACAATCAGGGTCAACTTATCTTTTCAGGCTTCTTACTAGTTATGCCCCTTCACACACTCTACGGGCCAGCCAAACCCATTTTCTTGCTGTCTTGCATACACATCACTTCATTTGCTCTTTGTTGCCTTCTGTACCTTTACATAAGTCATCCTCCGTGCTTGAGATGCTTTCCTTGTTGCCTTTAAAGATCACTGGCTCATAGTTCTAGGGCTAAGGAAGGGACCTTCAAGACCATCAGGTCCAATCTCATCATTTTAGAGGCAGCTAGGTAGCATAGCAGATAGAGCACTGGGTCTGGAGTCTGGAAGACCTCAGTTCAAATCTGGCCTCAGTGTGAAACCTGAACAAATTTCTTAATCTCTATCTGCTTCAGTTTCCTCAGTTGTCAGATAATAGCAACACCTACCTCTCAGGGTTGTTGTGAGGATGAAATGAGTATGAATGAAACGTTTGTAAAGTGCTTAGCATAGTGCCTAGCACATAGAGGGCATTTTATAGATGCTTGTCACCTTCTTTCCTGAGAGAGGCTAAGTGATTTGTCCAGGATCATATGGCTAACAGGTTTTGGAGGTAGAGTTTGAACTCACATGTTCTGTATTGCAAACCCAGAATTTACGACATCACCTAATGTCACCTCCTATATGAGGTCTTTCCTGGTCTCCTTGTTCTTAGGAACCCCTGAATTTACCTTGTATATGCTTTGCATTTACATTTTCTTTCCCTGAATAGAATGTTAGCTCCTTGAGTGGTGAAGCTTTTTCCGTTTTTAATTTTTTTTTTTTTAGGTCAGGGCAATCATCAGTTTGAATATGGTCAGTTGATGAATTTAACAACCAAGGATCTCAGAGGGCTGTGGGGTCCTTGTATTCCAGTAACTTACAAGAACATATGTAACCATGTGAACCTTTATAAGGGTAAAGCACATTGCCATTCATTTAAGAAGTATCTACTGTATATGAGTCCCTGTACTAGGTACAAGGGCAAAGACAAAAACCAAAGAACACAGGCCCCAGAATAGTCCCTGACACTGACAAGGCATCAGCTTCAGAGAAGAGGTCAATGAATGATGGTAGCAAAACAAAAGCGTGGAAGGCAATGGAAAAAAGGATATACCAGCTTTACTTCCATGAGCTGGGTGGGTAGGTGAGTGACTGGAACCAGTTGGAAAAGGAATGTAAAAGTTGAGGTCAACCAAAGATGTGGAGTCCTTGGGGGCAAACTGTATTTCAGGGAATGTGAGTATATGACAGAAGTAGTTGAGAAACAGGTAGAGAATGAAGAAAAATATAAAGGGAGCAGTGGAATGATGTAGGCAAGGAATAAAGGATATCCTTAATTCGAGGACTGCATAGATAGAGAGAGAGAGAGATGGATTCCAAGGACCTGTGAGCTATCAGCTGTGAAACTTTTCCCACTTAAATCACAAATTATCTATAACATATTTTAGAGAGTTAGTTGCTAGAGACTGAGAGGGATTATTTGTCACAGAGGTAATATTTATCAGAAATGGGATTTGAACACTGGCCTGACCGCAAGTAGAGCAAACTTTTTATTTCCTATATCTCCCTCTCCCTCTATCACTATTTCTCTCTGTCTCTCTGTTTCTCACATATACCATATATGGGCAAATATGTATAGATGTGCAGATCTATGTATTGATGTGTTCTATACTGAGACATTAAGAAAAATGCTTATTATAAGCATTTCTCATCTACTCAATGAGAAAAGTAGTTCTGTCTCTTATACATGTAATATATGTATTTACATGTATAGGCATGCACAATCTAGATATTTTTGTTCATGTTAAAAATGTTAAGACAAAATGGTCATTATAGCCATTTTTCATTTACTCAATAAGTATTCTGTTTAAATTTATATACGTTAGAAAGAGTATACATTTTATACATTATACATATATATTATATACATTAAAGAGATTAAATGAGGTAATTAATCAAATGAGACAATACATTTAAAACACTTTGGAAACAGTAAAGTAGTAGATAAATGTTGACTTAACAACGTGTTTATTATCATATATTCCCTTCATTCATTTTCATTACTTATATCTACACATATGGCCTAATTAAAGAACTTCACTAATGACACTTTGGGGGCCACTTTTAAACCTTAAATCTCAGTTCCTTAGTCTCATTTTCTAAAGGGCTAGTGGGGAAATGGGGCACATTAGCATTTTAATGTTAGCTAATTTCACAATTTGAAATCTTAGTCCAACTTTGCAAGATTTTTTTTCAGAAGTCTGTTATAAGTCTTCCAAATTTACATTGACTGTGCTCACAGTGGTCTTGACTATATCCACAAAGCTGTCTTTCCTTTTCTTTTTCTCTAAAATATTTTATTGCCTTTACATTGCTTTCATTTTCAAATATATTTTCTCCTCCCTCCACTCAAAAAATCAGTTTTTAACTAAGAAAAAAATACAGTATGTAATAAAATAGTTTAGCAAAACTAATTAACTTAGCAACTGTATTTGACAGTCTACGCAGAATTCCACATCCACAATCTACCTCTGAAAAGAGAGGAGGGAGGTATATTTTCACATTTTTTGACTTTTTTGTTTTCTCTTTTTATGTTATTGTGCTCAATCTCTATATTGTTGTCCTGGTTCTGCTTGCTTTGCATTATGTCAGTTCATATAAGTTTTTTAAAGCTTTAATCATTCCTTATAGAATGTTAATATTCCATTCATTCATGTGCCATTTTTTAACTATTCTGAAATCAAGAGGTATCTGCTTTGTCTCTCTTTTTTATGTTACCACAAAAACATGTTGCTGATAGAGATCTTTTATACTATTTGTGACCTTCCTATGTTTGACATTCTTGGGACATATACCTAGTGTAGGATCTCTGGGTCAAAAGTATGGTCACTTTAGTTACTTTTTTAACCCCATGGACTTTCGCTACCCAGTATTAACCAAGTAGAATATTATAAAGATAAATAAAATATATGAAATGCTCAAAAATTTGAGGAGAGAGACAATTTTTACTGAACAGAATCAAAGAAGCCTTCATGAAAAAGCTAATACAAAAGCTAGGTCTTACAGAAGTGAAGGATTACAAGGTGGCTAGGTGGCACAGTAAATAGAACAAATCTGGCTTCAGACAGTTAACATTACTAGCTGTGTGACCTTGGGAAAGTCACTTAACCCCAATTGCCCTGTCTTTGCCCCTCCAAAAAGCAAAAAAAAAAAGTGAAGGATTACAATTGATAAAGAAGAGGGAACATCTTCCAGGTATGGCAGATGGCCTACATGTATACACCAAAGCAGAATGGGGCAAGAAGGGATTAGGAAACAGGCAGAATCCTGGTTTGGATGGGACAGTGTCTAGAGCATGAGGGTGAAGAGTAGGACATGGATAGTAGTATTCTGATAAATATCTGACAACTGACTTTATGGGAAAAATTGTACAAATGATGCACTTTTAAATGTAAACTGTATTATTTTCTACATCACTGTCTAAGTCTAGACAATTAGCAAAATAATAAATTAAGTTCTGATTTGTAGCATTTGCTGACTTGCAAATGCTTGCATTGAAAATATAACTACCAGCTCATGTGAACTGGTATAAACCAGCTCCAAACACACCACTGGAAATGGAACTGGAAAATTAGTTGGAGGCAGTTTGGGAAGGAAAGGAGGACTATGAGTATTAGCATAAAGAGTTTGATTTTTATCTTATTGGGACTAGAGAGCTACTTGATGCTTTTGAACAGGAAAGTCAGACCTGGGTATTTGGAAAACTCTTTTGGAAGCTATTTGAAGGATGAATTGAAAAAGGGACAGACTAAAAGACGGGAGATTACTTTGATTAGCAGGGTGGAGTCTGGGCTGGAGTGGGGAGAGACTTGAAATGGGAAGACCAACCATGTCCAGAGGTGAGGTGATAGGGGCCTGCAACAGGGTAGGAGCTTTGTCTGAGGAGAGGAGGGGTCATCTGTGAGAAATATTGGTAATAGATTATTGTGTCTTTAAGGACCAACTCAGCTAAGTTCAGAAAAACTCAACACCAAGTTGACAGTATATAATGGTAATTAATTTAAATTTGAAGACCCCTTTTTGTTATGTCAAGTAAGCAGGTACTTAGCCCTTAGTAACTGGTCAAGCCTCTGTGAAAGAAACAGAAGGTGTAAACTCTGTCTCCTGTTGCTGACATAACAGGAAAGGGTTGGCTGAGACAGGAAGCCAATGTGTGTGTGTGTGTGTGTGTAAGAAAAGCCCCAGAGAGAGAGACATTCAGAATTTTTCTGCTACTGAGCTCCTGGTGGGGGAAGCAGAATTTTCTCCTGACAAGCTACTGGTGGAAGAAGCAGAATTTTCTCCTGAAAAGCTACTGGTGGAAGAATCATGGAGACTGAAGCCAGCTGATAAAAGGAGAGAGAGAGAGAGAGAGAGAGAGAGAGAGAGAGAGAGAGAGAGACAGAAAGAGAGAGAGAGAGAAAGAGAGAGAGAGAGAGAGAGAGAGAGAGAGTTTTTCTTGGCAGCATCTGGAAGATGGGCTACTATAGCTGACTAAGAACTGAGTTGGAGTTTTCTTGAGACCAGAATCCTGGTGAAGGCTGAAGTTGCTACTGAGAGGGCTGATTGGAAGGCTGAAGTTGTTGCTGCCACCTAGAAGGTTGAGATTTCTTCTGAGTCCTAGGGCCAGCTGAACTGCTGGAGGACTGAAGAAGCGTGATCAGGATGCTAATACTTTGTTTGTGGCTTGGTTGATCCTTGAGTTCCCAGGAACAGAAGTTGTGAAGATTTTGAGATGCATTGGACTTTGTGAACTTCAGCATGTAGCAGGAACTGCCTGGAGGACTGGACAAGGACCTGGGAGCTGTCTGCCTCTGAATCCAGGTGACTGCTTGGTGGATTCAAGTAGGAGCTATGACCATGGAAGGGGATCCAGGGAATCTGAGAGACCACTCCAAGTCAAGATGAGGAAAAGGCCTTTCCTTGGATATTGAATGCTGTGATGAAATTGAAATTTACTAGAGACCTAGGGGTGGAGGGTTTGTGTATTTTCTAATGATTGTATTTAGCAATTAGCAATACTTTGTAACTGATTGCTAAATAAGTAACTGATTAAGTTAATCTAGTTGCCCCATGAGTGGAAAACTGACTTGTATCGTGAGATGATCAAATGACTGAGTAAGGAAGCAAACCTCCTTAGGGATAGCCAATCTTTTGTTCTTTGTTCTAAATACTCTGACCACTTGGGTGAAAACTGTGTGGCCATTTTAATGATAAGCTATTGTGAACACTATATTGTGATTTCCTGTGATAAGATGTAATATTGTGAATATTATATTGTGATTTGTTGTGAATGTTTGCCTTGATTTGTTATGGAATAAATGGAGTGTTCACTATACTGTGTAATCAGAACCTTAAAAGCTGTTCACAGTAGCATTCTTTTGGGAAGCTGCTTGTGCATGGCATTACACAGTATTGGCCTGAATTTTTGCTCATCTTACCTCTTTAAAAAATGGTTTTATTGTTCCTTTTCCCCTTTTTATGTCATACTTATTTCTCTTTGACCTGATTACTCCCTTGATCCTTTCTGTTTTGTAACCAAAAAAATCTCCCTGAAACAAAAAAATCCTCAGCATTTAAACAATCTCTTACTCCTCTGAGCCTTACTTGTCACAACAGCAACAACAACAAAAACCCAACAAAACACCCTTTAA
Source organism: Pseudochirops cupreus (assembly GCA_028627135.1). Taxonomy (NCBI): domain Eukaryota; kingdom Metazoa; phylum Chordata; class Mammalia; order Diprotodontia; family Pseudocheiridae; genus Pseudochirops; species Pseudochirops cupreus. Next base: position 95,482,719 of record CM053584.1, read on the forward strand.
GCGAAGCTAGCCAATAATAATAGCTAACATTTTATAGCACTTTCATATTTGCAAAGTGCTTTGCAAATATGATCTTATTTTATCCTCAAAATAACCCAAGGAAGTAGGTTATTATCCCTATTTTACAGATAAAGAAACTAAAACAGATGGAGGTTAAGTGATTTGCCCCAAATCAAACAACCAGTACATGTCTGAGACTATATTTGAGCTGAGGTCTTCCTGATACCAGGTTCAGTGCTCTAACCAGTACCTAACAAGCCCACAGAGTAACCTGGCCTGGCAATTCATTTTACATTTTATATCTATAACTTCCACCTTTTTAAGCAAAGCATGTTTCCTTGTCAGTTCTTTAGGTTCAAGATTATTCATTAAAATGAATCATTTAATTATTATAATTTAAAATACTGTAGTCATGGTTATCAGTTTTGGGTGCTGCTATTTTTTTTAATGCTGCATCACTTCAGAGAGGTCCTCTCATGTTTCTCTGATTTTTTCATGTTTGTTGTTTCTTACAGCACAATGATATTCCACTCCATACACATACTGCAAATAGTTCAACCATTGCAAATGAATGGGCACCCATTTTGTTTCTAGGTTTTTTCTACTACAAAGATTAATGCTATGAATATGTTGTTATATATATGGGACCTTCTTTTTGTCTTTGATCTCCTTGGGTTATTTATCCAGTAAAGGTATCCCTGGGTCAAAGGGCATGAATAATTCAGAAAGTTCAGTAAATGTACTTTTATAATTCCAAATTGATTTCCAGAATGGCTGTAGTAAATCATGGCTAAAAAAAAGCAAGAGTATATTAGTCATCTTGTCCACCTGTATCTCCTCCAGCATTTACTTTCTGGATTTTTTAAAATCACTGTGAGGTAAAACCATAGAATTATTTTGTATGTCTCTCACTTTTAATGTTTTGAACCAATCTTTCATGTGTTTGACAACTTGCTATTATAAAAATAGAAAAATTTTATTCATATGCTTTGACCATTTGTCTATTGTGTAATGGTTTTGGTAATATAAATTTGACATGATTTCTTACATGTCTTAGTTATTAGACTTTTTATCAGATATATTTAATGTGAAGATTTTCTTCCACTTGATAGTTTCTCTTTTCTTTCTAGTTTCATTGATTTAATTTTTGAGAATGCTTCTTAATTTTAAGAAATCAAAATTGTTTCTTCTACCTTTTTTATTTCCTCTTGTTTGGTTAAGAATCCCCCATAAGCTATTTAGGAAAAAATAACTAGATAGATAGATATTAGAATAAACATATATGTGTATGAGTATATATATGTATGTGTATATGTATATGTATATGTGTATGTATATGTATATGTGTATGTGACAAGAATTCCCAAATAAAATTTATATATGAATTCTATTAGTAAATGTGTGAATAAATTTGTATACAAACTATAAATGTATATATAACTATATGTCCCATAAGCTTATAAAAATGATAAGTTTGTACATAAACTACCTATAGTATATAATATATATAAATAATTTTATATACACATATACACACAGGACAGCTAGGTAGCACAGTGAACAGAGTGCTGGCCTGGAGTCAGGAAGACTCAGTCTTCTTGAGTTCAAATTTGGCACCAGATACTAAAATTATGATCCTGGGCAAGTAACTTAATCCTGTTTGCCTCAGTTTCCTCATATGTAAAATGAGCTAGAGAAGTGTAATGCCAAGCAAAGGCATCTTCCAAGGTTCGGAATACTAGAATAGTAACTCATGATTTATTCAGTGATGAATTAAGGCAAAACATTCACAGAACAGAGAAGATAAAAATACAGTGTAACTCAGTCATTTAGCAAGTTCTCAATTCAATCACAAAGTGTCTCAATTCAATCAAAGTATAGAGTCAAAGTATCCCACCCGTGGCTAGTATATTTATTTAGTCAGTCACAAAGTCTCTCTTCTCAAATGGAGATTAGTTTCTAATCATAAACAAAGTACATTCATTTGGTCAGTCACAGAGCACAAAAAGTCAAAAGTTTCCCTGTATCACAAATGAATTACAATTACTATCAGTTAACAGCCAAGCACCTTCTCAAAAGGGGCAGTGGAGAGCACAAAGGCTATCTACCCCTAAGCTACAACAAGGTTAAGATATCATCACAACATTCAATGCCCAAGGAGAGGTCCTGTCTTCATCTTGACTCAATGCAAGTACTCAGCAATCCCTGTTCGTGGGGAGAGAAAGCTTAACAAAACCACAATATACATTGCCAGTGTCCTCATCAAGTCACTCTCTGCCTGCAGAACAGTCCCAGAACCCTTGAAAACATCAGCAAGACCCTCTTCCAGGATTTCTGTACACATACAACAAGAAAGTCCTTCTTCAGGGCTTCTGAACCAACAACAAGGTTCCAGGACCTCTGCAACAACAGCACTGTCCTTCATCAGCAGCTGAATCTGGCAAAACAACGTCAAAACAGACAGACAAAATACCAGCATCACAGCCATGCCTCCTCAGTTCTTGGCAGCTCTGGGTGGCAGTTCTCAAAAGTCCTCAGCAGCTCCAACTGGCCCTCAGCAGTCTCTTTCTCAGCAACTCTGGCCCCTGTCAATTCTCCTCTCTCTCTCTCTCTCTCTTTCTCTCTCTCTGATACTGTTCCCCCAAAGTTCTTTTGGATTCCTTTGGTTGGGCCTGTCTCTAAATCCATGGCACCAGCTCCTCCCAGTTAAGCCCTCTCTCTTCATGTCAACAAGTCCATCCCACAAATGGGATTCACAGGCTCTGTGAATCTTAACCCCCAAACCAAGGCAATACAAGGGGATCTTTAAACTCCATTACCATTACAAGAAGAAAATGGCAAACCACTCCAATATTTTTGTCAAGAAAACCCCAAATGGGGTCATGAAGAGTAGCTATGATTGAAATGACTGAAGAACAGCATATTTATTTAGAGGGCTTCCTTCTACCACAAAGGAGCAGAGGTTCCTAAAGGCTTGACTCTGTCCAGTACAAATTGTTAAAGTTAATGGTAATGAAGAGGGAGCACTAAATTAGTTTACTTATTCCTTGCTACCTTATGGAATAGGGGTTCATTTAGAAGTTATTGTAGAATATAGTAATGATGCTGTTTTGAACCTAATTTCTGCCAAAATATTGTCCAGTTTTACCAAAGTAATTTACTCATGGAACCTCTTGAAGATTTAATTACAGAGGAATTGTAATCTGAATTGGTGGAGATATTATACTTCTTTGAAAAATTGAAGCTATTATGTATTTAACAATGTATCTCAGTTTCCCTATCTTTAAAATTGATATAAATATATTTTCTTCTAAAATATCAGGGGACTATCTGTGAGGAAGGACAGTTTTCACAGAAGGAGCTAACAAAAATGCTGTCATGCTAAACTCTCAGGCCACTGAGCCACAAATCAATTTCTAGTGGCATCTAGTCACTCATATGCTTTCCTCAACCTAGAGGAACAAAGTTGCATGTTTTCCCACAAATCTTTATGCAAATGCCTAATTTCCCAATGGGAGAGTCCTAATCCAAGTATTAATAATAATAATATGTTTAGTACTTTCAGGTTTTAAAAAGAAAGATAGTATATAAGTTCATGATATTATTATTACTGAAAATTATACTTAGTTTTCACAGAAAAATGTTAATCAGTCTACTTATAGAAGGTACAAACTAGCTATAAAAGGCAGTTTAGTTTGAAGAGGTCTTATGAATATTACATAGACTTGTTCAAAAAGAAGGGGAAAACATTAAGTACTGTTCCACAGAGATAATGTGACAAGTAACCCTTTTTAGTTTAATTAAACAACTAAATTGTAGAAAAAATCATTTGAGTTGTTCTTTTAAAGTAAATGAACAGAGAGTTCAAGGATAAAATGAAATGTCAATACTTCAGAAAATGAATTAATGATAATTGTTAGAAATTATAGTCTAGGCATCCTGTAGAATTGGCATGCAAAGAAGGATTCAAATTACTTTACAAATTTAAGCAGATACTCCAATATAGTTAGTTGGTATTTAATGATAAAATCTCTTTGATGGAATAAAAATAGTCAAGCCAAAAAGGGTGAATTTAAATTCTACTTTCAAATGGGAGAATATGAATATCAATCAATAATGAAGAAATCCCCTTCAATTTTACTTCTGACATGGAAAATTCCTTAATGGACATCATCAAATCCCATATGCTTTGCTGCATATCCTCTTAAAAGTATCTTTTGTAGAAATACTATCTACTTGTTCCATTTCCCATTTGGGAGCAATTTTGATTCCTGGAGGCAAATATAAGGTAATGTGATTATAATGATTAAAGCACTTATAGGAATTAACAAAATGTCTCACAGTTCTCTAGGTTGCTAGATGTTAGTGATCTCACAATACCATAGGGTATTTTCAGTTAAAGATCCCCCATATTACTGCCTTGGTGGAAGGAGCCAGTGATACCGGCTAAAGATTATACCATCATACAGATTTGACCTGAGGAGAGCAAGAGATATTATTAATATGAAATAGGAGTAGGAATGAAGAATACTTGTCTTCAGGGAAAAGGTCTGATTATGACAATGGAAAAATCACTGATTTCTTGAGCATAAAGTGAGAATAGGAAGAAAGGGGAAGGAAGGAGAAGAATAACAGAATTCTTTCCAGAAAACTATGTTCCATTGTCTGTTCACCTCCAAGGGGAATATTTTGAGGGAGGGCAGTAAGCAGATGGATTTATAGCTCTCGTAAATATCATTTGTCCCAACCACAGAGAATGAGCTTAGAGGTTGCCCATCTTTACCTTTGGCAATGGGTAGATTTTATTTGAAATAAAATTCTTTCATTCTTTTCCTTCTGCCAGGAAACTGAAACCCTATAAAATTGTGCTGAAATACCCAAACTGGCTCAATAACTTCAAGAAGTAGGAAATCAACACTGCTCTCTGTGTCAGGCTGGAATAAAATCTATTATTATTTCCACTCTTATGAATATAGAAAAAACCAGTTTTAGAAGTGAAGGCTAGCATTTAAAAATTTTGCTTTGCTTTATTTTTGGTCCAGACCTACTATTTTGTTGAAATAGGGAGCTATCAGAGAAGAAGGTCTCTCTGCTAAAATATAAACACACACATACACACACACACACACACATTCTGTTCCATTATATTATATGTGTATCATATATGTGTGTGTATCTATATATATATGTATGTATGTGAATATACACACATGCATCCACACACATGAAACTTTAAGTCTTAGCTGTCTAGATACGTTTAAAACTTACCTAAATTCACAAGTCAATATATGTCTGAAACCAGATGTTCCTAAATCTACATTTGGTTATCTAGCCAGTATGCCATGCTGCCCCAAAGCTGTGTCATCTTTGACTTCAAGCTGCTTACTCAATATTTGAGGAAACAAAATATGCACACAATAAATGAATTGGGGGAGGAAAGGTTCAAAGAGGAAGAGGCAAATACCAAAGGTATAAAAGATAATGATCCATCCCATCGAGAAATTGGAATGACTGGTTACCAGTTAGAAAGAACCTCAGAGTTTATCTTATCTAACAAATATCTGAAAAAGAGTCCCCTCCAAAAGGTAATCATGAAGACAGATTGAAATGAGGGGGAACCTGCTATATCCTAAAGTGCCCCTTTTACTTTTGAATATATTCGGACATTAGAAGTATTTTCTTTATTTGCCAAGATTAAAATATAATTTATCATCTTCCCATAAAATGGATTCCCCTCCTAACTCCCCTATTCCTGTCAGTGGCATGGTTTTTCTATCAGTTACTCAAATTTGGAAATTTCTCAGTTCCTGTATCCAATTAATCACTATATATTGTTTATTTTGTTTAGTAATATCTTGCATCCATTCATTTCTTTCATTCTTACTGCCATGATCTGAGTTTGAACTTTTATTACTTTGAGCCTAGATTACTGCAACAGTATTGTAATCCTAATCACATTTCCATCATTTCAATCACACCTCACTCCAATCTATTCTGCACACAGTAAATTAATCTTTCTGAAATCATTCTTTCTTATGTGAATACCCTACTCAAAAGTCCCACTCAAAATATCCCCACAACTTACTTTTTCAACTTTACCTCTCACTGTTTTCCAACATAAACTCTTTTCCATCCAGACTAGTCTACTTATTTTCCACTGAATAAACATCATCATTCCTTTTATTTGTAATATTCTCCTAGCCCTGGAATTCTTTCTCTTTACCTTTCTTTCTACCCAACACCTTTCAAAGAGATCTCTCCTTTCTTAAGCCAGCAGCCCTCAGATATTTCCTCCTTTTTTGAACATCAATAACATTTGTTTTTATCAATGATTTGTCATTTAAAACATATTCTAAAGCATTTTTCTTTAATTGTTTCATGTGCACATTTTTCCTCCCCAAACTAGATCGTGGCTTCTTTGTGGTCAAGGACCATGTGAAAACTAATTTGTATCCTATAATGCTTGTCACAGTAATATAAATGGAATATACACATGCACTCAGTTGACTAAAGGCAGATGCCAGTTATAGAGGTGCAATTTCTCAGGATTCCTAATATTTCTTCAAATTCTTGCATAGATAATTACATATCCACTTTTTTGCCCAATTGGAAAATATAAGTTGTCAGGCCATCAGGTCTAGTTTTACTATTCCTTTGGAATTGAGTTAAAGAAAGCTAGAGTGAACTTGATACAATCATGTGGTAGATTTTCAGTGTGCCCCAATATCATCATCATCATCATCATCATCATCATCATCATCACCAGCACATTATTAGCTTCTTAACAAGTGCGATTAACATATGACAATAGTGGAATTCTTTCTACCTTTGAAAGTTGCTAGATAATGGTGACTTCTAGTCTTGATTTTGCAAACCCTTTGGAGTATTTCCCTATTTCCAGGACTTTGAAGAAATTTCAAAATCAATATTAACTTTAATTCCTTTTTATGTATGAAAATGAATATGTGCAGCAATGTCCAAGGGCCAATTGTTAACTTTTCAACAAAAGCATTTACTCCTGAGAAATCAGCAAACTCTGCAAATCAGAGCTTGATTTATTCTTTTGTTGATTGTTTAGATTTAAGAAAGTGATGGAGAAAATATTAATAATGAGGTTTAAACTTAAAGATCTGTTGTGCATATTTTCCCCCAGAGACCCTGTTGTTAAACATTTATAGTACACCCCTGGATATGTGCTATGGTCAGTCTTTCAAGTGAGGGGGGTAACTGAAAAGTCAGATATGAATAAATAGGGATTGGTGATTGTTTTTAGAGAAATGGTATTTGAAGTCATCAATTAGACACATTCTTTTAGAGATAGAGCTTATATTGAGTATAAAAAGCTAAGGACAGAGGCAGTCAGTCAAGTAACATTAAACATTATCTATGTCTAAGCAATGGAATCCTGGAATCGAATGCAGTAAGGGGCAGACAAGATAAGTATAGTAGGCTGTGAAGCATTTCACAGCTTACTTACGCTGACAGAATCCCAAGTAAAATCTTCCCTGACTGACTTCTTCTTGTTCAGTTGTTTCACTCATGTTCAACATTTAATGACTTCATTTGGAGTTTTCTTGGCAAAGATACTGGAGTGGTTTGCCATTTCCCTCTCCAGCTCATTCTACAGGTGAGGAACTGAAGCACAGGGTTAAGTGATCTGCCCAGGGTCACACAGCTAGTAAATGTCTGAGGCTGGATTTGAACTCACAGAGTCTTCCTGTCTTCAGGCACAGCACTGGGATCACTGTATGGTATTTTTCTCTCTTTAATCTCACTGCTATTTGACAATCCTGCAATCCTAACCTTATTGGCTCCTTATCTCATTGTCCAAAGAAACCATTCCAATTTTTTCTGTTTCTCCTCTTTGCATTCATAACATGCTCCTTCCCTATGCTTGTAGCAGATAACCAAATCCCCTAATTCTCTCAGGAAATTGTGAACATACATATAATTTCAGCATCTGAGAGTTAAAAGGGACTTTAGAAGCCTTACAGCCAACATTCACGTAACCAAGCGTTCCATCAAAAATATCCGAAATAAGTGATTCCCTGTGAACTCCCAACATGAACTTTCTTAGCTCCCATACTTTTCCTCAAACTTTCTAAGTATTACCATCCTTTTCTCTTCCTTCCTCCAGTCATAATTAAAGAAATATCCTAACTACTTGTTAAGAGTAATCCTATTTTCCTTGACTCAATCCCCTCTTCCTTCCTCCAGGACCTTGCTTCAGTAGATAGCCATTGTCTCTCACATACCTTTAATCTCTTACTCACTACTGAATCCTTCTGAACAACCTATAAAAATGGTCAGGTCTCCTTAATTCTTAAAAACAATATAGTAGCAGCAAAACTTCCCTTGACCCTTTCCATTCAGCTACCATTAATTCTCTCTCCTCCCCTTTACCATTGAGCTTCTTGACATGAAAAACAAACCAAACGAACAACTTTTATTTTCTCATTACTTACTGGCTTTAACCCTGGTTTGAATTTCTGTCACCACCATTCTATTGGAATCATTGCCTTGAAAGTCACCCATAAAGATTTAGTCATTAAATCAGTGACTATTTATTAGTTCACATCTTTGTTGGACTCTACAGCTTCTGACCTTGTTAACCCTCCCTTTCTGTTGGATTCTCTCTCCCCTCAACTTCAAGGATAGTATCCTCTCCTGGTCGTTCTTTTATAAGAGGACCTTATTTGTCCACTTAATTTGCTCTTCATGTTCTTGTTGATCTTTTAATTGGTGGTGTGCTTTTAAATATTTCATTACTGGCTCCTTGGGGGAAAATGTATACACAACACATTTAAGCTTAATTCACACTGTTAACATTTTCTCCATCACTTTCTTAAACCTAGATGATCAAGAAAACATTATATCAAGTCCTGATCTGCAAAATTGCTTGTTTCCAAAATGAAAATGTTCTCACTGAGCTCTAGTTGTCTATAGCACACATCCCTGCTTTTAATTTGGTTCATCTTCTAGGGTCTTTTGTAGGAGTTGTTCTCTTTAGCTCTCTCTCCTTTGGTAATTTTCATTAACTTCTATAATTTGAACTACCATTTCTATGTAGATTACTCTCAAATATTAGAAATGGTGTGGTATTATGGATTGGACTTGGAATCAGGAAGACCTGAATTCATATACTACATCAGAAACGTATTAGCTGTGGCCATGTGGTGTGTAGTATATTTTGTATTTCAGACTTTTATAAGAGAAATTTGATGCAAAAAATTTTCCCAGTCAACCATCTCCCTTTTTATTTTAATATCATTAATTTTATTCATGCAAAAGCTTTTCAATTTCATGTAACCATAAAATGATCATTTCATCCTTTGTAACTATTTCTAACTTTGATTTGGTTAAAAATGTATCCCCTAGCCATATCTGTGAAAAGTACCTTAGCTGGTTTTCTTCCACTTTTTAAGTGTTGTAACATTTAATATTCAGTTCACATAGCCATTTTGAGTTTATTGTAGAATGTGGTATAACGCACTGTTTTAAACTTTGCAAGACTCCTTTGAGTTTTACCAATAATTCTTGTCAAATAGGGACTTATTTTCTAAGTAATTTATGTTGTGGGGTTTACCATCCATGGGATTATTGAGTTCAAACATTAAAGAAACAACATAATTAAGCATATTAAAAACAAAAACATTGCAAACCACATAATTTCATCAATAGATGCAAAAAACCTTTGACAAAGTGTAACATTAATTTATACTAGACAAAATATATACAAAGAAGATTATTTTTATAACATGATAAAAAGGTGTCTGTGTAGAACCAAAAGCTAGCGTTATATGGAATGGGAAAACATTAGAAGCATTCTTAATTGTAGGAGAGAGGCAAAAATATATCCATTCCCTCGTTATTTTGTTTAATTGTGTTCAACTCTTCATGATCTCATTTGGGGTTTTTGTGGCAAAGATATTGGAGTGGTTTGCCATTTCCCTCTGCAGCTTATTTTACAGATGAGGAACTGGGATAAATGAAGTTAAATGACTTACCCAGGGTCACAGTGTCAGTAAAACTGAGGCCAGATTTGAACTCAGTAAGATGAGTCTTCCTGAATCCAATCCTGGTATTCTTTCCACTGTGTCACCTAGCTGCACAATCCTTTCACTAATATTATTTAATATGGTCTAGAAATATAAACAATAGCAAAAAAGACAAAAGAAACAAATTAAAGGCATAAAGATAGGCAAAGAGGACAGATAAGGATCCCATTTTGTTGATGAAGTGAAGGTTTACTTAGAAAAATCTGGAAGATCAAAGAAGATATTAATTGAGACTCTTAATAGTTTCAATAATTTTTCAGGATACAAAATAAGCCCATGAGAATAAATGTTTTTATATAACAGTAACTTAGCATAACAATGAAAAGTACTTTTGCACTGTAAAACAAAAAGTACAATTCTAAATAACTTCAAATTCCACAAACTATCTGGGATTTGATCTAGCAAAGCACACTTGATTCCTGTCTATATATAGGGTAGGGCCTAGACCTGTGATTGCATTGGCATAGGCAACTCTTGGGAAGAAAACTCCTTCTACCAATATAGTTCCACATCCTCTCTGCAAAAACAACTTAAGTAACTGGAGGGATAGTCAATGTCCATAGTTGGTCCATATCCATTCAATAAAAATTGCAGTGTTGCCAAATTGAATTTATACATTTAGTACCATACTAATTTGATATCAGAGCTATACTTTATAGAACTAAACAAAACATAACTCATTTGGAAGAACAAAAGATCTAGGTTATCAAGAAAAATGATGAATAAATATAGGAGTGAAGGGGTCAGTAGCATTTCCAGACATCAAATATATTACAAAGATGTAATCAACAAAAATATTGGATTTCTAGTTAAAAAAAGAGAAAAGTAGGTCAATGGAACAGACTAGGAAAGGCTTAATCTCTTTTATGCAGCTATGCTTAAGGATGCAACTAAGGATCTAGATGAAGATATTGGAATACAGTCGTATATGGGAAACACTCAAAAACTCAAGACTTTCTGAGGATCATCTGTCATATTTGATCACTCAGAAACTTGCACATTCCAAAACTACTGCTCCTGCCTGATGGTAACTCCTGAAAAAACACAGAAAGCATTCAAGACATGTTGGACAGCCTGACAGAGTCTGCCCAGAACTCTGGATCATATGAGACGATAAAGATATTGCTGCACCAGGTGGATACAGCAAATCCAAGTACCTTACTGACGACTTTGTTGGCAGGATAAGAATGAAACTGCCATTCCCTTCTGCTACCCAGGCAGCATTCTGGACATGTGTACAAAAGAAAAATGGAAACAAATCAACAAGGCCAGCATGTCCTTTGAGAACCAGCAAGAGTATGGGAACAGTGTGATATTAAGCTCCAGGTGCACTGTAGGCCTCCAGAATAAATATTTAGCTTCTTTCCACAAGTCATTCTTAAAGTTAAAAGGAAAGACAGACTAGTCAGCATATGGAATGTGTTCTCCCAGGAAGCTGTGAACAAAATACAAATACTCAATGAGGGTTTAGATTAATTTATGGATAATAGATCTATTAATGGCAAATTATGAAATAATGAGTGTTTGGAGGGTATGTTCCTAACCTCTGAGAATACAATTCTAACCTTTAAATCCTGGGTGCCATATTTTGGAAAAGATGGGAGTAGATATGGGTTGGGCATGGGTTCAGGAACATCTAATGGAGATTGGCAACCAAGGTGGTAAAGAAAGGCCTTTAAATTCATGTCATGTGATAATTAATTGGAGGAAAGATGATATTTAGCCTAGAAGAGGGATTAGAATTACAACAGAAGACAGAGCGTGGAACAAAGGTTGGAAGCTACAAAAAGGTAAATTAAGGCTTAACATAAAGAAAACATTCTAAAAGAGTTATCCAAAAACGTAAAATGAGTTGATTGGGGAAGCCCTTATTGGATATATGTGAAAAACATTAGAGAAACACGAGAGGCTGGATGACCATTTAATCATCTGGTATATTGCAGAAGAAATTATTTTTCAGGTACTGTCTAGACTAGACGTTTCCTGGTATCCCTCCCAAATGTGAAATTCTGTGATTTTTACATGTGTCATTAAGAAAAGATAACTGCCAAACTTTCTTAAAGCTGCTGATCAAATCTTGGGATAAATGGAGAATTAGTCTGAATCAATATGACATTTCTTTGTTCTTAGAAGAACCTGCATTCCTACAGCACCTCCTGTGTTCCAGGTACTGTGTGAAGCACTTTATACGTGTTATCTTATTTTATTCTTACAACATCTCCATGAGATAATAATACTAGTTAAAATTCATATAGTACTTGCTATGTGCCAGTACTTTGCTAAGCATTTTTCAATTATCTCACTTGGCCTGAGAAGTAGGTGAGGTTACTGCCCCATTTTACAGTTGAGGCAAAGAAGCAAGCAGTTGTTAAGTGACTTGCTCAGAATCACATAGCAAAGTGTCTAAGGTTGGATTTGAACTCATGTCTTGCTGATTCCAATCCCAGCACTGGGTACATTGTACCACCTATCTGCCTCAACACAAGTTGAGGAAAGGTTCTATAAGTAGATGCACTATCTAATTCTTAAATATTCATCAATAAACAAGATTTCCTCGATATTTTTTTTTTGCCTGATGTAGAAAATTCTTTGTAATGTGTGTTCCTATTTCCTCTAGTGGAAAACACCTGGTTGAACTTCCATAGGTGATATAAGATTGGGAAGGTAAATTGAGATCAGATCTTGGGGAGCCATGAATGATTGGCTAAGGAATATGGATTTTATCCTTAAAATGATGGACAGCCATTGAGGTATTGTATGATCCCCAGAAATAAGTAATTCTGGGTAAATGAGTTTGCTAATTAGCTGAGAGTTTAACTGCCTATAGTATTATTTTAAAAACACTTAATCCGTTTAGATGGAAATCTTTCTAAAATCTCTTACAATCTTTTTTAAAAAGAGCATCTCAGGAACTATAAAAATATGTAGAAGTAAATGTTTAATAGTAGAAAAATAGAATTTAATTTGAAAAAAAAAAAGAAATATGTAGACTTGTTTGCCTTTAGGTGAAATAGTCCCAGACAGCTGACGTTTTTGAGATTTTTTTTCTACCTTTATTAGTCACTTTAGAATACTGCCTATTGTAGTCCTTTTCTCCTCTCTAATTTGTTATTTCTAATCTTCTTTGAACTTAGAAACTAGGAAAAGGGGCTTGAAGGCCTGGGGTACTCTCCTTTACTTCAAGTATCATGGTATTTATTTTTAATACTGTATACTATGATTAAAAGCCGACCTGGGCCATGAAAATTCCTATGATCTCCAATTTTTTTGCTTGCTTCCTAATTTTTGGAAATTGTCTTGATAGATGATGCTTTTGGCAGTTGAGTTCCAAACAGGTGAAATGTTATTATAATCTGATTTAGGGAATTTTCGTAAAAGACAATTAAAGCAAAAAAAAATAATTTAGAGCCTAAAAAGCTTAAGAAATACTACACATACACACACATGCACATGCACACACATACATGCACTCACATGTACACACATGCATGCACCCAATCTGTATATGTAAATATATACCTATATAGTAAAACTGGATATATGTGGGTATATATATATATATATATATATATATATATATATATATATATACACACACACACACACATATGTAATAATCTAACATTTATATTGTTCTTAAAGGTTTAGAAATTGATTTAATCATATTATTTTACTTAATCCTTATGACTTTTGAAATAGGAGGCATTATCCCAATTTTAACTGACTTGCCCATGGCCATACAGCTTATAAGTACCTGAGAAGGTATTAGAACCCAAGTTTTTCTGATTCCATGACTCCTATTCCATCTACTATGCCACTCTGCCTACAAGGCTTCAGAAGTCCAGATATTCCAACCTGGAAAACAATTTTTTTTTTATAACCTGGGCCTTTGAGAATTAGTTTGGCATAATAAAATTTTGGCCTGGAGTAAGGAAGACCTGAGTTCAAATTTCTCCATTGATTTTCCCCGAACAACCAAGGACAGATTCCTTAACCCTTCTGAACCTTGAATAATTTTCTTTAATTGTAAATTGCAGATAGGTACAGTGGGAATAGCAATGAGAAAAAGTCTGTGCATTTACACAAACAAGGATGGGAGGAAGATATTAGTCTAGCCCTATCTAGTAAGTTTTCTTATGGGCTGTTGGCTTTCTTATTGCTCCACATATATCCTACTCTATCTCCTGTCTGACCATTTTTACTGGCTGTCTTCAATACCTGGAACTATGTTCTTCTTCATTCCAAATGCCAAGCTTCCATGAAAAGTCTTCTAAAATCTCACCTTCTGCAAAAACTCCTTCCCAGTCCTTCCTACTCTTAATACCTTCCCTCAGAAACCATCACCAATTTTATCCTGTCAATATTTTGCTTGTACATTGTTATTTTCACGTTGTCTCTCCATTAGATTGAGTTCCTTGAGAGCAGGGACTACATTGTCGCCCTTCTTTGTATCTTCTTTGCCTACCACAGTGCCTGGCACATAGAAAGTTATTAATAAATGCTCATGGACTAACTACTGACTTGATTTTTTGGAAGATACTCCTAGTAACATTAGTACATCATAGACCCACTATAACATGTTCTATGTGAATGTAGCACGTATGAAAATGAGTCTTGCCCAAGGACACAGGTCCTGGGATCATCAGAGGGTCTTTGTTATAATAAGCCCTCAATTATAACACAAACTTATGATATAGACATTGGAGGTGGCCCATTGATAAATCCACAAGTACTCATTTGAGTATTCACGGTATGAACTCTGTATATTTAAATGGTTTTTCCAGTAGGGGTCAAGGCTAAGGCAAACCATTCATTTGTCTGGTCTTCCTTGTGACAAACGATGAACTTTTCTGGAATGAATGCATAAGATAGAAGATACCACTTTTTTTCATTTTAATTTGTTTTTCTTAGAGAATAGATATTATATAACGATTTAAACCTAGACTCATGAATGTACATTTTACAGATGTGGAAACTAAGGTTGAAAGAAGATTAGTAGTTTGTCCAAAATCCTGCCAGCCATTACTGGCAGAGTAGAGAATAAGACTAGTTATCAGACTCTTAGTATAGTGCTCTTTCATTGACTTTGGCCTCAGATTCGCTCACTTGTCTTATTTTTGTTTATGTTTAATCTATACATATGTGTGTGTGTGTGTGTATATATATATATATATATAAAGCCATAAACATATATGTGTTAAAGATATATTCATACAGAGACATGTGTAGATGTGTATATATAATGATATATACCTATATCTACATATATACATACACATGCATATGCATACAGCTTTTCCCCTAACGCTTAAGGAGCTCAAAGTAACAAGTGCTTTAATCATTTTCAGGAGTTAGGAGGCTGGCAATCCTTGGTCTTTAAGGCAAGGCAAGGGAAAAATATATTTGGATCCCCCTTTCTCTGTCTCCCCCACATTTTACAAGCTACAGGTTAGATTTCTAGTCACTTTGTCTTTATGAATATCTCCATTACCTTCTTTTCTGAACTCTTTGCCATGTGCTGTGATTAAAATGAAACCCTATATTATCAAATCAAACCTAAAATCAGACCATAGAACAACATGAGTTCTACAAAAATAGGGAGGGAAAGCGATTCTTGGAGAACACAAAAAGATAACTTCTATTTAGAGTTAGTGTAATCCATGATCAGAAATGGAAGGTTCATTGATCTCAAATAATTAGGTCCTTGATTTTCTTTCATTTATCCTACTTTATTCCTAAGCTAGAATTAACTGTTGACTTGTAAAAAAAAAAACCAAAAAAGCACAAAACTTTTGATCTCCAAAAATGATTTGTGTGTGCCCTTTTGGTTATTTGCTCAGCCTGAGAGTTATGCTTTTTCATGAGTTGTGAGTGCTGTCGCAGAGAAGGTCAAGCCTGCTTAGAATCCAGAGTTTGATGGGAGTTCTGCGTCTCTTGCTCAACTCCAAGTACTCATCAAAGTTTTAGACTACAACAGGGAGGAAGTTTGTGTTATATTATTTTAAAAAAAAACAATCAACCATGGAAAAAGTAAACATTCACGATCAGCTGTCACTTTAGACTTAATAAACATCTGATTATTTGCTAGGAAAGATCCGAGACTCAAGAGCTGGGAATGAGAGAGAGAATGTAGAAATGCTACAACTAAAGTAGAGTTGGGAGAGCTTTAAAAAAAGAAAAAAAAGGTTCAAGAACCAACTTATTTAAGAGAATGGAGTAGCTTGGCAGGTCAAGAAGCATGGTAACTAAAACAATCCTGGTAGAATAGGTCTAATTTTAGGCTGACCAGACTTGACAACAGCATCCTCAGAAAACACTGCTTGTCTTATCAGCATGATGTCACCAACAGAATGATTTTTTGTAAGGCAAGAATCTGATATTATAGCTGAGATTTAGAGTCTCAAAGGTTTATATATCTGAAAAGAAGAATTTAGACCTTTTTATTTTATTTTCTTGTTCTTTTCAATCTTCTCAGACTGAGAAAAGTGGACTACAAAAATAAAAAAACATCACATAAATTATCTTTTGCATATTTACATATTTATGAATTCTGGAAGCATTAGCTGTTAATGTTACTTCTGAGCAGTAAATCCTTTAATCTGGTCAGGGGATGAATTGAGAAGAGATGGAAATGTGTTTAGCTTAACAATTCTGCGCTTGTATGTGAATCTAGATCAAGCTAATTTGCTTTTGAAATTGTCAGTCTATGTCATAAAACTGTTCTAGTTTAGTAACCACCTTAAAGTTTTTAAAGTGTTCTATTTCTAGGCTGCATTGATCATAATTGCTTTATACCTAGGCACCTTCAGACATACTTCTAAGTTTTTTTTTTTTAATGAAACAGATGCTAGTACAGAAACATGTCATCTTTCATTTTTTATCTTTACAAACTAACAATTCAAGGATTATGCTTTCTAATAACTATAAAATTTTGATCTGTAAAACAGTGGCTTGATATTTGGCCATTAAAAGACTTTACTTATTTAAGATGAAACTACTTAAAAGTTAATTTAATATTTGACCTTTGAGAATTAAAAAAAAGGGGGGCAGCTAGGCGGTGCAGTGAATAAAGCACTGGCCCTGGAGGCAAGAAGATATGAGTTCAAATCTAGCCCTAAACACTTAACAGTTACTATCTGTGTGACCTTGGACAAGTCACAACCCCAAATATTTTGCCTTCCCTCCTCCAAAAAAAATTTAAAGAATTTTTAAAAAGTTGAAAAAGAAGGTGGTATACTGGCTTTGAAGTAAGAGAGAATGGTCAGAAGTGAGAGATCTTTTGAAGGCAGCAATAAGACTAAGCAATTGATTCTATGTATGGATGTAAGATGAAAATTAAGTCATTAAAATGTAAATTAAGGGGCAATTTTTCATTTTTATAGTCCCCATAAGATTTCTTTGCAGGTTTCTCTACCATCCTGGAAAACATGATTTGATTTGTTTGGAATAAACTTAGAAACCATTTTTTAGGAAAACATATAAAGTTAGGTACCGCTAGTTATACTATAAAAGATAGAGCTATATGATTAGGCTATGGAGTAAGAATGGATTCTAATCCAACAGCATGAATCTTTTAATCTAGTTTTTAAAGAAAATGCTTCAAGTGTCTAATGTTGTACTTTTCTATATGTGTGTATTTGTTATAGGTGGGAGAGTTCCGAGCTCATGCTGCAGAATGGACAGCCAATGTCACAGCTGAGTTCAAGGAGACCCGAAGGCGCCTGAGTGTAGAGATTTATGACAAGTTTCAGCGGGCCACCTCCATTAAAAGGAAGCTCTCGGCAGAATTGTCAGTGAACCACAATCAAGAGCTGACCCCATGCAAAAGAACCCTGTCAGTTAACCACCTGACCAGTGAGAAGGACATCCTGCCTCCACTAATGAAGACTGACAGTATTTATCTGAATGGTTTAACGCCTCATTGCCCAGGTGAAGAAATTGCTGTCATTGAGAACATTAAGTAACCAATGGTTGGGATACTGGTTCTTTGAAAAGCCTTGGACTGAACCATGGCTGAGGACTTTGGTATGCTCTTTATAACTGATGCTGTTAGCATTTTTAAAGTGTGCATGAGCTCAAAAGAAAAAAAAAAACCCAAATATCCATCATAGTCCTCCACCATCAACAGAAATTGGGATTCTGAGCCAGCACTATACTTTTGGAGATGCTTGTTGAATAGCACTACTATCTTTAATAGGTAGTGGAACAAGCAATGTCTGATGCCTTTCTGTGCCCAGACTGTTTTTTTTTCTCCTTTTCCTTATTTTTTTCCTAATGTGCCATAAGGCCTAAGAATGAATTCTAATTGTTTATTCTAATTATGTAGCTTTGAGGGATAAGTCCTTAACTTTTCAGGGTCTACCTAACTGAGCCTAGACATGGACCATTTATGGATGACAACATTTTTTTTGTAAATGGCAAGAAATTCTTATGCAGCCTTTTACCTAAGAAATTTCTGTCAGTGCCTTATCTTATGAAGAAACAGAACCTCTCTAGATGTTATATGATTTTTCTGCCCTATGACCCGATCCCCTGACCTGCTGCCCTGTTCCTGTGCCCCCAGTGCTTCGTGCATGGACACCCTACATTCCTGGAAACAGTGTGTGAAAGTTATTGAAGTGGGGATACCTGATGAAGGAATGGACAGTAAGCGAATTAGATGGACATTGGAATAATGCTCAGAAACCCTAGTTTTAAAGGCACTACATTTACAAGAGCTGGAAAAATGTCCCCTAAAATTATTTCTCTTCTTCAGGCCCCACTGATAAAAACAATCCTGTGTAATTATAATCCAGCTTATGGAATTGTCAAGCTCCATGGCAGGTCTCATTTTTTGATAGTTTTCAGAAATGACCCCATTTACCATTGTGTACCAAAAAAGGGAAAGAAATCCACATGTAATAAATTATCTGACAGATGAAAGCACTCAATACTTTATTTTATTTAAGATGATTTAAATTCATTGGTTTTGCTTAACCAAAATAGCAAAAAAATAAAAAAAGCAAATATGTTTTTTTTTGAAGCAGTTGATAATAAACAGTTTATCACTAGCATTTTTTCTTTGATGTTTGAAAGGGTTGTAATCCCAAGGCCCTACCCCTGCCCCTGGACACAAGACAATGATACAGCTGCCCCAGGGGTGCACAATCATTCTATCTTCCAGTGGCTCTTTCCTCTGGAGTTGTGACTGAAAGGAGAGCAGAAGTTGAAACTGGTATCACTGTGACTTTGCACATTGAAAATGTAGATTGTAGGCATAATTCATCCCTGCCATAAGAGAGAGAAAGCTGTTATAGCACAATTTAAATACTGATAGCTCTTTTAGATAGGAAAGGCTGATATTCAGAACTAAAACCTTTTTTAGTTAATTTTGTATCCTCTAGATTTGTGGATATTTCTAAGATGCAGAAGAAATGCTACAAAGGTACCCAGTAGATTACTAATTTTTTCCTTTATTTTCATATTTAAGCCTATTGTAGATAAAAATAAGTTGAAACAACACAATTGCCTAAAATAAAATTGGAAAAAAAAATATATTGGATTGTGTCCAATGAGGCTGTCTTTAAAAAATGTTGATGTTACAAATGCCTGTTTTTCAAAAATAAAGATTTAAGCTAGAAGTGTAAATATCCAGTTAACTTGCTGAGGGTACCGTTTTAAATTTAGAAAGTCTAACACAAAATTTTTAGGAGGCCAGGTGATTTTAGAAAGGAAGCTACATCCATTTCCTCAGTAACTGTGTTCTGAAAGTTCATATGGTGAGATACACCTCTTGCCATGTATAAACTGTGAATTGTATGGAAAAAAAATAAAGTTTTTAATTAAAGTCAGCTTTTTTGGAGTCTCCTGCTTGCTACTCTGATACTGAGCAATTAGGTCTGTCTCCGACCACCTGGACACCCAAGTGGAGCAGGCTGCATATGAATTTCATAGTGGCTGAATGGTAAATGAAGAGTGCTTAGAAGTAGGAATATGCAGATTATATTTAGGAAACAACACTTATCTACCTTGTTAAATTCTCATCTCTGACGGGTAATCAAAACCTGGCAATCTCATAAGCAGATATTTTAAGAGCAGAGTATATGAAAATAAAATAAATTTGTTCTAGGACATGACATAGAACACATTCCTTACATGATATGTTTGAACTAATGCAATTAATTGTGGGTCTGTTTAAGTAGCTTTCCATTTGGGGGAATGTTTGATATTTTAACAAATAGAGCTCAAGCATTTGAAATATGTGTGTACACATATATAAATGTGCACATGGATATATGTGCATACGTACATATATGTGGATATGCATGTGCATATATTTACAGATTGTATTTGTGTGCATATGCATGTGTATGGATATATTTATATGTATGTTATACATATATATACAGTGTACATACACTACATATTTGTGTTTGCACTATAGACATGTACTTAATATGTATTAGTGTGTGTATACACTCATCACAACACAATACATGCATGTACGTATACACACATATATGTATTGTGTGTGTGTACACTCACACATATAAACTTGGCTCTTAAAGAAGTATCATCATTCCTAGAGACCCTTTCATGCTCAGCAGAAGGTTGGTCTTCTCTGTCTCCTTGGAATTAGGAAAATTCGAGAAATTTATTTTATCACTGTATCAGTAGATAGTAACCCCAAATTCTCAAATATACTATGCCCTTTCATCTTCTGTCTTACAAGAGGTTATTTTCCTCCCTTCAAAAAAATGGAGCATTGATTGACTTACTGATAAATAATTCAGATTGTTCCTTTATGTTTTCTTTTTTGACCTCATTAAAGAAATTCAGTAATACCATGCAATCCTTACTAGAAACCAAGAATTGAAGTATTACAGTGACTCCAAATTCATAAATTCCTGGGGCCTATATTCTAAGCTTAAAATTCAATCTTGTATCCATGATGTATTTCTCTCACATCAATTTTACAATATTAAATGATTTAAAATGTTTACAGTTCTTTCCTATTTCCCATATCATTAAGAAACTTCAGATCTCTTTTGTCTATGATCCTTTCATCTAAGATGCTGCATCCCTGGTCATCCTGTCCAGGCCTGATTGAACCTTCTCCCATGCCCTGTGCCCTACAGGTCTTATATACAGAGAAGGCATATTCCTTGTTCTCCATCACCATTTCTAGACTTTCTGCCACCACCATGAAACAATCTCTCCTTTTCTGAAGTGCACTTTACTAACATATGTTACCCAAACAGCCCCTGGTGAAAATCACCTAATGGTTCCCAGGTCATTATCCCTCATTTCTCAGGTATTTCTATAAGTGGATCATAGTTTTACTCTCTAACCCTAGCTTTAGCCTTAAAGCAGAGGGTTTCCAGGTAAATTTTAATGTTACCTCAAATACCCTGGCCTCTCAATTCTATATTTTCTTAACCCCTATGATCTATTCCTTTATCCCACCCCAACTATAATGAGGATGGTTTATATTCCTGATTTAACCATCATCCATGCATTTCATGTCTGTGATGAAGAATTCTGAAATTCCTGTATCTGACCATGACATTTTACTCTCCATCTATGCCTCACTCCTAAGACTGGTCTGTATTCTCATCCATCTCCATCTATGCTTCACTCCTAAGACTGGTCTGTATTCTCATGGTGCTCTTTTATTCTTCCACTCCTCAGTATTCCTCCAGGATATCATCCTTCCTCTGTGTAGCTTTTCTTCCTTTTCAATCTTGACTAGATTTAAGTAATTCAAAATTGTGCAACTCAAAGCAATATTTTTGCTCCTCATTTTCCCTCATCCCAATCAGTCACCAAATTCTCATTAATTCTCTCTGACTCATCTCTCATATCTTTCCCTTTCTATTTACTTCACAGCCACACTTCATTAAGCCCTCATTACCCCTCTCCTGGCTGGTAAAGTAACCTCTTATTTGGTCTCCCTACCTCAAGTTTCTTCTTATTCTAAGCCATCATCCACAGATTTATCAAAATGATTCTCCTAAGGCACAAATCTTAACTGTGTTACTCATATGCTCAATAAACTCTAGTGGCTCCTTTTTTACCTCTCAGATTGAATACAAACTCTTCTATTTGTTATTTAAAGCCCTTCACAGACTGGTTTCAATCTACCTTCCAGTGTTATCGATACATCATTCCTATTCACACACTACAATACAGCTAAATTAGCCTTCTTGC
This sequence comes from Pseudochirops cupreus, assembly GCA_028627135.1. Classification (NCBI taxonomy): domain Eukaryota; kingdom Metazoa; phylum Chordata; class Mammalia; order Diprotodontia; family Pseudocheiridae; genus Pseudochirops; species Pseudochirops cupreus. The sequence goes on from CM053584.1 coordinate 95,504,966, forward strand.
TGTTCTTTCCTATGTACAGCCTATATTTCATCTCTCTGCTTTTGCCTAGAATGCATTCCCTCTTCATCTCCACCTCTTAGAATACCTACCTTCATACAAAATTGAACTTGAATCATATCCTAAATGAGGCTGTTTCTGATCCTCCTAGTTGGCAGTGCCTCATTCCCAAATTACCTTATTTTTATGTATATTTTATATTTACTTATTATATATGTATGCATTGTCTCCACTGACAGAATGTAAGCTCCTTAAGGGTAGAGATGGTTTAATTTTTTTGTTGTTGTTTTTGTATTTTCAAAGCCTGGCTTAGTTTCTGTCCCATGGTAGGCATTTAATACATGATTATTCATTCTCTGATTAATAGTCTAAATAGAACATTAAGTATAATATATAGAACAAACATAGTATGAATATAATCATAGGATCTAGATCTGGATACTATCCTGGAAATCAACTCCAACACTCTTATTTTACAGATTAGAAAATTGAGATGCAAAAAGGTGAAATGATTTGGATAGGGTGACACAACTAATAAGTGGCAGAGGAAGAAGTAAAACCCAGATTCATTACCCTAATTACAATGTTCTTTCTACTATCCCATGTTGCTTTTTTTTTTAATCTGCAAAGGATGCTAACTGATTAACTTTTTTTAACACTGGGTAATATCAACACAAATGCCCATAACTATATCATTCAAGCAGAAAATAGAATGACTTAGTTTTATTATCTATTGTTTTCTAAAATATTACCCCAAATGTGGTATATCAGGCAGTAGCAGAAACTAATTACCCAGGGTCACATGACTATGGAGAATTAGATAGAGAACTAGACATTTTCTCTTGTCCTCATAAATTTTCAAAAACTCCCATAAAAGATGAATCATGTACCAGTGGAAAAACAATGTTGTCTCCATAGACCAACATACCGGGAAGACTAATGTGTCTTCTGCTGAGAATCGTAATTCCTAATCTGATCACCCACCACCAACTCTCATTCTTTGGCAGGGCATATAATCCAATCAATTAGGCTCTGCTTTGAGATTTACTCAGTTTCCTTGCTACTTATTCTGTCTCTGCCAGCACACCTTGCCTCTATTTCCACTCCACCATTCTGTGGTAGAAGCAGAGTGGAAGATTCAACTCTGTCCACCCACTGAAGAACAGGAGGAGATATAGCAAAACAGGAATGTGCCTTGTTTGGGAAGGTACCACACTCTACTTGGGGCAGTACTGCATTCCCTTTGGGTGGTAGTACTCAGATAGAAAAAGAAAGAACAGAGGGAACTAGACAAAATGTCAATATTCATACATGTGCTATGTGATAATTGAGGAAAAAAAGAGGGTCTGGCATCTAGATGGGACAGGTCTTATACTCCCATAATCTTCTTAGGGCTAGGACTGGTACCAGTGAAAAGTGGATACCTAAGTTTTGGAAGAAACTGAGGCAGATTTGAGATCCAGCCCACAGGAGTTCTACTATAAGAAAATCGTAGGTAAGGAGTCAGAAAGTGAATAATAAAGAAATGTAAGGGGGGAAATAATAAAGTCAGGAGGCAGAAAATTCAATTAAAAACTTAGGCCATACATCGATAAATCAACAGAGAAGATATTAAAACAGAAAGATGACCACCAAGATCTCTAAATGATTGTATACATCTCCAAATAAATGCTGTAAAATAAAGGAAATTGAACCTAATGATGCAGAGTACCATATGGATTCCCAATAGAGCACTGAAGCTCAACAAGTTCTTTCTAAATGGATCAAGAGAAAAATCAGAATCATAAAAGAAGATAAAGGGGAGGAAAAGGCAGGATATATAGAAAATTTTAAACGTGTAGTTAGGAGTCTCTCTAAAAAAGTAAGAGAGAAAACATAAAATTTAGAATACAAATATAGTGAAGTGAAGGACAATTTGAAAGAAGAGCAAAAGGCAACAATGTTAAAAAGAACTCATGACCTATATACAAGCAAAACATTGATCTCACGGACAAGACGCATAGACAACTTCAAGATATTTGGCTTCCTGGAAGAATATGACATGTCAAAAAACTGGAACACCATAATGTAAGAAATGATACAAGTAAACTGCCTTGGACTTCTGAATATTGAAAACAATACCCCATCAAAAGAATCCACAGATTGCTTTGGGATGGGAGAAAGCAGGTAGAGAAAGACACATAATGGAAAAATTTAACATTTCTAATGACAAACAACTAATCATACAAGCAACCAGAAGAATGTACCTTCAAATATGAAGGAAATTATACTTGTATAACACAAGACTATTTTGCACCTCCCAGAAACTGCATAAGGGAATAGAATAATATATTCAAAAAATCAAAGAAGCTAAGATGTAATTCAAAATTATGTATCCTGCAAATCTGAATCAAATTTTCAATTAAAAAAATACTCAACCAATAATGAGAGAGGCATGAGAAACATTCATATAAAAATACCAGATATGGTGAGATCATGCAATTTCTAAACACCTCAAACAACAGAAATAAAATATAAATAAATATAACTACCAAAAGAACAATGAATGACAAAATAAATCACCCCTTCTCTAAAAGCTATTGAAAAGGGAAAAAATTAGAATGAGAAAAACCTATGAGATTAAAAAAAATAAATGACAATAGAAGAACCTTTCAAAACTTTCTTTCTAAAAGGTGATCTAAATCAAAGCAAAATGAAGCAAAAGAATAAATGAGAGTGCAGGAATAGGGCTGAAATATGATAGACTAAACCTCATAACCCCACCCCATCTCTACATCATTTATTTTGGTGTACTAGGCTGCAGAACGAGAGGGGGCATTAAAAGGTAGTGGAGAAGATAACAAAGAGAAATGTGTCAATTGAGTGGTAAACAATGAAGAGAAAATAAATCCTGTACTTTCTTAGCAAGAAGATGGGCTACGGAAAAATGGGTGAGTTGGCAAGGGAAGGGAGTAAAACAAAGAGAAAGGGAGAATTTTGATTTACTAGTGGGAGGGGATCCCAATGAAGAACATACCCATAAGAAAGAGAAATAATCTTTAATGGGAGGTATGAATCATACCATGGGCATAATCTGTAGGTATTTGATACTCAGAGATACTGCCAACTCTGAAAGTATTCTGTACCTCCATGAACAAGATTCTGTCTCAGGAGAAGGGCAATTAGAACTCCTACAGGCAAATGGCACCTAGGAAGGTGGGAAAGCTCAAATTCTGAGAGGAGATTCCATAGTCAATGGGAAAGGAAATTTTTATGTAGAGGGCAAAGAGTACGATTGGACCCAATGATTAGGGACACAGGATAATTTCTATCATGGGGAAATACTACTCAATAGATCCCATAGGATTTGATACTTCTAAGAATGAAGCACAACAGAAAAAGGAAGAGGAGCAAGATCAACAAGGCAAAAAATAGAGTATTTTTTAGAAGCTTCTCCCCTCTACAATCTGGCTTCTAAGCATGTTATTTAACTGAAACTACTCTCTCCAAAGTTAGAAATGGTTCTTAATTACCAAATTCAATGGCCTTCTTTCAATCCACATTCTGCTTGTCCTCCCTCTAGCCTTAGACACTCTCAATCGCCCTTTTCTCCTTGAAGAGGAGGGACAATCCCCTCTCTAGAGGAGTCTTTTATGACACTACTCTCTCCCAGATTTCCTCCTAAGTGTGTGACTCCTCCTTCTCAGTCTCCTTTGTGGAACCTCTATCAATGTTTCTCATGCTAACCCCCAAGGTTTTGTCCTGACCCGTCTCTTCTTTTCCTTCTGTACTTTTCACTTGATCCCTACAATTTCAACTCTTGAAAGGAGATAATGGGGAAGAAATGATTTGGCCTACAGTAGTAAAAATAGAGAATAGAAAAATGTGGATTCATTCATCATCTCTTGGCTGATGATTCTCAAACTTATAAGAACTAACCTCTTTCCTTACTTCTAGCCCAATATCTCTGATTGCCCATTTGCCATCTTAAATGGAACATCCTACAGATTATCTTAAGCTAAACATGCTCCAAATTGAACTCATTATCTTTCTCCCCAAATTCTCCTCTCTTCTGAACTTTTCTATTACTATTCGAGGGTACTACCATCATTGTAGTTATTCAGATTTGAAATCTACATGTGAGCATTGTGTCTTTAATATCACTTATCCTCCCTCTTTCACCAACCCCATATCCAATCTCTTGCCAAGTCCTTCTGATTTTACCTTTGCAACATCTTGGATACATCCCTTTCTCTCACCTGAACTATAATAGCCTTTTTGCTGGTCTCTCTGCCTCAAGGCTCTCTCTACAACTCCTTCTACCACTTAGTTGCTAATCTTCTTAAAGGGCACATCTCACCATGTCATCTCCCTACTCCATAAGCTCTATTGGTTCAATATTATCTCCAGGAACAAATGTAAACAAATGTTTATCTCTTAGAACTCTACAAACTAGTGCCTTCCTACCCTTCTGTTCTTCTTATACTTTACTCCTCTCTGCATAATCTAAAATCCAATGGCATTGTCCTCTTTATTGTAACTTTTACAACACCCTGTCTCCTAACTCTGAGCTTTTATAACTGGTAGTCTCTACATTTGGGGTTCTTTCCCTTCTCATCTCTGCCTCCTAGCTTTATTCAAGTCTTAGCTCAAATCCTATATTTGGCAAGAGGACTTTCCTGTTTCCTATAAACATTAGTACCTTCTTTCTGAGATTACCACCAATTTATCTGGTATGTATTTTGTATGTACATATTTGTTTGCATATTGTCTTCTCCCTTAGAAAGTGAGTTCCTTAAGGGCAGGGACTGTTTTTTGTCTTTCTTTATACCCCCAGTACTCAGCACAGTTTCTATCACATAGCAAATATTTAGCTAAGGCTTAAATGCTTGTTAACTTAACTATAGGATATGGGATTGTTGATCAGTGTAGAATGAGCAAGAAGAAAGGTTTGAAAAGATCCATGATTTCTTCAGGGTCAGTACTTCTTTCATCAATACAGATTGTAACACTTACATGCCTTAGGAGTTAGAACTTTATGAGTTTCAGTGTCCAAAATAATTTGTTACCTGATGACCACCCTCCTGGTGATTGTGACTTTTCATGCTTAGCTAAGATGCTTCTCTGATAACAGAATAATACAGTCCTTCTTCTAGGCCCATACTAGAAGCTCCCCCCCCCCCCCAGCTCTGTAGAACCTACCACCACTTACACTCCCCCAGGTTAGCCATTGAGAACTAATAATCGTCACCATGCCATGAGGCTTCTGGTGTGGAGAAAAAGGAATGTAATGAATGAAAATTCAGACTCACTTCCTAATAATCTACATGCAAAGAGAAGAGGATAATATTGACTGACAAAGTAGAATTCTATATTCATGTGTCTAACTTTATTCCACTGTACAAAATAGAACATTAAGTTAAAATACATTCAGAAATTCATTTTATATTCAGTTACCAATTATTATATTATTTTCCTGAGATGAATATGCAGTTTGCTTTTTTCTTTCTTTTTTTGTATGTTTTACAAATACCTCTTTAAAAATTTTTCTTTGAGTACTTAAACCAATCTTAATCAAAAGAATCTTCAAAAATACCATGTATATGCCCAAACTAGAATAATAAATTTTTAGAGTTGATCCAGTCCATGAGGACACTGAAGTCCAGAAGAATTAAATGATTTGCCCAAGGACAAAATCGACCTTGAGAAAGCTTAAAAACTTAATGTGATCATTAAATAACAAGGAAGTTCAGAAGCATTTTGTCTTTCTACTATCATTTTAGATGATAATGTTTTTTTCTAGCGTATCAATCTGGAGATGGTGTAAGCACAAGAATAATGAAGGAACTGTTTCCATTTTGGGTGGTGCTGAACAATTATGGAGAAATGCTTATGTAAGCACAGAGCATCTACATTTTTTCAGTCATAGCAAGTGGGGAATTTAGGTTATACAATGTCACCAAGAGATAATTTATTTTCTACAGAAATTGGGTGGAACCTTCCTATACTTTAAGAAAGCACAGAAGTGTTCAAAGCAGAAACTGCATGTCACTGTCACTGTAGAACAGATGTTCTTAATCTTTTTGTATGTCATGGGCCCCTTTGGCACTCTTGTGAAGCCTGTGGGCCCCTTCTCAGAATAATGCATAAAATGAAAATGCACAAAAATACAAAAGAAACCAAAGGCTAGGGAAAATAAAGATGTAATTTTTCCTCTCAAAGTCCATAGACCTCTTGAAATCTAACTGCAGATTTATGATATGATACCTAAGTTAGTAGTTCTAGCTATAAAGGATAGTTGTGCTGTAGATAGAGTTTGGACTTTCAAAGTTCCATCCAACCATAAGAGTCTATGGAATTCCTTCCTTGGCCTTAGATGGAAGTTTGCCATTTACAAAGGAAAATGACTAAGTAATCTTTGGAGGAGATGAATTCCTTTCTTCCTTGGGTTAGGATTCAATGTGTTATGAGTTAAGCATGCAAGGCTTCTTTATTTATTTATTTATTTTTCACTTCTGTTTATTTTGTTTATTTTTTGGTTTACATCATTGATTTCCACAATATTTTGAGTTACAAATTTTCTCCCTGTCTTTTCCCTACCCATCACCCCAAAATAGCCATCCCACTGTATAGCCCCCCAATCTGCTCTCTCCTATATCCTCCCCCATCACACCTCTGACTTTCTGGTAGGGTAAGATGGATCTTCCTATCCCAGTGCCTGTATGTCTTATTTCCCAGTTGCATGTAAATAATAATAATAATTATATATATATATATATAT
>CM053584.1:95512222-95566472 GCA_028627135.1 Pseudochirops cupreus
TGGTGAATTCTTTCAAGTTCTATTTTGCCCTCTGGTTCTAAAATATCTGGTCAGTTTTCCTTGAGAATTTCTTGAAGGATGATTTCTAGGTTCTTTTTTTGGTCATGGCTTTCAGGTAATCCAATAATTTTTAAATTGTCTCTCCTGGATCTATTTTCCAGGTCAGTGTTTTTTTCAAGGAGATATTTCACATTGCCTTCTATTTTTTCATTTGTTTGGATATGTTAATGGTATCATGATTTCTCATAAAGTCATTTGCTTCCATTTGCTCCACTCTAATTCTGAAGAAATTATTCTCTTCAGTGAGCTTTTGAGATTCTTTTTCCATCTGGCAAAGTCGACTTTTTAAGCTATTCTTCTCATTGGCTTTTTGGGCCTCCTTTGCCATTTGAGTTAGTCTATTTTTTAAGATGTCATTTTCTTCAGTCAGGTTGTTGACTCTCTTATCATTATTTTCTTGCATCATTCTCATTTCTCTCCCCAGTTTTTCCTCCACTTCCCTTATTTGGTTTTTAAAATCCTTTTTAAGCTCCTCTGTGGCCTCTATCCACCTCGTATTTTTTTTTGGAAGCTTTTGGTGTGGGTGTTCTGACTGTGTTGTCTTCCTTCTGTTCCATGCTTGGGTCCTTTTTGTCCCCAAAAAAGGATTCTAAAGTTGGGTTGCTGGGCTTGCTTTGCTTCCTTTGCCTGCTCATGTTGCCAGTCAATTACTTGGCTTTTGGGCTCAGTAGTAAAACTCTGCTTTCAGAGGGGGGAGCTCTGTCCCATATCACTGGGGCTTTCACAGCTGCTGGAGCTATTAGGAGGCTACTGTTTTTTGCAGCCCCACCAGCTTTGGCTCACTGAAAACGCACCTCAGGACCACCACCCTAAACCATGATCTGATCCAGGCAGCTCTAGGCAGGAGCACTTAGCCTCTGAATGATCACTTGGACCCCCAGCAATCTGCAGGCTGGTAGCTTCTAAAGCAGCCAGATGGAGGTGGTTTCAGGGCCACCACTTCAGACTGCTTCTAGGTCTGGAGACAGTTTGGCCTGACCATCTCCCCCAGATTTAGCAAAGTTCCACTGACCTTTTCTCATTGTCCTTGGCCCTTGTGGGTTGGTGGTTTTGGAAATTGCCACAGTTGCTATGATCCGCTCTCCTGAACATTAAAGCTCTGGCTTCTCTTGGACACCCTGGGGCTGAAACCTCATGGGGCTGGGCTCTGCTTCCAACATGCTGTGATGACTGCCTGCCATGCTGACTTCAGCGGGACCTTTGTTATTCCATCATTTTCGTGGAGTCTGGAGCTCTAAAATTTGTTTAGAGTCATATTTTCTAGGTATTTGAGGTGATATTGTGGGGAGCTCGCAGAGTTCTCCTGTTTCTATGCCACCATCTTGACTCTGCCCCCCTGTAAGGCTTAGGATTCTGTGTTATCAACACAGTATTCATGTTATGAGATCTTAAAAGAACTGACTCAGACAGACACTGTTCTAAATATTTAAATTGTGATTTCTGTTTTTCTTTTTAAAAAAGGCTTCTATGAATATGAATAGCATTTTTTGCATATACCTGAACTTTCCTTCATTCTTCAAAATCATGTCCATCAACAGTCCAGCCTATCTGCTCTCTACAAATCACCTAAATTTGCCATGAATTTTGAGGCAGTCTTTCAATACCTGTCCATATTATTCTTCCCTTCTCAAGGAATTCAGTACCTCTTTCATATTCTTTCTTCCCCATCTGACCAACACTCTCATACTTAGGGCCTTCAGTATACACACTTATATCCCTTTGAAGAAATACTCTGAGTTCCCCAACTGTCTCAAGTCCCTCTTTCTCAGTCACTTACGGGGATGATTATATTTTATTTCCTTTATCTACAGAGTTGCTAAAAAGTAGATAGGGGTAACACTGTGGTCATAGTTTCTTCCCCCCTTAGATCTTAGGAAAGCATTTTGCTCCTTTCTTGGCTTCCTTGACACTACTGACTAATCTATTTTTCATCATTCCTCAAGTTCCATTGATTATTTTTTATTTTTATTTTTTATTTTTGGTCTTTTTGGAGGGAGGAGGAGGAGGCAGGGCAATTGGGGTTAAATGACTTGCCCAAGGTCACGCAGCTAGTGAGTGTGTCAAGTGTCTGAGGCCAGATTTGAACTCAGGTCCTCCTGACTCCAGGACCTGTAATCTATTCATTGTGCCACCTAGCTGCCCCCTGATTATTTTCAATTATCCCTTGCTCTTTAATCATGGATGACCCACAAAATTCTGACCCTTTTTCTTCATATACACACTTTCTCACTGATCTCGTCAGCTCGGTTGGTAAGAACTTCAGCAGCCTATTTCAACCTATGCAAAAAAGGAATCTCTACTCTTACCATTCCTGACATATATAAATTGCCACCCAAACCCTGCTTGGAGACTTCCAATGAGGAAAAACCCACTAGCTCTTAAGACAGATAGCTATACAGACAAACAGAGCATTTATTAAGAACTTATTATATTCCAAGCACTCTTAAGTGTGGAGAATGCACATGCAAGCAAGATGTCCTTGCCTTCAAAGAGAGTGCATTCTCTTGGGAAGATACAAAACATAAAGGAGGGCTAGAAATGCATATGGCATTATGGTGTAGAGAGGGCCTAGAAATGGTGTGGAGGCCTGATTCTGAACAAGATAGGGTGAAAAGTTACCTATCAGAGCTGGAACACTCAGGGCCAGAGTCCACAATTGCATTTTGGGAGGTAATAAAGGATGAGTGTGGGAGGTTATAAGGCATGACTGCCAAAGAACAGGCCACATGGTGAGGAGATGGCCAGAAAGTCACAGCTCATTTGAACATCTCTAAGTGTTACTAATTTTTTCCTGACATTAAGCCTAATTTAGCGTTTTTGTAACTATTACCCCTTGCTCCAGATTCTGCCCTCTGGCTTGAAACAGAACAAGTCTGAACAGTATAACCAAGTGAGAATTATGTGGTAACAACCTCTATTATGTATACACCTACATCAATGCCAAACAACTTAATTCTAGTTAATAGCCACAGACTGCATGTCTTATCTTGGCCTTAATTTAAAAAAAAAACAAACAAAAAAACCTCTCAAGATCTTCTAGTCTTAAATTGTCACAGAATTTCAATTGTATTTTTAGTTTAAAAAACTCAGATTACAAACAAATCATATTTATCGTACCTCATCACAAAAACAGAAAAAAAAATAGGAATGGCCTCTTTTCCTCTAAAACATTGAGAAAGAAGGTGAAGGAAGCATTTTTTTTTTTAATGATCCTTTAAGAAGTTATCTGGGTAATATTCCTTCCTTGGTTCTTTGTAGTTCCTTGCTTATGATACAAAGTACTTTTAAGTACCTCTGCAGCTAAATGTATTCTATTTTGTCTTCATGCCCAGCTGAGAGAAAAGAAATGCATACCTCAAGATCCTAAAGGAAAGTTATTTCAAATATTACATTAAAAATTCAAAGGATCTTTGTAAGATTGAATTTGGAATGAGGGATTATCAAATGGAATTGGCAAATGATGATGCTAAGCAAAAATTGGATGAATCAAGGAGTCAGCCATTAATTTTAAATACAGTCACAGGTTTATAATGAAGGAATCCAGATTATCTTGTAATGTGAGTTCTAACAGTCTTCCCAGAGTCTGACCTGGTACATCTGAACCTTAAAGCCCTGATTAAGGAAGGGGTGGAGTGGGAACTGAGGTTTTAGAGAACCCATTCTTTAATGCCATAGACCAAAGTTTCCACCAGCTGTGCCCCCCTCCAATGTTAGTGGACTTTGCCAGTAATGTGTGAATATATTTTTAACAATCAGATGGGGTTGGAGTGAGGGGGGAGCAGGATGTATACACAATTTAAGTTTAATGGGCATTATTAACATTTTCTCCATCAGTTTCTTAAGACTAGATAAGAAACAAAATAATGACTCAAGTACTGATTTGAAGTGTTTGCTGATTTCTGAGGTGAAAATGCTCACACTCAAAATTTATCAATCTGACATGCAAGCAGGTTCAAGCTGGTTCCAGGACACCCCTGCATGTAACTAGCATTAGTTCCACTTAACCACTTAACATTAATTAGCTTTTACAAAGGGATGTTCACCTCAAATATATAGTAAGAAAAAGATGTAAAAAAATTTTCTTTGACACTTCAGGAGCCCAAACTTCGCCTACAGCAGTGATGTCAAATTCAGCTAGAAAGAGTCCACTAAATCATCCATAAGGATATCTGTGGGTCATGATGATTTAGTTTTAAAAATGTAAATTTATCTATGTTTTATTATATTTTTATTAAACATTTCTCAATTACATTTTAGTCTGATTTTAGGGCACTCTAGAGAGAGTTGTTAGTGGGCAGTGTTTGACACTTCTGTCCTATATCATCTCAATTCCTGTGGGGGGGAGGGTAGGGTGACAGATTAGGCTCATGACTTAGGTCAGTTCATGCATGATATTGGTCTCACTGAGATTATGCCCAGATTCTTCATGAGTTCCACTACTTCTTCCATTGGGCTGGAGTCCTGAAGATGTCTCTATGTTCCTCAGAGTGTTGATGCTACCCTGGCTGCAAAACCTGACTTGAATTCCAATTGCCAGATTGCTGTGATTTGCTCTTTTGACCTTTGAAACTTTCAGGTTTAGAGACTCCACTTGCCTGGAATAGAAAATTATAAATTAAAAAGCCAAGGACCGAGACTATTTCTCAGGGTCATATATCCACTCTAAAGCCTTCCCCTTTACTGTAGGCGTTCTCACTGGTTTGAGGAGGAAAAAAGTTGTCAAACGAAACAGAGATAGCCAAAGTTGACTTTGACCTTTTTTTGATGTACTAGTCTTGAAGTTATAACATCTGGGTTTGAATTCTATTTCAGACTCCTAATAGCTGTGTGAACATGGACAAGAATATTAACCCTATAACACTGCCTACTTTACAGGCTCCACATGAGGAAAACACTCTGAAAAAATATTAAAACTTAATTTGGGTTGTTATGTGAGTAAATGGATTCATACAAGTTCTGGCTACATATCCAATTGAAAAGGGCTCTTCCCAATCACATGGTAGCCAGCTGGAACCAGTCACAGTGTCTATGAAATCTCCCTTTTTGATCATCATGACTCAACCGGGAGCAAGCTCTCTTGTGTCCTCTGTGTGGAAAGGTTACAACAGCCAAGCAAGCTGATGGGATCTGCCCAAGTACCAGATCCCCATTACAAACTGTAATCACCTTATAGGATCATATAGCTGGAAGTGATTTTCAAGGTGGGCTAATCCAACTTTTTCATTTTACAGATGAAGAAATGAAGTGCAGAGAGGTGAAATTACTTTCCCAGCAAAGGCACAGAGGTATGAAGGAGCAGAACTGGGATTTGAACCCCAGGCCTACGGCTCCAAATCCAGCACTCTTTCCTCTGTACAAAACTACTTCCAATAAGTGAAGGTAACTAAAGCCTGCTCCATTGTGTTTGATCCATAGATATTATATTTTATTTGTTAATCACTTAAATTCAGTGAGACCAAGACTTCGTTGTTGTTTAGTCATTTCAGTTGTGTCTGACTCTTTGTGACCTCATTTGGAGTTTTCTTGGCAAAGATACTAGAGTAATTTGCCATTTCCTTCTTAAGGCTCATTTTACGATGAGGAAACTGAGGCAAACAGGGTTAAGTGATTTGCCTAGGGTCACACAACTAATAAGTATCAGCAGCTGGATTTGAATGCAGAAAATAAGTCTTCCTGACTTCAGCCACAACACTTTATCCACTGTACCTACCACGTAGCTATCTGACATCATTAGTTGGGGAGAAAGTTCTATGGCAGCTAAGCCATGCCTTTTTCTAGGAATATAGCTGAAATCAGAATTGGAGGATCCATCCTCCTTACTTGATTCTGCATTACAGAAAAAAAGCTATCAAATGAAACACAGAGAAAGACAAAGTTGACTCTGACCTTTTCTTTGATGTAGCAGTCTTGAACTCAGAACATCTGGGTTTGAGTCCTACTTCAGACCCTAATAGCTGTGTGAACATGGACAAGAATATTAGCCCTAAAACATTGCCTACCTTGCAGGGTTAACATGAGGAAAACACTGAAAAAATATAAAAAATTAATGTGAGTTGTTTTGTAAGTATAGTAAGTAGATTCATACAAGTTCTGACTAAACAGGACATCCACTTACTCTAAACATTCTGGAGCCAAACAGGATAAACCATTTGGTCCAGTCCTTAGAATGAAGAGCCTACATGAAATTTCTGTTTTTGATCTTTGCCCCCATTTTGTTCTAGAATATTTTTCTTTTATCTCCAATACACCTTGCACTACCAATCTAATTTGACAAGCAAATAGATAACCCTGGTGCAACTATGATAGGTGAAATATCTCCAAGTAAAATTCTAAAGCACCAACAGGCTTTTGACCTGCAAGAGTCCTTTCAGTGTGACTTGCAATGGCAAAAATGCAATGGTTTCTTACAAATGAACCAGGAAAAGAGGTCATTTGGAGAGGGTTCAGTTTTTGAGGAGAAATTGAACAACTTCCAGGGCCTTTCGAGAAAGTGAACAGTTTTCTTATGTCCCATGGACCAAGAGAAAGGGTTTAGTAGGACACACTCCAACTGGGCTGTTTGTGGACTGTCTGAAATACTAAGAGGTACTCATTTAAAACTCATTACATTGAATTAAATTCAGGTCTTCTTTGGTTATCCTCTGTGGTTTTTAACCTATGGAGGGAACTTGGTCAAGTGACAGTCTGCTGCTGAGACTGATTAACTGGGATATTGGCACAGGGAAAAGAGTTTTAAGTTGAACTCAAGTGAAAACTGGGTATTATAGTCTCATTGTGTAGTGAAAAGAACATTGAACTGGGAGCCAAGAAGCTGGCTTCTCTTTTTGACCCTGAAGATGTCTCTTTACCTCTGAGTCTCAGTTTTTCTTCATCTATAAAATAAAGGATTAAAGTGGCTGAACAAGCTTCACCTGTAAAATGCCTTCTAGTACTTATGGTCTATGTTTCCATGATACCTCTGGGGCCAAGACATGACAATCTTTTCTCTCCCAGGCCATCAATCTCTTCCAGGGATGATGAAAGGCAGAAACTGGAACAAAAAAGAATGGGTTCACACAGATTGTACCTATCAGAAATGAAAAGTGCTAAGGACTTGTACTGCCAGTTGAAGGGGCTGAGTGCTCCATTGGCCTGACAGTAGGGAAATCATTAAGCCCTCCTCCTTAGTCTCCCTTCCCCAGCAGTCACTGGCATGATCTTTCTGTGTACATGTTGTATGAAAGTACTCTGACTATCACCCAAGTTCTCATTGTTTAGGAAATAGGTGTCATGACTTCAGTTTATTTGATATTTGAGTTGATGGAGGTTCTATACAAGTTGATAGCTCATAGCTCCCTTTCCTTCTTTCGGTCTATCTCCATTTTCTCCTCTCTCTAGACCTTAGAAAAGCATGGGCAAGGTCTGGTATGCTGTCTAGTGGAGGATATGATCCTCTAATTTCCCATACAATAGTGATGTGCTTCTCTCTAAGGTATAACCTCATTGAAAGGGCTCAGGGGTGGATTACAAGTTTAGCTTCAGGAGAAGACTTCACTAGGCCCAAAAAGTGTCCCAGCCACTATCAAGCAGAGAATAGCAAGGAAAAACAAATAAATGAAGGACTTTAGAACCTGCCGATTGTAACAATGAGAAAGCTTTCGGGTTTCACCTTGTTAAAGTCAACGTGTTTTACAAATGAACTGATACCTAATGCTCCCAGAGCTGACTTTTGCATTGATTATTGCCCTAAATAAATGGAAGTGTATTTGGATTCCATGAGTATATGTGGCTTTTGCTAGTGTTGTGTTTTCCACTAGGGAATCAGGCTTAGCACATACGCTCTCCTGAGCTAATATCTCTGGTGAAAATGGTTTGTCTTGTTTTCATGTGTTTTGTTTTTAATATAGCTACATTCTAATATATCTGCATTCATACATATTTAATATATCTACATTCTCACTCTTTTGATTACACACACATGCTTAAGAAACAGCTGACTCAGAGATGGGCCTGGGGTTCTAACCAGTGGAGCTAAGGATGTAGCATGTCAGGACTTTGGCCATGAGCCCCATTAGAAGCACCTTGACTGCAAGCTCTAGGGATGAATTGGTCATCAATGGCTTCTGGGATTCTATGCCTATCTCTGCCCCTTTTCACCAGAAGTGCATTACATTACTTCTTAACTCAGACCAAGAGGATGGCCTATTAATGGCCTATCTCCATGAAGACAGAATAATCAACTCCACAGACTACCCTGACGTTGTGGGTCTTTGCAATTTGAGCAGGCAGGGATCCTTGAGAAGTTGCTGAATTTGATCTGCCAATAAAACATGATATTTATATGTTCAAAGCTCTTTCAGGGCTACCAGCAAAATCTTCACTGAATTCATTGAAGGAAATCAACATGAGATGAGATGATTACCTCCTGGATTGATACTTGGTGACCACAGCTAGTGTATCTTTAGTGGCCATGACTGTTGTATAGATTTTCAGGACCAAAAACATTTTCCCTGCCCTCTAGAAGCCTACATTCTAATAGGGGAGACATATAAATGACTATACACATAGAATAAAAATAGGGAAGTTCAGAAGAGGGATATTTTGGAGGAAAGATAATTTCTATTTTTCACATGTTGAGTTTGAGTTACCTTTAAGATAAACAGTTTAAAATGTCTAATAAGTAGTACATACACCAATTTTGTAAAAGATTCATAGAAATGTGAAAGGAGGTTTATAAGTTAGTAGTTGCTTATGATTGTTTGGTTTCTTTTTAAAAAATGGTTTTACCTATAATCTCTTCCATTGTTTTAATCTTCCCATCTTTGAAATATCTTGAAAGTTATTCTTTGAGTGGCTTTAAAAAGGTGCTATCCTCAGCATGAATTTCTTCCACATGAATTTAATTCAACTTCATGTCTATTTTTGGTTCTTCCATTTTCCTCTAGAAATATTCTCAGGATAACCTGGCTCAGGTAGGTCTCATAGCTCCTTAAAGGCTTTCCCTCAGGTACTTTTCACTCTTTTGTGAGGTGATATTGTCCATATAATTTTCCATGACCTGTCTCCATAATTTCATGAAAATGAGCTTGTTCTCTAAATCAATTTTACTCTTGGCTCCTATGTCTTACTGCTTGGCAAGAAGATCAAGTGTTTGCTGGCTCAAGCATGTTCATAACTCTCTTGGCTTCTTCATTGTGGCAATTGGTTTAAATCCATTAAATTTCTCTAAGAAATGGTGAGAATTGGGAGAAGAGCCAAGATGGCAGAACATAGGAAGCAACTCATTCTTGAACTCTTCCAATATTCCCCTAAAAACAACTTTAAAATAAAGCCTCAAATCAAATTCTGGAGTCGCAGAGTCAACAAAGGACAGAGTGAGACATTTTTCCAGCCCAAGACAACTTAGAAGGTCAGCCAGGAAAGGAATGTTGTGCCAAGGTGGTGGTTGGCTCAGAGCATAGTGCAGGTCAGGGCAACATTTCCCCCACAACACCAGTAGCAGATACAGACAACTGCAACAGTGGCAGCAGCTTCCTGAGCTCTCATCCCATAGACAGTAAAAGAGTTGGACAACTGGTGAGAAAGAAATTAGAAGGGATCCTTTACTGGTACTGGGTCCAGGACCTTGTTGCATTGCCCACACACAGTTTTGGGCCCCATTTGCAGGAAGAAGAGGAACACTTGTGCTTGCAGCTGAATGGGTGAAGAGGTCCTGATTATAGTTCTTGGGCCAAGAAAAGTGCTTGTGGTTGCTTACAAGAGAGCAGGGGCCCTGGTCTTAGTTCCAATGCAGAATGTAGTGCTAGTGCTAGAATCAGGATTACAATAAAAAATAATCTATGAAGAAAAACTGAGGATAAAATTTCAGGGAAAAATAGATATTTAATGAAATAGAGGATTCCTCAGCATTTCTGATGAAAAGACAAGAGCTGAATAGAAAATTTGACTTTCAATACAAGACTCAAGAGAAGCATAAAAAGGTGAACACAAAAGAGGAATCATAAAGGACTCAATAAGGTTAAACTGTTTATATTCCCATATAGGAAGATGGTACTTGTAACTCCTAAGGACTTTATCATTATTAGGGCAGTTAGAAGGTGTGTACATTGGCAGAAAGTAAGTGTAAGACAACTCTGATGCAATGACTTTTTTAAAAGTAAGGGATCAGAAAAAGGGATGCACTGGGAGAAGGGGAAAGGGAGAGGAAGAAAAAGGAAATTTATCTCACATGAAAGAGATGCAAAAGGAAGAGGTTTTACAGAGGAAGGGACAATCAAGGGGAGGTTTAGCAAGACTTTGAACCTTACTGTCACTGGAATTGGTTCAAAGGGGGAATAACATACACAGTCAGTTGAATATAGAAATCTATCTCACCCAACAGGGAAGTAGGAGGGGATGCAGATAAGGGAAGAATGGTAGAAAGGTCACTAATAAAACAGAGAGTGAATTAAGGGAGATAATGGTCAGAAACAAGACTTTTGAGGAGGGATGGAGAGAGAGAGAGAGAGAGGCAGAGAGACAGAGATAGAGAGACAGAGAGAGACAGAGAGATGGAGAGAGAGAGAGAGAGAAGGAAAAACAGGGGAAAATAGTATAGAGGGAATAAATACATGGTAATTATAACTGTGAATATGAATGTCTTAAAGATCTTGTAAAACATAAGTGGATAACTGAATGGATTAGAAACCAGAATCCACCAATATATTCTTTACAAGATACACTTGAAACAAAAAGACATACATAGAATAAAAATAAGTAGTTGGAGTAGAATCCATTATGCTTCAGCCAAGGTAAAAAAAAAAAATAGGTGTAGAAATCATGATCTCAGACAAAGAAAAAGCAAAAATACACCTGATTAAAAGAGATAAATAAATAAATTACATATTTTGCTAAAGGGTACTAAAGACAATGAAATATAAATACTAAACACATATGCATCAAGTGGCATGGCATCCAATTTTTAAAAAAAGTGAAATGATTTAATGGAGTAAATAGAAAGTAAAACTATACTAGTGGAGGGACCTCAACTTTCCCTTCTCAGAACTAGATAAATTTAACCATAAAATAAATAAACAAGTAGTTAAGGAAATGAGTAGGATTTTAGAAAAAAATAGATATGGAAGTCCTCTGGAGAAAAGTGAATAGGAAATAGAAAGTGATTTCTAATAAAAATTTTAAGAACAATTAATTCCAATAGTATGGAAACTATTTAAAAAATAAGCAAAGAACAAGTCCTTCCAAATTCCTTTTATGACACAAATATCGTGCTGATACTTAATCTAGAAAGAGTATAAACAGAAAAAGAAAATTGTAGACTAATTTATTTAATGATTGATTGGTGCAAAATTGAGGCAAAAATTTTAAATGAAGTACTGGCAAGGTGATTACAACAATATATCACAAATATTCACTATGACCAGATGGAATTTACACCAGGAATGCAGGGCTTGCTCAATATTAGGAAAACTATTAGCATAATTGGCCACATCAATAACAAAACCAACAGAAATCATATGATTATCTCAATAATGCAGAAAGAGGTTTTTTTGTGACAAAATACAACACTCTTTTCTAGAAAAAAAACCACTAGAAAGCATAATAATAAATGAAACTTAAAATAATAAATGTTAAAAGCTTAAATGCCTAAGGAGTTTAAAATAAATTAATAAATTAAATCATTTAAAAGCTTAAATAAAAGTTTAAAATAATAAATGGCATCCATCTAAAACCATCAGCAAGCATTATCTATAATGTGTATAAGCTAGAAGTCTTCCCAATAAGATCAGGGGTAAACCAAGGATGCCCATTATCACCACTATTATTAAATATTTTGCAAAAATGCTAGCTATAATAAGAAAAGAAAAAGAACTTGAAAGAAACATAATGGGTACTGAGGAAACAAAATTATCACTTTTTGCAAACAATATGATAACATACTTAAAAAATCTTAGAGAATCAACTAAAAAAGTAGCTGAAATGATTAACATTTTCAGCAAAGTTGCTGAAACCCACATAACCATTAGCATTTCTGTATATTACCAACAAAGTCCAGCAGCAAGAGACCAAAAGAGAAATTCTATTTAAAACAACTTCAGACAATACAAAATACTTGGGAGTCTAAGACAAACCTTGGAATTATATGAACACAATAGCAAAACATTTTTCACACATATAAAGACAGGGCGAGGCAATTGGAGAAATGTTAATTGCTCATGGGTAGACCAAGCCAATAAAATAAAAATTACAATTTCAACTAAATGAATTTTACTTATTTAGTACCATGCCAAATTATCAAAAATCATTTTACAGAGCCAGAAAAAAATTAAACAAAATGTTGGGAATCAGAGTCAGCAGGTATTAGAATACATTCTGGACTTGGACTCAGTAGACCCAAGTTCAAATCCCCTCTCTGATTCTTTCTAGCTATCAGAGTATGGTCAAATTATTTAATTATCTGAGTTTTAGTTTCCTTATTTGTACTTTGTGGATGATGATTTCACTACCAATTCTAGAGGATTGTTGTTAAGAAAAGTGCTTTTTTAAATCTTAAAGTATTATATACATATTAATTATTATCTTATCTGTTTTTATTACAACTACTTTTGTTGAATTTTCATTGTTTCTAGTTGTTGTTGTTGTGTTTATTCTTTGTTTTCAAAGGAAACCATGAGATCAGGGAAAGGATGACATGACTTGCAACTGACTTTTATTTGAGTGAGGGAGGGCTGTGCAAGGTCACCAGCCTCACTTTCTTCTCCAGAGCCATCTGAATCCAGTGGCCAGATATTCATAAAGACATCTGGAGATGGCCCAGGATGTTTCTAGTATCAATAGCTTATGAAACCTATTAGGTTGAAGCGTTAGCAAGTGAATTCACTGTCTTTTCCCTTTCTTATCCTTTGTTCTAAAATAATGTTGATTTGGATATTAGTGCTAAATAGTTAAAGGTATGACTACATGAAACAATTGATTCTAAAATATAACCCAAATTTGGTAACCAGTCATTTCCTGTTTCTCAAAATATTATCAGCCTAATTTTTTGTGATATTCAGTTTTCCCTTCACCTTGCCCCTCCAATCTCTCCTCTTGACACTTTTCATGACGTAAAGGTGTTGTTTATTGAGTAATCTACAAGCTTTTGGCCTCCTTAGTTTCTTTATCATAAACTATTATTTCCCACAATCCTCCTCTGACTTACCTTTTCCACTGAAGTCACAGAATATACAGACACATGTTGAATCAGTCAATGAACAAATACTTATTAAGTGAGCAAGTATGAAGTGTCAGGCACCAGGACATAGAAAGACAACATTCTCTTCTTCACGTAGTATATAAAATTGTCTTAAGCTCTTTGAAAAATTTCTCTACTTAATTCTTTGCTACTGTTGGCATCTAAGCTATAATTATCTTCATAATAATCTGCTTATACTTTTTGTACAAGATAAGATAATATTTAGCATTTATATAGGGCTTTAAAAATTGGTGGAGCGCTTTATAGTATCTTATTTGGTCTTCAACTTTATTTGACAACAACCTTGTAAAGAAGGTGTGATTATTCCCAATTTATAGATAAGGAAACTGAGGCAAACAGAGATTAAGTTTCTTGCCTGGGAATATAAAGCTAGTAAGTATTTGTATCAGGATTTGAACCCAAACTTTCCTGGATCCTTATCCATGGCTCTATTCTTTATACAGTATAGCTGCTCATGAAATGAAATTTCTTTTTGCCTTTGGGAACTGGATGAAATCTATTTCCTTTATTCCTCTCTTTCAGGAGAATCTGTGAGTCCCACTTCTGTTTAGCTACAAGTTCTTTATGTGCTTCTGCTTTCTTTTATTGTGAGAATATATAGCGTACTGTGAGACAAAGATTACACATATTGAGCATAAACAGCTCCATTAGTGTTTTAGACCTTCTGAAAATTTATTTTTTTAAATAACATTTTTCCTGAATTTTTATTACCACAGAAGCAAAAAGAGAGTGAAGGGGATGTGTTTATAGCACTGTGCACTGCTGTTTGTTTCATAGTTCTCAATGTGACTTAATGATACCTATCTGTTTCACAAATAACAGTCAGGAAGCACTGGAGTTTTTGGACTCCAGCTTCTGACAGGTTCACTCTTGATCTGGTCAGACAGAAAGGACAGTGAGACATCTTTGGAGAGGTTAATAATCTTACTTTATTCTAGTCTAGTCTAGTCTTCTCAAAATGTTTGCTGATAATGGGAGCACCTACTCCTATAGCATTCCCTAATCACCCTTCTTGCAGGATTGGGTGAGAAGGGGGGCAACTACCCCTTGTCTTGATGGAGTCAATGGAGACAGGCATATCATTCCAGCTTGTGCATTCCTCCAAATTCCCTCAAGCCTCATTGGGAGCTGGTTGAGGCAGGTACATGCATTCCTTTATGGATTTCCCAACTCCCAAATGGGTTCCCCACATACCGACCAGTGTCCACTTGTTTTATAGGGCAACAGATGAAGAAGGCATATTGCCAGCAATAGCTTCACAGGTTAACTTTAGCAGTAAATCATCATTCAGTGAAACCATAGTAAATATTACATTTTGTCACCCCCATCTCTCATGATGCAAGCATGGTGGAGATGTTTACAAGTTATAAGCCTGGGAAATAATATCTAACACTTGGAAACTAGAGATTGTTATGGTCATGGTTCCTGAGAAACTAAATTCTACAAAGGATAACAAAGTCTTCCTTACTTACATTATCCTATCCCTTTAAGGATACGTATACCTATACCTTTAAGCAACAATGAGAACTGTGAAACAAAGAAAAAAATCATTTCTGGAGATGAACCTCTATATGCCTAACTAACCTTTCAGTCTGCAGATGCTGGGTTGCTGGCATCATACTTGAAACTTTCCAAAATTTGTGTTCTTTTGGCAATAGTCATTGAAAAACCGGTTTCATGATGACACAATAGACTAGGAATTACGTAGAGATTTAAAGGATGCAATGGTTCTTCAAAATCAGAGAATCAATAAAATTAATATTTTTTTTCATTCACAATTTTTCAGCCTGCACTTGAAATTCTCAATAGGGAATGAAGAGAAGGATGGGATTATTAGCTACCTCTGACAAACAGAGCTGTGGTCTAGCCTGCTATATTCTTCAAGTAGGTGGTAGACTCATGGCTGAGAAATTGCCATGGGAATTTAGGTAGAATTAGCCTGGAATGAATTTATTTTTACAAATACTTCTCACTTTATGTAAGTAGATTGTTCTGAAGACCTCTAAATGAAAGGATTTTTTTTTCTTCATGCAAATTTGCTGCTACCCACACTCTTTACTTAGCCTATATTACAAAGGCATACAGAAAATATTATCTTTATGCAAGTCATAAAATGCTCTAAAATTCAGATGTATTAAACACTGTGCCACAATAATAAACAGAATTATGAAATGAAAGCCAAAGTAAATGATAATGCATGCACAATACTGTATAGTAAAGTTAACATAGATTGGAATATGTTGCTCCTTCCCAATCCACTCCAATCCCAATCCACTGGTCTTTATCAAAAGAGTTGGCTGAACAACTTTTTTTTAATGAAACAAGAAATGTTTGGAAAGTGGCTCATTTTTGTCCTTAATATATTTGATGAGAGCAAGCAATATTATCCTCAACTTGTCTCTGAACTTTTAAAAATCTTGAAGTTTTTGGATCCATCTTTTCAAGACAAGAAAAAAAAGACTCAAATGATAAAATGCTTCTGCCAACTGTTTCATTGTGAATCTTTTTTTGGCTTGACCTCGGGTTCTGAAGCTTCCTTTTCTTTCATAATCTTTGCAGCTAGCAGTTCAATCAGATTCTCACTCAACAATTCTCCATGAGACTTACTCAACTCTTCCATGTCATTCTCATCTGCTTCTAGCTTGAATTCTTGTGCTAATTTTACAGTTTTATTACTCACTTTAAACTTTTTATCTTTGTCAAATCTATGAAAATTGGAAATGAATTGTGGGTATACTTTTCCCCAAATGCTCTTCATATGTGTTTCTATTACATCTTCCCCTGTCTTAGTAATGTTCCAAACTGCATCACAAATATTAAATGACTTCCAGAAATTTCTCAATGTCAAGTACTTATCTGCAAGTGAAGCTGCAATTGCCTGGGCAAACATAGTGTGGAAAAAATTCATCTTCACAATCACTTCCTGATCTACAGGTTCTAATAATGAGATAGTGTTATGGGGAAGGTAGACCACTTTTGCATTTTCATTAAAATTATCCAAATGGGAAGGGTGACCTGGGGCATTATCCAAAATAAGTAGAATCTTGAAAGGAATTCCATTATTATAAAACTTCTCTATTCAAAGATGATAAAGGTAATCCATGCCTACGGGTTAGTGGAAATAATACGCAGGTAGTATTGTCTTGGGCAGCTAGGTGGTACAGTGAGTAGAGTGCAGAGCCTGGAGTCAGGAAGACTCCTCTTTGAGAGTTCAAAACCAGCCTCAGAAATTTACTAGCTATGAGACCCTGGTCAAATCACTTACTCCTCTTTGTGTCACTTCCTCATCTGTAAAATGAGCTGGAGAACGAAATGGCAAATCACTCCAATATCTTTGCCAAGAAAGCCCCAAATGGGGCCATGAAGATTCAGCAACAACTCAGCAACGAAAAATGTGGTCTTGCTGATTCTTTTTCAATACATAAGATTTTTCTGAGTGGTGCGCAAGAACAGATTTTAATTTGCAAGTACCAGATGAATTCACTGCAAGTAGAAGAACAACTATTTTTCAAAGCTTTATTCCTAGGCATAGTTTTTTCCTTCACTGAGATGCAGGTCTGAGACAACATTATTTGATAAAACAGGCTGGTTTCATCTACTTTAAAGATTTGTTCTAGCAAGTAGGACCTTCATCTATTATTTTTTTTGCAGGAATTCTGGGAATTTATTTGCCGCTTCAGTATCTGCACTAGTAACCTTTCCTAACACTTGCACATTATGACATGCTGCATGATTTTTAAATCATTCAAACCAACTACTGCTTGTTGTAAATACCTGTGTTCCTTCATGGCACTTTACCTTTATATCTTCAAAGATTTGAGCCCTGGTTTGAATTGTCATCAAACTTAAAGGAATATTCCTCTGATATTGGTCTTCTATCCACATGGTTAATAGTTTCTCCAGCTCTAGAATAGTATCATTGCTTTGTTTTGACATATAAGTTGACTTCATTCAAGGATTGCCTTTTACATGCTCTTTTATCTATGCAGCATCCTTCACTATAGTGTTCATAGTCAATACCACCAGACTAAGTTCATATGCTGTCAATGACAACTTTTCTCTTGCATATTTTCTAATTATTTTCATTTTCATTTCTTAGTCTATTGGCTTATGCTTATGAGATATTTCACTTTTCCCCTCAAGAACATGTTTGCCAACAGCCATGGTGAAACTATGAGGATCATAATTGAACACATATGGAAACTGACTCATAGATGCTTCTCAGCTTCCCATTTATGCTGCCTGCCTTGTAGTGTCTTCTTGTATATTGTCAGCTTGGAATTTTTGTAATTTTTTTTTTTTTGCAGATTTTTTTCCCCAGAATTTCTTTAAGTAAAGTTCAATTTCTATGAAGCAAATTTATATAAAATAAGAACTGTCTGTACTCTGCTGTAATCAACAAGCTTTCCCCCTGGGCCTTAAATTCTTTTAACAATGACCCAGGATTTGCTAGCCACGTATCTTCCATCTTCTTAGTGGATCAGATTCTCTAAAAGGGGGGACTGGGTAGTGCCTGACATTCTATATTGGATTTAGAAGATGGCCAGCCTTTTCCTGTGATGTATTATTAATTCAGAAATCAAGGAGAGGGTGGGGAGTAGGATTTCCATTCTCTAAATTTTTAACAGAATATAGTGATGATGCCTTAATTAATGAATCTCTTGGAAATTAAGATCCTCTATAACAAAGGCAGTTTTATTACATAACTATATTAATAAAAAACAAGACTTTCCTAAATCTTGTTAAGTTATCCTGGCTATGGGTCAGATGGCTTATGTGTTGATCATTGTTTTTCTCATTATACTGTTTTATTGATACTGCTTGCTTTGATACTATAATTTCTACCAAAAACCCAAACTACTTGCCCTTCCCCACAAAGTGCATAACCTGAGAGCACTCAAGCAAACTCATCTAAATGGAATTGAGACTGATTTCACTTGTTGTTTTCCACTTGTTTTGTTTCCTGATTGTTAATAGAGAAGAAGGTAATGTGCTTTAACTTTAATCCTTCCATAACGACATAAGAATCCATGACATCCAGACTGTTTTGCTGCCCTTTAATCAGTAGTAGGGGAGGGAAAGAATACATATTTGTTAAGCAGATATATCAGATTTACTAGGCAATTTTCAAATATTATCTTATTTGATCTTTACAACAACTCTATGAGGTAGGTGCTATTATTATCACCCTCACTTTACAGTTGAGGAAACTGAGACAAACAGAGCTTAAATGACTTACGCAGGGTCATGCAATTAGAGCCTGAGGTCAAATTTGAACTCTGCTCTTCCTAAATACAGGTCTGTGCCACCTAGCTGCCTGGTACACAGATTTGTATTTTGTTTGTTTAAAGAAATGTGTCATAAAACTACTCAGATAGCTAAAATATGATTTTAAGAAATATGATTCAATTCCTTTCGCACTCCCCCAACCTCACCATCTTATTGAGTTCCAGAAACCAAATAGCTGTGGAAGAAGAGTCAGATACAAGACAATGTATTTCTTTCTCCTAACCTACAGCCACAAAAGCTGTGACTAAATATTAGCATCCTCGCCAATGATCAGACCTGGTATCTGTAAAGTGTTTTACAATTTTATTGGCATCTACTTTTTTCAGTTTTTCCCCCTACCACAAAAAGTGCTATTACAAATAAATAAAAACTGCAACTACAAATACTTGTGTGTGTGTGTGTGTGTGTGTGTGTGTGTGTGTGCTTATAAAACCTTTCTTTAGAGCTTTGACCTCTCTGAGTATATACTTATTAGTGGAAATATCAGCTTAAAGATAGGAACAGTTTAGTTTAATGTCAATGGATTAGTTTTAGTCCATTAATTCAGATTGTTGTGATCTTTCTGAAATTTAATCCCATTATGCACTGAATTGGTCACACTCTATTTTGTAGATGTGATTGGCGTGTCGTCTATATTGTTAGCCAATTAGTTGATGAAAGTGTTGAGGAGGACAGGGCCAGAGACCTAGGAATGTTGATTGAAGTTTTCTTCTAGGTTGCTAACTATTAAATCTTTTAACTTTTCTTCTGCATGGTAGTTCAATCAATCATGAATCCAACAAATACGTGGTCACCCAGTTTATTTGTTCTGTCTTTTCCAAAGGGATATAGTGCCATATTTTTGTTAAATGCCTTTTTACGATCAAATATAGTAACTCTGTAGTTTTATCCTGGTCAGAATATTGTTATAAAAATGAAATGAAATTATTTTTGTCATCATTTTCTCTTAGCAAATACATCTTGGTTTCTAGCGATCACCTCTCTCCTTTAAAAGTAGTCACAAAGTGTTTAAAACTCCATTTTTATTGTTGTCAGAATATCTGTCTTTTGAACTCTGTGCATTCTGTGATTTAAACAAAAATCTCAGTGTTATATTGTCTTCCTTCCATACTGACTGGGGTACCTAAACTGTCCCCTTGAATTCAGTACATTTCCTTAGTCATACTTAGCTTCATGTATCAGTGAAATTAAATCCAGTTTCCCTTCTCTGCAGGTCTCCTACATGCTATTTGCTAAAGAATCCTCTTCATAGGAGGCAGGAAGCAAATTATTAACTCTAAGAAACTTGTTCTGAGTGAAATCATCTATGGAAAACTACCTCTTCTATAGTCTTAAACCAAGTAAGAAGAGGAGACAATAGGAAAAGCCAATCGTTAAGACCAGTATGGAAGTAAAACAGGAATATGCAGTGAATTGGAAGAGAAGCAGTCAGGAGCTCTAAAGTTCTGATGAAGCAGCTGTCCTTGGGGATGAGGAGTGAATCACATCAAGAGCTTGCAGCTGATTTTGCTGACACTCTTTATCACCATCTTGTTCCCCAAGGTAATAATATCGGTGAACTGAGTTTCCATATTGACAGCTTCTACAACCCTGTCTAGAAGTGAGCAGCACTACTTCCTGGGCGATACTCTCCCAACCAGAACAAGCCACAAATGCACCTCCTAGTGTCTGATAATTCCAACCGTAGTCACAGAGAAGATTAATGCAGGATGGGAAGCCAGTCCTGCCTAAGATACCGTTTCAGTGTCCTTGAATCATACGATAGACTATGCCCTCATATCTTTCAGCTCAGCCAACCTCAGACCCATACTCAGCTGTTTCACAACAACACAGGATTGAATTCTTATTCAATAATAGCCCTTTGCTACTAGGTGATTGCCATTATGTTTCCTTAAGTAATGTCAACCCTGGTGGAGCAAATTATTTGCAGGTACATCCATTCTGACAATCTGCCCAATCAATGTCTCTAAACATTTGTTAAAGGTCTGCTATGTGCAGGGTATTGCACTGTTCCCTGGTAGATAAGGGTAAGAACAAAACAGATCCTACCCTCGAGGAACATATGTATTCCATTGTGGGGGATCGGTACATTTGTATAAAGTAAATACAAAATATATTCAAAATGAAGACAAGGTAATTTGGGGGTAATAAAATGAGACATTGGAGTTGGAGGTGATCAGGAAAAATCTCATGTTGGAGGAGGTACTTAAACTGAGCTCTGAAGGAAGAGAGAGGGGAGACAGGAAAGCATTCTAGGCAGGGGAGACACCCCATCCAAAGACAGGGAGAGGAGAAACAGAATGTTGTGTGTGAGGAGCAGCAAGAAGTTTGGTTTAACTGAACCATGGATCACAAAATTACATGAAGAGGATCATTCGTGTCTAATAAGTTGGGAAAGGTAAGCTGCAGCCTGGAGATTCTGAAGGGCTTTAAATGTCATTAGATTCAGAATACCTTGAGAACAAGGGCTTTTGACCTTTCTTTGTTTGTGAAGGGCTTAGCACAATACCTGGCACATAGTAGGAGGTGAATAAATGCTTATTGACCCATTGCCATCTAGAAGAGTATATATTTGATTATAGATATAATAAGGAGTACTAATGCTTTCTTTTAATGGGGTGGTCATTGTCTCCACCTCTTGTATTGTGAAGGTCTGCCTATGTCCATGACCTGCTTGCAAAGCTGAAGAGAGAAGCTTGATAGGACAATCAAAGGGAGAAACTGAGATTTTTTTAAAGTCATCAATCAGTATCAGAAGGAATGAAGATATCCAAATGCCTTAGTCATGAAGATTAGTTATAGCAGGAGGAGGAGGAGGACCAGGTTGAGGCCTTTTGACAAAGCACTAGAATTTGGTCACCATATCTACAGGCCCTTGTATCTTGAACGCAAAGAACATTGACATCATCTCTAGCACTGATTTTTTTTCTGCTATTGCATCTTCCTATTTTAAATTATGATTTAGCTATGTCTGTGTGATTTAGCCCGTAGCCCTTTATGACTTCCTTTACATTACATCCTTACTTTCTGCCTTGGCCTCCTTGAATTCTAGTTCTCTTGGTCTCTCTCCTACTGCCTCCCTACTGGAAATATTCTTTTGGAACTTAGCTCCAACCTAAAGCTCATATGAGCAATCCTAGTGCCTGCAATACGGGAGAATTTAGGAACTGACATGAGGCCAGTTTTGGAAAAAAATCAGACCTTGGAAAAAGTGAAGGAGATGAAGAGATAAAGGTTCAGATTCAGTACTATACTATGAACCACTGTGGTTTTAGTGTAGTCATGCAGAGGGGAGGAGTAACTAGCCCCCGGGGAATCTGTCCAGTCTCGCCCCACCCTCCACACAGCTGACTCTTCTTCATGACTCTGAACGCGCTACCCCATCCACACAGGTGTGTCCTGTGGGGGAGAGGGATAGTTCAGGAATGCCCAAACATTATTCAGCCTTGAAATATGGATGTCATGAAACAGAGCCATCAGCACCAAGTTGTGGAGTTGGAGCAATTGCTACTGCCCTGGGGCCTATGGTACTGTGTGGTGTGTATGTGGCAACCGGGAAGAGGAGTCCCTCAATTCCAGCTCTGTGAACTCCAGACTCTTTTGATTCCTCTAGGTCACTACTGTAACCTTCCTCTTTCCAAGGAATCTTATGCAGATCTGGCCATAACTGAAGCTCTTTGAAGCTGTTTTGGAAACCTTCCCTTCAGTAGCTAGAAGGAATGGTTTCTGAGCCAGAAGATGGAGCATTTTCCTGAGCTTGTGAAGAGTCTGGGAAAAATAACAGCTTTTAAAAGAGAAAAATTTTCATGCTTTAGTTTGCCTAACAGACAAGGTGAACGGAACTTTAAACCTTAGAGCAGAGTCTTCTGGGGAGTTAACAATATGTTGATGTGAATCCTCTGGAACTTTAATTCAAATTCTTGAAGACGTTACTATGAGGTGTGCGTATAAATGGAAATGTACTGCTAGACAAGGGATGGGTACAAAGACAGTCAATCAATTCATCAACTTTCATTTATTAAGCACCTACCACATGCCTTTAAGCACTATGCTAAGTACTGGGCTACCAAGAAAGACCCCAAAAAGGTCTCTATCCTTAAGTAACTCACAGTCTAATGGAAAAGACAGCAAATAACAACAAAAAATAGTATGAATAAATATAATAATACCAATGAGCATTTCTATAATGCTTACTATATGCGAGGCCCTGTACTTTACAATTATTCTCTCATCTGATCCTTACAATAACCCTGGTAGGTAGGTGCCGGAGGCTGTGGAACTGTGTGCTATCAGTGTGATGGCTGATAGAAGGAGCACCTCTCTTTGTGCCCTAAGTCTTCAGTCCTCAGCCCTAGCTCTGTGAAGGCTAGACTATGATCTCTCTCTAGGTTGCTACTGTGACTTCCCTCTTTCAAAGGCAAGCCCTATATTTTTATCTGCATTTTACAGATAAGGCAATTGGGGCAGAAGTTAAGTGACTTGGCCAAGGTCATACATTTAGTCTGAGGCTGGATTTGAACTCTGGTCTTCCTGACTCTGACTCGTGCTCTATCAGTTGTGCCATTTAGCTGCCAAATCGATAAACTGGAGGTAATCTCAGAGAGACAACAAAGGGACCAACCAGTGGTAAATATTTGGACAGAGAAATGAAGTGTCTTAAGGGAGGAAAAGTAAAGAGGCCAGTGGCACAAGGAGTGGACCTGTGATTTTCAATAGTGTAGGGAACTCTTGGATAAGGAAAATGTCTCTACTGATGTGAATTGGGACTTTCTTTGTAGTTTTAGAGAATTGTTTAGAGTATTGAGAGATAAAGTAATTTGCTCACATAGCCAGCATGTGTCAAAGGTGAAACAGAGAAATGGAAAAAAAAAGTATTAAAGATATTTAGGAGAACAGAAGGAAAGTCCTTCCACATTAGATAAGTGGATTGGGAAACTGAAAGATAATGCCTTTGGTGGTCTGGCTATATTTACACTGAGGCTAAATGGTCTATGATGTTCAGTTGTGGAAGGAAAAGTGCCCTTCTAAATTTCAGTAGTTGGGGGTGGGAAGGACTAAATTTGTTTAATCCATCAGTTTTTTCTGAGTGCTCTCGATGTTCCTCTTTTCTTCCTCCACAGACTTAAGACAAAACTGCCCCTTCTGAAATAAGTGGTCTTTGCCTTCTTTCCTTTTTATAAGATAGTTGCTGTCCTTCCCTGTCTCCCTCTGTCCCTCTCTGGGAGTATCTTTCTCCCTTCTTCCCTTGCCCCTTTCCCTTTCTCTACCTCCCTACCTCTCTATCCCTCCTCCATATCCCTCTCACACAGCTAATAAGCTTCTGAGGCAGCATGTGAACTTAGTTCTTCCTCTCAGCAAATCCAGTCCTTTATCCACTATGCCACCTAACTTATTTTCCTCAACATGTTCCTGATCCACCACCCCCTTTCCTATTTCTGATAATTATTCTTTTCTTATTACCCTAGAGAAATTTTCCTGAGTTTATTTGGGCAGATAACTCCACCTCCATATTGCTACTCATCTTCTATCCTGAGCCCTAAGTCTGGCCCAGTTGCAGCTACCTCCTATAATGAGTTGTTCTTGGACATTTTCCACGGATAAATCCTCCATCATGACAAAAATTACACCCAATTCTCCCATAATGAGTGTGGGTTCACTGCTGTGTTCCTGTTCTCTATATGGAGAATATTTTTTTCCCGACTTGAGATGCTTCTCAACTGATTTCTTAAACCCCTGCTATAGTGTATTTTTGGTTGCTACCCTCCCTCTTCCTTCAGAAGACAGAACTGGCAAACCTGTGCTATCTAATTTTGTTTCCCTTCCTAACCATCCTTCCTTTATCTTGCCCCATTTTTTTTTCAGATTTTGCTGATCTCCCCTTTTCTTCAAAGTCTATATTTATAGTTTGTTGCCGATACCACACCCCTATTTAGTGAACAGGGACAGATAATTCTATGGACCTATTCAGCTTCTGTTATTGCAGTCACAAGGTTTTAGAGTGTGTGTGTGTGTGTGTGTGCGTGTGTGTGTGTGTGTGTGTGTGTGTGATGGTAGCAGTGTTATCTCTGTTTCTTCATAGCTTCTACCCAAAGATCATCTTCTCTTCCACCATGTCTTGGAAAGCCTTCTTCCACTGGAGCAATACCTCTAACTGCAACCCATTTTCTTTCTCCTTACCACCTATGTTGACTTCTTACCAGAATCAGAGGTACATGGTTCCCACAAAAAAAAATTGAGATAAAAAAACAAAAGTAGATATGACTGTGAACAATTAACAGGTGCCTATACACAAATGTGCAATGCATGGAAAATATACAAGGTAAACTAGAAATGCTAAAGCAAAGTGAGAAATTTGACCTGACTTGATTCATCTCTGATGATTGGAGGAAGGTAACTTATGACTACAATATAACTCTAAAACAAGGTTCTTAACGTGAGGTCCATGGACCCCTTCCACCCATGCAATGCTGTGCTATAGCTAGCTTGTAGCTAGCACTCTTGGTACAGCCAGCTGTTAAAATTTCAAGGTGAGCATTTACACCTTAGAAATCAGCAAATGCTACAAATCAGTGGTTGACCTGTGTTATTGATGATAGACAGTGATGTCAAACTCAAATAAAAACAGGAACCACTAAGTTAGATATAAAGATCCTTTTGGGTTGCATATGACTTAGAAAATCACATGTTAACATTATCTATTTCTATATCTCTTCCAAAGCTATATTCTATATCTAGTGTATATTTAGTTTGTTAAATATTTCCCAATTACATTTTAATCTGATTCCATGCTCCAGAGTGTTGTGTAGCAATGTGGCAACGGACCATACACCACTCTGCCTCACCCTAACTTTAAAAGGGCAAAACTTTTATTTAAAAGGAATTGAATGGATAAAGAGGGGTAGTGATGGAGAAACATTTCAGATTGAGATTACAGATACTCACATGAGAAAATCCATGCACTAGAGAAGAAAATCAAGACAGCACATTTGGGTGAGGATGAGTGGAAAGAGAAATAGAAGCAATTATTTCAGATCATCTAGCTAGCAGAAAAAAATAGATAAAGGATTTATATGGACCAGTTTAAGTCTTCACAGAAGTATGATATAGCAGTGATGTGGGATTTCTACTATCTGGACATCTGTTGGAGTGTTCTCTCTCTCTGCCAAAAACGCAGCGACTGAGAAATTCTTGGCTAGTTTTAATGACATTTCCATTCTTCAAAAGGTGGAGGAGATGATGAAGTGAACTGTTCTCCTAGACCGGAATCTGACTAATAAGGAAGGGCTAGTTGCGTAAGTATAAATGATGGTAACCTTGGGAGGAAATGGCTACACCATATTGGAAACTGAGATAAGAAAGGAAAGGAGAGCTGGTCATAGTCTGTTGCACATATCCTAGATTTTGGGAGAGTGGATTTCAAAGAATTCAGGGATGAAGTAGTTAAGATCTAATGGTTTAAAATTCTGCAGAAGAAATCAGTCAAAGGTGGAAAACACTAGTTAATGAAGTCTTGAAGTCAAGAAGGAACAATGCTGATGAAAGAAAAAAAAGAGGAGGTTTGGAGACCAACTTGAATGCACAGGGCACTCAAATTCTAAAGATAGGAAAAAATGGTGAATGTGAATAGGCTGCAATACATGATTATTAGCAAGGAATTACATAGAAAGAGAGAAACAGAGTAAAGGACACTATCAAAGAAATATATGATCTGATGGGTTGTTTGTAAAACAAGAACAAGAAATAACAGAGAGAACTGGTGTACTCTTTTGTTATTCTCATAATTTCAAAAAACTGAAGACAAATCCCCCCTCACTCCCCAAAAGAAGAATTTTGATGGATCATCTATGCTAAACTTATGGAAGGACACGTAAAAGAGTCTGACAGAATGGGGAGGCATGGATGGGTTAGGATCTGTATCTTTGCAGAGAATATCCATATCAATAATGTAAAATATTCTTTGACATGCAATACATAGAAGTTAGAAGCAAGGACAAGTAACTGAGAGAAATGGGCCTATATGAAAAGTGTCTGAAGCCCCAAATCTCAGAACAAACTGAGGCTAAGAAAGCATGCTAAAGATAATTTTTTAGAAAGGTTATTTTTTAGCTCTGTTATGTTCAAGAAGTAGACTAAAGGAGAGATGAGAGCAGCTTGGGGGATAAGGAGTAAGGGCATAGAATGATGGTAGGAAGAAAGTTTGCAGACATGATAGAAAGATGTGGGTTTGATGATAATATGTTTAAGTGGATTTGGATCTTGTCCTATGACCAGACCCAAAAAGCAATCATTAATGGTTCAATATTTATTTGGATGGAGTTCTCTAGGAGAGCATCAGGGTTCTGTGTGCTACCCTATTAATTTTTTTTTTTGCAGGATGGAGATGTTTTGGAGAAAGGAATAGTGTGATAATTAAATGTGCAAGTGATATAGCATTATGGTGGATTGTTAACATGTGAAATAACAGAATAACAGTCAAGATTGCAAAATATTTTGATAGGCTATGACAATGAACTGAACTGAATCTAATGAGATGAAGTGTATCCTGACAGAGCCATGGTTTCACTGATGTGGTCACTCTTCCTACCGGTATACATGTGGCTTATCATTTTCAATGATAAGCTGGTACTCAACACACTGGAGAGCTTCTTTTAGATCTTTTACTATTTTGAGTGGATACAATTCTAGCCAAAATATTATCCATACATTATATTTCACTTTCACTATATGAACTGCTTGTATTTTTTAATACTGTTTTTTCTTAATAATATCTTTTATATTATTTCTAGTATATAAGCTAACACTGGTAATGTTACAACTTTCTTATTATTAATCTTTCTATTGCTTTTCAGAATGTGATAATTAATTGCCTTGTGAGATGACTAAAAACTACAAATTCCAATGCTCTGTACGGGTCCTGGCCACTCCCCCATGTTGTATAAGAAACATTTTACCATGACTAACAAAACACTGTCATCAAAAAAATATTGTTTCAGATCTCTTTTATCTGTTGTCTTCCCCTACCCCCAGTAGAATGTAAGTTCCTTGAGAGTAAGGACTGTCTTTATCTTACCTGTATTTGGATGCCCGTTCCTTAGCATTGTGTGTGGTACATCATGCGTGTTTGATAAATGTCTGTTGCCTGTCTGATTGTTTTCATTTGTTCAGTCAAGGAGAAGCTTAAGCTCACTGAAAGAGTGGAGTAATTTCCCAGATGTAATTCGGCCTGCTTTCCTACTTTTCAACTCTACCTCACTGTCCATCTAGCATACCTGTTGTGTGTATATACGTGTTTATGTTGTTGTTCAGTCATTTTTTAGTGACCCCATTTGGGGTTTTCTTGGCAGAGATATTGGGATGGTTTGCCGTTTCCTTGTCTAGCTTATTTTACCTATGGGAAAACTGAGGTAAATAGGGTTAAGTGACCTGCCCATATTCACAAAGCTAGTAAGTGTGTCTAAGGCTAGATTTGAACTCAGAAAGTTGAGTCATTCTGACTCCAGGTACCACCTAGCTGACCCTCACATGTGTTCATAGACATATTCATCCAACTCAGTCTCATAATCTGTACAATAGGAATTCTTCATCCATTTGTTTTTTTCTTGTCTGGTTAGATCCAACAACATCAGATTTTAGAATGTAATTAAGAGTATCCTGAATAATATCAACAATACCTTCAAAGACCTTTGCTTAATGACTCACACAGAAAAGACCAAGTGAATGAAGATTATCTATTGTCAAGACTAAAATTTGTAGATAAATGGACAATTCATAGAGCTGATCCATTCATACATGTATTTTAGATGAAGCTGAGGGACAACAACAGTGATAAAATATAGAAAGGAGAGAAAGGTGATTTATATTTGGAATTTTGTGAAAAATTTTAAAATAATCTACAACTTTTCCCTGAAACAAAACTCATTTTTTAACCGATATCCTTCTGGTGGTATTATATGACTAAGAATCATGGGCTACCAATATCATTAATTGTTGGAGGAGCTATGAGAAAAAAGGCACATTGATTCACTATTAGTTAAGCTTTAGTTTAGCTGTTCTGGAAAATATTTTGGAGTTATGCCAGAAAAATTAGTAAGTTACTCATAGCTTTTAACTTAGAGATCCCACTACTAGCATAAAAACCAATTGACAGAAGAAAAATACTCATAGGTGCTGAAGTAGTCATAGCAGTACATTTTTTTTAAAGAAATAAAAACAAAAAGCAGGAAATAAAATATGTGCCCAACAGCTGGATTCCTTTGTAAAAGCTAACCTAATATTACATGATTAAATGGAACTGTGGTACTAGTCAGTGGAATCTCAGAAATGGGGGAGCATAATCACTAGGGGCTCAAGGCTATGGTAGAGAAGAGACTCCTGAAAGCATTTTGGTACTTCAAGGTACCAGAGAACCCTAGGGATGGAGGTAAAGTTGTAATAGGCCTGGCCCTCAGTGGGGTCAGAGCCAAACTCATGTTATATATAAATATGATAAAAAATTAGTGTACTATCAGAAGTGACAAAATGATGAGTTTAGATAAACCTGGTGGGACTTTTATAAAGTGATGGAGAATTTAAAAAGCAGAGGCAAAAGAACAATGTACATAATAACTACAATTGTATTATTAAAATCAACATGGAGAGAAAGCAAAAATCTGGTCAATTACAATGGTACCATACTGTCAAAATCACAGGACATATCCCTTCTTTCTATTGATAAATAATAAAATTAACTGTTTTTCAGAAGCATATTTTGTAACAGAATTTGTTAGGAAGTATCTATACCGAAATGTGTTATACTTAAAAAAATACATCCATGAGAGGAATTGAGCTATTCCTACTCAATTTACAGAGCAGAAAACTGAGACCAAGAAGGGAAGTGAGTATTCAAGGTTATATAGAAAGTAAGTGGCAGAATTTGGATTTAAATTCTGTTCAAATTTAATTTAGTTTACATTCAGCTTAAATTTAAATTTAGACTCCAAAGTCCAAGTCTCATGTTGTTGTTGTTTTTTTTCCCCTTGCTATACAACATTGCCTTTGTGGCAAAGTAGGAAAGAATAAATAAACTTGATTTATTGTAATAGTTGGAATATGGGTATTGGTATCATTTTGAGATACATTTAACCATTTCTACATGGTTTGAAGTTTTCCTGTAACAACAACAATAATAAACAGGCAGCATTTACATGGTACTTTACAAATATTATCTCACTTTATTCTTACAACAACACTGGTGGAGAAATGCTGATTTTATCCCTATTTTACAGATGAGGAAAAAGACAGTTGTTAAATGACTTTCCCAAAGTCTTACTGACTTAGATTGGATTTGAATTCAGGTCATCCTGACTCAAGTCAAAGCAAACTATTCTCCATTATAGAACTTTTCTACCCCTGTGGATTTACTTGAAAATTTACTGTTTAGGGCTGTTAGATAGATGAGAAATGGGACTCTTTTCCCTTGGCAACAGAAAAGGGGATTAATAACAAAGAGCAGAAGTCACATGGGAGACTAAGCTTAATATCAAGAAAAACATTAGAGTTTAGACCACACTAAATATTAGAGTTGTCCCAAACTGGAAGGAGTTACCTCATGAAGGAGTGAGTCCCTGTCATTAGAGTAATTCAAGCAGAGGCCAATAAACCCTATCTGGACATTTGTCAAGTTTTGTCATTTCTACCTCCATAACATCCCAGTGATGGTGGATGTTCCAGAGGACATCTGAAGCCCTCAATGAAGAAAAACATGCCTAGGCCATACTGATATCTATATAACACCTGAAAATCACAAAGCATTTTCATCACAACCCATGACATGGTTGTGATGTCAAGTGATTGTAGATATCACAGTTGGCTGAAAAAGAATTACCTGTCTGTAATACTGTCTTCAGGATATCCTAAACTTCATTTCAACTAAAAGTTCATTGACCAGAACCTACTAGTGTCTTGGTGGCATACAGGGTTAAGCATACATATCCACAGAGACATTAGGAATGCCCACAATGTATTCCTTTCCCTGACTAAAATTCCACCCAAATTAAAACCAGGGATGCAATTTTTCCTCTGACCAAAATTAACCCTGTGACTGTGTTTTCCAGATGTGAAGCACATTGGATGATTTGTTGATGGGTTATCCACAGGCTCTGCTTTGGAAAATATAGAGATGCTGTTACTTTGGCTGCCGATTGCTGAAGCATTTGTGGCAGTTGTTTGTGGGCCTATGATCAGAAACCTGAATTCCTGACTGATTCAGAGGGTATATCTATTTGGCACCTCTGCCAAAGGACATCATCCTCGGATCTCTGATTGTTTCACACAAACTCACTCCTTATCATGCTCTATTAAGATACAGCTGTGTGTCTGAAGCATTTGTGTGGCAGCTGAAATTATAGACTTTGAGATTGGCATGTCCAAATTAATTAATCATGATTGCGGGCATTGTTGTGAATGTCAATGTTTTTCTTGCAGAAGAAGGGAGAGGGTTGGGTGTTTTTCTAACATATTTTTTGGTGATCATGTGTTTGGAGACCACATTAAAAATGAATTGGAACAATGCTGACAATTTCGAATGCGAATCTTTATCCTCAATTAAATGAAATTAGAAAATAACATTTGGACTGTATCTACATGCTACCCAAACATCCAGTTGAATTAGTTTAAAAAAAATACCCAGGCAGCAGAATGAATGTAGGCTTTCAATTAAGCAGACAATGATCAGTTTATTCACTCAAAAGTTTCTGTTTGAGATTTCTTAATAATTCCACCAGCATGGTCTAGTTGAGAGATAAGTTCAGGTCCTGCCTAAGACACATACTGGCTGTGCTTAACTTCTCAGTAATTTAGGTAGGTTTATAAAATTTTAAATTGCAGAAAAAGATGTCAATCTTAATTCACAGTGTCCTCATTGGGAATTTCTCTATATCAATGAAATCACAGGTATAATTCCTTTCTCCATATGCCATTACAGAAGATAAGACATCCCAAACCTAGTCTGATTTTAGGATCATAGATATAGAACTTGAAGGGACCTCATCTTGTTCAATCTCTTTATTTTATAGGTGAAGAAACTGAAGCTTAGAGAGGTTAAGTGATTTGGCCAAAGGTTACATAGGTAATAAGTAGCAGAACCAGGATTTGAACAGCCAGGGCTTTAGAATTTACTTTTCAAATTATTTCCATTATACTACTCTTACTCATGCATTATCTCAACCTACCTCAAATGAGATCTTGGATTATCAAAACAAAATTAATTTTAATTTACCTTAACTTTTTAAGAATGCCATCATGAATCCATTCCTTTCATAAATCCATTTTGAGAGTCTACATATAAGCCATGGCCCTAACCTTAAAGAAACTTACCAGTAACCAACAGACATATGTCTAGAAATAACTACAACACAAGATGGTACTAGCTAAGAGCCTTGTTACTGGCCCAAAGGAAATCATCTAAACAAAAGAGATGTGCTAACCCAACAAAGGTCAGATCAGTGGTAGACAGCATTCTCAAGCAAATCAGTTGTTTGCTTTGGGGTAGATCAAACATCCAGATGAGATTCTAAATTGACCAGATGTTTTGGCACTGTAGACATCAAGTTTGATCCTTGGTACCACATATGGTTTATAATTAATTTGCCTTTCCCTGCAAATTGCAGAGTGAATCACACTGTCCTGGCTGGTTGGGTAGTGAAGTTGGCTCAGCACAGAGTACATGTTTGCAGGGAGTTTGAAGGTCTCTGAGTTGATATATTACCAAACAACTTATCTCATTGATGTCCTTCCTGCTCCTGCTGAGTTGTTGACATGGAAAGAATGCATTTTCATTCATAGCATCATAGAACCTCAGAGGAGAAAGGATCTCAGAGGTCATCTAGCCCAACCCTTCCAGACAGAAGTGTTTCAAATTTTTCTACAGACTGATCTGTCAGACAATGGTTGTTGACAATTGACTTTATTCAAGACTTTTAGCTTTCTTCTATGAGATAGTTGAAGTTCTGGAGGTGTGAGAAAACTCCCATGGGGATTCTCATCTGTCATTACTTTTTTCTCACTTGGTATTTCTGCCACATTATACTTGTGGGAAGGATAAATACTCTTATCTCTGGGTAATTCAGATGCCAACCTGGGAGACAGCGATCAATTTCAAAGTACACTTTTACTATTAGTTACTTTTATACTCCTTTGATTTTTTTTTTAAACCAAAGAAGAGGATACCGCTGATGAGGAAAGATGGTGATGGTTGAAATTTGGAATATGATTCTTTCCTCACAGAAGCTGTGGGGACCTGATGTTACCTTTTGATACAAAGAAATGGAAGAACAAGTTCTCTTGAGTTAAAAGTTAGTATTAAAAAGCCCAACCCAACAATACAACTATTAGGCCTCTACCTAAAAAGAGATGAGAGAATAAAAAAATTCAGATGTGCAAAAAAAGATTTATAGTAACTCATTTTGTAATGGCAAAGGACTGCAAACTAAGAGTTCTCATCAACTAGGGAATAGCTGAACAAATGTTGGTAAATGAGTATAATGGAAGATTTTTGCACCGAAATAAAAGTTACTTTCA
The DNA here is from genome assembly GCA_028627135.1 of Pseudochirops cupreus. Taxonomy (NCBI): domain Eukaryota; kingdom Metazoa; phylum Chordata; class Mammalia; order Diprotodontia; family Pseudocheiridae; genus Pseudochirops; species Pseudochirops cupreus. Next base: position 95,545,359 of record CM053584.1, read on the forward strand.
GAGAAACCTGGGAAAAATTTGTATGATTTGAGGCATACTGAAGAGAGAAGAATCAAGAGAACAAGTTCTACAACACCATTATAAAGAAAAATGTTGAAAGGGTTAAGAATTTTGATCAATAAAATAACCCAGCACAATTTCAAAGGACCAATACAAAAGCAAGCTACCCATCAACTAACAGAGATACAGAATGAGATATTCATTTTTTAATCTGGATAACAGGGTAATCTGTTTTGGTTGACTTGTGCATATTTTTTAATAGAAGGAAGATGGAAGAATGTAAGGTACTTAGGACAGGGTCCCCCCCCACCCCCCCAGCCAAAAAGAAAAGAATTAGAAACATCATAAGAGATTACAGCCAGGCAAACCCACTTTGAAAGTTACATATCAAATTTACTACATATTTTAAAAGATAAGGAAACTGTACTTAATGGATACTCAGTTTTTTTGTACAATTCTTTCATGTGTGAAAAAGTATAAGTAAATTTTTCTTGATTTTGTGTTTGTTATATGTACATAATACAAATGTATACATACACACATATATTGTGCACATATAATATTTGTGAGAGTAAGGGATAGCAATAGATCATCCTTATGCTCTATTGGTATCCATGCAATGTCAAGAGACTTTGAGAAAGGCCATCAATATTTTCGGTAGACCCCTTGGAAAAAATTTACAGGAACACATGGACAAAAATTGTCCAGGATGAGTGGGCATGGATGCTTTGCAATTTGCATTGCTGGAGAAAGTACCCAGATTGAGGATATCAATCAGATTATTCAGAGTATTGATCATGGGGATCAGGTTGAAGATTGTGTTTATACACCAAAGAACAATCACATGATTCTCTAATTTCTCTAGATAATTCACATCAGAAAATCCCCCCCCCCATTTTACATGTAATTGAAGTAAAAGGGGCTTTTCCCCTTGAACCATCAATATGTCAAGAAGTCTTATCAAGTATTTGCTGTGTGTTTATCACATTGCTAAGGATTAAAACTAATTATTAACATTTATGTATTGTATTAAGAAGCAGCATGACATCAAGAGCCCAAGTCTAAATCTTTTTCCAAAAGACAGCCCTTCAAATATTTCAAAACAGTTATCTTGTCTTATTTCAGACTTCTGTTCTCAGGCTAAGTATACTTAATTCCTTTGATCTATTCCCATTTGGCATGAACTTGAGGCCCTTCACAATTTTGTTTGCTTTCCTATGAGTGCTCTCCAGCTTATCAAAGTTCTTCCTCAAATGTGATCCCCAGGACTGAATACAAACTCTGGATTCATTTTGATTGAGGCAGAGAAGAAACGGGCTCTCAGCTCCCTACTCCAGGATACTGTACTTCTTTTAATGTAGCCTAAGATCACATTAGATATTTTTATTTCCATGTCATAATATTATCTTGTATTGATCTTGAAATACGTCGAAATACGTAGTTTAATAGTTTAAGTTACTCTACTATCTAGAAATGTGTCTTAATACAGTTTCAGTAAGATTAAGGATCCCAAAGTATAGTACAAGGAAGCAGGTAGCACAGTGAGGCAAGATCAGCAGAGAGAAAGTAAAACAAGCCAGTTTTATGGAGGGGAAATACAATTAAGAAGGGGACAGTCAAAGAGGATGAAAGTAGGACACTGAGAAGCACTGGGTGATCCAAAACATGTAAAATATGGTGATATTTATAAGATTCTCATTTGGGTTAAGCAAGAAGAGGCACTGGAGGAAGAGGTAGAGAGACTAGACCTGAGAACTGGTGTTGACCCATGTTGGAAGGTATGGAGGAGATTCCTAGGCAATTGGTAGCTAGTTGATATTCAAGATCCCAATATAGGAAATTATTGCAGACCTTTCTTTGACTGGATAACTAAGGGGTATTTGAGTTTCCCTGGGGCTTCTTTATTAATCGGGGCAAGGAGGCAACTAAATTCCTTATATTATACTTCTGAAATCATATTTGTGAAGTTGGTTTCTTAAATCTAAGTCAAAGAGTTTATATTTATTCCATTAAATTTCATCTTGTTTGATTTGGCTCAAGATGCTAGACTGGCAAAGTCTTTAGTGATTTTACCATCTACCATGTTAGCCACCCCTCCTATCTTCGTCATTAGTGAATTTGATAAACATGTCATATGTGGCTTTATGTAAGTCATTTATTAAAATATTAGAGTCAAAGATCCCTGGGTCACTCCACTGGAGAACTTCCAAGTTCCTGTAAATTCATTACTGATTTTTGGGGGAGTCTGAATATTCAACATTCTGAATTCCTCTAATGGTCCTCTTGTCTATCCCATAATCTGTTCATCTCTAACAAGGGTTACAAAGCTTTGTTAAAATCTAGGTAAACTATAGGTGCAGTGTTCCCAGTCAATAAAGAAAAAGAGGTTACCTCTTAGCGTATTCTGTTCTTGATGGAGCGAATACTAATGTTTTGGGATCACTTGATCACTGCTTTATAGGTACTTATTTTCCATTCTTTTTAATAAAACATACTAGAATTTTGCTAGATATTTAAGTTGCACCCTCTGGTCTATAATTTGCAAGATGTTTTCCTTTAAAAAAAAAGACACTCACCTTTCTTCAGTTCTGTAATACTTCTCTTGTTCTTTAGTCTTTCAGTAATCAGCATCAGTGATTTAGTTACTAGTTCTTTTAATAACCTGAAATGTGGTTCATCTCACTTTGTTGACTTGAACTCATTGAGAAGAGCTGTATAAACTCTTACAATCTCGTCATTTACATTAGGTAGCAAGTTTGCATTAGTCATTATTGTTCTATCCTTGCTAGTTAAAGATCACCTTCCTCAACAGAGAAAACTGAATCAAACTAAGCAATGAACAATTCTTTCTTAATGGCTTCATTTTTACCCTAAGTAGTGGTATCCTCCCTTCTTTGATCATCTATTTTTCTCCAATTGATCATAAAAATCATTTTTTAACTAAATTCATTCTGTCTTTATTCTTCTGCCAATATTCTTATAGGACTGTGCCATAATTTTGTATTCATTCTTTATTACCTGACTTGTTTTGCACTCATTTTCTATTTCCTGCCCTGTATTTAGGTAGATGCTATCTATTCTTTTTCTAAACCCTTTGAAACCCATTCTTTTAAAATCTAGGATTCATGTCAATTTTCCAACTTGCCTCTTACTAACTATATGACTCTGGGCAAGTCATATAACTCTATTTGCCTCAGTTTCCTTATTTGTAATTGAGCTGGGGAAGGAAATTTCAGACCACTCCAATATCTTTGCCAAGAAAACCCCAAATAGGGTCATGAAGAGTTAGACAAGAATGAAAAATGTCAGCCAACACGAATTTGAAAAGCACTTACTATACGCCAGTCTCTGTGCTAAACTCAGAATATAAAGAAAGGAAAAGTATAATCCTGCTATCAAACCACTAACATACTAATGTGGGAAATAACATGACAACTATGTATATACAAGATACATTCCAAGGAGATAAATCTAAGAGATATAAGTACTAGCGGTGGGGGGTTGTGTGTAACTTTTTTTCCTAATTAAAGCTTCTTTTCTACTAGTATAAGGTATGGAATTTCAGAACTAGATGAGATCTTGTTTGACAATAGAAACTGAAGGGATTGTGATTTGCCTAAAGTTACTCTTGGTACCAAGTGACAGACATGGAATAGCTCTCAGATCCTTAGCTCAATCCTCTATTCATTATGCTACTCTTGTAACTCAACTCAACTCTCACATCTAATTTCTGAAAAGTCTAAGTCTTCACCGTAGCTGTTCTGTAGAAAATAGGATGGATAACAAAGGAAATAAATTAACAAGGGAAAAGTTGGTTGTGGGTAAAAATGTTCTTTTGGCTGTCTTTGATAAAGGCATTATTTTCAAAATATATAGATATTTAACAAAAATGAGTAAGACCAAAAGTCTTTCGCCAATGTATGGCATTAAAAGATATGGACAAATACTACTCAAAAGACTAATTCAAACGATTAAAATAAAAAATGTGCTCTAAATGACCAATAATAAGATCAATGCACATGTAAAACTCTGAGATTTCAGCTCATACTCAACAAGATGCCAAAAATGATAAAAGATGGTGATAGTTGATGTTAGAGAGTTTCTCCTGATTGATGAGAGCTTATCATATTAGCTGCTCTCCACTCTGGCCATCTTCCTGATATACCCATACCTGTATCAATGAATTGCACTATTATTCTATATACTATTCTTGTGATGCATGACTTCCCCTACCAGACAGTAGCCTCTACTCTTCGTGTGGAATATAACTTTTAAATATTAGAATATAAGGTCCTTGAGAGAATGGACTACCTTGCTTTTTCTAGCCTCAGTTGTTAACGTAAATTAATAATATATTCATACACTCAAATGTGTGTTTATTAGGCAAAAATTTTAAAGGTAATATTTCAACAGTTTGTAATAGGGGAAATATTTGTTTTAATAATAAAAATATAATTATTATAATAATAAGATAATAGTAATAATAATAACAACAGTGCACTTAAAAGTTGGTAGAAATTGTTTCTATGCTTATTTTCACTTTCTTTGTCCTTCATTTACTCAACAAGCATTATTAAGCCCTATTGTGTGAAAAATACAGATCTGTCAAAATATGAAAGTGTATTACATATACTAATTAATGTTGAAGTTAATACAAAGATAATAAAGTCCTGTTCTTTTTAAGATCAAATCTGTATTTTATTGCTTACTACTCTCAAATTAATCTTGAATCTTTCTGTAACTGAATTCTTTATTTTTCAGAAGATTCAACTGAAACCAAATTTTCTTTCTTTATTCCCCCACCCTAAATGTCTAAACTTTGATGCTAAGCTTTCAGCATCATGAACAGAATCACTCCTTACCCTGGACAGAAATAATTTCTTCCTGTCCCCTTCAGCCAAACAATATGAAAAAATATCATTTTCCCAGAGGTTATATTATGATTATCTTTTGCTTTTAAAGACACACATATATTCTCTTTATCCTTTAATCAATTATATTTATGAACCTTAGTAAAAGAAATTCAATACAATTTTTCTTCATTTATACCATGTCCCCCACCCACACACTTTGCTGAACCCAACTTTGTAATAATGAAAGTGTTGAGCAGAATCTGACAACAAAAGAATCACATTTGACAATGTAGGTAACATTCTGCACTTGTGAAACTCTTTTTTTTTCTAATTTCCTTTGACTGTCAATATTTAAAACATTTTGTTAAATTTTTTGATTTGTCTTTCCCACTTACTTTTCTTTATATTTTACCTATGGTTGCCTATGTTACATATAGAATATATTCTTATCATATGCTTATGAAAGTCCCTGAATAATGAGAATGGAGGGGTGATGATCATTAATAGAAGAACTGCTGTTAAGAAAGCTATTGATACAATAAGTTATGAAAAAAGTTCTTATTTCTTAAGCAATTCTGAGATGTGGCAAAAATTTCAAAAATAAAATATACAAATGAATCGAGCAAATAAATCTTGGAAAGTATTTCTATTTGAACATTGCTTTCTTTTCAGATGTTATTACAGATGTTTGCATTGCTTATTTTTGAGCTGACTTTTCTCTATAATCTGTCTATGTTTAAAAAAAATGAGGGAGGGGGAAAATAGTAACCAGGCCAGACATTTCCCTTTGAAATGGCCCATTCACCCCCTGTGACCTCTTTTATTTGTCAAATTCATTTGCTTTGATTCTATGAGGTGTGAGAGACAGCAAGCTCTCCTCTACAGAGAGTTAGCAGATTATGGATGATAAATTATTTTGTCAGAGCAAGAGACCAAAGAGGAAACACCATCAGCAGAATGACCAGATGGTCTGGATAATGGTATCGTACATACCCTAAGTAAACCACAGCTGTTTATACATGTATCTGTTGACAAATGTTAATTTCAAATGGAAATCCCACTCCATTGAACCAAGGAGAGTATTTAATTGAAGTTCAATATGAAAGCAGCAGAAAAGTAATAATAGAACAGAACTTTAAAGAACTATCAACTCTCTGTTCAGCACGCACCAAAGTTCTTTGAATATATTTTTATGTATGCTAGTCAGGACTAATTGTAACCAAATGCTTTAGTGTGCACTGCATATAGTCAGTCTTGACGTCACATTTTCGTCCCATGTGGTGAAGTTTTCCACTACAAACCTTAATAACTCCTGTGTGAGTGTGTGTGTGTGTGTGTGTGTGTGTGTGTGTGTGTTTATGTTTGTGTGTGTGTGTTTGAGTGAGCAGGATATACGTATCTATGGAAAATAACAGAACTCCAAGTTGCACCCTAATTCCCAAGAAGTAACTCACATCCACAGGACAGCCATATTCCTAATCTTGCCCTCTACTAATATCAAAGATGTCTCATCTAAAGCTGTGATTGGAGACACATGTTTTGTGGAATGCAGAAAATTACCCAGGATCTAGGGGTTCAGTGGTTAAAAAGGCAAAGGTGCTAGACCCCTAGACCTCCAACATGGGTCAACCATCTAAAACTGCTAGGGTGGGAAGGGACATGTCAAGGCCAACTGGGATAGTCCCCTGCCTCCAGGCAGGTGATTGCCTAAATATCTGAGACAATTTGAACACTGATTCTAATAAGGCTATTCAAAAAGTGAGTAACAAGAAACTGATTTTTATTATAAGGCAAGTAATAATTACAAGTTTTAACAGGGGACTGACCAAGTCCAGTCCTTATGAGCAAATGAAGCTAGCTCGGCTGATGCAATTCCTTTTGAAGTATGCACAGACCTCCTGTCACTCATTCTGGTGTGCTAACCATGTAGTGAAGAGATGGACTTTTGATTGGCTGCTGAGCCAAAACTGGGGAGCATTCAAAAGGCCCTAACCAGGTTAAAGTTAGTTTCTTTCTCTCCTTTCTTGTCTTGAGTGAGAATGACATTTAGTAAATGCCCAGATGAGTAGAGGCATCAAAGCCTGTCCTGCGCAGAACTGAAATGTGCCCCACAAATATGAAGCTTCTTTTCTTTGGCTTGTGGCGTTAGTTCTTTCCTGTTTTTAGAGGAGCAAGGAAGCAAACATTTATAAGGCACTTTCTATGTGCCTGGCACTGTGCTAAATATCAGGGATACAAATAAATACAAGCAAAAAGAAGAGGCTCTGCCCTCAAGGAACTTGCCTTCTAATGGGGGAAGACAAAAGGGAGCTGAAAAGTGTGTGTGTGGGAGTAGTGGAGTTCAAAGGTTTCCAGTACCAGCGACACAGAATCTCATAGGGGGAGAAGAACTCAAAGCCCACTGAGTCTAAAAGATACCCCTTACAAAAAAATGCCCTCTAAAATTTCCCTGAAATGTATTCATCTAATTTCCACTTACAGTCCTTCAAAGCAGGAAACTCACTACTTCCTAGGACACACCATCATTTCTCTTTAAGGTCACTTATTATTAAGAAGTATTTCTTTATACTTAAACAAAGTCTATCTTTTTGCACCTTCCATCATTTCTCCTAATTTTGCTATATTCCTCTTTCACATGACAATTCTCTAAATGCTTTAAGAAAGCTTATTATGCCCCATCCCACTTTTCTTCTTGAAAGTAAATACCTATGTTTTCTTCAACCCATCTTTATTTCATGGGGATTTCCATTCCCCAAACTTTCTGTTGTTAAGTCATTTTTCTTTTTTCTTTTTTTTAAAAATTGATTTGTTTATTTACTTTTAGTTAACAAGGTTCAGTTCCACAATCCCTCAAATTTCAGATTTTCTCCCCTCCCTCTCTACCCACTCCTGCCATGGCAGCATGCCATCAAGTATAGGATCTGGAAATATTTTCACACTGGACATTAGTCTGGTTGCATAGAAAGATTGTAACAATGGAGTGAACAATGGGAAAGAAGAAACAAAACCAAACATGGAAAAGAATGATAGCATGCAGATTGCTTCAGTCTCCATTTAAACTCTGTTCTTTCTAGATCTTTCTCTGCATGTAGATATCTCCTTCTATCCTGAGACCTGTAGAGTTGTCTTATAACTGTGCATTGCTGAGAAGAGTCCAGTTTATTAAAGCTGGTTGTCACATATACGATGTGTCTGTGATTGTGTACAAATTTTTTCTGGTTCTGCTCTTCTCACTTAGCATCAGTTTGTATAAGCCTCTCCAGGTAAATATGAAGTCCATCTCCTCCTCATTTCTTACAGCACAACAGTATTCCATTACATGCATATACCACAACTTGTTTAGCCATTCCCCAATTGATGGGCATCCCTTAATTTCCAGTTTTTGGCCACCACAAAGAGAGCTGCAATAAATATTTTTGTATATATGGGTCTTCCTCCCACTTATGTGATCTCTTTGGGATACAATGCCAGAAGTATTACTGGGTCAAAAGGTTTGCAATTATTTATGGCCCTTTGGGAATAGTTCGAGATTGCTCTCCAGAATGGTTGAATCAGTTCACAACTCCACCAACAATGCATTAGTGTTCCAGTTTTTCCACATCCTATCCAGCATTTGTCATTTTCCTGTTTTGCCATCTTAGCCAATCTGTGTTAAGTCATTTTTCAATTGTGTCTGACTCTTCATGACCCTGTTTTGGAGTTTTTCTTGTCAAAGATACTGGAGTGGTTTGCAATTTCCTTCTTCAGCCCATTTTACAGTGAAAAACTGAGGCACACAGGATTAAGTGACTTGCCTGAAGTCACACAGCTAGTAAGAGTCTGACACCAGATTTGAACTCAGGAAGAAGACTCCAGACCTTCCTGACTCCAGACCCAGCACTTTATCCACTCTGCCACCTCCTGAGACATCCTTATTTATATATTCTATATATTGTGAATATCTTCTCTAAAATGGGTTGCCCAGAACTGCATACAATACTTGTAATATGTTCTCATCAGAAGAGTACAGCATAACACCCTTATTCTAGACACTATGCTTATGCAAAAGCCTTAGGTGTGGCTTTATTAACTTCAGGACTATAAATACTACAGATTCATAGAAAATACTGTTATCATTTAAGAATAATTTAAATAATATTCAAAATAGGGTTTCTTATTAAAATTCAACATAACCTCTGTTATGCTATGCATCATTATAATCATTTTTCTGTTTCTCACATTTATTTTATTTTTAATTTATGGAATAAAACAAGCATTTCCTTAACATGGTATAATAAAAACAATGATTGCCCTTGAAACTGCAAATCTATTATGTGCAACTTGTGTCATCATTTAAATATATAATAGTAATGTAAATTTTTTTTTGAAAATCACTTTTTAAGCTTTGTACAAACTTTCGTTAGCTGCTTCTTAGTAACTGAATGGATTGCTTTTGTAATCCTAGCCTCAAAGTCATTCAAAGAATAAGATTTTGAAGCATATACGATGGTTCTGATATGACCCCACAAGTAAAAGCCTAATGGAGACAGACAGATCACATGACTAAAGTGACCAGACAAGAGGACCTTTTCTACTCATCCATTTGTCTGAGCATGTCATCTAGAAACTGTTGAACATGTGTTGTAATGGCAGGTTGCCACATTGTCTTAAAATTTAAATGAAAATTGTATTATTCAAAATGAATAAAACTAGTAAAAATTTAAATTCCTTAAAGTCCCAACAAAAATTCCATGCACAAGCTGGTTATAATTAACAAGCAAACAAATGGGATGCAAAGTACTTAAAGAAATAGTAGTAATATTTTAGATTGGATTTTTAAGTTGGTACTTGAAAAAAAGTCATCTCAGATGGTCTTCATCACTGATTCTCATCTATTCATTATCCCCCAGATTAAATCAGATTCTAGTACTTGTTTTTCCAGATACGTTCTAGAAGATATTGAGTTCACGTACCTAATGAACATTTACAAGATTCATCTAAACTTTAAGCTGCCTGAGGGAAGGAAATTACTTTGTTTTTCTTCATGCCCATTATATCACCTTGCACATAGTAATAAATAAATAATGGCTGAATGAATGAAAGAACTTGTGTTAATTTCATGTAGAAAAATGGAATTGTATCATCCTTTCCTCTACCCCAAGCCCTTATCTACTAGAAAAAGTCATAAGAAAAGAAGATGGTTTGGGGAGGTAAAGAAGCAGAAGTCTTACTTTCTACAATGGAATTAATTTTTACTTTGCTGACCCTTAATTTCATCAGTGTGGATGGATACTGTGTCAATATAGAAAACAACCCCTCCATGGCTTATTAGAAGGATTTCAAGAGTTGTTGAGAAAAATTTTAGTACCCTACAGCCAATTTGGTGAAGAAGCTTTTTAGACTTTTTTAGGTTAGCCCTTTGTAGACAGGTATATCCCATGAGAATTTATATTCTGCTAGTAAAGTCTTCAAACTACCAAGGTTGCCTCTGTGCCACAATGAGTCATCAGAGTAGGACTTCACTGGAGAAAAATAGAACTTAATCATTATAAATGTGCTGAGAAACAATTATAGTAATGGGTTGAATGGAATGTAAGCCCTTTTCTTGGTAGTTCAGAATTTCTGTCTGCACTCTCTTTCCTTCTCTATCTCTATGCCCTTGTGAAGCAGTTTTTTCTACATTATCTTTACACTTGACTCTTTTGTCTTCTTGTCCTATCGCCAAAAAAAACACTTGCAAAATCCAGCCTTGGATGACTCCGACCATCCACCACCTTTGCTCTTGTTCACATACTGCTAAATGGAGCTGGGAAAAGTGATAAAACTGTGCTAACTGGGTCCAATACAAATTTATGTTACATAATCTCAAATGGGCTCTTGTGGAAGGCAATCCTTTTATATCCTCCTGATCATTTCAGCCTCCCACTCACCACCACAGCTATTCTCTTCCTTTCCTTTCCTCCTCACCCTCCCATGGTGGCTCCTCTCCAACTCTCTCATTCAGTCACCTCCTAGTGATGAAAAAACTAAGTGTATTCACTGAGAGGTCCCTCTTCTTCAACCCTCCAAATTTCCCACCACTCAGATGTCATCCCTTATTATTTCCTCCTTTACCTCTGTCCCTCATGAAGTTACCCAAGCAGACCTATCTATATGTAGTATCGTGAGTAAATATTTTTGAGAGACAAAGTTTCCGGGTAAATTATAATCACTTTTATCAGCCACAGTTAGCAAATAATTTACAAAAAAGGCTCATTTTTCCTCTCAATGACCAAAGAAAGCTAACCTGTGAAACCTACAATATTTATAAAGCCTTCGGAAAGGGGGGTATACCTCAGGGTAGAAATAACTTCTGATTGGTTAACAAGTAATGAGAGAATGAATATTATAATGAGAGGTGGGCTTATTCTAATGAGGGGCTGAGGGACATGACACTGATCACTCAGTTTTGATCAAAGAGACTTATCAACACCCATGTCACCTGTTGTAATGGGAATGGGAATTTGAAGATCTTCCCTGCTGCTTAATAGACCTAGGGGGTAATTTGAAGACCTCCCCTTCTTTGAAAGTAAATTCTGACCCCTAATAGGCTAAACGTAATCACATGGAGCCTTTGATGGAGGGAATTTGCTGAAGGGAAGCAGAACTCACCGGAAGCTGGACAGAGGTAGCAAGATAGTGGGGGAGAGAGGACACTCAGGCAAGGAGATAGAGAGGTTTGTGAGTAAATATTGATCTTCTATTGGTTTGTGGGAAGGCTGAAGGATGCTGTGGCTCTTAGCGCTATTATGGCTTCTGAATATCTTTGGTACTATGATGAAATCAGCTTACTGGTTTTGGGATTGGGTTTTCTGATGTCTAAATAAATGCTTCAGTTCTGTCCTCTATCTGGAGAGTTTGGTATATTTTGAGATCAAATGTCATGTGATACTTATAGTCATGGTCTTTATCATTATTGTGGACACTGTAAATATTGCATTGGCTCTACACCTGTCTAGGATAATCTAGACAAAAGACAAAATGGAGTACCCACATTTTATCAGAGCTGTCTGAGTAAAACACAATGGGCTAAAATCCATTGATTCACCTAAACTAAAATTTCTTTACCTTTTGCTGAAAAGATCTGAGTTTTCCCTTTCGTTATTAGCCCTGCACGTCAAAGGCTGTCTGAATAGCTTACTGGCGATGATTTCTGAATGAGACAGTAGAAAAGGGGAAGAAACCTTAGTCCTAATTCAATAATTGGTCATTAATATAGGAAATAATGATTTGTGTCATTCCCCCATTTTGACTATTGAGAGACACAGTCTCCTGAATGAATCACTAACTGACATTACAAACACTTCATCAAGGGTTCTTAACTATGGAGCTTATGATGGGAAACAATGTGAAGGGTAAAAGGGGAAATATTGACTGGTGCATTGACAAAATCAAAGAGGGCAGTGCCCTAGATTAGCCTTGACACCATCCCCTACTAGACTCCCCAATAGATTGCCACCTCTGTCATCCTCAGTCCCTAACTTTCAGCTCTCATTTACTAACATTTGCATACAAACTTGATCATGTTTCCCTGAATCCTTAAATAACTTTTATTTGACCCTACTCTTCCTGCTAGTTTTCCACCTGTATGCTACATCCTCCTATACATCCTCCATCTTCCTCTCCTTCTTGGCAAAATTTCCTGAGAAAGCTGTCGTAATCTGTTCTTCTACTCTCATATACCTCATTATTCAGTTTAATCTGCTCTCTTCACAGTTACCAATGATATTTGTGTTGTTGCTGAGTCATTCCAGTCATGTCCATTGACCATTTTAATGGTCTTTTCTCAATTCCTATCCTCCTTTGATCTTTCTGTATCTTTGGACACTGTCAAGAACCCTTTTACTCTTGGATTCTCTCTATGTTTTCATGACATTGCCCTATAATATTTTTCCTCCTACACAGCTGACTGCTCTCTTAGTCTCTTTTGTTGGATCTTCTTCCAGGTGGCCACCATTAATCCTGCGTTTTCCCAAGTCTCTGTTACAGGTCTTCTTCTCTTCTCCCTCAATACTATCTCATTTGATAATCTCATCAGCTCCCTTGGGTTCAGTTATAACTTACATGGTTCTCAGATCTATCTCTTTGAAGATCTCATATCTTCAGCTGCCTCCTGGATTTCTCATACTAAATGCCCTATAGGCATCTCAAACTCAACACCTGCAAAAGAGAACTCATTATCTATTCCTCCAAACTCTCACCTCTTCTTAACTTTCCTATTAAGTGAAGGACACCACTATCTCCTAGTCATGTAGGCCCTCTCACTCTTGGTACCAACTTCTTTCTCCCACTTACCACATATCCAATCTGCTATCAAATCTTTTCATTTCTGCATTCAAAAGATCTTTCATAATCATCTCTTTCTTTCTACTCACACAACCACCATGCTAGTACAGGCCCTCATTTCCTCAGCTATGGACTAATGCAGTAGTTTTCTTCTGATTGATATACCTTATTTCTCTCCTCATTCCAATCCATCTTCCATTCATCTTTCAAAATGATTCTCCTGACATTGTACCCAGTAATGGCAATATTTGTAAGGATGATCAACTGTGAAAAACTTAGAAACTCTGATCAGCATAGTGATCCAAGACAATTCCAAAGGGCCCATGATGAAAGATGCTATCTACCTCCAGAGGGAGAACTGACGAACTCTAATTACAGAGTGAAACTACTTTCCCCCAACTTTCTTTGTTTTTATTGTTTGGTTCATGTTTTCTTGCATAATGTGGTTAATACAGAAATATATTGTGTATGACTTCACATGTATTATTGATATCCAATTGTTTGCCTTAAACAAATTGTTATCAAATTGTTTGCCCTCTTTAATTTTGGATACATTATTGTGGAAATGGCACAGAAGCAGCAGAAATGGAGAGAATTTGAACTCAAAATTTTTAAAAATGAGTGTTAAATTTTTATATGTAATTAGGAAATATTTAATGAAATAAATAAAATATTTTTTAAATGACTCTCCAAAAGCACCAGTCTGACAATATCATTTCCCACCTTTGCTACCTAAAAAAAAAAAAATTCCAGCTGCTCTCTATTATCTCTATAATAAGATATAATGTTAAGGCAACAAGCATGTATTAAACATCTGTAACATTTTGGACACTGTGCTAAGAACTGGAGATACAAAATAAAGAAGCAAAAAACAGTTCCTGAATCTAGAAAAATTGCAGTCTAATGGGAGAGATAACATGTAAATAATAATGTGTAAAGTCTTCTGTTTGGATTTTAAAGCCTATTTCAACCTGGCCACTTCCTGTATTTCTAGTGTTCATATACTTTCTTCTCCCAGATATATTCTAAAATCCAGCAACATTGGTCTATTTGTTGTCCCTCTCACAGAACACTCCATTTCCCAATTCCACACTTACTTCACTTGCTGTCTACCATACCTGGAATGTTCTCCTTTACCTCTGCCAGTTGGATTTTTTGTTATTCACATCTAATCTCGCCTATTGGAATGTGAGGTCTTTGAGAGCATGGGCTATGTTTTTGCCTCTCTTTGTATTCTTGCACTTAGCACAGGGCCTGATAGCAAGTGCTTAGTAAATTAAATGCTTCTTGACTAACTGATTAGGGAAGATCAAAATACCCTTAGTGAATTGAAAAACATAGTTATGGCTAGCTTCTGTGCCATTACCATTATAACCTGTTCAAAATCCAAAAATGACACTGTGGCCCAGTACCGCTACACTCTTAGTTTACAAAGACCAAGTTCAAACTCAAAGGCTTCCCATAAAACATTTTTTGGCTCACATTCCACCAAGGGTACTTCTAAATCTCAACAGATATGGATAACGGAGTTCTCAGCTCTTATCAATGCCATCAGGTTAATGCTTTGTATCAGATACAAGACGGTCTTTATCTTGCCTCACAGAAAGATTGTAAAAAAACCCACAAAGTTCTTTGAGGAGCCCAGATCAACTCTCCTTCCCCCTTAGGTGACCGCTATGTTTCCTCAAGGACCTAGATAGTCCTCTAGTCTGTTAGAACCACTCTGTGGTTAAATTAAGTCAGGTTGATAAACATCTGAAAGGTATTAATAATAACAATGATAATATTTGAAATTTGCAGTGTAATTTGACACACTCATGCATTATAAATAAGCTGGTATTTTGATTCTTCTTGACCTATGTTTCTTTCCTTTCCTGCAAAGGGTGGTAAAAATAATGCCCTGTGATGTAACTATGTAATGACAGAAAGATGAGTATCAGTAATAGCAATAAGGTTTGAAAGTTATTAGGAATCATCCTTCTTTCTATGAGTTGGAGAATAGATTTACATTAACCTGCTGAAGGACATTGCCTACTTGTTAAGATATGGAAGAAAGAATCCTTTAATCCTCAACCACCCACATGGAAATGGATAATGGTCTTTGAATTGTTATCTGTTTCCTATTCTGTATACAGGAAATGAGGAGTCTTCACTTTCCTCCCTAAGCAAGAATTCTCTGTAAGACATGAAAACATTTCTGAATTTTTCCTCTTCATCACTGAATATGTCTTAGATCAGTGATACATAAAAATATTGTGATTCAGAATTAAACCATATATAGGAATTTTGTAGGAAAGCAATGCTAGGAATAGTCATGGAGCATATGGAAATGTATATTAAGAGTGGGTAAGGGAGAACCTCCAACTAGATTCTGGCATCTTCCGATGGGGCAAAAGCCCAGAATCCTAAAATGTGGTTACAGTCTGCTATAAAGCCAATTTCACAGTCACCATTAACCAAAAGAACCACATGAGTACTATGTTCCCTGCAAAGTCTATTGTCATGATACAAATATTAGAGATTTTGAAGTAATACAAGGTGAAAGTCTCAGAAACTTAAATTCTGAATACTGATCACCTTGAAGTATATCTGTAAATATTAAAATTGGTGTCATATACCAGTTGTTAGCTCTGTATGTATAATTCTCTGTTTAAACCAAGAACTCAATAAGAACTTGGTAAATAAATAAAAGACTCAAGAACATGCCCTAGTTTCAATGAAGAATCTTGGAACGGAAGGTCAGAAGTGCTTTTTTTCTCTCCTCCATGCTCCAGAAGGGCCACAGTTATGCATTATAGAACTAGAGGGGATAGTTGAAATCAGAGATGATGACTCTCTCTAACAGCAAGTTCCAATTTAAGAATGAAAAATCATAGAGATTACAGAGAAAGGAAAATTTTCCCTAGTCAGATGAAATCTGGAGCATTATATTAAATTTTTCATACCACACTGATAAACTCTGGTTTATTTAGAGGTCGTTCTATTTTTTTCATTTAGAGATAAAATATTTAGAAAAGAATGACTAGGATGGTGAAGAGACTGAAAAAGCAAGATATAGTTTCCTTCCTTATTTCTTTTAATTAGGGCTATTTTTGCTTTTGCTTTGTCTGAGATCAGGATTGCTACCCCTGTTTGTTTACTCCAGCTGAAGCATAATATATCCTTCTCTAGTCTTTTACCTTTACTATACGTGTATCTCTCTGCTTAAAATATCTTTCTTTTAAACAACATATTGTAGAATTCTGGTTTTTAATCCACCTTGCTATCTGTTTCCATTTTATGGGAGATCTCATCCAATTCACATTCGCAGTTATGATTACCATATATTTCCTTCCATCCTGTTCCCCAACCCCCCCCCCCATTTATACATTTCTCTCTCCTTTCACCCTGTCCTTCACCAGTTTTGCTTCGGACCACCACTTCCCTCAATCTGCCCTCTCTTCTATCAGCCCCCTTTTTCCCCTTTCCCCTCCTACTTCTGCCCTCCCTTCTTCCTTCAGCCCCTCCTCTCATTTTGCTTTTCTTTCCCCTTCCATCTCCTATTTCCCTATAGGGTAAGAGAGATTTATATACTCAACTGAGTATTTATGTTATTCCCTCTTTGAGTCAAATCTGATGACGGTAAGGTTCAAACAATGCTCACCCCCTCCATTCTTACTCTCTATTATAATAGGTCTTTCGTACCTCTACATGTGATACAATTTAGCCTATTCTGCCTCCCCCTTTCCTCTTCTCCCAGTACAATCCTTTTTTCACCATTTTTTAATATTATCATACCAAAGTCAAGTTATATGCATACCCTCTGTCTATGTATCATTTTCCTGTATAGGGAAAAAGAATTTTAATCTTCTTGAATGAGATGGGTTTTTTTTTTAATTTTTCTTTCCTGTTTACCTTTTTATGCTTTTCTTGAGTCATGAGTTTAAAGATCACATTTTCTGTTCATCTCTGGTCTTTGCATTAGGAAAGTTTGAAAGTTTCTTATTTTATTGAATGCCCATCTTGTTAATCTCAAAGGTCAATAAATTGGGGGTGGGGAGGAGAGGGTTATAAAAAGACCTCTTACAATAGGTGGAATTTGAGCTGAATTTTTAAAAAAAATTGGGAGGTGAAGATGAGAAGGGAGAGCGCTGCAGCCAATAAAACAGCCGATAAAGAAGGGGAACAGCCAATAAAGAAGCTTGTAATATGGCATTGGAGTGTTATTTGACTTGAATAACTTGAAGGCCAGCATTACTGGATCAAAGAAAATACATCAATGGGACAGTGGAATATAGACACAAGTCAAACAAAATATATCATCATTTCATCATCATCATCATCATCATCATCATCATTCGTGTACTTAACACATATTAAGTGATAATACTTTATGAAGTGCATAATTAAGATATTGTCTAAATAAGGCTTAATAAATGCTTCCTTCAAAAAGTTTATAATATAACCTGGGTAAATAAGATATTTATTTGTGTCAATATGGACCAAGAAAGTCAATGCTATTAGTTTAAAATGTTTCAATAGACTATGAGACTTAATATTCTGAAAAAAAAATAAAAGAAAAAGAAAATATAGGGAGGGGAAATAAATATAAAGATATAGAAAAAGTAGGAAAAGGCCAAGTTATGATGGCCTTTAAAAGCTACATGATTTTATATTTGATCTTGGTGTAATATTAAATTTATGAGTTTATTGAATGGAGTAGGAGGCACACAATAAAAGGTGTGCCTACAGAAGATCATTTTGGCAGTTGAGAAAAGAGTGATAGACTAGAGTAGGGAGAGATTTGAAACAAGGAAAGCATAAGGTTCTTGTAATAATCCATGTGTAAGCAGATATTAAAGACCTGGCTAGTGACTATGTGAGCAGAGAAAAGGGGATGTATTTGAAAGATATTACAGAGGGGGGATAAGCCAAGATGGCAGAACAGAAGCAAGAACATTTCTAAGCTCCTCCAAGAATTCTTTCACTAAATCCTAAAAAGTGAATCCAAATGGATTTTAGAGTGACATTGGGAGATGGAGCATGGCAGATGCCCAGCCCAGGAAGGTACCCACATAGGTCTGGGCAGGGGGTTCGGGAACATGTGGGGGCTGCACCAACTTGAAGCAGAGAGCACACTATAGCAGAGAAGGAGCCCCAGCCAGTGAACTCACTCACCCCAAGGTCAATTTGCAGCTCTCCCACCACAGGATGGAGGCTTGGTTGGTCGGAACTGGGAAAGAGAGCATGCAGGGCCTGCAGGAGCAACAGCGGCTTCTCCTGAGGCTATCAGCCCACAGCCTGGAAGTTTGGAAGTCACCTACCTGAATTTCTAGAGGCCAAGATAGCAGAGTGATCCCTAGTTGCTCTCATTCCCCCTCCTTGACCCAGAAAACTCAGAGATAAATGAGTTACCCAGAGTAAAATCCTGAAATAACTGAAATAGCCTCAGGCTTAGGAGTCACCTAGAAAGGCTGTAACTGAGTCAGTAAGGAGTCTGAAGTGAAGGGCATGAGGGATCCCAAAAAGCCTTACCTCAGCTAACCAGCAGGAGCTCCCAAAGCCCAGGGTGGTGGAGCCAGCAAGCCCTAACAACACAAGTCCAGGTGGGCTTTAGCACCACTGGGGGAATCTGCAGACACCAGCTCTGCTGATCCTGCCTGAGCTGTAGCCCAGGGGCATAGAGGTAGGAATCTGAAGCAGCCAGACCACTGCTCCCTAACTCAGGGAAACACTGGCCTTGGCCTCAGTCTAGACACCCATAGGCTACAGCACACAAAGTCAACAACCAAGCACCTAGCTCCCAGCTTGAGAATTGTGGGTCAGAGCCCTCTGTACCCCAGAAGCAGAAATACACTTTAAAGGTCAGGAAAGAGGTAATCAAAATGGGCCAGAAGCAACTTACAAAGGAAAGACCAAAGGCGATTGAATCCTCTTATTAAGAACCAGAAGAATCACTTTCAGGAGACACCATGGACTCTGTATCCATACCTGAGACCACAGAAGGAAATATGAATTGATCTCAAACCCAAAAAGCATTCTTGGAGGAGCTGAAAAAAAGATTTAAAAAGTCAAATTAGAGGGGTAGAAGATAAATTTAAATCTCCAGTGTCCGAATTGGAAAAAAAAAATCTCACTGAAGAAAACAATTCCCTAAAAAATAAAATTTGTGAACTGGGACAGGAGGTTCAAAATCTAACTGGAGAAAATACTTCCCTAAAAGAGGAGCTTCAAAAACTAACCAAGGAAAATAATTCACTAAAAATTAGAAACAGTCAAATCTAAGCTAAGGATTCTATGATGCAGCAAGAATCGATCAAACAAAACATGAAGACTGAAAAATTAGAAGAAAGTACAAAATATCTCACTGGAAAAACAACTGACCTGGAGAACAAATTCAGGTGAGATAACCTAAGGATTATTGTTCTACCAGAAAGATATGATGAAGAAAGCAGCCTGGACAACATCCCCCAAGAGATTGTCAAAGAAAACTGTCCTGAAGTCCTAGAACCAGAGGGTAAAATAGTTATGAAAAGAATTCACTGGACTCCTCCTGAAAGAGATCTCAAATTGAAAACTCCAAGAAATATAGTAGCCAAATTCTAGAATTACAAGGTGAAGGAGAAAATACTGCAAGTAGCCAAAAAGAAACAATTCAAATATCATGGAACTATGACAAGGACTATACAGGACCTAGCAGCTTCTACATTAAAAGATTGGGGGGAATGGAATTTGATATTTCATAAGGCAAAAGAGCTAGCACTACAACCAAGGATCAACTACCTAGCAAAACTGAGCATAATCGTTTGGGCAAGGAGATGATCATTTAATGAAATAAGGGACTTTCAGACTTTCCTGATGAAAAAGCCAGAGCTCAATGGAAAATATGATCTCCAATTACAAGACTCGAGAAGGACATAGAAAGGTAAACAAGGAAAACACACATTCACACATACTCACACATGCATACATGTGCACACACACACATGCATGCACATAAGCTGGAATTTAATAAAAGCTGACTATTTACATCCCTATATAAGAAGCTGATACCTATCAATATTGAAATTTATATGATTGTTGTGACATTTAAATGGGATATACATAGATAGAGGGTGTGAGTATAAATGAACTAATCTGTTGATAAAAAAACCTTATTAAGGAGTTCAAAGGGACTGTAATGGGAGAAAAGGAAAGGATGAGGCAGAAAAAGGTAAATTATGACACACGAAGAAACATAAAAACACACTATAGTAGAGGCGAAGGAGAGAGGGAGATGAACATCATGTGAGCAATTTTATTCTCATTTGGTTCTGGTTCAAAGAATGATCAACATAATCAGTTAAGTTTAAGATTCTAATGTGAAAAGACACAAAAAGTCATTATAATAGAGGAAAAGGAGGGAGTGAGAGGAGCATTGTATGAAATTTACTCTCATTGGTTTGGGGTCAAAGAGGGAATAATATACTCAGATAAGTATAAAAATCCATTGTGCCTTACAGGAAGAAGGAGGGGTGAAGGGGAGATAAAAAGGGGGATGGTTAGAAAGGAGGGAAATAGTGGTAAGGGGAAAGGGTAGGTAAAGAGAGGTGGATCACAGGGAGGGAATACTGAAGGAGATGGTGGTCAAAAGGGAAACTCAAAAGGAAGGGAGAAGAAACAAAAACATAAACAGGGGAGGGAATAGGATGGAAGGAAAGCCACAGATAGTAATCATAACTTTGAATGTGAATTGGATGAACTCTCTCATAAAATGGAGGTGGATGGCAGAATAGATTAAAAACCGTAATCCTACAATATTCTTTCTACAGGAAACACATGTGAAACAAGGGGATAGGGGGCGGAGCTAAGATGGCAGAGAGTAAGCAGTGACTTCTCCAAGCTCCCCAAGAATTTCGTCCTTGGGAACTAAAAAGTTAATTTGAGTGGATTTAAGAGTGACAGAACCCATTGGGAGACAGAGAGTGACAGATTCCCA